>JAAVTH010000389.1:0-600000 GCA_011947325.1 Phytophthora macrochlamydospora
GGGGAACGTACCAAGTGGAGTAATTGTTACACCACATGCACTTGAATTGAGTTTGTTTCTCGCTTGGAGATAGCTCGTCCATGACACTACCATAGTGTCGAAAATATTCAGGAGTTGCTTGACACGGGACCGGTGTGGACGTGGAACTCGACGAACGAATATTGCCTATGCGTGACTTGACGGGTTTGAGACGATATAACACTGTCTTCGTTGCCGACCGGCACGACAAGATTTGGTCGAAATGACACTGATGCGTCGTCAACTCGCCTTCACAGTGATGCATACTTGGCTTTCAAACCTCTAAACCGTCGACAAATAAGCTTCTTCACGTCAGCGGGAATCGAGTCGGGCCCGAAGAACTCCTTTCATGCGACGGAGTTGATGGCCTGTTGCAGCCTGGATCAGGTGTTGAGATTGACGTTCAATTTATCGAATATCCGCGCAAAATGAACCACAATGAGCGATCCATCTTCGACAGCTGTCCGATAGGACTCAAACGAGCAGACGATCTGGAACACGAGGAAGAATAGGTCTTCCACGTCCCAATAGTACGATTTTCCAGTTAAGCGCTGGACCAGTGTTACCAATGCAGTGATTGAGTCTCGGAGATCACAGTAAAAATACTCAACAGTGCAGACTGAAACAGATTGGCAAGCAGACACAACACCCTGGGTAGTGGTGGCTCTTGCCGGTCGCGAGGCCGCCAACAACTGAAAATCGGCACCGCCTTCCTTGCCATTCCATTCGAGCCACATCATCGACTGGAAGAAATTGCAGAATGGACAACCCCGATTTCCAAACTTGGTGTCCGGTCGCGGTCACGGAGAAATGTACCTGAAATTGCACAAGGCTCGGGTTGAACGCGATACAGCTTCTGTCTGATTTTGTCGGACTGACAAATTTGCACTCGCGTCGAGTCGGGTTGGGGGCTGTGTCGAAGCCGCTGGGAGAGAGGCCCGTGGTATTATATTCAGGAACGCCTGGGCAATACATCTTTGAAGCTCTGGCCGGTTGGAGACCGCCTTAAACATTTCACCATTAGCCGTCCCTCGTGTACTAGGATTAGTAGCCGGGCACGCTTCCGCGCTCGAATCGGTTGAGTCGCTTGAGAGGACGAGAGAGCTCAGATTTGTACATTTGTAGTATTCGCGTCCGTTTTCGCCAAGCATTCGTCATCATCGCTTTCTGGGTCAAGCATTCCGTCGGCGTTAGCTTGCGGAGGGCGGCGATCGGTACCTGCGGTGGTGTTTCGCTGGCAAACTAGCACTACACAAAAATTAGGACCAACAGTTGATGGCACAGGCTGATTGCCTTCTTCGACATAGTGCGTGCTCGATGGCATGGTGGGGAATTTACTTCAATCCAAGATTGGGCTTAGTCCAAGCCACTCATGAGTCTGCTGGAATGTTAGCTTCTTCCACAAAGCCGTGTAGAATAGCAACGCGATCGGTGCTCCCCTCCAGAGCCAATAATCTGATCCCAAACAATTGAGTGCATGTCGATTGTCTCGGCTCCATTCAGCTGCTGGATGCGTGAAGGATCAGTAGTAGAGCCACCACCGGTTTTGCCACCATCACGTCGCCAGTGGGGGCGTCAACGACTCTTGCTGCTGTCTCGACTTGAACAGTGCCAGATTCTCGTGAGAGCGCTTGGCCGTGAAGAAACTGGCCGTCCGCCAACACAGCGACGGCGGCTCTATCTATCGGATTTTCGTTGAATGCAGTGACTTGAGATTCATCAACAGCCCAGGTGAGAGCCTCCGCAGGTTTGACGGTCCACTTCGACGCTGATGTGGCCCCCATACCACGGACGGACACAGTGGTTCGCATTCGTCTTCGTCTGGTCACCTTAGCGTAGGTAGGAGTTGACGGTGGAGTAGACACATTTTCCGGCAACAGCAAAACGAACTGGACGGCTTGTAAATCAGCTGTTGTCATGGTGTCTGACAGAGGCGATGGAGTTAGGAGAAGTATTTGAGCTACGGTTAGCGAAGAAAATTGCAAGTGAGGTCTGCTAGCTGGCCTCACGTTCCATTTTACGGCGCTGTTGGTTTCGTAACGGCTTGTGATCGGTTGAACAGCTGACTGCTTGGTCCAGAATTGGCTTGCCTGGTCTCATCTTCGTGTCCTTATTCGAACGTGACTTCAGTAAGCTTGTAGTTTCTTGATAATCAGAGATCGCCCGTGAAAATCGACTTTCCACTCCACCAGCGGAAAATTACCAATTGCCGAATCCCGCTGTCCAGGATCACCACGAACTGCGCCAGCAATATTCCCACTCTCGATCAAGATCTGTTAGCTCCTGCCTTCCTCGATCTCGGGTTCATATTTAATTTGGTTCTGTATTTCAGCCACTTGTTGTACTATTTCATTTCACTCCATTCCTTTATCTCTCACGGAGAACGGATTCATCTAATCGTCGTGATTCCCAGGCGCTATTTGCACAAAATTGCCAAAATTGATCATGCAGTATTGACGTATCATCACTTGCCGCAGCGTGGGATTGACCGCCGACTGTTCCGTCGTCAGTGCTCGCTGTATTTGCGCTCCAATGTGACGTTCCGCCTTCGCTGTCTCGTCAAGCACGAGTTTCTGAACCGTTTTTGCAGCAGCGATTCTGATATGGGGGTCGAGGCCAGCTCTTGCTTCAATTCATCACGCGCCAACTTAAATCCCAGCTGCAATGAGCGTTCAATATACTCTTTTCATTTCATTTGTTGACTTTTCCTGCAAGTGGTGCACAAGTTCAGTGGCTTGACGGGATATGTACTCGGCCGCACCCTTGTCCTTTAGCTGGTCTTCAAGATGCTGCATACGCACAGCCTGTGCGTCGCAGCTTCCACCGACTTTGATCGATAATTGATCCTCCAAGTGCTTCACGCCTTCCGAACGAGCTGATTCCTCGCTTCGTACACCCGTTGCACTTCCGACATCGCCTGATCCGGCTTGTTCGCGACCTCTTGTTCAATCTTCAGCCGCTGATCCTCTTGCACAGCGCGTAAGTGCACAAGTTGGTCGCGAATTACAGTCTGTATTCTCACAAATTCTCCCTGGAAACGCTCGGCAATTACTTGCTGCTGGGCCGTCAGCTGGTTCATCGTCGACTCTGTAGTGGCCTGCACTGCCATCAACGCAGCGCTCTGTGCTTCATTTTGCCCTTGCTGCTGGGTCTGCAAGACTAAATGTTCTGCGACGAGGGCTTGCGTTTGTGCAAGGAAGTACTGAGCAATCTCGGTCAAGTGTTCACCAACGCCAGGAACTAGCTCCACGCTTGTCGGTTGCAACGCTGTCTCCTTATGCTGCTCAACGATTGCCGCTTCGGCGACAGCAAAGTCCTGATCCGGGGCGTTCGGGTGAGCGGCTTGGGCAGCAGCTTGAGCGGCGGCTTGAGGGCGAGCGGCTTGGCAGCAGCTTGAGCGGCGGCTTGAGGGCGAGTTAACACCATCGTGCGTCTAGCAGCGCTTGAAGATCGCGAGAATATTTCCGTTTTATGACGGGAGAAGGAAGCAAGCGAGCGACCCTTTGAAACTGATCAAACTCCCTGGTGGAATTGTAAAACCTCGGGAATTTGATTCTCAAGGTTTTTCGATTCCTTCTCTGTTGCTTTCTTACAATCTTCGTGAAGGTGTGCGCTATCCCGGGTAACTGTTCGACACCAAGATCTCCGTCGCCTGGTCGTGCTTGATGCCCTTGCACGTCTCCAGGTACTGCGCGATCAGTTTGCGCAGCTCCAGCGTTGACCTTCCCTGCTACAGTGTCTCCTCGCCCGCGTTCAGCACGCGCTCCGCAATAGAGAAGTCAGGCTCGCCGACGCACAGCGACCACACTTGCTTGCCCTCCACCTCCAGCTGCTTCGCGATGCCATTGATCACTACCGTCTTGGACGCGGCGATTTTGCTCAGCAAAGGGTACTTCTCCGTCGTCCGCGCTGAACGGATCGCGCGTGATGGCCGCACCATTGCTGACCGCAGACGTCGACGCGGCCGCCGAAGTCGCACCACCGGCCACGGGCGTAAATACCAACGCAGCCAGCGACTGCTCCAGCACATCCAAAGGCTGCACGCACGATCGTCTCCTGCGAGCACGCGTACGAAATGCGCAGGCCGTTCGGAAAACGGGCCGCTGCTGGATTACGACACAGGCGAGCAGCTCCTATGGCAGAGCAAGTACCTGGAGGCGCTGTTGTGGGCACCTGAAACGTCGAGTAACTTTGTTTTGCTCTGCAATCAAGTCATCGGACTCTCGTGGCTGCTGTCGAACAAACAGCTCCCCACCATTCCCAATTGATGGCAGGACACTTTAATTAAAAGCTCCCTGTCATTTTCTCCACCACCCGTTCCGGAGTGGCTACTACGCACTACCACATGCTTTCTTTGTCGGGGCCGCCTCAGTGCTTGCTCGACCACGTGGTATTTCTGATTGACCGATACCTGGACGAATTCCTGTCCTAACGAACTGAAGCATGGAATCGAGTGCGCTGTCAGTAGGAGTGATTTGAAGATGTTGACGTGGTTTCACGGATTTAACGGCCAGTTGACTTCTAAAGCAATGGACGGTGCCGCGATTTTTGGCCACCTCAACGTCGTAAAATGGCTGCATGGAATCGAACCGAGGGATGCACGACGCGAGCAATGGACGAGGATGCTGTAAGGGGGAATCTAAATGTTGTCAACTGGCGAGATGAACATATTTGCAGCTAAAACCCAAGATGAGCAAGTGTCCGCATCAAACCTAACAGCGGAGCTTTGGAGTGTGGATGTCCGAAGATCATCACATCAAGCTCGCGTGAGAATCGCTGCAAAATGACTGGAAAAGTGGTGTTGTGGGTACTCGAACTGACGGAATTTGAGTAGAAACTTGTCGTCGAGCGACCCTTGAAGCAAGCGCCAAGCAATGTGATATCGAGGCTTTCAAACAGCGATGAAGTTGATTGATGTGTGAGGTGATTGAATGGCTTGTACTACGATTGATGGTTATGTGGCGAAGCTGTAAATGTTTTTCAGAGCACAAAATGATTTCTCTCAGAGTGGGAACAACCACTCGCTTCATCTGTCAAGAATGTCTGAGTAAATTGCTACTGCACGTGGAGTTCCTCGTCGATAGATAGATACCTGGACGAATTTCTACCCCAGTGCGTATTCACTGCGGCATGGGAACGAGGAGCCTCGATTGGCATCCTCGATTGGCATCCTCGAGCTTTTTCTTGCGTGCTGTGCCTACTGGATGGATGCGGTGAAAGCAACAGTCAGAGGAGGCCCTCTGCATGTACTCGAGTGGTTGGTGACTGAACGGCTCGATCGTCGTGATCCGTGGAAAATCGATTTCAATGAAGCGATCGACGAAGCTGTGCGGCGTAGACACCTTAAAGTCGCGAAGTGGCTGTATTCCCGAGGACTTTCTTCTGCTGGTGAGTATATGCTGAGTATCGCAGCACAGAATGGCGACTTGGACATGCTATAGTCGATCCGTGGGTGGGACACCTTTTTCAGCCACCTTACAATCGACGTGAAGTGAATTACAGCCTGCTGGAAGCTTTGGAACGGTACCGCGCGAACACATGTGACGGATGCGTTTTACGTCTTCTCGAGGCTGCACTGGAACACGGTTGCTTGACCGCAGCCTGAGATTTCTACCGGTGCAAAAAGAGTCGAGTTAAAGCGAGCATTGAGAGTCGCAGAGTCTTGCAACGATAGCTACTCGAGATTGGCCCGCCGCTGGAAGTCCAAGATGCCCGACACGTAGCTGCAACATTTAGATGGGAGGAAGCGATGGCAGGAGTGTGTGAAACCCACCGTGTTGCATTTATCGATGAGACCGTCGTGAATACTGCCGAGTGGGAACAGTGGCAGCATCCAGTGGCATCGACTTTGGAATGCACAAGATTTGAGCACGAAAGTTTTGGTCAAGCTGTCCGAGGCGCTCTTCAACGAGCCCCGAAAGCATTGTGTCGTGGCTATCGACAAACGCTAGAAGCAAAGACTTTCATGAGTGGCGTGATTTAGGAGGCTAACCTTATGCGAACATTGATCTCCGGCGTTTTTCTTCACGGCTAAATTTCTGCGGGAGCACGAATGATCGAGCCACTACCGTGTTTGTCTGTCGATCGCACATGTGATCGGTATCTCGTTCCACTTTGGTCTGGAATATGGTCGTCTAGGAGAAATTCGGGCTTTCTTCCAGCTCAAAACTGTCGAACTGTTCACGAAGGATTCAGCGTAGCTGACCTACTGGAAATCTACATCGCCCAGCAGGTATACAGGGAATTGAACTGCATGGAAGGGATGGTTTGTCTGAAGTCCAAAGCGAAGCGTTCATCTGCGACGAGTGCCCTGCATGTAGCTGTAACGTATTTATCGGAGGAAGAGATGGCGTTGGTGTCTGATGCCAGATAGGGTGGATTCTTAGCGCGATCTTAACTGTTAATAGTGTTAACTAACGCTTAATAACATTTTGCTTAGTAGTTAATAGTACTGAGCAATGTAGAAAAAGGCCACAGCTCGACGTTATTATTTACATTCGTGATCACACAAACACAAGCAAAGTCTAGCAGCGAGTGCAGGACGAGCGGCGACAACGACGCCATCGTCACCGTTGTCGAGCTCTTTGAAGAGGCCAAGTGAGCCACAACTGGCAGGATTTGGCTGCATTTGCGTCCCTACAAGCCCGTGCAAGATCGCGAACGAAGGCCCCACACGACTAAGGAAGTGCTGGATACGGTGTTTAAATTCTTAGCGTCACCGACTCCGTATGAATTCCAGCGCCGCGCGTCTCGTGAACTCCGTGCGAATGCGCTGTTGGAGGAGCAACAGCAGGCTCGGTCCAGAGGGGCTGGCGCTGGCGATGTGGGACGGCCCCCTCGGGACCACCCTCCGTCACGGCCCCGTAAGAAAACCGTCTACGACGCGGTCGTTGGCAATGGCGGACGGGAACTGAAGCCGCGTGAATATGACTCGCTTACCATCGACGACTTCGATCTGCTACGCGTTGTTGGGCGTGGTGCCTTGGTAAGGTGATACTAGTGCGAAGAAAAGTGCCTCAGCAACAGAAAGGTGCTCGTCTATTGAGTCCGCGGACGATGATGGCGATGGGGATGACTCCGCAGCAGATTGCGGTCGCTTCAGGAGGCGAACAAGGCAAAGTGTATGCGATGAAGGTCATCAAGAAGGCCTGTGTTTGCCAAGAACCAGGTGGAGCACACCAAGACAGAGCGACGTATCCTGCAAGGCGTGGATCACCCGTTCATGGTGAAGCTGCGCTACGCCTTCCAGAACGAGGCCAAGCTCTACTTCGTCATGGACTTCTACAACGGCGGAACGCTGCACTTCACCTGCGGCGCGCCATGCACTTTGACGAGACCCGCACGCGCTTCTACGCTGCCCAGCTAGTGCTGGCCATTTCGCACCTGCACACCTACAACATCGTGTACCGAGACCTGAAGCCGGAGAACATTCTGCTGGACGACAAGGGATTCATCGCCTTGACGGACTTTGGTCTCTCGCACGACCACTTCGACAGTAAGGACGGCATGCAGACGTTCTGCGGTACGCCTGAGTACATTGCGCCCGAGCTGATCCGTCGTGTGCCCTACGGCAAAGCCGTGGACTACTGGTCGCTCGGTGTCCTCATCTTCGAGATGCTGGCGGGTTACACGCCGTTCTACCACGCCAACCGCAAGCGCAACTTCCAGAACATCGTCAAACTCCCACTGCGGTTCCCGTCCGAGTTTTCCGACGATGCTCGATCCCTGCTGCGTGGTCTGATCTGCCGCAACCCAGCCAAGCGACTCGGCTCCGGTCCGTGCGGCGCCCAAGAGATCATGGACCACCCTTTCTTCAACAGCGTGGACTGGGAAAACTGTATAAGCGGGAGGTGCCCGTGCCATTCCGACCGGTGGTCAAGTCGGACGGCGAGGTGAACAATGTGCCCGAGTTCTTCGAGCGGCACGAAGAGATAGACTCGGTGGCATCGGACACGCGAATCGGCAACAGCCATGTTTACTCAGGGCTCTCGTACACGAAGTCATGCAGTCTCTAAGGAGCGAAAGAGAATTTGTGGCACAGCGAGATAGAAAGTAGTGGGAACTCTTACGAATAAGTATGACGGTCATCGCAGTTATGTATTTATTTTCATTTGGAGCCTGGTGGAAACAGGAAACCTCAGCACTGCCAGAACACGAACTCAAACATATTTGCGAACACCCCTTGTTGCCCAGCTTCAGTCGGCTTCGTCAAAGCCAGACAAGGACTCCAAAAGGAGTTCAAAATCCTCGTCATCGAGGTCAAACGCCGTTTCTTCATCTTCTTCAACCTCTTCCTCGCCATCGTCACGCTCGGTCGGCGCAGGTGGAGTAGCATAAACTGGCAACCCTTTCGATTTTTGTTGCCACAGTTGTTGCGGATGAACGACAATTTCTCGACACTTGGAACACTCAGTCGATTTCGTAGCTTGGTATGGGTCAAGCCTTGAATACTCCACAGACGTTCACTTGCTGCTGAAGATGTGGGGCTGCTCAAAACATGTTGCGCAAAACGCTTGACAGGAGACCGCGAGAAAACATTATTTCTAATCCACCAGTCAAGAGGTGGTTTAGAGCTGTTAGCTTTCCAAGTGTCCACGTCCCAGTCATCTTTCGCGCCTACCAACTCCATTAGAGCGTTCTCAAACACCTCTTCTGTCACTTGAGCGTTAGCAACATGCCCAGTGCGTTTTGCCAGTTTCACAGCGTCATCGACGACTTTGTCAACACTAATGCCTTCGAAGGTCGCGAAAGCTGAAAGACTCTTGCTTGGATCCAGTAAATAGGCGATGCTGGTGATACTGGATCGGGAACAAACGAAGTCCCAGCGTTTTGAGATCGCATCCCGGATTTTAGGCTGAACGGTTCTGTCGTGGAGTCCATGAAGGTCTTCTTTGTACTCAGGGGAGCGCATGAGACGATCAAACTCATGCAATATCATCGAATTTGAGCACAGATCAGATTCGAGAGCGGCGTGAACGCGTGATCGGGGCTGTGAGTCTCTGAACAACCCACGCGTTAGTCCAAAACGTGGAACTGGGTCTCACGATATCTTGGATCTTCTCCAACTTCGCTTTGTTCTCAGCAGTATCCTCGTAGTTTCGCATCAACTGCGAATTTGTGAACGCTGTAGTTAGCGGCGATTTATTGCTAAGCACACTTCGAATGCACTTCTCCTGCGAATACCATCTTGTTGCGACCGGCAGTGCTAGCTCGAATCTTCTTCTTGCCCACCCTCTGAAAGTGCATCCTGTTCTTCCTAACTCCAGCCAAAAGCAGATTTCGAGCACGCACAAACTTCGTTACTTTCAGCGCTTGTTGTAGTACTTCTTTCAGCAATGGTAACTTGTAAATATCCTTGAGCAGCAAATTCATCGCATGGGCAGCACACCCACTGTAAACAACGTTTGGGCGCCTCGCCTCCACCAGTTTCCCAGCTAATCTCATGTTCGGCGCATTGTCAGAGACAACGGAAGTCACCTTTCCTATTCCAGCCAACTCTTCAACTTCACCAATAACTCGCAGGATTTCTTCAGCCATAAATTCTCCGGTGTGATTGGCAGAACCAGTCGTCCCTGACGACCACATCATTGGCCTCATCTTCGGCGATGTCAGGACGTAGTTGACAATGCTCTCACGACATGTGTTCGTCCAGCCATCGGTAACCAAAGTAAGGCGTTTTTGTGGCTTGAGAATCTCTGCCAGTTCAGAACGTTCTACTTGGTATACCTCATTCAGCGTCGCAAGGGCACGACGTGTAGGCAGTCGGAAGGCCGGGTTACAACGAGTAAACGCGCTTTGCAAATGGGGGTTTTCGATGGCTCGGAAAGGTATCCCAGCCGTATAAAACCCTCTAGCAAGCTCAACATGAACCTCGTGGATCTCGGTGTCACTCAAAACCGGGGTCTGGTGGGTCGATGAGCCGTAGCTGGTTCTGGGACTTAACCGGAGAAAACATGGCTCCGCCATTGGAGGAACGGCGTTTACCCTTCTTCAGCTTCGCGATACGGGTGCTGTGTTTCGCTTTCACGTCCGTCGGTATTGAATCACAACTCGAAGTGACGGACTAAGTCTCGAGTGAGTTGGGCACTGTTAACACGCCACGTTCTGCAGTGGGGGCATAAAACATCAGGATGTGGTTTGTCAGGGCCTCGCTGGTGCACGATGGTGAATTCATCCCACAGCTGATCTTGCTTGCGGCCCGTCATTGGGACGGAGTCGAGGAAGACTTCGATGTGTGCTTGATGACTGGTAGTTGTGAGACGAACTTGAGCTTGGACTTAGTAGCTTCGAGGCAAATTGCGTTGTGGGGAGAACCAAGCGCGTTCGTGATTTGATTTCCGCGCCAAGATTCTTGGGTGCCCTTTCAGGTTTTGGATTTCGCGCCGATATTGCCAAGATCTCTTTTGGCGCGAAATCCAAAACAGCGCGAGGAACGAGATAGCTCGTTGCTGAAGGAGGCAGCAGAGGGACTTGTTGGGATGGCAGAGATTCATGACCTGTTTAGCAGCATCAATACCACGTTAGAATGTTTTAAGGTGCAATACAAAAGTGTAAATTCGTACCAATCCAGTTCCGCAGGCAAGTTGCTGTACGGCACAAGAATCTTGGTCACACCAGTAGTAGTTGCTGCTTGAAGGGGCTCGTGTCGAAAATTGGCACATTCTTGGTGGCGAAGTTCGCCAAGTTCTTGGACACTATGATCACCAGTAACTAGGCCCATGAATACATCGGCATTAATATCGGCTGTGCCAGACACAACAACTACGTCGACATGTGCATAGCAGCATCAGCCGCTGACAAGTACATTTTGCCATTCGGTATGCAGGTTCTCCGCGAGCATTCAACGACACTCCGATGATACCATCTTGCGATGGTACTACTAGGTCGCCACCACAAAAGCAGCATGTAGGTCGTGGAAATCATGGGGACGCCAAAGCGTTGAGCCGGTCCCAGTGCAACATTCGCTCCCGGATCTGCACGAAAGCTGCGTCAAATTCATACAATTTATCACCACCAGCTTATTCTTGCGCGCATCGCCCACAAACAGCGTGTAATTGTTGACTGCACCGAACGTCGTGTATTCCAGCAACACACCACTGTACTTCCCCCAACATGAACCGCCTGGGTCAGCGTGGCATTGAAGCCGTTGTCAGTGAAGCTCTTGAGAGGCGTGGTTCTGACTTGCCGTCTTGTTCAATTTGGCAGCAGCCCACTATCGAGCGAGCAGCAACGTCAGGACCGACAGAATTCTCAACAGCATGCATAGGATGATCGAAGTGATGACGGCGGGCTCAGCGGGCGCCAGCAGCGGCGCACTCACGGCAAATACCATCGCCACCAACGGAGACAGCATAGAAATCCAAAATTACAATATCAGCCATATCTCACAGTCTTTTCTTTGCGCGCCCTTTCGTTTTTAGTATTTCATAGTAATTTTTAGATGTTATTAAAGGTGTTAATACTACAATATGTTAATAACTGTTAATAGTAATTCTTAGGGTAAGGATCCACCCTAATGCCAGAGGTTTTGGATCGTGCAACAAAATACAACAGACAAACAGAGGGAATAAAACGGGTGTGTCAAGGAAAAGAAATCTCGCATTAGCAGGGCATATAATGCCTACGGAGAACTAGAGGCCTCTCGAGCTAGTTGCAAGGCTTGCCCGTGGTGCAGCTCTCATAGCAGCACTCAGCAAAGTTGCCCCCTTTCGACGCACAGCATTTGCTGATCCTGATGTTCGAGTCGGGTAGATGTAGGCGCAGTCTTGGCAGTACGGCTGCGCGGTGGCGACGGTGGCGACAACGGCGGCAGTGACGATGGCGAGGCAGGTCTTGAGGTTCATGACGTTCGAGAGCTGGAAATTGATGAGGCTGTTTCTGGTATTGACTTGGCAAAAGCAGAATGGGAGTTGTTGGAACGACTGAGTTGGTTTTGCGGTTGAGACGGCATCCTGTTGCTGGTAATTATGACCGCAAGCACATACTCAAAGTGAAAGAGCACTGTGTTGAACCGCAACTGAATCCTTGCAGATCGCACGGATTGCTTCAACACGGGCCATTTCACGTCGCAGCTTGGCGGCGAAGCTGCTGTGTCCTCCAAGCGATCGCCCATCGCGGGTATTCGTGCGTCATTTGTACAATACTGCTGCTTACTGTTAGTAAAGTCCGACTTACTCATTTGTGAAGTCGTCAAGCGCACAAATCCTTCAAAGTTTTCGTGCGAGGCTTCCGAAGACCAAACGTCGGATGTGCTGTTTGCGCCTCCAAGACGAAGCATAACCAATCTACGGTTCAACAGCATGGCCGAGATCGTTGTAATCCAACCCTACCATCGAGCTCCACAAAAATGTATACCAAACAAGCAAACCAACTTCGGAGAACTTGACGGCCCCGCTAGATGCCACTCGCTTCGACTGTCAAGAATGTCTGAGTAAATTGCTACTGCACGTGGAGTTCCTCGTCGATAGATAGATAGATACCTGGACGAATTTCTACCCCAGTGCGTATTCACTGCGGCATGGGAACGAGGAGCCTCGATTGGCATCCTCGATTGGCATCCTCGGCTTTTCTTGCGTGCTGTGCCTACTGGATGGATGCGGTGAAAGCAACAGTCAGAGGAGGCCCTCTGCATGTACTCGAGTGGTTGGTGACTGAACGGCTCGATCGTCGTGATCCGTGGAAAATCGATTTCAATGAAGCGATCGACGAGGCTGTGCGGTGTAGACACCTTAAAGTCGCGAAGTGGCTGTATTCCCGAGGACTTTCTTCTGCTGGTGAGTATATGCTGAGTATCGCAGCACAGAACGGCGACTTGGACATGCTATAGTCGATCCGTGGGTGGGACACCTTTTTCAGCCACCTTACAATCGACGTGAAGTGAATTACAGCCTGCTGGAAGCTTTGGAACGGTACCGCGCGAACACATGTGACGGATGCGTTTTACGTCTTCTCGAGGCTGCACTGGAACACGGTTGCTTGACCGCAGCCTGAGATTTCTACCGGTGCAAAGAGTCGAGTTAAAGCGAGCATTGAGAGTCGCAGAGTCTTGCAACGATAGCTACTCGAGATTGGCCCGCCGCTGGAAGTCCAAGATGCCCGACACGTAGCTGCAACATTTAGATGGGAGGAAGCGATGGCAGGAGTGTGTGAAACCCACCGTGTTGCATTTATCGATGAGACCGTCGTGAATACTGCCGAGTGGGAACAGTGGCAGCATCCAGTGGCATCGACTTTGGAATGCACAAGATTTGAGCACGAAAGTTTTGGTCAAGCTGTCCGAGGCGCTCTTCAACGAGCCCCGAAAGCATTGTGTCGTGGCTATCGACAAACGCTAGAAGCAAAGACTTTCATGAGTGGCGTGATTTAGGAGGCTAACCTTATGCGAACATTGATCTCCGGCGTTTTTCTTCACGGCTAAATTTCTGCGGGAGCACGAATGATCGAGCCACTACCGTGTTTGTCTGTCGATCGCACATGTGATCGGTATCTCGTTCCACTTTGGTCTGGAATATGGTCGTCTAGGAGAAATTCGGGCTTTCTTCCAGCTCAAAACTGTCGAACTGTTCACGAAGGATTCAGCGTAGCTGACCTACTGAAATCCACATCACTCAGCAGGTATACAGGGAATTGAACTGCATGGAAGGGATGGTTTGTCTGAAGTCCAAAGCGAAGCGTTCATCTGCGACGAGTGCCCTGCATGTAGCTGTAACGTATTTATCGGAGGAAGAGATGGCGTTGGTGTCTGATGCCAGAGGTTTTGGATCGTGCAACAAAATACAACAGACAAACAGAGGGAATAAATCGGATGTGTCATGGAAAAGCGATTCTGGCATTGGCGGGGCATATAATGCCTACGGAGAACTAGAGGTCTCTTCCAGCTAGTTGCAAGGGCTGCCCAGGGAGCAGCTCGAACGGCAGCACGCAGCAAGTCGCCCCCAGCGCGGCGCAGCATTTGCTGGTCTTGATGTTCGAGTCGGAGTAGATATAGGCGCAGGACGAGTCTTGGCAGTACGGCTGCGCGGTGGCGACGGTGGCGACAACGGCGGCAGTGACGACGGCGAGGCAAGTCTTGAGGTTCATGACGTTCGGAGAGCTGGAAATTGATGAGGCTGTGTCTGGTATTGACTTGGTAAAAAGCAGAATGGGAGTTGGAACGACTGAGTTGGTTTTTGCGGTTGAGACGGCATCCTGTTGCTGGTAATTATGACCGCAAGCACATACTCAAAGTGAAAGAGCACTGTGTTGAGAACCGCAACTGAATCCTTGCAGATCGCGCGGATTGCTTCAATACGGGCCATTCCACGTCGCAGCTTGGTGGGGAAGCTGCTGTGTCCTCCAAGCGATCGCCCATCGCGGGTATTCGTGCGTCATTTGTACAATACTGCTGCTTACTGTTAGTAAAGTCCGACTTACTCATTTGTGAAGTCGTCAAGCGCACAAATCCTTCAAAGTTTTCGTGCGCGGCTTCCGAGGATCAAACGTCGGATGTGCCTCTAATGCAATCGTCGATTGCGAGCCCGGCACCAACACCAGCACCGCGTCAGCACGGATCTACATAATCAGCGCCGCGTCATCGCGCTGCCTGCATAATCTCCGCAACAAGTGGCGGAGCGAAGACCTCGGGCGCTGCCGACGGAGTACTGTAAGCACTTCACTTCGCAATTTACCATAACCACAGGCACAATGGACTAGGCTGCTCGCAATAACCATCTTGAAGTGGTGCGCTGGCTGCACGAGAATCACTGGAAGGATGCACTTCGTTTGCTATCGAGGAGGCTGGATGACGTGGGCATCTGGAAATAATTCGCTACATGTACGACAACGACCAAAGTCGAAGGTTGGGCACCGAAATGCACCACGTTGCTGGAAGCGGCTATCTGGACGTGATCAAAGTGTTGTTGCAGCAAATATAATCACCGGCAAATTCTTGGTCCGATTACAGAAAGTTGTATGGGGCTGGCATTGACGACTGGGTCACCGCGACGCTGGATCAAATTCGGTTAGTCTACGCGGACCATGATGGAGCAATTCACATGGTATTGGGAGCCCTGGAATGGTTTCATGCCCGCTGCTGCGACGTATTTGTATCACGAATATTGGAGCCGGCTCTAGAGCGAGGGCACATACGCCTAGTTCGGAGTTTCACTAGGATGTTACCCGAAAAACACTATACCAAGCGGATTAACATTGCGGAAGAGTTGAAGAGAGCGCCATTGCTGAGATGGATAGTCCAAAATGATTGCTTCCGCAACCAAAACAGTTGAAACATACGCTGGTTTGTTTCTTCTTGCAGCAGTAGGTATATCCAAAATTGTATTATCTTCCCTCTGCTGGAAACACGAATGACGGCATCAGTTTGTCTGTTGATAATGCCTGGCGGTTTCGACGGCACACGTGGTGAGCGATATCTACGTCTCCTCCCGTTTGGTCTGGAATCTTTCTTCCAGCACAAAAATGTTGAATTGTTCACGAAGCACATTGGATCTTCCAAAAACTCAAGAGAACACTTTTTCTTCGGTTGCTAAACGAAAATGGATCCCCACTGGACATGGACATCGCCCGACGGTGTACGGGAAGCTTGGATGTATGGAAGTGATGGCTTGGGTGTCTAAAGCTCAATGCTGGCGTTTGTCTGCGATGAGATTTTGGCTGTGGATTCTGAAAGCTTGCGAGTCCTTATGCGCAGATAGCTCCGGCTGTTATCGGTCAATCAAAAAATCTCAGGATGGACTATGGTTAGCATTCGGCTCGATGGATCTAGGTGGGATGTTTGTTCGAGATAGATGGTGTAGCTTTCACGCTTTGCTATCCGTTAAATCCGCACTATAGTATTATATTTGCCATTCATATCGTTGCGAGTTTCAACTCGAAGTATCCAAATAGCGGTCAAGACAGACTTGGTGTTGATGAAGAGACCACCACCCG
The DNA here is from genome assembly GCA_011947325.1 of Phytophthora macrochlamydospora. Taxonomy (NCBI): domain Eukaryota; phylum Oomycota; class Peronosporomycetes; order Peronosporales; family Peronosporaceae; genus Phytophthora; species Phytophthora macrochlamydospora. The sequence continues at coordinate 15,943 of JAAVTH010000389.1, forward strand.
ACAGATATCGGAAGGTGAATTCAGCGAGGATATCTTCAAGCGTGGTGGGCGACTTCAGGACCATCAATGTGGGTCGACTACGAAAGTCCTAGGTTGAGTGGCTTGTAGCTGACGTCGCGGCATTCAACAGGGATGCGAAAACACCCTTGATGGTGCTATGAGGCTGCGAAAGCGGACCTCGATACGGTGAAGCTGCTGACACGCCACGGAGCTGGGGTCAATCAATGACTTTGAATTCGACGAAAAACGCCCTTATGTACCTCTGGGAGTTGAAGAAAGTTGACGTTGATGATGTGAGGTTTTTCGTGGGCAATGGAGCTAGAATCGACGCAACAGAGAAGAGTCAGGAGAGACGCTGCTGATGCAGTATTGTCTATATGGTGACGTTGACACGACGTGACTGAGGCTGCTTGTGGTGGACTTCGAAACAGATGTGAATGCTGGGGGACAGGACGGACGGCACTGATGTTTCTGTGCATGTCAGGCAAATGAAACGAGAAACTTTTCAGCCTTCTCGTGGAGGAATTTGGTGCTGACGTTGAAGCGGTGGATAAAATGGGGGCACTGACGCATCTCTGTCGTTTGGGGGCATTGCTGTTCTGAAGCTCTTTGCTAGACATGGAGCTTAGGTGACCGGAAAGGAGATTAGTCGCCATTTCCGCTTCTCTGCGGATCATCGAACGCCATGCAGACACTGCTCGTTTTCTGGTTAAAGAGCTTGGTGACGACGCCAATGATGTCGATGCAAATGGAATGACTGCCTTGATGCGCAACGTAGGTCGTCCAATACGAAAGAGAACGTCATGAAGCTGTTGGTGGCAGATTTGGGGGCCGACGCGAATGCCACAGACGGCGAAGGGTGGTCGGCACTGATGCACCTTGCTTGCGCAGAAAGGTAGACATTAAGACTATCGAGCTTTGGAGGAGATGTCAATACGGTCGACCACGAGGAAGAACGGTACTAATGCAGGCTTGTCGGAACAGTTCGAACGCTGTAGAAGCTGTTGAGGCGCTCGTGACAAAATTCGGAGCTGATATTAACACAGTCGACCATAAGGGGCGGACTGCGTTGATGCACACTTCGGATATCGATTTCCCTAGTATGGAATTGATAAAGGTTTTGACGAAGGCGGAGCTGATATCAACGCAGCAGGCAGCGAAGGGAAAACGCTATTGATGCACATTTGCCAGCAAGGAAAGGTCAGTCAGTACGAACGTGTTAGATTTTATCGTGACGAAACTCGGTGCCACCATTGATGCATGCTTCTCTGCTGCTTTAGTTCAGTTTACGATGACATAGTCAAGTTCTTAGTCGTCGATCTGGGAGTAGGCGTCAATGCTGTGGAACGCCAGTGTCGTGGAGTTGCTCCAAGACTTTCATTCGCGACGCTAGGGCTGCCGATGACGACAACCGAACGACACGCTATAATGCGCAGACACAGACAAATTCAGGACAAGAGCTTCCTGGCGAATAGCAACGCCCAGCACTACAAGGCCGTGGCAGTATAAGCCATCGAATCGGAAGCCATAGATGCTTATCTCTCTTGTGTTTCTCGTGCGGTAATCAAAGTCGTTCTGTGGCGTTGCCATTAATACGCAAAATCTCAAGATCGGTGAATAGCGATGGGTGTTTGGTCGAGGTGGATGACCATGGGATGGCCCTTTTGGTCGTGGCGGTGCCAACGCCGTCGTCACGAGCTGACGCTACCAAATCTGACACCCGCAAACAGCTAGTGCTGTCTTCCCGTAGGCAACCGCGGCTTGTGTTGACACAAGAAAATTGGGGGAGGGGGCACATTTTTCTTCACTGCTAAATTTCCGCGATAGCACAAACGACGGCTAATTTGTCTGCCGAGAATGCCTCGGTGTTTCGATGGCACACGTGACTTCTCTCATTGACCGATATCTAGACGATTTCCTACCTGAACAAGTTTTTACTGCGGCACGTGAACGTGGGGCTTCCATTGACGTTCTCGAGTTGTACCTTACACTTACTGTACCTAAGAGGTGGTGAAAGCTGCCGCTCGAGGTGGCCATCTACATCTTCGAGTCGTTAGAGACCAAACGCTAAATTGGCCGTGGCCCATGGAAAATTGATTTTGTGGGTTCCGGACGGCTGCACTACTAATGCAATGGATATCGCCGCCGAAAAGGGTCTTCTCGATATGGTTGCACGAAAATCAACAGGAAGGGTGCACTACAAAAGCCATGGACTCTGCAGCGTCTATACGAGCTGCTGTTGATGAAGGATATCTGGCCTCGATCAAGCAGCTGTCCAAATGTTATTACGCTAAGCAAGTATACTATATGAACGGATATGTCCTCGACCCATGGCTCAAAGACATTTTTCAACAAAGAAAGAAGTACCTGCTGCAAGTGCTGGCATGGTTTAACGTCCGTAAATTTGATGACTGCGTTTCACGTCTCCTCCAGCTTGGTCTGAAATATGGTCGTCTGAGAGAAATTCGGGCTTTCTTGCAGCACAAAAGTGTCGAATTGTTCGCGAAACACATCGAGATCTCCCAAATACCTCAATAATACACTTCTGCTCCGATGGCTGATCGAAAATGAACCTTCCTAGGAAATTGCCACTGCCCTGCAGGTGTACTGGAAATTTAACTGCATGGAAGTGATGGCTTGGGGTCTGAGGCGCAACGCGTACCGTTCGTCTGCGAGGAGATTTTGTCTATGGACTTGCGAGATGTGGTGACATGGACTTTACCAAGCACGGATTTCGATGAAAACTCCCGTCAAGCTATTCGAGAGGCACTGCAGCGAGTTGGATGTTAAGGTAGTGAATGATGCAGTGACTGCACCCGTAAAGAGTGGGGAAAACGTTCGCGTCGGCGGGCCACAACATCGTGTCGAGACGGAGAGATGACCACACGGTGCCGCATCTTATTCGTGGCCGGCTGTTGCCACGAGGTCCGACATGCGTGGGACCTTCCTCCACTGCCAGTTCCGCCGAAGCAAGCAGCGTGTGGGTCGGGCGTCGTTCGTCTGGTTGTTTTGATTCTTTTTGTCGCCATGTCGTGCAATGGTGAGACTCGTCTCCGAGTCGAAGGTCTTTGGGGCTCTGTGCTTTTACGGCTTGCTTGAGGTGAACAACGGGCTCACATGGAGAGCAACAACAGTGTAAGTGTCCATTGAAGAGCTCTGGATCAACAAGCTTGTAGCATGCCTCGCAAAGTGGTCCCGAAAGTAAGGTTTCAATAAACAGGGCATGCGTTCCATAAAAATCCGTTCTATCATAAATTTGAGCTCTAAAAAACGCATTCTAAAAAAATATACGTGCGCTTGTCCTGCATGGTACTGCCGACTGCAACTTGCATTTGGCTCTGTGGGTAGTGACGCCAGGGTGAACCGCGTCCAGAGATCCCCTTGCATTTGACCGCAGCTGCTTTTCATTTAGCCTTGGTCATACAAAAAGTTAGAAGGGACAACTTGTCCGGCCTATTTTCGAACTGCGACGAGTTCGCTGACGTGGCCCGATCCGGAATGGCACAGTTTGCGGTGAAGCGATTTGCAGCGCTTGTTGCGGTGTACGCTGAGTCTGCTGGCATGTGGTGTCGGTTCAGACAAAGGAGCATGGCACCAACACCGCAGCTGATGGCTCAGATCTCGGTCGAGGGTGAGCAACAGGCCGAGTCGGCGACCTGCACGAGCCATTGAAGCAATCGACTTGAAAGCATAGAGCACCTCGCATGCACCTCCGATTTGCTTATGAAAAAAAATCAACGGCAAGAATGACTTGACGGGGTCTCTTCCACAATGGCATTTCCATCCAAAGTGTTGACACAAGTTCATGGTTAAAGCTTGACGGATGGCAGGCCGCAAATGGTAGTTCGTAGGTATGTTTTAGAAAAAATATTCTTTTTTCGCGTCTTTTCATTGGCTAATGGCGATATAATTGCATATTTTATCTGACTAGTAACGCCGCCTCGTCTGCCAAGTAGTCAGCAGCAAGACAAAGGTCGACAAGTATCCGCTGCGTGTGCTGCGGTCGTCTGTCCAGCGTCTTTGGCCATGGCGATCCAGAGGAAAAGACGGCAGCGCAAGAGAGCAAGTGCCGCGTTGCGAGCTGCAGAGGCTTCTGGACCGCGCAGCTCATTACCGAAAAGAGTCCGTCGACCGCAGCAATCGCCTCCCCGAGCACTTTATAAGTCGCTGCCACACCGACAGTTGATATGGCGGACCCTTCGACCCCCAGGACCAAGTCCCGGATAACCAGACGCAAGTCGGTACCACGCACTCGTCGAGAGGAGCGGCGCTCAAGCGCAATGCCCACCTGAGAGAAGGCAACTTTGCGTCTCCGAGCTTTGGCGGGATCGGAACCAGGCAGCTTCTCCAGAAGCAGTTGATGACTCCCGGGTCGGCGACGTCGGCGTCGTCGTTTGAAGAGGGGCATCCTACGACGGATTCTCCGATGGAGGCACCCCGGAGCCGATGCAGAGCTGGCCAAGGCCAGCAATCAACAGAGATTCTTTGTCAAGACAGAAGATGGAGATGCCACCACACACTACACGGTGAAGAAGCACCCGACCAAGAGACTGTCGTCTCCGAGTCGAGAGTCGCTGGCCAGACGACTCATGGGGGCATCTACCGACCTCCACGGGATGGTGGAGAGCGAAGGCTCGCTCCACCCTGAAGAAGCTCAGAGCAGCGACCTCCCGCCCAGTGAAATGCTGACCAACCTCGTGGTCAAGCGAGTGCCAGCATTGACTGTTCAAACGACCACCACTCCACCACAGTCGACCAAGACGACGAGACGGATCGTCGCTTCTCCACGAAAGACATTGCGCCGCCGAATTGTGCGCACGACTGGCGCCGACGGTAAAGTCCACGAAGTCGTGCAGTACGTGGACGCCTCCGGCAACGTGGTCAACACAAGCGAAGGCGACTTCTTCGGCGGAGAGACGACCGCCGAAACACCGACAAGTCAATTGACGACGACGCGCACCACATCTCAGGGCTTGACAATCAGGCGAGTTGCCGCTCGTAATGCTGGAGTTGATGGACAAATCCACGAAGAAGTGCGGTACCTCGACGTCGATGGCACGGTCGTCGACGATGGCGAGGCCTTGTTTGCCTCAGCGAACGAAGGAACGACGAGGACGACAGTGACAACGGCCAGCCGGGAAACCTCAACGCGCCAGATTGCGACGCCCGCCAAATTGAAGAAGCGAACGCTGCGCCGGACGGGGGCCAATGGACAAGTCTGCGAGCTGGTGCAGTATCTCGACGCCGACGGAAACGTCGTCAAGACCGAAGGAGACGTCACTGCCTACGAGAATGCCGCAAAATCCACATCGACGACTCGTTCTGTTACTACCCCGAGCAAGACCGTCCGGCGGGTGATCGTCCGACGAATTGGTGCGGATGGCAAAGTCCACGAGGAAGTGCAGTACGCGGACGCCAACGGCAATGTCGTGCAGAGCGACGGAAGCGAATTGGTTCGCACCAGAAGCTTTACAAAGCGAGTTGTGACGCCGGGGAAGACTTTACGACGAGTGGTCATCCGCCGGACGGGAGCCGACGGACTGATCCATGAAGAAGTGAGATTCTTGGACGCCGACGGCAACGTGGTCTCGACGGAAGGCGACGCAGCATCTACGGAGACTGTCACCAAGGACTCGTCTGGGACGCCAGGCAGTCAGAGAACCACACGTCGTGTCGTTCGACGTATGGTTGTTGGTCAAGACGGCACGCGGGTCGCTGTCGATCAGTTCATCGACGCCGACGGAAATGCCATTGAAGATGAAGAACGCTCCCTCGCCAGCGCTGGTAGCTTCACGGGTAGCGTCAGCAGTGTCACAAGTGAGACTCCCACCGGCAGCCGACGAATTACTCGCCGTGTTGTGACTCCAGGACGTACGGTTCGGCGCACGGTCGTCCAATCTACCGGCTCCATCTCTGGGGCCGAGTCTGAAGACGAAGTCCGCTCCATTGACGGTGACTTCGGCAGTGAGAGAGCTCCTACCAGTAGTCGTCGTAGAACAACTCGCCGTGTAGTCACTCGCACGGCGGCATCGGATTCGAACCAAGACGACGACACGGACAGTCTCGACCTCGATGCAGAATTCGTTCAAAGCGAAGACAGCAGCGACGAATCCTTGGGAGGGTCCAGTCGAGGTGGCTTTGTGGCGTATCAAGGCGTCGTTCCTAGGCGGACCACCGTCAGCGCTTCTAATGAATCGAAGGAGGTGACGAAGGCTATCGAGCCAGAAACGGAAGATGCTGAGGCGGTCGAGAGCAGCACATCGTTGGGCAGAAAGACCACAGCGACGCGAAGAAACATGACAGTTGTGACGGAACCCGAAGAGGGATCGACAAGTCCCGACACGACCGAAACGTCCGGGTTTCAGCCAGCGGTCAAGTGGGATTACTTCACGAAGAACGAAGGCGACTCTGCTCTCCCCAGAGAGGAAGCGGCGCCTTCAGACGATGCCGATGAGGTGAAGACTCCGATTTCAGTGAATGAGGATGCCACTGCACCTGAAGCAGTAACTGAGACCGTCGAAAGCAACGAGACGTTGCAAGGCGGGGCTTCTCCCAATGTTGGTGGACCGTCAGCTGACAAGGACGCAGCAATCGATCAGCCCGAAGAAACAGCGTATTCGGTTGCTTCAATTGACGAGCCTTCCGTGACGACGACGTCGAACGAAGCTCCTCAAGCTGACATTTTGGAGCTATCACCTACCGAAAGCGATGACGAAGTGTTCACGACGCCAAGCAATGTGTTGGAGGAGAGCACCGAATTTATCGACAACGAGGCCGACCACGTGCCAATGGAATCGCCACTTGTGCCTGAAGTCATCCAAGAAGGACATGCAGCTGTCATTCCTCAAGTATCGCACAGCATTCCTGATGTTGTCGAAGAGGAGGCTGCTATCCCCGTGAGCGATGCAGATTCCGAGGATAACAAGCCGATTGTTGCTGCCGCTGCCGCCGGTGCTTCTGCCGCTGTTGCTACGGCGACGCTGACCAACTCGGATTCTCCGGATGTCGTGGCCGCTGCAAAGATGTCTGAGGTGCACGACGTGTCGGATAGCTCAACAAGTTCGGTAACGACGAAAGAATTTGCTCATGAAGGCTCCGTGCAGCGCCCGCGTCAAAGCAGCAGCGGCGGCTTCTGGGGCTTCTTCAGTCGATCCGAGGAAGAACCGGAACAGCAAGCTGCGGGATCCGTCGTCACAAATGTATCCGAGGTTTCTGAAGCCGCTACCAATGCACCAGAGCCGCAGCATGTTGCTACGAGTATGGGGGTCGAAACGCGAACTTCCAGGAAGGAGGAGCAACAGCAACCGGTTGATGAAGTCGCCACTGTTGACGTTGTTGAGGGTGAAGCTGATGTTGTCGAGCCTGTCGATGTGAACGAGGCAGTCCCCACGTTTGGCACAGCAGAGCATTCTACTGGTGCGCAACTTGCCCACAGCGACGAAGAAATCTCGGGGTCCCCGAAGCACAGCAGTGTGCTACCTATTACTGCCGGTGCTACCGCCGCTATCGTTGCTGGTGCTGCTGCTTTGGCGAGCAAAGGGCCTGAAAGTCAAACTGAGCAACAAAAACCCAGTGTCCAAGAGTCTGTCCAGGGTGCCTCAGTTACTTCCACAGAGCCAGTAAAGTCCGATGAAGTCGAAGAGGAATCGCGTGGCGGATTCTGGGCGTTCTTCGGTGGTAAATCTGAGCCGAAGGAAGCTCGTGATGAGATTCTGACCGAAATCGAGTCAAACAAGAAGCCTGAGGCTGATGCTGTGGAAGTTAAGTTCAGTCCTGCTATTGAAGAAATCGTGCAGACAACAGAAGGTGCTGCTGCAGTATTCGCTGTTGATGCTCCATCGTCTCCTGCAATTATCACTCACACCACTCGTGAGACCGATGAAGTCCAACAGAAAATCCCGGGATCACATGACGGCGAGATGGAAAGTCCTGAGGGGTGACGTACATTATCACGGACCCCGAAGAGGACAAGGCTCCTATTCAGTCCACCAAAGAGGGCCAAACTGCGATCACTGACGTCCCTAAACCGGATGCGGATTCTGACAAGCCTCAGGAGCGTGACTCTCATCACGTGGTGCCAGCAGCGATCGCTGGTGCAGCTGCCGGAGTGGTGACGAGCTCTGTAGCAAGCGAAAGCTCTGCTGTTCAGCCTCAAACGGTGGACGACACGAACGACGAAATCTTTACGGAAATGTCGTTTACTCCGACTCCAGCTCCAGTGGTGGACACCACTACAACAACGGTGGTGACAGAGGAGGCTGAGAACTCGACCAGTACTCCTCCTCGAAAAGCGGGTCGGAGCATTTGGTCGTTCTGGGGTGGACGCGAAAAGGAGAAAGCAAAGTCTCCGCTCAGTGAAGACGGTGAACCAATGGACCGGGAGCAAACGGTTTCTACTGCTGCGGCCGCCCCTGGTGCAGCTTCAGCTGTGGCAACGCAGCAAGAAGTTGGACCCTCAGCAGATCAGACTCGTTCCTACTGGCACAAGCAAGACGAAGAGCACTCGACGCAGGTTTCATACGCTGCTGCTGTTGGAGCAAAGTACGGCCCCGAGTCCAAGTTTGAAGCGATGCCAGCTAGCGACAAGATCCGTTCTCCCGTAGCAAAGAACCAAGGTGCTATTGACAGCGAGGAAGCCGTGGCTGCGCCGGCAGGTGCTGGTGAGGTGACCCAAACGACCGTTGTTGTCGAGGAAGAGGAAGAATTCGCTACGTGTCGATCTCCCAGCCCTGATGGCAATTCTCGTAATGATGTAGCGGGTGCAGCTGTGATCGCTGTTACAGACGCTGATCTTGACGCGGTTGCTCACTCGCAGCAGCCCGTCGAACGTGAAAGCACCGACCGCAGCACTGACAACTCCGAAAAGCCTGCACGTGGTGGCTTCTTTGGTCTTTGGGGAAAGAAAGACAAGCCCGAGGAAGAGACTGAATCCAAGACGGCCGTGGTTGCCGCCACTGCCGCTGCTGCTGCGGCAACCACTGCAGTCACCTTTGCCTCGACCCACAACGGCAAAGTCCCTGCCGAAGAAGCCGAAAGAGACGACGCGAAATACTTCGCTGCTGCTGCTGTGGCTGCACCTCAAATTCAGTCGATTCGCAGGAGCATTCCGTCGGATGGAACTCCCAAGAATGCTGCGAGTGTTGCTACAGTGACTGGAAAGCAGATCCGAGACAGCGACCGCCGCACGACACTGCTGATCGATGGAGCGGAGCCGGACATGGAGTTGGGCTCTGGCGACCAATACATCGAAGTCAAAAGCCCTCGCCACGGTGGTCAAGAACACTACGATGAAGCGGCTTGGACTGTGCATCCTCGCTCCATCGAGTGGAGCAAGCTGCGTCTTCACCGAAGGAGCTGGAAGAACATCTCGGAAGACATCGTATCGACCGCGAATGAGTTTGTGCTGAACGAGGTGAGCGGATCAGTGCAGGCTGGCGAGTTCTTGGTCATCACTGGACCTTCCAAGGGCGAGAGTCTCGCTTTACTTTCATGTCTGGCCGGATATGAAGATGCCATGGAGGGCAACGTGACTGTGAATGGCCGGGCTTGGAACGAGAAGATGGACCGGTATATCGCGTACATCCAGCGTGAAGACTTGTTCTACGAGACGCTCACGGTTCACGAGCACTTAGTTGCTCAGGCTCGGCTGCGTATGCGGCGTACTCACACGGACGAAAGGTGTCTGGAGCGTGTTGAGCGAGTGATCGAAGACATGGGCTTGTCCGACTGTCGTGACAAGTTGATTGGCGGTGGCATCTCGCTTCGTGGCATTTCTCGCGGCGACAGGAAGTTGCTTGCAATCGCCACTGCATTATTGACAAACCCATCCATTCTGCTAGCTGAGGAGCCCACCGATGGACTCGACACGTTCAGCGCCCAGAAAATCGTGGAGAAGTTGCGGTGGCTCGCGTTCGAGAAGGGAATGACGGTGGCCGTGACGCTGCACCACCCGTCTTCGCACTTCTACGGTCTGTACGACGTGCTTTACCTGGTTGCGGATGCATCGTGTGTGTACGACGGGAAGGCAGCGGATTGCGTCGCCTACTTCGCCACGATCGGATATCAATGTCCCGAGTACGTGAGTCCGATGGATTATTTCATGCTTCAGATGGTGGTTGGGGACCGAGCTGTGGATGACGAAGGTGTCGCTCGTGTTGAGATGTTGAAGCGCGAATGGTCTCAGCGGAATGCTGCTGCGTACGCTGAAAACGAAGCGCGTGCTGCGGCAGCAAGCGCCGACGACGTCGTCGACGACTACGACCAGAAGAACCGCTACTACCACATGGGATGCTGCAACCAGCTTTGGCTCTTGTGGGCTCGCCACACGCGTCGGCTGTCGCGCTATGGCTTTGTGTTCTGGTGGCACCTGCTTGCTGCATTGCTCATTGGCGTCGTGTTTGGTTTGGTCTACTTGCAACTCGACCTGAACGACCAGAAGGGGATCCAGAACTTCAGCGGTGCCTTCTTCTACATCGTCGTGGTGCAGATGCTGTTCATCGCCTACCGCACGTTTGTGTTCATGCCGAGAGAGACGGCGATCGCTCTTCGAGAGCGACAAGAGTATCGCGGAGGCTGGTACCATCTCCTGTGCTGGTACTTTACGAAACTCGTTGCTGAATTGCCGGCACTGATCGTCCTTTCAATCGTGCTGTTTGTGCCTGCGTTCCTGATCATTGGCATCGGCCACGGCTTCAAGGTCTACGTGTACATGCAGATCGTGATTGTGTTGGCTGGTTGGGCAGCGGTTGGCCTTGCATTCTTGACGCTGGATGTTCTGCGCAAGGTCACACTTGCACTCCTCGTGTACAGCGTTTTACTGGTTCTGTTTGTTGTGTTCGGAGGCCTGTTGATCAACGTGACCGACATCCCGGACTGGCTGGTGTGGCTGCACTACATCTCGCCGATGAAATACGCCTTCGAAGCCATGATGAAAATCTTCTGGAAGCGTGTTGGCTCAATCGACTGCGACTGGACTGACGAGAGGTGTGTTGCTCTGACAGGAGACGGCGTGTTGAGATACTACAGCATGAGAAACCGGTCTGCTTTGGGCGACTCGTTGATCCTGCTGGGGATCTGCTTGGCTCTGTTTTTGTGGCCTTCTGGTTCCTGGTCTATATGGCGAGGAAGCGGGTCAGTGGATTGCAGTGGCGTTACGACTGGACTTTCAAGGGAGTCTTGGGATCTCGTCGTCAACGGTCGAGTAATGCTGCTCTCTCTCAGAAAACCGCTGCTGCTCGTTGCACTTCTGCTGCAGTCGATCATAGTGCCAATGAAGCTGACAACCACTACATCCGAGTGGAGACCCCTCGCGTTGACGGCCACAATGTTTGCGACGCACCAAGTGTGGTCTTGGGGTGGAGCGGTCTGTGGCTCAAGGACGCGACTGACAAGAAGTCTAGCGTTAGTGATGGCGAACAGCAGAAGCGATACCTTCTTGTCAACGCCAATGGCTCTGCAAAATGTGGCGAGCTCTCTTTGATCACAGGACCGTCGAGCAAAGCCAACATCGCGCTGCTGGAGAGCCTTGCCGGTCAAATGAAGAGACTGCGCGGCAGGATCACCATCAACGGGGCTCCAGTTGCAGCGCAGAAAGTTGTCGACAGTTCGGCGTACGTGCAACGCGAGGATTTGTTCTATGAGACCCTGACGATGGAAGAGCATCTGCAATTCCAATCCGAGTTGGCTGGGGCCGAAGGCGATCGTGTTGAAATGGTGCTCGACGAGCTTGAGCTTACAGCAAAGCGCCATATGCTGATCCGATACTTGTCAGCGGCAGACCTGAAGCTGCTTGCAATTGCCACGGGACTTCTGTCAAACCCGTCGATTCTGCTTGTTGAGGAGCCGACGTATGGCATGGACTTCTATTCGTCCCAGCTCGTTGTGCTCAAGCTGCGGCAGTTAGCACGCAGTGGGCGCACCGTGGTCGTCTCGATGGAACACCCGTCGTCGCACCTGTATGCTCTGTTTGATGTGCTCTATCTCCTCGCTAGTGGAGCTGCCGTCTATCAAGGCAAGGTATCGATGGCAGTACCGCACTTTGCTTCCCTGGGCTTCCAATGCCCGCAGTACATGAGTCCCATCGACTACTTTATTCGCTTGATGATAACCGGGAGCAAGAACTCCGAGCATGACGATGGCCAAGTTAATTTGTTCAAGGAAGCGTGGTCGACCCACTACGCCGAGCCGATTTCCGCCAATGGTGACGATAGCTGGGAAGTGCAGGGCAGCGGTGTAAGCCACCGTCGTCGCATTGGCTGCTGTGGCCAGCTCTCGATGCTATTCAGCCGTCACGTTCTCCGTCTCCGACGCTACTACGTCGTGTTCGGATGGCACTCGTTCTGGATGATCGTGCTCAGTGTGATCTTCGGACTTGTTTTCCTGCAGCTTGATGTTGAGAATCAGCAGGACATCCAGAACTGGGCTGGTGCCTTCTTTTACATCATTGTGCTGCAGATGCTGGTTATCGCGTACCGGACGTTCGTCTTCTTGCCTCGTGAAATGGCGATTGCTGAACGGGAGCACCGTGGCGGTCGGTACTATCTGGCGTGCTGGTACTTAACCAAGGTGTTAGCCGAGCTGCCGCCCCTCCTCGTCTTCTCGATTCTGCTGTTTGTTCCAGCGTACTTGCTGATCGGCATCGGCCACGGCTTCAAGTTGTACTTCTACATGCAGCTGGTCATGTGGCTTGCTGCATGGAGTGCCGCTGGTCTAGTGACGATCTTGATGGGGCTCTTCCGACACCTTCGTGTGGCTCTCCTGGTGTACGCTCTGCTGTTGGTGCTCTTCGTGGTGTTCGGCGGTCTGCTTGTCAACGTGGACGATATTCCGGACTACCTCATCTGGCTGCACTACATCTCGCCCGTCAAGTACAGCTACGAAGCACTGATGAAGCTCTTCTGGGGTCGGATTGGACTGCTTCTCTGTGGTGGAAGCGACGGCAGTGGAAGTAGCAGCTCTTCATTCGGCAGTGTTGGTGACGATGCATTCGTGGGTGATGACGCCTCTTTCAGCATGTCCGGCTCCGGTTCATTTGATGGCGACGACTGCATTGCTCACTCTGGCTACGAAGTGCTCACTCACTACAGCATGGACTCGTCTCGTAGTGCCAGAAGCGACACGCTCATCTTGCTGGAGCTCACGGTGCTGTACTTTATCATCGGCTACGCGTTCTTGTCGCTCCGTTGGCGCCGATACAAGACGCGCCAGACGCAGCACCAGGCCAAGTCACCGATCGACAATTAAGGAAATAAGTTATGCACATTCAATAAGAAGATGTTGTTTCCAACATGAAAGAAGCGACTTCAATTCGCTTTTGATGCCTCCACCTCTTTGTATCACAGCCAGTTGCTCGTCCGAAAGTACACCGGAGGTGCTGCGGAAGCGAAAATCTTGGCCAATACATCAATGTCAAACCCATCGAGCTTACACAGCGCAGAGTCGATATTTCTCTCTTTTTGTTCCCTGGTGGTGACGGACAAATAGTGCTCAAGAAAGCGAGCGACGTCCCCACCTGGCTAAAGCCTCTTGTGCTTTATGAAGCACTTTGGAGAACACCTTCGTTTTGAGCCCTCCATGACACAGCGAGTCGTCGCAAATCGTCCGGAATTCGTCGCCGCAGACCGAGGAAAGCTCAGCACTCGTCAACTCTTCCAGCTGCCCTTGGGAATTGTCAAAATGCTGACGCTCGGTATAGTGAATCCAAGTATCCGGTACTTGGTTAAGAAAACATATTATTTCAACTGATGGCGGAGTGGCGCTTCCTGGCGCCGTGGCTGGAGCTGCTGCGAGGCAAAATCTGGTACATTTACTCCGAGCGCGAAGAGGAGATCTCTCTCGAGCAGCGGCGTCGTCTCACTGTGAGTCTCCTCGACGGAGAGACTTCCTCCGGGAGGAAGATTTCCACAGCGCTTTCACTCGAGCGAGGAGGCGCTGGCCCTCTTAGCAGCTGTGGAGGCGGTGGACTACTCCGCATGGAGATTCTGCCTTGTAAACTACTGCAGTCTTAGTTTACAGGAGGAAGGTCACGAGAAGTTTGAAGAGAGGATTCCCGTGTTCTATAAGCTGCTGATGGATCTTTACAGGAAAAATATTAAAGAAGAAGAGGACGACCTGGTGGGGTTTTGTGGGACAGAACAGAGAGAATTCCCACGCCACGCCTTTTGAAAGCTATGGCAAAAGTTGCAGCGATGGGAGGAGAGAACTTCGGTCGGGACATTGAAATTCCAGTGCGGGCTTCATATCGTATCCGGAAGAACGAGCACGTGGACAAGTTGATGAGTGTGTTTACGAACGTGGAGACGGCGGAAAATACCATCAAAGAACAGTGGGAGAAATATAATTCGAGCCACTCGAAACGAGATCTGAAGGCAGGGAAACTACGCTGCACGTTTGTGTTGGAACCTTTGATAATGGATCTGAATCACATTGAGTTTTGCCCGGAGCTGACGGCGTTGATGGAGCACGTGGTACTGAGCAATTGCTGGCTCTCGAAACTATCGCTACTGATTCTAACGAAGCCTCCTCTTTTAGATAATGGACGAGGTTGCAAGGAGAACTTTGGGAAGTTAATGGCACGAATCTTCGAAAGTGGCCGTCGCAGCCCGACACTTGCGAATACGGCATACCACTCCGGCCCGAGTCATGAGGACAACCCACTTCAACTCGGTACAATTCATTTGGAGTGTGATCCCGCTCTTCGTGGCTGTGACTACGAGGCCATGTGCTCAGCAATGGTGCTAAACCAAACGACGAAGAAAATGTCTTTGCGCTTAGAGATGCAACCAGAGGACCCGGTTTCCAGTGGCCAAGCGTGGAAGTGGCTGGCCTACGCGCTGTTCTCGAAGAGAGCCCGCCAAGCTTCATCGATTGAAACACTAGCGCTCATTTTGATTCAGAGTATGACGGTTGCTGATATGAAGGGCTTTGTATCCGTCTTAGAATCGGATCATCCAGAGGAGGAAATTCTTGGGTTACCTCGAGGAGTAATTGCTGAGAGGGATGCTGTTCTGATAGGTGGCGCGCCAATTCGATGGCAGTTTGACGACAATGGAGAGCCTGTGTTGCCCTCCCGCGTCCTAAGTTTTCAATGGCCAATACTTTCTGTCCGGACTATAAGCGACGATGGAAACAGTGCGTGGGTGAACGCGCTGGTGCCTGGATTTGGCAGGTGCCAAGTCCAACGTCGCGATCTCGTGTTTCATGAGCAAGATTCGGGAAACACGACCTCGACCGGACTGAAATCACTTACCATTGGGTTTAGTTTATACATGGAAACGATTGCTGACGGTCTACCGCTTTTGCTAGCAGCTGTCGGGTCATCTTTGGAGTGCTTGACGATCTATGGGCCATACGAGGCGCTGGACGTCAATCTCATCTCGAGGACTTGCCCAAACGTGAAGAAACTGTCGCTTGGTGGGAAAACTTTGGTGGACTTGCGCTTAGATTTCAGTGATTACCACGATAGAAAACTGCCACTTCCTGCTTTGAAATTAAATTGGGACGACATTGCTGAACTCTCGAAAGAGCTGTGTGCTCCCGATAGTCCGCTAACGAAATGTCTGTGCGGGCTCCGCGTACGTACAACCGAACTTGAGGCTGGCTACGACGAGGAAGAACTCGAGCAGCTGTATCAGCCCCGGATCGCCACCGACTTACAAGCACTACTTCGAATGTTGGAATTAAATCGTAGTTTGAAATACCTCGACGTTGTGGTTCCGCCGCAGTACCATAGTCATCTACACGAATTTCGGGAGTATCATTCCAAGCGCATCAGGCCAGTGGAGCTGTCGATGGAGCGGAAAATCGCTTTCTTAAGCGTGTTATCTTGTGGAAAACAGCTGGAGCCCACCAAGAAGAGGAAACGTTCCAATTCGAGATGTTCTGTGTTGGATCAACACGTGCTGTCGATAATTTTCGCGTTTGCTGCTTCGCCAGTTTATCGACAAGTTTACTTCCGCGAGCCGACTACCGACTACAACGACTGGGATGCGAGCGGTGAAACATTTTTTGAAAGCAACAAAGCGCGGTGTCGATTTCGACAAATGTTGAACCGTACGAACTTTGAGGTTCATTGAGTTCACCAAGAGAAAAAGTTATATTCGAAGAAAGTCACCAGGCAAACCTCAAATGCATCCCTGTTTTAAGATGTGGTCTTACACCAAAACGTATTTGAACTTCCCGTCGACCACCTCCCCGACCAGCTTTCCCTTCTTCATGGGAGGTATCTGCAGATTCTTTAGATACTTCTCCTGCTTCTTCTTCCCCATCATCTTGTACAGAATGCTGCTCCAGCCGGCCGGTTCAAGTCTTCTCTCGTTGGCTTCGGTGGCGTCGTGGGCCGGTAGGGAGCCAACGCTCGACGGCGACAAATCCGTTGCGCGAAGACGTTGGACGGCACACCCGCTTCCGAGGTAAACGGCCATTAACACCAATATGTAGCTGACACGCATGGTCGTCTTGATCTAGAGAATGGTTTTGGCAGGAAGTTTCGAACTGGGAGTGATAAATGCTCAGCTTCTCCTTTGGTATAGCTGCTTACGGTTTTCGTAATCGATTTTTTCACATCGGAAAAATTATCCTGCGCGGGCAATTCTACTGCACAGCTACAGATGTCAGAGACACGAATGGCAACAGCTCGTCGAAAAGCTAAGCTCATGAAAGCAGTGATGCATGGAAACATCTAGGTGGTGACGAGAATTTGATTTCGAAAAGTTTCCTTTGCTACGGATTGTCAGAATGGAGACACTACAAGCAGGGTGAATCTGGTTGTGGTATCGTGGACATTGCCTGCAAAGTGATATTGTCTCTTCCTAACGAGCAATCATAGCACCCCTTGCTGAACTTGCTGACATGCTCCTTCTTCTGCTTCAGCTCTAGTTGTTTCTTGTAAACTTGCTCGAAGCGAAGCAGAAGATCAAAATTTGGATGCTCGAGGAGGTTCATGCCGGTTTTGATCTTCAGTACGTCCACCATGCTGCTTGGTGTCTCTCCTGCCGTGATGTAGTCTGCAATCTTGTCATCCACGCTCTTGTAAAACTTTTTCTCCAGTGGAAACGTGACCGGCGCGATGATTTTCAACGGTCCGCTTGGTTTGACCAACCCGCCAGCTCGGTCTTCTGCGTTCGAATCAGCTTGGGTAGGAGTTCTGAGAAAGCGTTTCTCCGCGGAGTCAACCACACCCAAGAGAATGGCGATAACCAACAAGAAATTGAATCGCATGAGACTGTTCTCGGTTGAAATACAAGTGATGGCCGCACTTCAAAGTTGCGATATATGAAACGAAGCCTTGGCGATTACGGTTTTCGTCTACAAGCTGTTTTAACTGCAGGGACATACCAACGCGATTGCGAAAAGCATCATCATTCGTATGAGCAACGCCCCCAAAGTAGAGGATGGCTTTTGGCCATCCCGTACTCATACAATGAAAATCCAGTTTGGCGACGTTCATCCATCGTATCTACTTCTTTCGTAGTACATGATTATGGGGTGAACGACAGCGTTGGTCATGAGAAGGAAGTCGTTTGCTTGTGTCCGACACTTTTGAACTCTCAGCGTGTGTGACGAACGACCACCAATACTACGTTCTCCGATGGATTCTCCGTTGCAACGTGAGGAATCTCCTTCTGCTAATTACCGGCAGACAAGCTTCCCTCTCTTGACTTCCAGCAGCTCTGAATTGCTGCAGCGCGGATTTTCGTCTGAGGTTGAACACACGAACAATCTGGAGCCACCTCCTCGTGAAACTCCATGTTGGTGTCTTCCGCTTCTGGTCGCCATTGCACGCGTTTGGACGGCTCTGCGTTGGAAGCTGTCTCGGGATTTTTTCTGGTGCCTTTGCCATGGGTGACTTCGACGCTGGATGTGAAGCTTGGCGACTTGTTCATCACGCTACCTGCGTGTGTGATACCGATCGTAATTTCGGCTGTTAAAGCGATTCAAGACAGAAGCTTGGAAGGCACCGGATCACCTCCCGTTGCGGGGCTGATAGTGGTGTTCATGACGGCACTGCGCAACAACTCACCAATTCTGGAGATCACGGGGCTGTCGTACGAGCGCGCTGTTTTACCACAAACTCTCGGCCCTGGTGACAATAATTCTGTCTGGGCTTCATGGCCTCGCGTACATCCTGGCAACTGATCATCATGAAGTCCACGGCAAAGAACGCAAGGCCTGTTACGGTATTGCGGCACTTTGTGCGATGCTTCTCATGGCCGTGTTTTCGCTACGTTCCGTGCGGCGCCGATTCTTCGAGCTGTTTCGGTACACGCATGGATTTCTCTTCCTCGCGGTTCTTGGGATGCTGTACGCTCACGGCGTAACCTCAGTCTTGATCAGCATTGTGCCTTGGATTCTGGACATCTTTCTTCGTATTGTGTATCGTCCCCGTGTCTACTCTCATGGATCATTTCTTAAGAAGAAGGGGCTGCAAGGCTCCGAAAATGCTGTTAATGGGTCTCCAAGGCATATCCGAATGGGTGTGATCGCACCGGATCAACTGACGGTCTCAGTGTTGCGAGGGAACATTATCCAGATCGAATTTCCTCGCGTTCGAAAGGAAACCAATCAAGAATTTCACTACAAAGCTGGCCAATACATCTTCGTGTGTGTGCCAAGCGTTTCGAGCTTTCAGTGGCATCCATTCAGCATCTCTTCATCCCCGCATGAGTCCAAGGTATCCATCCACATCAAGGTTGCTGGCGACTGGACGGAAAAACTGCTGACGGTTGTTTCAGCAGAATGTGATGCTGACGGAGTGCGTTGTTCTGCTGTCCCACTGGATATCCTCGTAGATGGTCCTTACGGAAGCTTATCGGTTGACTTGGAGGACCTGACAACTTATTCGCACGTCGTCATGTTTTCTGGTGGAATCGGCGTCACTCCACTACGATCTGTCGTCAATTGGCTGCACTACCTGGTTCATTACGATGGCCGCTCGGAGCTTCAGCGAATTCATTTTGTATGGTCCACGAAGGGTGCTGACTTGGTTCACAGCCTCGTTCTCGACAAGGTCGGACACAATGAAGAAGCCTCTTTCTTTCCAGACAAACTCCTCACCGGCCAGGATGACGTGTTTACAAGCGAACTCTACCAAACACAAGTGGAACAAGATCTCGAGATGTCTGAGGCCAACCGATGTGTAGACAACTCTTGTCACACACTGCGACCAGATACCGAGCGGATTCTGCGGAGGATTGGCAGTCAAGCCCTCAACACTGGAAAGAAGCGCGTAGCTGTGCTCGTATCCGGCCCCTCTTCCATGGTCCGTGATGTCATCCGCATCAGCGTGACGCTTTCGCAGGAGATGGACGTGCACTTTGATGTGCACAGCTGCATATTTGAATTGTAGGAGAGCAAACAACAACTAATGATCCCCAAGAATCGATTCCTTCCTTCACATGTATGACCGAAAACCTCAGTCGAATGTATTCCAAAATCACACTAGGCCTTTCAGATGATGTGCCACATTCTCCACAATACCGTCATTCGCCTGCTGGATTGCATCGTGGAACTCGTTGATCATGTTAGTCCTGGACTGCCATCGACGAAAGTGCATCGGTTCCCAGCGTTGACACATATCGAGCACAGTTCCAGGGTGGTTCAAGTCCTTCGAAGGACTTAATCGGCACCAGCCAGTCTCCACTGATTGCATCCCGCTGTATGCGTCCTCGCCATCTGAAGTGCACTTCCACACGAGGAATATCCGTCCATCTTCAATAAAGCGGCGCAAGAAAAACGCTGGTAGAAGGAGACTGTCGTGCCGGGCTTGAGACGGATGCGTTCGCGGAATTCGTAAATCATGGTGTTGTTCGGGTCATCCACATCGTGAGATTGGTTCGGGAATAACTGGGTAGACGCGAAGAGCTCACTGACTTCCCAGATAGCGTTGTTTACTTGCTGTAATCCCCCAGGCAACAAGAACTTCGTAGCCATCTGAAAGGACCCCGCACCACCAGATTTCCGCGTTGAAAGAGCCGTTGAATCCTCTTCTCGTAGCGATGCCATCTCAAACTCGGCAAGGATCTCATCAATACGCACGTAAATCTCTTCGATTTCCTTGATGTAGGATTCACATAGCGCAGCTTTTGTAGACATAATAAAAACGTTGTTGCCGTCACTTTCAGCAGGCATCCCACTACCAGGTTGCTCGCAGATACCACCGCAAAGGGTCTGGATGTAGGTTGCCTGGACATTGACCATTGTGGTGAGACGTCTTTGCTCTTCTTCTGCCTTCTCCCGAAGGGCTTGCTGCTGTAGACTGTTGAACTTCCACAGAAAATATGTCGCTGTTTGAGTTGCCTCGCCTCTCTCCTTCTTCATCTCAATCCCCCTCTTGACATGGCTCAGTTGTAGAGATAACTCGGTCACTTGACAGCGCAAAACCTCTCGGTCATTCTTGGCGCGTGCACGATATTTCCGACGCTTCCTTGCCTCCTCCTTTTGAACGTCGAGAGGATGTTTGACATGTCGGCCTCGCTGCAGCTATCGCCTGTACTATCTTGGGTACCCAAACAGAAGCCGAGCGGTCCTCTTGTACTGAGAAGCGCCTCCGCCTCCGCCAGCAGCGCACTCGTGTCCAAGTCATTCAGCTCGAAGTCCATCTCGGTCAATTCGTACTCTGCTCTCTCGGAGAGTCTCACCGGTGACTTGACCGGCTGCCATTTATCCGGCTGTACAACGTGTTACTCACGAAACGCCATTGCAAAGCCCAAGAAATCACGCCAACACGGATGCACCAACGCCAGAGGCAGGTGCTTACGAAAATCGCAATCCCTCGACCGATTGCTGTTGCCAAGATGACGCCCTGTCAAACGGGTACTACATGTACTCGACAACAAGCCGAAATTCAACACTACATGACGAGTGCAAAAGTGGCTGATACGAGCGAAATCCTGGCGGTGTCAAGTATCGTAGTGGAAGTGGTCGTATTTTGAATATACTGGATGTAGAAGAACAATCGAAAAGTGACATGAGTTTGACAACGGACAGCGCTGCTCAAGCAAAAAGACAGGGGTCAATCCATGTTCGTTGGCCGTTTGGGAAACCACACTCGAAGGAGCTACACCAAAACATACTTGTACTTCCCGTCGTCCAACTTCCAGACCACTTCCCTTGACCTTCGGTGACACCTTTAGATTCTTCAAGTATTGCTGAGGGAACAACTTGGCCACCAGGGTGTTCCACGCGGCTGGTTCAAGCCTTCTTCCTTCCGCTTCGTTCTTGGCTTCTTGAGCCGATAGGAATTTGCTGGCCACATTTGGTGCACGCAGATGTTGGAGGGCACTCCCGCTTGCGAGATGAACGATCAACAGAAGCAACAGGTAGCTGATACGCATGGTCGTCTTGAAATCGAAAGTTGGTTTACGGCTTTGGGGAAAATTCCACACTGGGAACGATATATGGACAAGTGCTTTTCTGCAGGAAGACATTCTGCTGCGTAGCAGCTTACGATTGACGTAATCGGTGACCGTCCTGTTCATTCGCTCATAGATTCACGGGACACATCAATAGCTGATTATTTTACTGCTTGATCATGGAGACACAGTTGTAGTTGACCCACTAATTCTCTGCTTACGCAAATCGTTAACTGGCGCACAAGCAAAGCGTGGACAGGGACGCGTTAAAACATATCTATCTCGATGGCTCCCAACGTATCTTGATAAGAAGCCTATCCAGTGAAGACACCACATTCTTCATGATATCATCGGTAAATTTTGGAATGCTTCGTGGAACTCACTGCTCATGGACTCCAGTCGAAGAACGTGTACAGGCTTCCAGCGTTGACACATATCGAGCACCGTTCCAGGGACCTCGCGTCCGTTGAAGGATTCAATCTGCGCCAGCCAGTCTCCACCTCCTCACCATTCGAAATGCGCTTCCACAGCAGATATATCCTTCGATCTTCAATAAACCAGCGCAAGAAAATAAACAAAAAACGCTGACAGACAGGATTGTTTTCGAAACTCAAATATCATGGTACTAGTAGGGTCCTCCGTGCCCTCGTACTGACTCGGCAAGACCTTGGTAGACGCTACGAGCTCGCCAACCTTCCATAATGTCCATAATGTGCCATTCACTTGCTTGAATTCCGCGGGTAGTACCAATTTCGTTGTCGTCTGAAAGTCTTCGCCATGAGTCGATTTCCCGATTCCTCGTTGCGCCAGAACCGTCTCCGATCCAGCGATAAGTTCGTCAAGATGCTCATAGTTTGTCCCAATCTCCTGCAGTGCAGGTACTGTAGATTTCATGTGGTGCTTGCTGTGTCTGGGTGTACGTGGCTTGGACGTTGACCAACGAAATAAGACGTCTTTGCTCTACTTCGACCTGCTCCCGAAGAGCTCGTTGCTGGATTTCGTTTGTCTTTCACAAAAATATGTTGCTATTTCAGCCACCTCGCATCTTGCTTTTGGCTCGCCCAACTCCAGCTTGACCTGGTTCAATTGTAGAGACAACTCCGTCGCTTGGCAACGGAGAAGGTTTCGTTCATTCTTGACGTGTTGGCGGTATTTCCGACGCTAGTCAGCCTCTCGTTGTTTTAAGGTAGCGATGATGTTTGAGTTGTCGCCGTCGCTACCGCTGCTGCTGTCGCGTGTTCTATCGGGAGTATCCAAGAGGAGCCAAGCGAAGCTGCGTTTGTAACCCCTCGACCTGCTGCTGTCGCCAAGTTGACGCCCTGCCAAACTGGTTCTTTAGCTAGCCATTTAATCCCCAGTACACGATACGCAATGTGATCCGTCTTCCTTGTTCATTCTCATCTGGAATGAGCCCTAAGAATACGGGGCTTACTGTTTCGCAGCTTCCGCTTACTCTGTTATCTGTTGCCGTTATAATCAACTCCGCACGAAAAGCCTTTGGCGATCAAGAAATCATCCAAGCTTAATCGACGTTGAACATAAAAACAAAGAGCAGGAATTGCCACCAAGCAACCCCGAAACAAAGAGTTTTCCACACCTAAAACACTCGCACGACACGGCCTAAATTGGCGTTTCCTCTCGCAAGCCCTCGTCATTTCTGCTCTCCACGCGAAAGTAGACTTGACGGAGCACGCGGGCCCGGGCAAACGAGAATATATTGGAAAGAACCGACCGATCCAGTTCTCTGCCGACCGATCTTTTCAATCGCTTCCTCTTCTTCCCCTGGGTTTCACCGTCCTTATCGATGACATGGCGCTTAAAAATGCAGCCTTACTGTCAGGCGCAAGGTGGTCACCGGCGCGATTAATCGGTTGGAGATGGTACGCTCTGAACTCAGGCAAATGTGACATCGATTCTGTTGGAACGATGACGTCCAAATACTCCAAACTTTGATTTGCCTGCAGTACCTTCAAAAGTACTTGCAGGATTTCCTCGACGCGCGCACGAGCCCCCACTGTCCATGTTGTAAGAACGACAGATCAACACGAAGGCGCCGCAGGCACTTGCTTAAGGGCGAGGTAGCATCCTTTAAGTCGTCGGCCATCACTTCAACACCACGCTCCCAATTTGGGGAGAAGCTAGGAAGAGGTTGATGTCCCGCGTGGTAGTCGCTGAAATCGAGTCTTGCATGGATCAAATCATCGCGGAACGCAAACTCTTCCAGCTTGGGGCAGCACGACAGAATCATGTTTGTATCCAGGACGATGTCACCACCGCCATTGGCAATAGTAAGAGATCGTAGTCCCTGCCCAATAGCTCCCAGGAAGCGAGGTAGCCCTTCAAACGTCGCACTATAGCCGTTGAAGCGGATCCGAAGCTCTGTCAATCCATTCACGATTGGACGTGGCGTAGCTGGCTCATTGAAGAGTAAATTCGTCCGTTGCACATTGCATCCACCATATCCGGGGATTATTACATTCACCCACTCGCTCTGCCCGTCGTCACTAAACGTTCGGACCATGGGGATGTCAAACCCAGCAGGGATGAGTTGGGTGCCTCTTCTGGGTTGTCCTCTGTTGTTTAGTGCCATCGGACAGAGTATCTCTGATCCTGCAACTAATGTCGCGTCTCTTTTATCGACTCGACCTCGTTGAGTTCCAAACAACTCCTCTTCCGGGTGATCTGACGAAGCGATAGCAATGAAGCCGTCAATGTCTGCGTCGGTCATACTTCCTAGAAAAACAAGAGCAGCGGACTCGAGAGCTGAGTGAGCACGCGCTCGCTTGGAGGAAAGTGCGTACGCCAACCACTTCCACCACTTTCGACTGTGAACTTCCTGCGACCATCCCATTTCCAGCATCATCGAAACCTGCTTCGTCGATTGGTTAACTGCCAAGGCAGAACACAATGCTTCGAAGCTCCAATCGACGACTCCAGCGCATTCCAAATGCACAGTACCCATCTGGAGCGGACTCTGCTCTTGATTCGGAGAGAGCTCGCCAAAATAATATCGCGTGTTCGCAAGCTCCAAGCTGCGGCGAGTACTGTCGAAAAGACGAGCAATCAGCTGTCCAAACACCTTCCTCGCAAGATGCTCGTTCTCACGGAATCTGACGCCCCTATCGGAAAGCCAACAGGCCCCAAGCCCATATCTAGCCAAAGTGCGAGCTTTGAAAACCACACGTTGCTAAGCACCATCGACTCCACTTCTTCGGCCAATTCAGGGCGCAGTCCGAACCCGTTCGAGTCCACCTCCATCGGTTCCAGCACAAACCGGCATTGCATGGACCCAGGAGCGGCATCTTGCGTCGGGAAGTCCTTGATTATCTGCTCAGCGGTTCGAATGCACTCGAATTTGTCCTCGGCGTCATAAAAATACTTGAAGAAAACGCGTACAGGGACGTCAATTGTCAGCCCAGGCTGATGTGGCTTTACAGTGGCGTCGAAACTCGCGATTTTGCGCAGGGCTTCAACATATTCAGCACTGGCGTTCTCCATGGGACTGCAGAAGTGAACCAGATCGTGGTCGAACACCCCTTCGTACTTGGGCCCTCTCTTCTTCTCTAAATCAATCACCAAAAGGAACCGAACGGGGATTTTCTCTTCAAACTCCTCCTCTCCTTCCTGACGCTTATCGTCAGGGCAGCATTGACCTAGTAGGTATCTCCAGGCAGAGTGGTCGACGTGTTCTACAGCAGCTAACAAGGCCAGCGCCTCTCTGGTTTTCTGGAGAGTGGCTAGGAAAGTTTCTTCTTTTGGTCGCTCCAGTTGGGAAAAGTGTCGGCTTCACTGACGGTCTTATTACCGATGGTAAGATAAGACCTGGAGACATTTCGGTGGAGAACCACTTGCAGCCGGCGCTTCTTCATGAACCAGATCTCCTCGTCGCGGCCGTCGTGGCCAGGGTAGTAGAGCGTTGTGCGTCCTGTGAGGACGTCGCACCATGGGGACAGGAAGGCCCAGCGTTGCTCCATCTCCGAGTCTGCCATAGATTGCCCCCTTGGCAAGTCGAAGGCTTTTTCGGAAATGGTGGATACGGCTTTTGAGTGGCAAAAGCTGCAGTTGGGTATACTGAAGTCAAGTACAGCAACTTCAACATTGGGTACCGAGATGATGGTACAGTGGCTTGTTGATGACAAGGCCGTGCTGTGCCTGGAGAAGCTCTGAAATTTATTGTGAATGAGCTGTTGCTGCAATTACAATTTGTTTGTTGGCGGTGAGATGTGATTTTGTTTACGCTTAGTTTGTGAAGATCTTCGGCAGTTGGTGTCAATGTGAAGTTCCCGATTGTATTTGCTGCAAGTTACCGTCGCGGAATACTTAGTTTCTGCCTGCTCGGAGGAGAAGCACCAGCGAGTCATTTTATTTTTCTGGAACGCGCCTTTCAAACGATTGATGTGTGAGACTACCAGCGTTATTATTCGTCGAAAGAGAAACAAGCGATGGCATTTCGTTTCCGAAGCGGTGGAGCCCACAGAGAAATGAAGGAATGCAGATGGCCAACACGCACCACGACTGGGATTGTTTGCCGCGAGTGCCTCCCTAGAAATGCATTTGTGCCAAACGTGGTCTGTCTCGTCGACAGGTTTTAGGATCATTTTCTGGGCCAAAGAGTGTTTAACTATGCCTGTCGGGTCGGGGCTTCCGAGGATATGCTCGAGTTTCTCCTGGCGTTTAGTGCACCTGATTGGATGGAGGCAACAAATGAACGTGCTCGTGGCAGTCACGTTCATGTGTTAAAATGGATGCTCTCGGAACGCCATGACAGGAGGGCCGTGGACGTCAGGTCTGAAATATGCACCAGTGCCAGCAGCAAGATGTGGTTACTTTGATTTTTAAAGTATTTGCACAGTACCAGTGTTGGTGAATTCAACGCCGTCACGATGAATCAAGGTGCTCGCGTTGGTTCCTTGGAAATTATACAATGGTTGACTACTGATATCCCGGAAGCATGCTCTGTCCAAGCCATTCGTTGTGCAGCTGAATACGGTCACTTAAATATTGTGCAGTGGCTGCATCATAACCTACCTGGATCGAAATCAAGCGAGGCATTGGCGCTCGCAGCAGGGCCCATCTTGAAATCATCAAGTGGTTGTATGAGATGGGATGTCGTGAATGCTTGGTGTGGGCTCGCGATTACGCTGCAAGCGGAGGACATCTCAAAGTTTTCCAGTGGTTGCTTAACCACGGTGTCACAGGGTGTGGCACTGATAGCGCGTTTTGCACGGAACAAGCTGCCGCAAGCGGAAACTTGGAAATCGTTAAAGTATACCACCAGATTTCAAGCAGAAACTTTACCAAAGGAGTTATGGATTCCGCTGCTCAATCTGGCCATCTCAAAATTGTTGGTAACTCAGCTTGAAGTGCTAGGATGACTCGAGAATCAGGGGTCCCACAGGGGCCCGTCCGAACCACAACAGAATAAATCACTTCGCCTTTGCGTTCCAATACTTGCGAATGCAGTGAGGTCGTTGGGTCGTTACTCGGGTGCCTACACAAAGGAGAATTACAAGCAAGCTCAAAGAGTTGTGCGATATTTGATTGGCACTAAGTACTACGGTCTGGTTTATCGACCTAAAGGAAACAGTTTGAGTCTGGATGCATTCGCGGATGCGGATCTCGGTTCCTGTCCCGAGACTAGTGTATCGGTGACTGGTTATGCTCTCAGGCTCAACGGCAACTTGTGGCACTGGAAAAGTAAGAAGCAAGGGCGGATTGTGGACGACACTTGCGCATCCGAATTAATCGCGGCGAAAGCTTGTTCCAAGCAAATCTCGTGGGTGCAGGAGCTACTGAAAGAGATTGGATTCGTTGATCAGGCTGCGGCTACTCTGTATTGTGATAACCAGAGTGCGATCAACACGATATTCAACAATGGCAACTCCGAGAATATGAAGCCGTACGCAAGAAAGGCTCGTATCGTGGCTGATGAGATCAACCGCGGGAAACTACTCTTGGAGTATGTTGCCAGTGCTGAGAATGTTGCGGATGTCTTCACGAAAGCTCTTGGTCCTGAGGTTTTGATCGAGCCCGTGCCGAGTTGTGCTTGGAAGATGTTCGCGAATCGTGGTCCGCGTTGTCAACCCACCAATAATGCTGCGGCATGTTTTGGTGTGCTAAAGCTCCATGCGTGTGGGCTTGGCGGTACTACGACATTTTGATGTATTGCGTTCGCATGAGTGCGATCTGCGTGTAGTGCATGCATCCTACGTGAAGTGGGAGTAAGAGCAATGGGCAGCCATGCGTGGCTGGCCCTGAAGGTCACTGCGGTTGCAGCACACGATGTGCGAGGTCCGAGTGTGGCTTGTGAAGGACTGGAAAGATGGAAGACAAATAGTGTGCCAGCAATCCTGAGGGATTGATGGACACTAGCGAGGCATGCGTGCCCGTGGTCATTGGCATGAGTGTCATTGACGTGAACCCACAAGTCTATACAGCTTTACTAGGATGAAGTTGATAGGCTAGTCTTGAGGGTTTGTCAGCGGGCGAGCTTTTCCTCACCAACACAAGACACTAGGAAATACACACTTTTGGTTTTCCCCACTCGAGCGCACACACACTCACTACTTCATCGTCCCTTCCGAGATACCGCTCTTACGGATCGACTATCAGCACCTCGAGAAGCGCACTGAAGGAGCATTGGAAAGCTCTTAGGGAGGAGTCGTAGGCTGCTCTTGAGGGTCGATCTCCTGGGGGCCGCTCTCCTGAGCGTCGCCCTCCATTGACTGGAGAATTAGTCTGTGACTGGCTCTGAATTAGCAAATATTTATCTGACATTTGATTGGATGAAAATGATTCATTTGACAGCTGTGACTGGTCTGGCCGTTTGGATCTGTCTGGCCGTTAGATTCGGGAGGTGATATCGACAGCGGGGCTCCTGCTATTGACAGCGGGCCTGTACTTTCCCTTGACACGGAACAGCCTTCACTTCCAAAAGTTGTAGCTACAGTGCGAGTTAATGTGAATCACGGCGATGCACAATAACTCGACCGGTGCTGGTTAATGCGACCCACAGTGATTTACACAATCGGTATCGTTGGTGCGCAGCTTTAAATGGCAACACAATGGTTGCGATATCACTGGATAATGAATCGGTGCTACCTGTTGCTTTACATTGTGCACGTTATAACTCGAAATGATATACTTGTTGTATGCACCACGAACCTTTGAAATCTGCGGAGCTGCAAAATGAGGCGTCTCGCAGAGCCATGGCTTGCCCACATTGTTCTCGGAGCACCGGTCTCGTAATTAGCTACCTGGACTACTACTCCTCATCGCACCAGGCAAAGCAGAGCGAACTGTCGGCCATGGACTCGTTGTAACTCTATGAGGTCGAAGGGGCGCTCGCGAACAAGTTAGACGCCACAAAACTGCTTCGCAAATTTGTTGGCATCATCTGGACGGGTGTGGGCACGGTCTTCAGTACATATCAATCGGGACGACGACACCGTGCTTGACTGCGGGAGGGCTCGTGCTGCAGATAACACAGCGCGCTGCCGGCTTCTGTTCGAATTGTGGTCCGCACATATCAACAAACCGCAAATGCAGCCCGTCGCTTGATGACAAAAACATGAAACAATCGTTGATCGCGTGGTCTTTCTTTGAATTATTTATGCACGAAATCACTTATCTTTTCAATGGGCCCGCTGTCGATATCACCTCCCGTTAGATTCCTCCCTCTGTGAACAGATGTTAGAGACACGAATGACAACTCGTCGACAAGCAAAGCTCACTAAAGTACGTCAACCGTGATACATGGAAAACATCAACATGACTCGCAAGAATTTGATGTAGAAGCTTGTAAACCTGCTCGAAGCGAAGAAGCAGAAGACCAATATTCGGATACTCGAGGAGGTTCATGCCGGGTTTGATCTTCCGTACAGGACTCCTGTCCAAGCTGAATCGAATGAAGAAGAGGGTTGGCCAAACCAAGCGGATCGTTGAAATTCATTGACGTTTCCACCGGAGAAAAAAGTATGAAAAGCAGCATCATCATTGTAAGCAACGAGAGGATGGCTTACACCGGTACGATGAAAATCCAGTTTGATGACGTACCAACTTCTCTCGGAGTACATGAACGTGCATCCGACACTTTTGGACTCTCAGCGTGTGTGACGAACTACTACCAACACCGATGGATTCTCCGTTGCCACGTGAGGAATCTCCTTCTGCTAATTACCGGCAGACAAGCTTCCCACTCTTGACTTCCAGCAGCAGTGAATTGCTGCAGCGCGGAACTTCGTTTGAGGTTGAACCCACGAACAATCTGGAGCCACCTCCTCATGAAACTCCATGCTGGCTTCTACTCGCGCGCGTTTGGACGGCTCTGCGTTGGAAGCTGTCTCGCAACTTTTTCTGATGCCTTTGCCATGGTTGACTTCGACGCTGGATGTAAAGCTTGGCGACTTGTTCATCACGTTACCTGCGTGTGTGATACCGATCGTAATTTCCGCTGTAAAAGCGATTCGAGATCGAGACGTGGAAGGCACCGGAACTCCTCCCACCGTGGGGTTGATTGTGGTGTTCACGATGGCAATGCGCAACAACTCACCAATTCTGGAGATCACGGGGTTGTCGTTCGAGCGCGCATTGTTTTACCACAAACTCTCGGCTCTGGTTACGATCGGTTTGTCTGGGCTTCATGGCCTCGCGTATGTTTTGGCAGTTGACGACGGTAAAGTCCACAACAAAGAATACAAGGCCTGTTACGGTATTGCGGCACTTTGTGCGATGCTTCTCATGGCCATGTTTTCGCTACACTTCGTGCGGCGCCGATTCTTCGAGCTGTTTCGGTTCACGCATGGATTTCTCTTCCTCGCGGTTCTTGGGATGCTGTACGCGCATGGCGTAACGTCGGTCTTGATCAACATTGTGCCGTGGATTGCGGACACCTTTCTCCGTACAGTGTATCGTCCCCGTGTCTACTCTCATGGATCATTTCTTAAGAAGAAGGGGCTGCAAGGCTCCGAAAATGCTGTTAATGGGTCTCCAAGGCATATCCGAATGGGTGTGATCGCACCGGATCAACTGACGGTCTCAGTGTTGCGAGGGAACATTATCCAGATCGAATTTCCTCGCGTTCGAAAGGAAACCAATCAAGAATTTCACTACAAAGCTGGCCAATACATCTTTGTGTGTGTGCCAAGCGTTTCGCTTTCAGTGGCATCCATTCAGCATCTCTTCATCCCCGCATGAGTCCAAGGTATCCATTCACATCAAGGTTGCTGGCGACTGGACGGAAAAGCTGATGGCGATTGTTTCAGCAGAATGTGACGCTGACGGAGTGTATCGTTCTGCTGTCCCACTGGATGTCCTCGTGGATGGTCCTTACGGATGCTTATCGATCGACTTAGAGAACCCGACAACTTATTCCCACGTCGTCATGTTTTCTGGTGGAATCGGCGTCACTCCACTACGATCTGTCGTCAATTGGCTGCACTACCTGGTTCATTACGATGGCCGCTCGGAGCTTCAGCGAATTCATTTTGTATGGTCCACGAAGGGTGCTGACTTGGTTCACAGCCTCGTTCTCGACAAGGTCGGACACAATGAAGAAGCCTCTTTCTTTCCAGACAAACTCCTCACCGGCCAGGATGACGTGTTTACAAGCGAACTCTACCAAACACAAGTGGAACAAGATCTCGAGATGTCTGAGGCCAACCGATGTGTAGACAACTCTTGTCACACACTGCGACCAGATACCGAGCGGATTCTGCGGAGGATTGGCAGTCAAGCCCTCAACACTGGAAAGAAGCGCGTAGCTGTGCTCGTATCCGGCCCCTCTTCCATGGTCCGTGATGTCATCCGCATCAGCGTGACGCTTTCGCAGGAGATGGACGTGCACTTTGATGTGCACAGCTGCATATTTGAATTGTAGGAGAGCAAACAACAACTAATGATCCCCAAGAATCGATTCCTTCCTTCACATGTATGACCGAAAACCTCAGTCGAATGTATTCCAAAATCACACTAGGCCTTTCAGATGATGTGCCACATTCTCCACAATACCGTCATTCGCCTGCTGGATTGCATCGTGGAACTCGTTGATCATGTTAGTCCTGGACTGCCATCGACGAAAGTGCATCGGTTCCCAGCGTTGACACATATCGAGCACAGTTCCAGGGTGGTTCAAGTCCTTCGAAGGACTTAATCGGCACCAGCCAGTCTCCACTGATTGCATCCCGCTGTATGCGTCCTCGCCATCTGAAGTGCACTTCCACACGAGGAATATCCGTCCATCTTCAATAAAGCGGCGCAAGAAAAACGCTGGTAGAAGGAGACTGTCGTGCCGGGCTTGAGACGGATGCGTTCGCGGAATTCGTAAATCATGGTGTTGTTCGGGTCATCCACATCGTGAGATTGGTTCGGGAATAACTGGGTAGACGCGAAGAGCTCACTGACTTCCCAGATAGCGTTGTTTACTTGCTGTAATCCCCCAGGCAACAAGAACTTCGTAGCCATCTGAAAGGACCCCGCACCACCAGATTTCCGCGTTGAAAGAGCCGTTGAATCCTCTTCTCGTAGCGATGCCATCTCAAACTCGGCAAGGATCTCATCAATACGCACGTAAATCTCTTCGATTTCCTTGATGTAGGATTCACATAGCGCAGCTTTTGTAGACATAATAAAAACGTTGTTGCCGTCACTTTCAGCAGGCATCCCACTACCAGGTTGCTCGCAGATACCACCGCAAAGGGTCTGGATGTAGGTTGCCTGGACATTGACCATTGTGGTGAGACGTCTTTGCTCTTCTTCTGCCTTCTCCCGAAGGGCTTGCTGCTGTAGACTGTTGAACTTCCACAGAAAATATGTCGCTGTTTGAGTTGCCTCGCCTCTCTCCTTCTTCATCTCAATCCCCCTCTTGACATGGCTCAGTTGTAGAGATAACTCGGTCACTTGACAGCGCAAAACCTCTCGGTCATTCTTGGCGCGTGCACGATATTTCCGACGCTTCCTTGCCTCCTCCTTTTGAACGTCGAGAGGATGTTTGACATGTCGGCCTCGCTGCAGCTATCGCCTGTACTATCTTGGGTACCCAAACAGAAGCCGAGCGGTCCTCTTGTACTGAGAAGCGCCTCCGCCTCCGCCAGCAGCGCACTCGTGTCCAAGTCATTCAGCTCGAAGTCCATCTCGGTCAATTCGTACTCTGCTCTCTCGGAGAGTCTCACCGGTGACTTGACCGGCTGCCATTTATCCGGCTGTACAACGTGTTACTCACGAAACGCCATTGCAAAGCCCAAGAAATCACGCCAACACGGATGCACCAACGCCAGAGGCAGGTGCTTACGAAAATCGCAATCCCTCGACCGATTGCTGTTGCCAAGATGACGCCCTGTCAAACGGGTACTACATGTACTCGACAACAAGCCGAAATTCAACACTACATGACGAGTGCAAAAGTGGCTGATACGAGCGAAATCCTGGCGGTGTCAAGTATCGTAGTGGAAGTGGTCGTATTTTGAATATACTGGATGTAGAAGAACAATCGAAAAGTGACATGAGTTTGACAACGGACAGCGCTGCTCAAGCAAAAAGACAGGGGTCAATCCATGTTCGTTGGCCGTTTGGGAAACCACACTCGAAGGAGCTACACCAAAACATACTTGTACTTCCCGTCGTCCAACTTCCAGACCACTTCCCCTTGACCTTCGGTGACACCTTTAGATTCTTCAAGTATTGCTGAGGGAACAACTTGGCCACCAGGGTGTTCCACGCGGCTGGTTCAAGCCTTCTTCCTTCCGCTTCGTTCTTGGCTTCTTGAGCCGATAGGAATTTGCTGGCCACATTTGGTGCACGCAGATGTTGGAGGGCACTCCCGCTTGCGAGATGAACGATCAACAGAAGCAACAGGTAGCTGATACGCATGGTCGTCTTGAAATCGAAAGTTGGTTTACGGCTTTGGGGGAAAATTCCACACTGGGAACGATATATGGACAAGTGCTTTTCTGCAGGAAGACATTCTGCTGCGTAGCAGCTTACGATTGACGTAATCGGTGACCGTCCTGTTCATTCGCTCATAGATTCACGGGACACATCAATAGCTGATTATTTTACTGCTTGATCATGGAGACACAGTTGTAGTTGACCCACTAATTCTCTGCTTACGCAAATCGTTAACTGGCGCACAAGCAAAGCGTGGACAGGGACGCGTTAAAACATATCTATCTCGATGGCTCCCAACGTATCTTGATAAGAAGCCTATCGAGTGAAGACACCACATTCTTCATGATATCATCGGTAAATTTTGGAATGCTTCGTGGAACTCACTGCTCATGGACTCCAGTCGAAGAACGTGTACAGGCTTCCAGCGTTGACACATATCGAGCACCGTTCCAGGGACCTCGCGTCCGTTGAAGGATTCAATCTGCGCCAGCCAGTCTCCACCTCCTCACCATTCGAAATGCGCTTCCACAGCAGATATATCCTTCGATCTTCAATAAACCAGCGCAAGAAAATAAACAAAAACGCTGACAGACAGGATTGTTTTCGAAACTCAAATATCATGGTACTAGTAGGGTCCTCCGTGCCCTCGTACTGACTCGGCAAGACCTTGGTAGACGCTACGAGCTCGCCAACCTTCCATAATGTCCATAATGTGCCATTCACTTGCTTGAATTCCGCGGGTAGTACCAATTTCGTTGTCGTCTGAAAGTCTTCGCCATGAGTCGATTTCCCGATTCCTCGTTGCGCCAGAACCGTCTCCGATCCAGCGATAAGTTCGTCAAGATGCTCATAGTTTGTCCCAATCTCCTGCAGTGCAGGTACTGTAGATTTCATGTGGTGCTTGCTGTGTCTGGGTGTACGTGGCTTGGACGTTGACCAACGAAATAAGACGTCTTTGCTCTACTTCGACCTGCTCCCGAAGAGCTCGTTGCTGGATTTCGTTTGTCTTTCACAAAAATATGTTGCTATTCCAGCCCCCTCGCATCTTGCTTTTGGCTCGCCCAACTCCAGCTTGACCTGGTTCAATTGTAGAGACAACTCCGTCGCTTGGCAACGGAGAAGGTTTCGTTCATTCTTGACGTGTTGGCGGTATTTCCGACGCTAGTCAGCCTCTCGTTGTTTTAAGGTAGCGATGATGTTTGAGTTGTCGCCGTCGCTACCGCTGCTGCTGTCGCGTGTTCTATCGGGAGTATCCAAAGAGGAGCCAAGCGAAGCTGCGTTTGTAACCCTCGACCTGCTGCTGTCGCCAAGTTGACGCCCTGCCAAACTGGTTCTTTAGCTAGCCATTTAATCCCCAGTACACGATACGCAATGTGATCCGTCTTCCTTGTTCATTCTCATCTGGAATGAGCCCTAAGAATACGGGGCTTACTGTTTCGCAGCTTCCGCTTACTCTGTTATCTGTTGCCGTTATAATCAACTCCGCACGAAAAGCCTTTGGCGATCAAGAAATCATCCAAGCTTAATCGACGTTGAACATAAAAACAAAGAGCAGGAATTGCCACCAAGCAACCCCGAAACAAAGAGTTTTCCACACCTAAAACACTCGCACGACACGGCCTAAATTGGCGTTTCCTCTCGCAAGCCCTCGTCATTTCTGCTCTCCACGCGAAAGTAGACTTGACGGAGCACGCGGGCCCGGGCAAACGAGAATATATTGGAAAGAACCGACCGATCCAGTTCTCTGCCGACCGATCTTTTCAATCGCTTCCTCTTCTTCCCCTGGGTTTCACCGTCCTTATCGATGACATGGCGCTTAAAAATGCAGCCTTACTGTCAGGCGCAAGGTGGTCACCGGCGCGACTAATCGGTTGGAGATGGTACGCTCTGAACTCAGGCAAATGTGACATCGATTCTGTTGGAACGATGACGTCCAAATACTCCAAACTTTGATTTGCCTGCAGTACCTTCAAAAGTACTTGCAGGATTTCCTCGACGCGCGCACGAGCCCCCACTGTCCATGTTGTAAGAACGACAGATCAACACGAAGGCGCCGCAGGCACTTGCTTAAGGGCGAGGTAGCATCCTTTAAGTCGTCGGCCATCACTTCAACACCACGCTCCCAATTTGGGGAGAAGCTAGGAAGAGGTTGATGTCCCGCGTGGTAGTCGCTGAAATCGAGTCTTGCATGGATCAAATCATCGCGGAACGCAAACTCTTCCAGCTTGGGGCAGCACGACAGAATCATGTTTGTATCCAGGACGATGTCACCACCGCCATTGGCAATAGTAAGAGATCGTAGTCCCTGCCCAATAGCTCCCAGGAAGCGAGGTAGCCCTTCAAACGTCGCACTATAGCCGTTGAAGCGGATCCGAAGCTCTGTCAATCCATTCACGATTGGACGTGGCGTAGCTGGCTCATTGAAGAGTAAATTCGTCCGTTGCACATTGCATCCACCATATCCGGGGATTATTACATTCACCCACTCGCTCTGCCCGTCGTCACTAAACGTTCGGACCATGGGGATGTCAAACCCAGCAGGGATGAGTTGGGTGCCTCTTCTGGGTTGTCCTCTGTTGTTTAGTGCCATCGGACAGAGTATCTCTGATCCTGCAACTAATGTCGCGTCTCTTTTATCGACTCGACCTCGTTGAGTTCCAAACAACTCCTCTTCCGGGTGATCTGACGAAGCGATAGCAATGAAGCCGTCAATGTCTGCGTCGGTCATACTTCCTAGAAAAACAAGAGCAGCGGACTCGAGAGCTGAGTGAGCACGCGCTCGCTTGGAGGAAAGTGCGTACGCCAACCACTTCCACCACTTTCGACTGTGAACTTCCTGCGACCATCCCATTTCCAGCATCATCGAAACCTGCTTCGTCGATTGGTTAACTGCCAAGGCAGAACACAATGCTTCGAAGCTCCAATCGACGACTCCAGCGCATTCCAAATGCACAGTACCCATCTGGAGCGGACTCTGCTCTTGATTCGGAGAGAGCTCGCCAAAATAATATCGCGTGTTCGCAAGCTCCAAGCTGCGGCGAGTACTGTCGAAAAGACGAGCAATCAGCTGTCCAAACACCTTCCTCGCAAGATGCTCGTTCTCACGGAATCTGACGCCCCTATCGGAAAGCCAACAGGCCCCAAGCCCATATCTAGCCAAAGTGCGAGCTTTGAAAACCACACGTTGCTAAGCACCATCGACTCCACTTCTTCGGCCAATTCAGGGCGCAGTCCGAACCCGTTCGAGTCCACCTCCATCGGTTCCAGCACAAACCGGCATTGCATGGACCCAGGAGCGGCATCTTGCGTCGGGAAGTCCTTGATTATCTGCTCAGCGGTTCGAATGCACTCGAATTTGTCCTCGGCGTCATAAAAATACTTGAAGAAAACGCGTACAGGGACGTCAATTGTCAGCCCAGGCTGATGTGGCTTTACAGTGGCGTCGAAACTCGCGATTTTGCGCAGGGCTTCAACATATTCAGCACTGGCGTTCTCCATGGGACTGCAGAAGTGAACCAGATCGTGGTCGAACACCCCTTCGTACTTGGGCCCTCTCTTCTTCTCTAAATCAATCACCAAAAGGAACCGAACGGGGATTTTCTCTTCAAACTCCTCCTCTCCTTCCTGACGCTTATCGTCAGGGCAGCATTGACCTAGTAGGTATCTCCAGGCAGAGTGGTCGACGTGTTCTACAGCAGCTAACAAGGCCAGCGCCTCTCTGGTTTTCTGGAGAGTGGCTAGGAAAGTTTCTTCTTTTGGTCGCTCCAGTTGGGAAAAGTGTCGGCTTCACTGACGGTCTTATTACCGATGGTAAGATAAGACCTGGAGACATTTCGGTGGAGAACCACTTGCAGCCGGCGCTTCTTCATGAACCAGATCTCCTCGTCGCGGCCGTCGTGACCAGGGTAGTAGAGCGTTGTGCGTCCTGTGAGGACGTCGCACCATGGGGACAGGAAGGCCCAGCGTTGCTCCATCTCCGAGTCTGCCATAGATTGCCCCTTGGCAAGTCGAAGGCTTTTTCGGAAATGGTGGATACGGCTTTTGAGTGGCAAAAGCTGCAGTTGGGTATACTGAAGTCAAGTACAGCAACTTCAACATTGGGTACCGAGATGATGGTACAGTGGCTTGTTGATGACAAGGCCGTGCTGTGCCTGGAGAAGCTCTGAAATTTATTGTGAATGAGCTGTTGCTGCAATTACAATTTGTTTGTTGGCGGTGAGATGTGATTTTGTTTACGCTTAGTTTGTGAAGATCTTCGGCAGTTGGTGTCAATGTGAAGTTCCCGATTGTATTTGCTGCAAGTTACCGTCGCGGAATACTTAGTTTCTGCCTGCTCGGAGGAGAAGCACCAGCGAGTCATTTTATTTTTCTGGAACGCGCCTTTCAAACGATTGATGTGTGAGACTACCAGCGTTATTATTCGTCGAAAGAGAAACAAGCGATGGCATTTCGTTTCCGAAGCGGTGGAGCCCACAGAGAAATGAAGGAATGCAGATGGCCAACACGCACCACGACTGGGATTGTTTGCCGCGAGTGCCTCCCTAGAAATGCATTTGTGCCAAACGTGGTCTGTCTCGTCGACAGGTTTTAGGATCATTTTCTGGGCCAAAGAGTGTTTAACTATGCCTGTCGGGTCGGGGCTTCCGAGGATATGCTCGAGTTTCTCCTGGCGTTTAGTGCACCTGATTGGATGGAGGCAACAAATGAACGTGCTCGTGGCAGTCACGTTCATGTGTTAAAATGGATGCTCTCGGAACGCCATGACAGGAGGGCCGTGGACGTCAGGTCTGAAATATGCACCAGTGCCAGCAGCAAGATGTGGTTACTTTGATTTTTAAAGTATTTGCACAGTACCAGTGTTGGTGAATTCAACGCCGTCACGATGAATCAAGGTGCTCGCGTTGGTTCCTTGGAAATTATACAATGGTTGACTACTGATATCCCGGAAGCATGCTCTGTCCAAGCCATTCGTTGTGCAGCTGAATACGGTCACTTAAATATTGTGCAGTGGCTGCATCATAACCTACCTGGATCGAAATCAAGCGAGGCATTGGCGCTCGCAGCAGGGCCCATCTTGAAATCATCAAGTGGTTGTATGAGATGGGATGTCGCGAATGCTTGGTGTGGGCTCGCGATTACGCTGCAAGCGGAGGACATCTCAAAGTTTTCCAGTGGTTGCTTAACCACGGTGTCACAGGGTGTGGCACTGATAGCGCGTTTTGCACGGAACAAGCTGCCGCCAGCGGAAACTTGGAAAGCGTTAAAGTATACCACCAGATTTCAAGCAGAAACTTTACCAAAGCGGCAATGGATTCAGCCGCTCAATCTGGCCATCTCGAAATGGTGATATGGTTGCATCAAAACTGCTCGGAAGGTTATACGACCGAGGCAATGGACTGGGCAGCATTGAGAGGCCGCCTTGACATTGTTCAATGGCTTCATGAAAACCGAACCGAAGGCTGCACGACAAATGCCATGGATTGGGCGGCTCATCATGGTTGTCTTGAGACCGTGCAGTGGCTGCACAAGCATCAAACCGAGGGATGCACCAATTACGGTATTGCAAAAGCTGCGCGCTGAGGTCATGTTGCAATTATTTGTTACCTTCACGACAATGGGCTTAATCAAGCATTTGGGCAGGAGCTACGAGATGCAGCAGACCACGGACACTTGTCAATGCTTAAAGTGCTGTTTGAAAAACGAGAATTGGTCCCCAAAGTGCAAAATATCGATGGATCCATCGTAAGTTGTGTGTCCAAAATGCTGGATAAAACATCAACAATCGGTTCCACACCTTTTTTGGGGGTCAACGACTCTTCGGTATTTTTGATGCATCAGGATGACTCAGCTCAGTCCGTGTAGGGATGAGGCGTGGCAGGTCAAAACTTTGCTTAGTTGTCTAAATCTAAGCTGCCAGCGCTCGTGAAGCGCATGGCGGCACAGCCAACGGATGGCTGTAAGCTGAGGTATGTTTATGGTTTTCATATTTTTTTAGCTAGACGATAGCTTCTGTTGTGGTTGGATCAGCAAAGGACCTGGTTGCCATCTGAGCCACTGCCTTGAACGTTGGTCGCTTCGCTGTTCTTGGTTGCTTGGATAATAAGCCACCTCTAGCCATGGATCCTTGGATGCGTGTCAGTAGTTGCTGGTAACTCGAGTTGAAGCCCAATTCCGGAGTGAAATGCAGCAGTTCCAAGCGCGACAGAGTGTAGTGTTTGTCCAGCGGGATCTCCATGTCGTTGAGCATGATGGGCAAGATGGTCCGTCCTTTGTCTTCTGCAAACGCCAATTGGTCCCGAACAAGTTCGTTGGTGACGGTCTTTCGCGACAGGATCACAATGAACACGGAGCACTTGAGGATCGCCTCCTTAGCAGCATGAATTCGCTCCGACATGTCTGTGTATATCTGAGTGCCGTCAAGGAAGCACCGAATGTTGCTGTCTTGGAGACGGTCGTGCAGACGCTTGACGAACGCAAAGTGGTGGTCTCCATGGGATACAAAGGCGAAGTCGATGTCGTCGAAATTGGAGGCGTTCCAGTCCGAACGAGTCTCAGCAAAGCCTGCCCCGCTCGTGCCATTCAACAAGCGCCGCTGACTGCCCACCACAATGTTACCTGTGCGGTTTTCTCTATTTCATCGCGTACTCCGTCAAGCAGTAGACGGAACTGAACGTCAAAGCGCTCTTCGTCGTATTCGTACGTGATTTTGCGTTCGTTGGTGTTGTTGACACTCTTGATCGCCGGTTCGAAAGGCACCATCTGCCGCGTGAAGATATACACCTGCATCTCATCCGTGACCGGCGTATTCTCGGTGGAGACAGCGATAATTGGCTTGCTGAGCTGCTTCGCCAGCGCGAGTTCTTTCAAACACCATTCCGAGGCAGGGTAGTCTTCACTATAAAGACAAACGATAACATCAGCGTTCTTGATCCCGCGAGCAATCTCTTCACGCCACACGGAGCCTCCGCCAATTCCGCTTGGGTCCATGAGATCGAGCCAGCATGTGATGTTTGCATCTTCCAGCTTGTCACGCATCTTGATGGCAAACTCGCTGTGTGAGTGCGTGTAGCTGATCATAACATCACGTTCACCTGCGGCCTGTTTGATCTCAAACTGCAGCTGGGTCGACGTAGTGCAGTCGACAGGACGGAAGCCGTCGCGATTCGTCTCCATCACGTCTGCGCCGGCTTCGACTAGTGCTAATGCCGTGTCTTTCTGCTCCTTCTTCATAGCAATATGCAGCGCGGTGTCGCCGTTTGGTAGATGGTCGTCGATATCAGCGCCATACTGCACAAGGCACTCGATCATCTCAATGGGCGCCTTTCTTGACGACGCCGAACACATCAACGCAGTGTGGCCATGAAAATCGCGCAAGTTTACGTCGCCTCCTCTGTCTAACAAGAGTTGAACAACCTCCACCTTCTTCACGCGAGCAGCCCAATGTAGCGGCGACCGCCCGAAAACGTCTTGAAAGTTTGGATCAGCGCCGAACTCCAGTAGGATCCTCGCTGCTTCTACCGCTCCAGTAATCGCTGCCCAGTGCAATGGAGTACGGCGATGCATTCCAGAGTAGCCATACTCACCCAAACAGTTCGGGTCGGCGCCACTCTTCAGCAGCTTTCTTATCTTTTTCGTGTTGTTGCTAGCGGCAGCTTCATGCAAAGGTGTTAGTGCTACATCGGCTCCCCATTCTTCCAGTTCACGAGCCGCGGGGAAGTTGTCTCGGAGATAGGCCATTTGCAGTACAGTCAGCGTGTTCATGTGTCCTGGATCAGCTACTTCAAGCTGGTTCGCTCCTGCTTCGAGCAATAGTCTGATCATGTCGGGGCCTTCAGCCCAGAAAATTAGAGGCGTCCGATCCGACCAGCAAGACGATATAGTCCTGCAATTCACGTTAGCGCCATGTTCTATAAGCCACTGAACGGCTTTAATTTGGCCAGTGCCCACCGCTCCATGCAACGGGGTAATCAACGTCGTGCGGAAGATGGAGACTGCCATTTCATCTTCCGTCGACGCAGGTCTGGGGATAAACCACTTTGCAAACGACCAAAACAGGTCGCCCGTCGTAAACCGGACCCGTGCCACTTTGTCGTAGCTGTTCAGGTTGAAACCCGCTTCGAACAGCAACTGCAGGGCTTCGACATTGCCCGAGTAGGCAGCCTCGTGCAGCGGGTTCTTCTTGGAGCTCCCAAACAGTTTGAACTTTAGTTTGGCGTCAGGATACACTTCTTTCACGAAATCTTTCCCCAAATGTTGTTTTGCCTCCTCGAGCAGAGTCTTCATTTGTGGTATGTTTCCCAGCGATGTCGCTTTGAACAGTTGCTTGCGCAGGTCATTGATGATGCTCGACCTCTCCGACTGGTACTTCTGTTTCCTCTGGAAGCGAGAACGAATGCCTCCTGTCTGGTCTGCCTCGTCAAACACGCCCAGCTGCATCTTGAGGTGCTCGCGGAATCGGGCGAAGAACGTGAGCACCATGAAGTTGAACAGGAAGGTCAGCACCGCGATCACCACGTACACGATCGGCGCTGTGTTGCTGCAGTAAAAGTTGTTGCCTTGGAAAACCGCGAACACAAAGTAGAGGATCACAAGCATGCTGAACGCCAGTACAACCACGCAGAGCAGTTCGCAGAACTGGAAAAACACGCGACGCTCCAGTTTCTGGCGCTCCTGGCCAGGTTGGCGGCGTCGGAATGGCTCGAAAATGCGCAGACCTGAAGCTGGAAGGCCTATTACTGCCACCAACGGAGAGATATGATACACCAGCATCGAGTAGACCACAATGGTATCGCAAGCCCCGCAATATGCCGTGTCGGCGATACAATCGTCCGTTCTGGTGCGAGAAAAGAGAGCGCGTACACGATGTCGTTCACGTTGACGCCGCCGTAGGCGATATCGTCGGTGGCCCAGAACGCCACGATACCGACGACTGCTACGAAGGCTACGAGTTGCGAGCTCACACGCAGTCTCCAGGCGAAGTAGGAGTTCTGGCCGTACCCAGCTCCGAGGAAGGTCTTTGGCACCGGTTTGGTCTCTCCACGCGGCAGGACGGGGC
Source organism: Phytophthora macrochlamydospora (assembly GCA_011947325.1). Taxonomy (NCBI): domain Eukaryota; phylum Oomycota; class Peronosporomycetes; order Peronosporales; family Peronosporaceae; genus Phytophthora; species Phytophthora macrochlamydospora. The sequence continues at coordinate 58,231 of JAAVTH010000389.1, forward strand.
TGCGTCCTCAATGTCCCCCGAAGACATGATGGCCCCGTCGATGGAGCTGCTGTACGGCAGTATGGGCTGTCCAGTATTCTCCGACCGCGTGGAGATTCGCGAGACTCGTCGACTGACCCGTTCGCGGCCGTGTCCGCTCGCGGTGACAGGCATGCTAGCGCTCCGGTTTGGCAGCGCATGGTACTCGGTAGCCTCGGCCATCCTTGTGGTTCACGGTTGAGTCACTCTTGAGTGGCGCCGCTGTCTTGCAAACTGTGCCGCGCATTACATAATACTAAGGAATGGCTTGCCCATGTTCATCTCGCGAGGTCATTTTCTGTCGGCCTTGCATATGCGACGCCCCATGCTCTACACATAGCGCACCATCAACACGCGGTCAAAGCGTGGGTGGAGTTCGGCAACGGCGGACTTAATTACCACTCCAAGACGATCTAAATACCAAAAGTCTTCGGTCCCGACTTCCTGATCCCCTGATCCCACGTCTTCCCTTCTGGGAAGTACACTTGTCGGAGAATTCGAGGTGCGGCAAACGCGAAGATTCGTGACAGCAAGTGTTGGTCGAGGTGGCACTGTGACGCTTCCTGCTTCCTTTTCTTAGTGTCGATCTCTTGCTGCAATGGAAAAATACTTAGAAACGCGATCTTGGTCTCCATCGGAAGTGGAAGCGAACGGCTAATCGATTCGAGATGGTGCTTCTTGAAGTCGTCGGCCTGCTTGAAATACTGACGCGGAACTATCACGTCGAGATACTCCAAGCCCTGGTTAACCACTAAAGTCTCCCGGAGAAACGTCAGGTCCGCCTCGATGCGGATGCAGCCGTCCTGTCCCGAATATTCGTCCCAGTCGTACCACTCGAACGTCATGTTCACGCGCAAGCGGCGAAGGCACTTTGTGAGCGAGCTGGTTGGTCTCGCAGCTCCTACGATAACACCATATCCACCCAGTTCTCCTTCAGCATGGGAATCGGCTGGCTGTTGGCACGGTACTCACTGAAGTTGAGTTGTGTCTCCGTCGGTCCTCTGCGTATCGCGATCCTTCGGAGATTGATGCAGCATCGAAGATATTCGTTCTCATCGGCCTCCACTTCGGCATCGTTGACCTCCAGAAACTTCAGTGACAATCCAAGGGGATTACATTCTAAACGGATGGAATCGAACCGCAGAGGCTGACCAGCCGAGTTTACCTCTTGGTTACTGTTGAAGACGCGTGACATGAGCTTGTCTAAGACTTTCTCGGACTCGCGTGCATCGTGCTCAAATCGACGATCCAATTTCATCCACATCGATACGTCCGAGAATTGAACGTCCTTCATAACTGAAGCACCGAAAGCCCGCACCATTTCCGGTCCAATCATGTTTTGAGAATCAGCTATCATCGGCTGCAGCACGAATGTGCACCGCAGCTCTCCTGGCTTTAAGCTATTTCTCTTCTCGCTGCCGTTGTACTTAGGCTCGAGCTTGATCGTGGAAGCGGACTCGCACAGAAATTTCAACTTCCGTGCCGGACTCGCCAGCTTTCAAATGTAACATTAAACTTGAGATTTGCTTCACCGTCTTTTAAGTATTTCTTGGAGGGTTCCTGTTGTTGCTTGGTGCTGCAATACTCCACCAAGTCATTTTCTCCCTCGTATTTTTGTTTGCCGTCCAAGTCCATGAAAAGCAGGAACTCCACAGGAATCTCCTGCTTGAAGCCTTCTTCACCCTCTTTTGGCAACTTCACGTTGGAACATTCATTCAGCAAGAATCGCCAAGCATTTTGGTCCAAAGGGGCCACGGCCGACAAAATTGCCCAACATTCGCGAATATTGCGAATTCGTCAAAGTCGTCAACGTCAAATTGTTCGTTGGACTCGAGATTGTCGTAGCAAGACGGCAACTGCACCTCCAGGCGGTGATTGAACTCCCCATAACCTTCTCTTTGTTGTGCGGGTGCAAGTACGTGACGCGCTTCTTCAGCGGCGAGCACCACGGGGCCAAGAAACCCCAGCGTTGTTAGTACGAACGAAATTCCAATTTGGCGGGAAAACGTATCGTGAATATTCGAGTGCGCGTTGACGCTATAGCCCTAATCGCTGTATGTTGACGCGCACTTCAACATAGTTCGCGGTAAGTCGTGCAGTGCTATCACGCGTTGAATTGCAATTGCTCACTCCACTGCTTTGCACCGGTTCCTGTCAAGATAACACTGCGATTTCCCCACGCCCGCCCTGCAGTACTAGAGCTCACGCTGTCCAATTTGCTCTCCAGGCCTTTCCGGCGCAAAATGCCTCAGATGGCTACAGTACTGTTTAGTAGTCTGGCTCACATGGCTCGGTCGTCAACAGTCTTGTGCGTCACGACTGTTGACTCACTGCAACTCGATCGACCGTCATTCATCACCCACCACGAGCCCAGCAGCCTACCAATTCATTCTGCAATTTGCCAAGCAGCGCACAAACACAAGCTCCCATCGGCCAAGCTCGCCCACCATGGCTTCCACTCCACCGACAGCTCACCCCACGGACTTGGACGCTCCAGCTATTTCATCCAAGTGGAGACCCCAAAGATCTCTGGCTCTCCCAACCGCAAGGCCTTCTCAACAGAGGCCCCACAGTTCACACTGCAATGGCGCAACCTCAACCACAAAGTCTCCGTCACCAATCAGCAGACCAAGAAGCAGGAGGACAAAGTGATCCTCCGCAACGTCAACGGATCCGCCACACCTGGCGAGCTTCTGGTCATTATGGGACCTTCCGGTGCTGGCAAAGCTCCTTACTCGACTGTATCTCTGGCCGCAACAGCAAAGTTGACGGAGAGATCACACTCAACGGCCAGCCGTGGAGCGACGCCACAAAACGCATGGCGTCCTACGTCATGCAGGACGACCTGTTCTACCAGACCATTACCGTTAAGGAGCACCTGGTCTTCCAGGCCAAACTGCGCATGGGGAAGACCTTCACTGAGAAGCAGTACATGCAACGCGTCAACGACGTCATGGAGCAGTTGGGGCTCATGAAGTGTCGAGACACGTTGATCGGCGGTGTGTCACTGAGAGGCATCTCTGGAGGTGAACGCAAGCGACTGTCGTTCGCCACCGAGATCCTCACCAATCCGTCCATCTTGTTCGTCGACGAGCCAACTTCAGGTTTAGATAGCTTCATGGCGGAGACGGTGACTCGCCAACTCCAGCAGATCGCTCGCGACGGTCGCACTGTGGTCGCCACGATCCACCAGCCTTCATCCGAGCTGTTTGCACTGTTCGATCAGCTGTATCTGCTTTCGGACGGGTCTCCAGTGTACCATGGCAAAGCGACGGAATCCGTCGACTACTTTGCGTCGTTGGGGTACCCGTGTCCGTCGTTGATGAACCCGACCGACTACTTCATGCGGCAGTTGGTAGTGCTGGATAAAGCCACCGATGAAGCTGGTGTTGCTCGTGTGGAATTCCTCAAGGAAGAATGGACCAAGCACCAAACTCTACCTCAAATCGACCGAAATGGAGAGTCGAACGAAACCCAGTTCGAGGACTCCCGTCTGGAATGGTTCGGCCAAGTGTTAGTGCTCGTTCAACGCTGCGTGGTACGCTTCTTCCGCGACCGGTTCGCGTTCCAAGTCGCCATTTTCCAGACGCTCTTCGTCTCGTTGATCATCGGTCTCATCTTCTTGCAGCTGGATCTAAACCAGGACGGCATCCAGAACTTCAGCGGCGCGTTCTTCTTCCTCATCGTCAACCAGACGTTCTCGACGGCCAATCCGACTTTCATCTCGGTGCCGATGGAGCTTCCAATTATCATCCGAGAGTACCAGGCTGGATTATTCCACCTCTTCTCGTGGTATTTCTCCAAAACCTGAGCGAGATGCCCATGCAGGTGCTGCTGCCGATTGTGTACTTTGTGCCGGTGTATTTCTTGATGGACATCGGCCACGGCTTCGATGTCTTCCTCTACATGCTGATCGTGCTTGTGCTGGTCAATAGTTGTGCGGTTGGGCTCGGCTACATGGTGTCGTGTCTAACTCGACGAGTCGATATCGCCCCGATCATCGGCGTCGTCCTCATTCTCCCGTTCCTGCTCTTCGGTGGGCTGCTCATCAACTCGAACGACTGCCCCGACTACTTCGTCTGGATGCAGTACATCTCGCCCATCAAGTACGGCTTCGAGGCGTTGATGAAGATCTTCTGGCGTAAAGTTGACAGCATTTCGTGCGACAAAGCGATCGAAAACTGCACGGCGCTCACGGGTGACGAAGTGTTGAAGAACTTCAGTATGGAGTCGCGGTCAGCTCTCGCCGATAGCTTTATCCTCGTCGCCATCAACGTTGCGTTCCGAACGGTGGGTTTCATCGGGCTGTGGCTGAATCTGAACCGGAAAAAGTAAACTGGGAGACATCGAAGTGCTTTTTCATCGCTATGTATTTTTTCGTGACAGACTTAAAGACCACAAAACACTGCGTTGAAACATCTGAGTCCGTATTGACTTTAATGCTGCAGATAAACTGCTGTCCGTCTAAAAGTCAAAGAGTTCCGTGTGGATGTCGAAGTGAATGCCCATTTCCTTCGACAGAGCAACACCCGAAGTGACGGCGCTGCTCACCATAGTTTTGGGGCCGCAAACGAGAACTGCAACGCGTTCCATACCGTCACCTTTAGCTCTTTGACCCGCAGTTCGAAGAATTTCGGGGATGTTGGGTCGTTCACCGTAGCGGAGACAGTGGCCGAATTTGCGATCAAATAAAGCCTCAGCGTCTTCCTTTCCCTTGGTCAAGAAGAACTCGCTGAAGAAAATGTTCATCGGATCGTTAATCGATGCCGAATCCTCAATGTGGTCGGGGAAATACGACTCGGCGCAACCTCCCTCGAGTTCGAGCGATGAGCGTCCCACAACCGACTCAATCAATTCGCGATCACGCACAGACCACGCAAAGTGCACGTGCTTTAGATCGGATCGACTCCCCAGCAAGTGCTGACGGTACAGCCAGTTCGCGACCGATCGCATCGGAGTGACGCCAATTCCTCCCGAGAGGAGGACGAAGTGCGAATACACCGACGGGTTTTCGATGTCGACGGACACACTTCCGTATGGACCGTCAAGCAAGACATCGAACGGAGAATTGTCGTCGGTGTCACGGGCAATAGCCGTCAACTTTGCAGTCCAGTCACCGAGCTCTTTGATGTGGAACGTCACCAGTTCTTCATGCGGGGCCGATGAAATCGTGAACGGATGCCATTCGAGCAACGAAATGCTGGGGATACACAGGAAAGCGTATTGACCGGCTTCATACTCGAAGACTTCTCCAGTTTCGTGATGAACTCGGGGATATTGGATGCGGACGATGCTGCCGGGTAGCGAGTGGATGGAGACTTGGTCACGCGACACAATCCCCAGCTTTCCCTTCTTCCCTTTTGAAAGCGTTCGGGCGTGGAAAATCAGGCGGTAGAGCATGTCGACTAGCCATGGCAACACGCCAACCATGATGAAGACGGCGCCGTGGATTACGGAGAAGACGATGACCACGATGAAGAGGATCCGATGGACTCTTAGAAAGAACTCAAAGTAGCGACGACGGATGAAGTTGAGCGACAGCAGATACATGAGCACCATGCCGAAGAAAGCGACGGCGCCGGTGAACACCTTCGAGTCGTCTTCAACGACGTGTCCGTCGTCTTTGGCCAATTTGTCCGCATACGCGTGGAACACCGTCAGGATGATGGAGGCGTAAGCGAAAATTTTGTGGTAGAGCAGAGCACGCTCGAAAGGGAGGCCCGTCAGGGTCAACACGAACGAGTTATTCCGCACCGCAGTCGCGAATACCAACACCATCGTGAGGCTGGGTGGGGCCCCTGACGTTTTGATGTTGCGGTCGTTCGTCAGCACGATTGATGCAGCCAGCAGAACGATCAGGAACGGCAACGTGAGCACCAGATCGCCGCGTTTGATGTCGAACTTCGCCGTGAGAACTGGCATCGGCACCGAGAAGACAGTGCGCGAAAGCTTCCAGCGCGTCACGACCCACGAACGGAGCCACTTTTGCGTTCGGGACACTGGTCTTGATGGAGGAGTTGGGTCTTGGATCTTTGGAGTTGAGATATTTGCATAGCCATCGGCGATGTCTTCACTGCTTGTCGTTCGTCCACGACGGAAATGCGGTGACAGCATCGCGATGTCCGAGCTGGAACTGTTCATGAAGATAGTTGTTTTCGGTGGAAGGCTGGAAGTTGGAAAGTGACAAGTGGAAAGCACCGCCGGTCTCGACCACCTCGTTTGACAACTTTAATCCCTGAAGCGCTCCATGGATTAAATTCGTCGACAACATCAAATAGGATAATCCGTCTTGGGTGCCTCAACGATTATTCACGAAGGTTTCGCGTAAGCTCTGTTGAAAGTCATTTGGATTATTCAAATGGACTGGATTTTCAGATCGAACTCATTTGTCAGAAGCCTATGTAGGCCACTACAAGGAATTGCCAACGATCTAGTCTGTCTTCTCAGTCTCTTACTCTAGAAACGGGTAGTCCGTGTAGCCCGTCTCGAATGGAACATCGAGAGGCAAGTAAACTGTCTTCTGGTTGTTCGGGGTGAGCTTGGCGTTCTTACGCAGACGCTCCACCAAGTCAGGGTTGGAGATGAAGTCGCGCGCGAAAGCGACAAAGTCCGCAGCACCTTCGTCGATGACCTTGATCCCTTCGTCGCGGTCGTACCCGGACGCAGTGATGATGACCCCGTTGTAAAGCTTGCGGAAAATGGGCAGAACTCCACCTTCCGGAGCGTCCGGGGCAGGGGCTTGGAGACCGCGCGGTTCGACCAGATGCAGGTAGGCCAGATCGTAGTCGTTCAACTTGTCGATGATGTAGCTGAACAACTTGCCTGACTCCGAGTCGCTGCACCCGAACGCGGTTCCGTACGGCGACAGACGAATGCCGACCTTATTGGAGTCCACGCCCGAAAGGACTGCCTCAAGAACCTCGAAGACAATCCGGGCACGATTCTCGATGCTGCCCCGTACCGGTCAGTGCGCTTGTTGACTGAGTTGCACAAGAATTGCTCGATCAGGTATCCGTTAGCACAGTGCAGCTCAACACCATCGAAACCAGCTTCTAGTGCGAGCACGGCAGCCTTCTTGTAGTCGGCAATGATGGCGGGGATTTCGTCGGTCTCCAGTGCACGAGGCACCGGATGAGGCAGCCGACCTTCACGAGTGGGAGCGAGACTGTGGATTCCGTCCATACCGACGGCACTGGAGCTGACTGGGAGCTCACCGTTCGGCAGGTTCAACGGGTGCCCGACTCGACCAGTGTGCCACAGCTGCACGAAAATCTTGCCACCCTTGGAGTGCACCGAATCGGTGACCGTCTTCCATCCCTCTACTTGAGCGGAGTTGAAAATGCCGGGGGCGCCGTAGTATCCGCGAGCAGTGGCGCTGATATTGGTCGCCTCGGTGATGAGAAGTCCCCGTCGGTAGCTCGTTGTGTGTAAAAGTCCACGACAACGGGACCGGGAATACCGTCGTCACCCATTCGCAGCCGGGTCATTGGGGCCATGACAATGCGGTGCTTGAGCTCGATCGGCGATTTTTGCCGCCGAGCGACGCTGCCGTGAAGAGTTTCGGGAGGAAGCGAAGGCCATGATGCAATGAAGGCTTTAACGAGTAAAGTGGAGGGAATTCAGAAATGAGCTTTTCGACGCCACTCGCTGGGAACTCGGGTGTGGTGAATTACATGTAGATGCAATCAAAGCCTAGATACAGTAGTAATCGTGCAAACTTTCTCACGTTTACCAGCATACTCTGTTTCGGAACGAGGCGTCAACTCCAAATGGTTACCACAAGCTAATGTTTCGTTATCCTTTGAAAACGTATGTATAGGCCCATGTAAGCTAGGTTCCAGATTGCATCGAGCTCAAAAACTACAAGACAAACTCATAAAGCAAGTTTCTTGGCTGTCTTGATGAATTATGATGCGCTTCTAGCTCCACGTAACCACATTGCTTCGACTCGTGCCTCCAAGAATTGATCGTAGTACTTGGTGTTGACATTGCGACTTAATGCATTTCCAGTGAGCGTATCTAGCCCCAACGCTTTCTTGACGTCGTCCACAGATTTCCCATTGTAGACCCAGTCCTGAGCTTCTCTCGACATGAACAAGTCGTAGTACTTGTAGCTGGGACTCTTCTTCAGCGCATCGTCCGACAATTTATTGATCCCCAGCGTCTTCTTAACCTCATCGATCGACTTGCCTTTGCCGACCCAACTGAGCACCTGCCAGCCCATGAACTCGTCGACGAACTTGTAGTTGATGTGGGACGTTAAGGCTTCTCCCTTGAGTTTGCTGAGTCCCATCATTTTTTCACTTGGCTCACAGTTTTCCCTTTCATCGCCCACCTCATCACTTGTTGGTGCATGTAGTCGTCGTGAGTCTGGGCGACTCGAATGACCGCGGTGGCCTTTTCCCAAATCTTGTTCACCCGACCTCGTAGGAACTCGTCGTAGTATTTGACATCAGGGTATCGACTAAGCGCAGCGGTCGACACTTTATCCAATCCTAACATTTGCTTCACTTCGCCTGTGGTCTTCCCCGAACGCAGCCAGCTTGCCACTCGACCGGACATGTATTGGTCGTAGTATTTGGAATTATCACTGGCCTTCAGTGCCTCACCAGACAACTTATCGAGCTGCAACCCTTTTCTAACGTCGTCGATGGAACTTCCACCACCAAGCCAGCGCAAAACCTTTGCTTCCATGAAGTCGTCCAAGTACTTGAAGTTCTCGTTGGTCTTGAGTGAAGCTGCTGGCAGATGTCCGATATTCAGCACCTTTTTGACATCGTCGATGGAGTTGCCAGAGCTGGCTCGACTCAGCATGTCGCTCTTCATGAACTTGTCGTAATACTTGTATGTTACTCGAGCCTTCATAGCCTTGTACGAGAGCTTGTCCAGTCCAAGGAACTTCTTCACATCGTCGACGGACTTGCGGGACTCGACCCACTGCGCGATTTTCTTGTGCATGAAGGCGTCGAAATGTTTGAACTTGGCACTCGCTTTGATCGCTTCGGCCGACAATTTGTGCAGTCCCAACTTCTTCAAGACGTACTCGACGGATTTGTCCTGCTTGAACCACTGATTCACATTGGCCTTGGTGGTCTTCAAACTCGTTGCGCCTTTCGAGATAGCGCCTTTAAGCTTGGAGGTTGCGCTGAAGGCTCTCTCTTCGGGTTCGTGGTCGTTTTGATTGAGTTCATCAAAGTTGTAGCCGCCGCTACCAGCCCTCAAATGCCTCGTTATTTTGTAGCTGTGGAAGCCAAATGGGGTCGATGCATCCTGTTCCGACGATATTGACAGTTGAACTTGCGCGACCACATAAGACCATTCGTACCTCAGTAAGGCAACAATGATCAACACAGCATACCGGAGACACATTTTGGGCCGAGGAATTGAAACTTGACGACGGTCTTGTGTGCTGCGAAGTAAATCTACCACTGCGAACTGGTGGCTTCCGGTTTGAATGTCATTGAGTCCTGCATTGCAAGCCTTCGGTTGGAAGCACTGGGAAATACACTGTTTACTCTGTAGTTTCCGCTCTTGGGCTCTGTACGTCATCATGGCTTTCATCTACTGTATCCAGGCGCAATGCTTGGTTTTAGTGGAGGGGTTTTGCTCTTTCGGTGAGCATCAAGATTGGTCTCTAGGGGGAAGAGTTGATTGCGGCAAGTGCAGATAAACAGGATGAGAAAAGTAAACAATTTCATCATACGTTTGAGTCCCTGGTTGAATACATTCCACGTGGTGAACTATGGTTCTCCAGTGTCTTGGTCGATGCTTTCTTCACTGAGCAGAGGCTGCAGAAGAAAAACCGATGACAAATAGTCTTTAGATGAAAGATCGTAGCAGAAGAAATCCTTGCACTTGCTGGAGACGTTCATGCTTGATCAATTGGATTTAGTATTGACCCGGACAGGCATTATCCATAAGCTGCTGCTGGAGGTGTCTAAAAGTCAAAGAGTTCCGTGTGGACGTCGAATCGAATGTTCATCTCTTTGGAGAGCTCCAAACTGGTGGTGACGACACTGCTGACCAGCGGCTTGGGGCCACAAACGAGGACTGCCACACGTTCGCTGCCGTTTCTTTTGGCCTTGTCGCCCATAGCGCGAAGGATCTGCGGGGTATCCGGTCGGACACCATATCTCAGCGAGCTAGCAAAGTGGTGATCCAGTAGAGCCTCGTTGTCCTTCTTCCCTTAGTCAAATACAGTTCGCTGAAGAACGGGCTGGTCAAGTCGTTGGTTGACGTGGGGTCGCCGAGGTAGTGCGGGAAGTAGACCATTTACTACCCTCTTCGAGGTGCAGCCCAGAGCTTTCCGCTAGCGCCTCAATCAGCTCGCGATCGCGAACGGACCACACGAAATGCACCTGTTTGATACCAGAGTAGCCGCCAAGGTGGTGCTCGTGGTGCAGCCAGTTCACAATCGAGCGCATCGGTGTCACTCCAATCCCTCCTGAAAAGAGAACAAAGTGCGAGTACACGGACGTGTCCTTGATATCGATCGACACGTTGCCGTAAGGCCCGTCCAGAAGAATGTCGAACGGAGACGCTTCCGTTGCGTCACGTGCAGCTTGGATCACCTTTTTGGTCCAGTCGCCGAGCCCCTTGACGTGGAACGTGACCATTTCCTCATGCGGAGAAGACGAAATCGTAAACGGGTGCCACTCGAGCGAAGAGATCTCTGGGATGCACAGGAAGGCGTATTGACCGGCTTCGTACTCGAACGATTCGCCTGCTTCCTTGCGTACACGAGGGAATTGGATGCATGTGATGCCTCCAGGTAGTGCAAGGACCGACACTTGGTCGCGTGCAACAATTCCTAGCTGGCCCTTCTTACCCTTCGACAACGAGCGAGCGCGGAACACGAGGCGGTAAAGCATGTCGATCAACCACGGCAAAATACCAAACAACGCGAAGAAGGCGCCGTGGATGACAGCAGCGACGATGACGACGAGGAAGAGGATCCAGTGAACTCGCACGAAGAACTCGAAGAAGCGACGGCGGATCTTGTTCAGCGACAGCAGATACATGAAGACCATTGCCCATAGAGCAGTCACACCAGTGTACACCGTGGAGTCCTCGTACTCTTCTCCGTCGTCTTTCGACAGTTTGTACGCGAAAGCGTGGATCACAGTCAACACGATCGTAGCGTAAGCGAAGAGCTTGTGGTAGAACAGCGCACGCTCGAACGGGATGCCTGTAAGCAGCAACAGTACTGAGTTGTTGCGCACCGCCATGGCGAACACCAGGAACATCGTGAACGTCGGCATCATGCCCGACGTTTTCACGTCGTAGTCGCTGGTAAATGCCGCCGATGCAGCGAGAAGAATCAGCAGAAACGGTAGTGTCAGTACCAGATCACCGCGCTTGATGTCAAACTTGTCCGTGAGCATCGGGACCGGAACGGAGTAGATGGTGCGCGAAAGTCGCCAGCGCGTCACAATCCACGAGCGGGTGCATCTCTGAGTGCGTGCTATTGGCTCCGCGTCGGGAGTTGGTTCTTGGTTTCTTGGTGTTGAACCGTCAACGTAGGAATTAGCCAGGTGAACATCGTTATCCTTGTCCATCGTTATTGGAGGGTGGAAGCAGATTGGAAAATGGCATTACCGCCGGACTGTGTGGTCCTCAAGACCAGCCACTGATCGACGTGGTGATGGTCAACTTTAGTGATTAGCACCATAGCAAAGTTACAAACCTGCGAACGAGAGGAGAACGACACATTACCACTAGAGCGTCATCAACTGGGGCTTTGTAGAGATGACCACCAAAAATGCTTACTCGCGAGCTGTGAGTTGAAAACTTGAGTAAACTTTGCGCAATCTATAGCGATGACCACCACCTGAATGGCGATAGCATCACATGGTAACGTTACTGCTGAGACCAGAGAGAGAGAGAGAGAGAGATAATCCTCCACACCCCTAGTCTGATCACCACCACAGTATTGATCATTACCTCGCCTTGGGGTACGAAATAATGGCGCGTCGGAGCCAAGGAAGACCAATGTCTGTATGTCTATCAGTAGCAGCGAGTGCCCACACGGTTAACAACGTACAGATCCCGAAGCCGCTGGCCAAACCTCTTCATCTTCCAATTTTCTAGCAAGCGCACACGCACCCTCCCCAGCTCACCAAGAAAGTTATGTCGTCGCCTCAGCACCACTTCGTTACGATGCAAGACACCCCGAAGACGCATGACAACTCCCCACCGGTCAAATTTACGCTCCAATGGCGAAACTTGAGTCTCAAGGCGGATGTCAAGAACCCGACCACCAAGCAAGTGGACAAAAGGTCATTCTGAACAACGTCAGCGGCTCGGCCAAGCCCGGAGAGCTACTTGTCATCATGGGCCCGTCAGGTGCCGGCAAGAGCTCGCTGCTCGACTGCATCTCTGGACGCAATAGTGCCGTGGAAGGAGAAATCCTGCTGAACGGACAACCGTGGAGCAAGGCGACCAAGCGCATGGCTTCCTACGTCATGCAGGACGATCTCTTTACGAGACTCTGACGGTGAAGGAGCACCTGGTGTTCCAAGCAAAATTACGCATGGGCAAGACATCCACCAAGGAGCAGTACATGATGCGCGTGGACGAAGTCATGGAGGAGCTCGGTCTGATGAAGTGCCGCGACACTCTCATCGGTGGCGAGTCCTTGCGAGGCATCTCGGGTGGTGAGCGCAAGCGACTATCGTTTGCAACAGAGATTTTGACGAACCCATCGATTCTGTTTGCCGACGAGCCGACGTCTGGCTTGGACAGCTTCATGGCCGAGACTGTGATCAAGCAACTGCAGCAAATTGCACGTGCTGGACGGACAGTCCTAGCTACCATTCATCAACCGTCTTCGGAAGTTTTTGCCATCTTCGACCAGCTCTACTTACTTTCGGATGGCTCGCCAGTGTACCAAGGCAAGGCGAGCGAGTCGGTGGACTACTTTGCGGCACTCGGGTATCCGTGCCCACCTCAGATCAACCCGTCCGACTACTTCATGCGGCAGCTCGTTGTCATTGACAAAGCCACCGATGAAGCTGGAGTGACCCGAGTCGAATCCCTCAAGGACGAGTGGAGGAAGCACCATCAAGCACTGCCTCGTACAGACTCAGTGTCGATGCTTCAGCGTGATCAACACATCGACGACTCCCGTGTGAACGTTGTCACGCAGATTAGCGTGCTCGCACAGCGCAACGTGCTTCGGTTCCTTCGTGACGGCTTTGCCGTTCGGGTTCCGTTCATCCAGAACATTTTCCTCGCTGTGATCGTCGGACTCATCTATCTGCAGCTCGATTTGGACCAGAAGGGCATCCAGAACTTCACCGGCGCCTTCTTTTTCCTAGTTACCAACCAAATTGTCGTCACGGCCAACCCGATTTTCGCGTCTGTGCCGATGGAGCTGGCGTTGATTTCGCGCGAGTACAAGGCTGGTCTGTACCACCTCCTGTCTTGGTATCTATCCAAGAACTTGAGCGAGTTTCCGATGCAAGTGATCCTGCCGATCGTGTTTTTCGTCCCCATCTACTTCCTCATGGGCATCGGCCATGGTTTCGACGTCTACCTGTACCTCCAGTTGGTCATTATCCTCATCAATAGCTGCGCCGTCGGCTTGGCGTACATGGTGTCGTGCCTGTGTCCACGAGTCGACATTGCGCCACTGATCGGCATGGTCTTGATCATGCCGTTCATGCTCTTCGGTGGACTGTTGATCAACTCCGACGACTGTCCAGACTACTTTGTTTGGATCCAGTACATCTCGCCCGTCAAATACGGCTTCGAAGCCGTCATGAAGATCTTTTGGAACGCCGTGTCGACCATTTCTTGCAACTCGACCAGCTGCACAGCTCGCACGGGGTACGAGGTGCTTGAGTCGTACAGTATGACTTCGCGATCGGCCTTGGGTGACGCACTGCTCATCCTCTTGCTGAATGTTGTGTTTCGCGCTGTGGGATTCATTGCGATCTGGTTCCAGCTCCGTCAAAAGAACTAAGATCCAACGCTAGCTACCACTGAAACATCCAATACATTCCTGCCTTCTTTCACGTAATGCTGTTCAATATTCTGGCGCTGCTTCCACGCAACAACAAAGCTAAAGTGGTGCTTCTTGGCGACATCCCCAATCACCACGGTCACCTTTGCGCAGGCAAACTTGGCGAAGAACAGAAGGAGCTGCAAAGGCAAATATTCTTGACACCACGTGCTGATCAAGATGACATGCAGATCCCCGCGTTCTCTTTCTCTTTGGCATTTCTTCAGACTTTTGTCGAGCCGTCAGCACGCTCAGAAACGCGATTTTGTTTTTCAGACAGAACTTCAGCGCTCGATTTGTCGGGGTGAGATGGTGCTTCTGAAATCTATCGACAAACGTCCGATACTCAGAAGGCACCGTCACGTCAAGGTATTCAAGGCTGCGGTTCGTTTCCAGCATCTGGAGCAGAGCTTCCAGGTCGGTTTTGATACGAGGATCAAATCGTTCGCCTACCATACTATCCCAGCCTGCCCACAGACTGTCCAGATGAACGCGAAGGCGACGAATACACTTGATCACAGGAATATTCGGGTCTGTCATGTCCTTCGAAAGCTTCGCGGCATTACGCCAGATGCAGTCCAGGGAAGGTAGTGGCTGCTTGTTCGCCTGGTACTCGCTGAAATCGAGACGCAGCTCGATCAAATTCCCATACAGAGATAGATCCTGAAGGTTGGGACAGCTCAAGCGAATCGCGCTCTCGTCGATATCCACCTCGCTCAAATCAAGCGTCAGCGACGTCAGCGGAGGCCCGACTGCTGCTAAAAATCGCGGCAATCCATCACAAATGGCAAAATCATTCTTATCAAATGCAACTTTGAGAGATGTCAAGCCGCGCGGAGTGGGTTTTGTTCGGGTTTGCTGGCCAAAACAAGTCGCTGCGCTGAGCTTGGCACCTGCCGTATCCTGGAATCAATACGTTCACCCACTCGCTATTACCATCGTCGCTGAAGGCTCGGACGGAACGTGCGCCAGATTTTATTATTACCGTGCGTTGGACTGGACTTCCATCGGATGCTAATTGCCATCGAATCGGGACACCTCCTCGCAGAAGAGCGTCTCTCTCATCAACTTCTCCGTGCGCACAACCAAACAGATCTTCTTCAGGATGTTCAGACGCTAACACCGCCGTGAAAGCCTCCATATCTGAGATACTCATACTGCTGATACTGGTGAGACCAAGTGACTCCAATACGGAGTTTCCTCGTGCCCGCTTCGAAAATATGCCGTACGCCAGCCACTTCCACCAGTGCGCGCTATTGATTTGATCGTCAGGATCCATTTCTAACCGCACGGACACCTTTCTAGCCGTCTGGTTCAAAGCCATGGCAGATCCCAAGGCCTCGAGGCCTCTTTTTGGCAACGAACTATCGCACCCCAAGTGGACTGTGCCAAGCTGTAGGGGGCTTTCTGGCTGCATCGTCGGGTTGAGTTCTCCGCGGTAGCCCCAAGGAAGACAGTGACGACCGTTCTCAAATACATGCGATAAAAGCTGACCAAGCGTCTTCCACGACGCATGTTCTTCAATCCGTCGGTTCATCTCCAAGCACAACCACAGCGAAACTTGTGAAAACCAAATCTGGTTGGCCACGCAGCACTCCAAAGCCTCTGGCATCTCTGGACGCACCCAGTAGTCGTTAAAGTCGGCAAGAATCGGCTCCAGCACAAACGTGCATCTCAAGGATCCATTGGACACATCAACCTCCTTCGATCTGTGCTTAATCCACTCGTTTCCGACCGCTTGAACGCCTCTCCAGACGTCTTTCAGTACAGACATGGAGCCTTTCGTGGACCTGCAGTTGGCTGAGAAAAAGGATGAACAGGGATCTGAATGTCCGTTCCTGGTTGGTCCACCTGCAGATTCTCGTCGAAAGCTGCGATTCTGTTTAAAGCCTTTAGATATTGGTGGCTGGGGTGTTCACGTTGGTGAGTGCCACAGAATTCTACTAGGTCGTAGTCGTACGTATCTTCAAACTCCAAACTCTCTCGTCGTTCGAGATCCATACACAGGACAAACCTGGCTGGGATATCTCCTTGCTCCTGTTCAATATTCTCCACTTGGCAGTACTTGCACAGTAAACATTTCCAGGCATTTTGATCGACGTGGGCCACTGCAGCCAAAAGCGCCAGCGCTTCGCGAAACTTATGAAATTTTACAATAAATTCCTCTTCATCGTCTTTGTCGAAGTAAAAGGAATCGCCATCTTTTCGGCCGCCTCGAAGCGCTCAGGCACGTGCACGAGTAGTCGGCGGTGCGGAACGTCCCAGATTTCTTCCTCGCGGTCGCCGAATGCGAAGTAGATCCGGTTCTTGAGCAGGGCGCACCACGGCGCTAAGAAGCTCCAGCGCTGATCCATTGGGTCTCGATTTATTTGTTTTTATAAAACGAATTATGTTATGGTTATCTCCGAATAATCATTATTGAGTCAGATGCGAGGACTGACGTCGCTGCGGCTCGTGCTGCACGTGCTGGCGGCGCTGCTATTGACGCTGCGGAGCTCGCAGTTGGGCTCCGCACTGCACCCGTTCCAGCGGTCTCTGGCCAACAACTGGTTGCGACTTCTGTTCTACGTGGACGCCACGCAGCAGATCGAGGGCAAGTCGGAGGTTGTGACGCTGCCCCACTTTGTACTGGAGCCGCAGGAGGAGATCGCCGCCAACGTGGACGACGAGTTCTTTGGCGGAGGGTTCGCGGCCAGGGCGTCGGCGATGCCCGTGGGGGCGCTCTTTACGATTGAGGAGACCAGACAGCATGTGCACGGAGCGGTGGCCAATTACTTTAAATTAGCCGACGTGGCGCTGGACTCGTACCTTGTGTTCGGTAATAAGACGCAGCTACCGCCGCCGCTGTTGACGGTACGCGCAGACTTGGGCGAGGACCCTGTAGATACGCACTACAACATCACCAATGCCACGTCCATTGAAGAATGGCCGGCGCCCTTGAGGATGGGGAGAGACGCCGCCAGACAACTCGAAACGAGGAAGTTCTTTGATGAACTGGACGCCATGGAACTCAAGTTTGTGATCGGTATGAAGAGGAGGACGAGCAGTGGGGAGCAGGTGGAGGAGCGACTGTCCGAGTGGAAAGTGGGGATCCGCTACGACCTGCTTAACCAAGGCCATCTGGAGGTGACGATGAGCTACCGTCTAGCTCACGTACCGCTATTGCAGCGGGAAGAAGCGTTGGATGGTGAGGAAGACATGCCACCAGTGATCTTTGACACTCGGACAGCGCTGAGCTCAGTGACGTTGCTGGCGATTTGCTTGTACCAGGTCAGCGCTGCGAAGAATGCTGTCGACGCGTGACAAGACTAATCTCTATTTATCGTGCTGTTTGCAGGCGGTGGAGTTTTGGCTCAAGTGGATGTCCGCCAAGGCGTTAGCCGCTCAGCACCCAACGTCGCTCCGGTTCTTTGTCAAGTTCCCCGTTGCGCTCGCTATCCATAAGGGAGCAGCTAAGGACTTTGGTTCTGGTTCACCCTCGCGCTCAACGTCGTGACCGTGGGGTGTCTACTAGCGACATGGCGTCACGCGTACCGACTGTCGCTGAACGATACGCTCTGCTTCACCTTTGCGTCCTGCTGCGCGTTACAATGGGGCAGCCTCGTGCGGTATCTGCAGGTCAACGCGCGATTCCACATCTTGGGGCTGACGTTGCGTCGCGGTCTTCCCCGCGTGCTGCAGTTCCTCTTCGGCGTCTTCCCCATCTTCGTGGGCTTTGTGCTGTTCGGGACCGTCATGTTCGGCGCCAAAGTGCCTCGTTTCCGGAGCGCCAGTGCAACCGCCACGACGCTCTTCTCGGTGGCCAATGGCGACGAGATCCATGACACGTTTACGGACGTCGCGTACACGCCATGGATCGGTCAGATCTATGTCTACAGCTACATGATCCTGTTCAGCTACGTAGTGCTCATGGTGTGCATCGGTATCATCGAGGACGCTTTCTTCTCCGCCGTGTTCCCGGCCTCGTGGCCCACACTCGATAGCACCAACGAAAACGACAAAGGACGATTAAATCCAACGCTCGGACATCGCCACAGCCACCAAGGAGGACACTGAGGAACAATCTCCAAGTTTATCTGTATTTTATCGGTGTTTGATTGATCGAAACATCCGCAATAGCGCTCGAGCTCGAGTTGGAGTCGCTGCCAACTGCCATCTTCGGTGCTGAATAAAGGTTCGCCTGATGAAAATGAAATATCGGGCGCAACAGTTGTGAAGTGTCAAAGATGATAGATCGACGATGTCGGGAAGGAAGGCGAAGAAGAGTTTGAAGAGAAGCTTCCGGCTCGATTCGTGCTCTTGATGGACCTCAATGGGAGAGGCAATAACAATTGCCCGGACTACGATCTACTTCGCTTTTGCGGCATTGACCAGCACCAACACTCAAGCTCTGCGTATTTGAGGGCACTGTCAGAAATCACAGGTCGCAGCGATGGTCTCTAAGATCGTCCAATAGGAGTGGAGACTGGTATTCCCGTGCAAGTGTATTTCGAAAGGAAACAGAACTCGCATTTGATCCTGGCCCACATTTGTGAAGCAGAGCGAATAATTCGGAGCAGTGGGACAAGAACGAACACATTACGAGACGACAAAGTTTGGTCGTTGCAATGCAGATTCATGTTAGAGTCCACGATATTGGACTTTATTTTATGTCCGACGCTTACGGGCATGAGGGAGACGGTCGAGAGCGCGGTTCACGATAGCATGAGATTTTCTCAAGTATCTCTTCGACTGGACGTGGAACGATCATGTTGCTTGGCAGCTGAATGCGGATGCAGAACACGTTTCTGGTAATTTCTGTCTTGCCTGTTTGGCACTACCTGTCGAACATCAGACTCAAGCTATAAGCTCAATGTTTTCATTCCAAAGTCGGCTATGACAGTGCCAGACAACTCGGAAAGTTTCTATTGGCATGAGGAGAAGATTGACTGACAGAGCAACAGGAAGCCTAGTGTGGCAGTGGTTAGCATATGCCGTGTTTTCGACGCGAGCACGTACCCATTCATCACTTGAGTCGCTGGCGCTGACGGCTGAAGTAGCGAAGATGCGGACGCATTTTCAGCGGTGCTGGCCTCAGAACACCCCGAGGAATCGTTGTTCAAGTTGCCGCGTGGTATCGTGGAGGGGAAGACTGCATCATTAGCACTGGACTCCCTTATCAAATGGCAATTCAATGGCGAAGACGTGACGAACCCACAGTACTTACCTTTCGATGCTCCACTTCCTTTCCTGCAGACTTTCAGTGACGATGGAGAGAGCGAGTGGGTTACACGCACTCATACCTGGTTTGGGCAAAAGCCAGGTTGAGTGTAATGCTAAACGCTTCGATCGAAAAAGCCTTCTGAGCCAAGATTGACGTCGCTTGTGCTTCAGTTTCATTGGCATCAGCCGACCATTTCGAGAGAATTACCTGATTTTCTTGAGTGCGTCGGGGCCTCTCAAGTATTTCACTCGATGGCCCTCACGTAGACGTGGACGTGATTACCAAGAACCGGACAGACGGGTGATGTCAAAACTGACGCTAGCTACGCACCTTGCAATCTCCACCGAGACGTGTCGTCTACTATCTTGGCGTTGGCTGCGCCGCCTGTGCTCCGACAAGTTTTCTTCTGTGAAGCACGTGGAGATAGTTGGGGCGTTCGCACAGAATCACTGACAGAACGAGCTTTAACGAGGATCGTGTTGGATATGCGCTTCGGCTGGGGAAACAAGGATCAACTCGTGAACATATGTCTCCCTTTGACGACTATGAGCTTAAAGTGTGCCTCAATAGTTCGTTAGACACAACCGACGAAATCGTGGGTGATGGGGCAAAATGCCTACAAAATCGCGGCTTCGTAATCGTGTACGTCAACAACCAGTCACGTCGCGTCTTCTGATTGGCTGAGCACTTCAAGTCGCTGCTTTTCAAGGTATCCGTTTGAAAACCCTCGACTGCACCATTTCATTTGCAGTCTGCCTCCTGACAAGCAAGCGAGGCAATGGCAGCCGACTACATCAACGGTGGAAATCTCTTGTCACCTCTGGCAAGCAACCGTGGATGTGACCACACTGCTTCAAGCGAGGTCGCGGTTGCTGTCCGTGGGCCAGACAAGAAGGACATTGGTGACGCAACGCTGGTTGTTGGTGGGATGACTTGCAGCTCGTGCTCCAACTCCGTTCAAAATGCTCTTCTGCAGACTGAAGGAGTCATCTCGGCCGCCGTTAACTTCGCGACAGAGAAGGCTGTCATTCGCTTTGACAAGGATGTTGTTGGTATCCGGACGTTGGTTGAGACGATAGAGAGCATTGGGTTTGAGGCGTCGTACGTGACGGGGTTGAAGCTCAGAAGACATTGGAGGACCAGCGAAGAAAAGAGATCAGTCGTTATCGTGTTGACGTTGTTATCGCTTGGGCATTCACGATCCCAGTTCTGGTTGTAACTCTAATCCTCGACAACATCGACTCAATTCACCACGATCTGGAATCGGAGGTGGCCCGTGGACTCTCGTGGATGTCGACGATAATGTCCGTTTTAGCGACTCCCGTCCAGTTTTACCCTGCTAGACGATTTCACATCGAGGCTTGGAAAGGAGTGAAGAACCGGATGCTAGGCATGTCCTTTCTGGTCTCTATGGGATCCAACTTGGCCTTCTTGTACGGATGGTTCACTATTATTCGTGGGATTGTGCTTGATGAGTCTGACGTCGCCAATCCCGATATGTTCATGACATCGTCTACGTTAATCGCCTTCGTGCTGTTGGGGAAATATTTGGAAGCAATTGCAAAGGGTAAAAGCTCGGCTGCATTAACCAAACTGCTGGACTTGCAAGTGAAATCAGCCATACTCTTGGTCTTCGATGCAGATGGAGTTTCTGTTCATGACGAGCGTGAGGTTCCAATTGAGCTCGTGCAACGTGGAGACGTCTTGAAAGTAGTTCGCGGATCATCCATCCCGGCCGACGGTATGATTGTGTTTGGAGAAGGACGAATTGATGAATCCATGTTGACTGGCGAATCGAAACCTGTCAGGAAGCAGAGTGGCGACCGTGTGCTGGGGGCGACAGTAAACATGGAGGGGTTATTTCACATGGAGGTGACGGGCGTTGGCAATGACACTGCATTGAACCAAATCATCCGACTCGTGGAAGACGCACAGACATCCAGGGCGCCGATACAAGCTTACGCCGACTACATCTCGTCCATTTTCGTACCAATTGTGGCAGTGCTTTCCCTTCTAACGTTCGTCATGTGGCTCATTTTGTGTGAAGTCGATGCAGTTCCTGAACATTGGATCCCCTCTACAGATAGTAAGTTCGTGTTTGCCTTCAACTTTGGTATCTCGACGCTCGTGGTTGCTTGCCCTTGCGCCTTAGGGTTGGCGACACCCACCGCCATCATGGTTGGAACTGGAGTTGGGGCAGAACATGGCGTGTTGATTAAAGGTGGTGAGCCGCTGGAAACAGCTCACAAGGTCGATGCCATTCTGTTCGACAAGACTGGAACGCTGACGGTGGGGAAACCTTCGGTGACGGATGTGATTGTGGTTGATAAAAGCTTGTCGTCTCAAGAATTCATCCTTCTTGCGGGCTCGGCAGAGCTAGGCAGTGAACATCCGCTGGGCAAGGCGATAATTGACCATGCCAAGCATATCTCGCTTTTATTGGAGCAACCAACCGACTTCCGTGGTGTTTCTGGAAGAGGAGTTGCTTGTATGGTGGGCAAACACAAAGTCATCATCGGCAATAAGGAGTGGATGGCTGAAAACAGTATCATGAGCACGAGCGAAGGCGTCACTGCAGCGACAACGAAGCTTGAAAGTTGTGGCAAAACTTGCATCTACATGGGCGTCGACGATACATTTTGTGGAGTTTTCGGTGTGGCCGATGCTCCGCGCGATGAAGCGGTCCGAACGCTAGCGAAACTTAAGGACATGGGCTTGCAGGTCTGGATGGTTACAGGCGATAATGAGCGCACGGCGTTGACTATTGCAGCTCAGCTGGGTATCGCTCAAGCGAATGTAATGGCAGAAGTTGTTCCAGCTGAAAAGGCTTCGAAGGTGAAGCAGCTTCAGAACGCTGGGTATACTGTAGCTATGGTCGGTGATGGCATTAACGACTCACCTGCGCTTGCCCAAGCCGATCTCGGTATCGCCATCGGTGGTGGAACAGAAGTCGCAGTTGAGACGGCCGGTATGGTTCTCATGAAGTCGAACTTGTTTGACGTGATCACCGCACTTGATCTGTCGCGAACGATTTTCAATCGCATTCGACTGAACTACGTGTGGGCACTTGGATACAATTGTCTGCTGATCCCGCTGGCCGCTGGCGTTCTCAAACCTGTTGGGTTCGACATCCCACCGATGTTCGCTGGTGGAGCCATGATGATCTCGTCGTTATCAGTGGTGACTTCGTCGTTGTTACTGCAACGGTACACTCCCCAGCGCTACCAAACGAGATTGCTGCGGATGCCAAATGGTCGCCGCTCACGACGCCATTGCTGGGCGACTGAACAGAACGACTATGTGTGTACGGGCGAGGTGAGGGACACGTGCATTTCTTTTATGATAATACTGTGGTCCATACGTGTTGGTAGCTTACGTTGTCTGTTGGAGCATGAAGCTGTCCTTCCCGCCGCCTGAAAACTCGTACGTTCCGTTCATAACTCGGTAGGTGAGAATCCTCTAGCAAATTGTACGCGTTCGACTGACGCGCTTGTCGGGGTGCAACATTTAGTTGTACTGGCCCAATTGGTTCGTTGCCCATGACAGCTGCATCAACATCGAACTTCTCCCTAGCTGATTGACTGGGCTTACACATTCGTCGTTTATCTGTAGTTGGTCACCTCGTCCTGAATAGGTTCTTGCTTCTACAGTACCTGACGAGTCACTTTCGGATGCCGCTGCTTTCGACGAACGCTGTGGTTGGGTTCCGTGACCTTCTCGCATTCGCAGCAAAAGTTCATGCTGAAGATGGCAATGCTCTAACCCATGACTCCTACTGGGAGAAAGGAAATGCAGTCTGTGCCGACTGCGCCGCTCGTGTCACTCGAGGCTGCGTTTCGCACTGCATCACTTGTGGCAGCTACGATTTGTGTGGCAAATGCATCCTGCTCAAGATGACAACAATGGGGACAGATTTTCACGACGAGATCCACTAATGGAGTCTCTCGGAATCGTTTAACATTGACATGAACACGTTCATGTTGCGCCATTCTTCACGAGTAGTGACTGGGAATGGTTCCTCCCTCGTACCAATGGAGCAAAAGTTAAGACTGCGTCCATTTCAAACCCAGTAATAGCAAGCTCTTCCAAGTTGGGACAACTCCCAAGGAACAAGTCCTCAGGCGAATCCACGTCTCGGTCTTCCTGGATGGTTAAGCGTTTTAGAGTGGGGCGAACGGCTCTTGATTCTCACGACCCCACAGATCCAAACTCAGTACAAATTGCGCAGGAATGTCACGCTCGTAATTGTTCCCTCCAGGATTTCCCAACTTGTCTTCACAGACTTGACTTAACAGCAGGCATTTCCACGCGCCTTGATCAACGTGAGCAACCGCTGCAAGAAGCGCGAGAACTTCACGTGTTTTGGTAAAATTAATTTTAAACTGCTCTTCTGTTGTGTCCTGGTCGAGAGTACGGTCTCCATCTTCCTGACGTCTAGGGAGAAAAATGAGCAGCCGAGGGTGGTCTTCGCTAAAGTTCATCATTCTCTGTTGAGGGCTTTCATATCGGATATGGCCTTTTAGGGCTAGACACCAAGGGACTAAGAAGTCCCAACGCTGCTCCGTGGCCTTCACTTGCTACGCTTGGAGTTTTTAAAGAATGACTAAACTGATTCACACCTACGCGAGCGCGTGGAGAGATACCCTGGGCGCCGTCTCCAGTGACCGCTTTATCTTTTGCACCAAGTTGAAGTTGGCTCATCCTGCTTCTCCTATTGGACAATTTGGATCCGCCTCTTCAACTTGCTACACTTGGTTTCACTATCACCAACTGTAAACTATGCAGTGATTGGTTCATTCCATCTCGCTTGTCAACATTCTGCTTCACTCCTCAATTTGCCGTCTCCTGCTCAAGTCCAAGAGCCAAAGGCAAGTCCATGGAGAAGCGTTGGGGCTTTCTGGCTCCATGGTGCGCCGTGTTGAGGAACCGACTGACTCTCAGTGACGAAGAAGACGCCTGGGGCGACGGCGCGAGCTCGTTGAAGCTGTCTCTGCACACCCACAGCGCCGCAATCGAGAGAGGCCCTCGCTCTCGTGTTTGCAGTTCAACACATCGACAGTTCTGCGTGGAAATCCCTATTGACAAAGTACTGCCACGTTAAACTTGAAAGCTGCCGACCTTCCCTTCCGTGTTCTTGTGGACATGAACATGAACGAGATGGACACGCGAGAGATCCCAAATCTGAGCAACCATCTCATTCAGCTGTGTGGGACCCACCAACGACAGCATGCCAGTGCCAAATACTTCACAACTCTGGCCAAAATTGCATCCTTAGATCATACTCTCAATCCCACCCACCCAGGACTTGGCGTGAAGATCCCAGTCAGAGTGCACATTGAAGACATTTGGCTGCCCATGTTGGCAGAGATCGCGGATGGAGAGATGAGCAGGCCGCAAGCTCAAAGGAGGGCTAACTCAATGCGGCAAGAAACTGTGGCGCAGCTGTCGGCGATCCTACAGGGTCTGCAGACTGCTGACAAGACAATCCGAGAGCAATGGCAGGCCGCGGGGACGACTAGTCTTGGAGTTCTACCTGGATCGTTGCAATGTACTCTTGTGCTGGAGCCGACCAGCTTGAGATTCCGAGGCCACGGCATGACGAGACGCGTGATGGAGCTGATGAACTCGGCCATTCTGGACAATGTTTCATTCTCGCAGCTGGACATGGTGTTCGGCGCATACAACCACACCACAGAGAATGCGCTAGCATCAAGGAAAGCACTCGCCCAGCTCATGGCGCACGTGTTCGTGCTCTTTACTAATAGCCGTCACGCTCAACCCCAGACACTGGCGGCACCGAATCAGCCGGTCAGTCAGAGAAAGCTGGACTTGGTCCATTTGGAGTGCAATCTGCCAGACTTGGGATCTGCTCGCGCATGCGACTTTGAAGCGATCTCCTCTGCTATGGCTTTCAACCAGTCCGTCCCTGAAGTCTCGATATCGCTCGATATGAGTTCGTACAACGACGCGTTTGACAGCAAGACTGGTGGAAATGGCTGGCCTACGGACTCTTCTCGAAACGAGCGCGCGTGTATTCTTCGCTGGAAAAGCTCTCCTTAAATGATGCCAAGTCCGCGACGAAGGCAGACATGCAAGTTTTTCGGCAGTTGTCGCGTCTGACCACCCAGAAGAAACGCTATTTGGATGTCCTCGAGGCCAGATCAATGGGCGGAATGCTGTTCTGAAAGCAGGCTCTCCCATTCGGTGGCCAATCGATAGCCACGGCAACCTTGCGAAAGTCCGTGGAGTTCATGTAATGCCATTGATATGCCCGTCGCCAATCTCCAATGTCCGAACTTTCAGTGACGACGCCGCAGTCAATGGATCAATGTGCTGATCCCTGGCTTCGGCCGCTGCCAAGTTCAACGCAGCAACTTGACTTTCTATCAGGAGCTCGGTGATAATGGTGGGGCACATGGTGCCTTGACATCGCTCACGATTCGCTTGAGTCGATCTTACGGATCGACAGTGGACGGAATCCCGCAATTTCTTGGGGCTGCAGGTACATCGCTAAAGTGGTTGGAAGTCGACGTTGGCGATGTACATTTGACCATTCCAAGCTGTCCAAACATGGAAGAGTTGGTGGTACACGCCGGTTCAGTGCAAGCGCGGTTCAAGTTCGACTACTTTCACACATATCACCTGCCGCTTCCAGCGATTAGTACACACTGGGAAAAAATTTCTTTGCTGGCCCAGGAACTAAGTATTAGCAACAGCCCCATCGCCATGAGTCTTTACTGGCTGCAGATTCATCTCAAGCGGCCGTACCAAGACATATATGGCCGCCAACGGGGGATGCTCACAATGCTCAACAGGATTTAGGGGCGCTATTGGCCATGCTGGATGCAAACCAAAGACTCGAACATCTGGACGTGGTGGCACCGTCGGCGTACCAACAGTATGTTGGGCCATTTACCCGACACAATCGTAAACCATTGGCTCGCAGACACAAGCCCCTCGATGTGGAGGCCAAAGCTGCCTTCTTGAGCGTGCTGTCAGCTCGACAAACACTTAACTATCTACACAAAAGAGGAAAACCAAGGCATCTGTGACAACTCCTCTGGACGAACTCACACTCGCCAACATCTTTGTGTTTGCAGGCACTCCTGTGTTTCGCCAAGTCTCCTTCCGAGTGACTAGTGCGTAGCTAGCGCCCCGCCGCAGATTTAATGGGCATCTCCACCTTGATTTATTTTTCTACCGAAGTAGTTTATCGTATTAGCAAGCCTTGTCATTTCCATTGACCGGCATTTACATTTCACCGCTCGTCCAACCAACCCCAGCCACTTCGCTGCTTACGGAAATACACGTGCCGAAGGACTGGAGGCGAAGCGAACGCGAAAATATTGTCAAGCACGTCCCGATTCATGCGCCAGCTCTTCTCTAGCGACGACATCACACTTAGAAACGCGACTTTCATATCCATCGAGAGTGGAGTTGTGCGGTTGATCGGTTCAAGATGGTGTTTCTTAAAGTCTTCACGGTACACGTTGTAGTATGGTCGCACAATAAGTTCAAAATACTGCAGACTTCGGTTCACGTCCAGCATGTGTAGCAGAGGACTTATATCCGCTTCAGCACCGCTCGATACATATCCTCCTGACGCAATGCCCCACCCATCTGCTTCGTCGGTCAGGCGCACGCGTAGACAGCGTACACACCTGGTTAGTGGACTGTTGGGGTCACTCAAATCGTTTGCTAAGGCAGCTACATTATGCCAGTGGCAGGTTGGAAGAGGAGCCGGATGATATGTGCCATAGTTTGTAAAGTTCAGCTGCACATCCACCAGACCTCCGCACAGGGACAGTTCTTGTAAGTTCGGGCAGCTTTGCAAAATCACGTTCTCATCCAGATTCATGCGGGGCCCACTGAGTGTCAGTACTTTCAAAGAAGACCCAACCGCTTTGAGGAGGTGTGGCAAACCGTTTGAGACTGATGGTTGATACGGATCAAATTCGATTGCTAGATCCATTAACCCCACTGTCGAAGACTCCTCACGTGACTGACGGATTATCAAGTCGCGACGCTGGACTTGGCATCTTCCGAAACCGGGAACCACTACATTCATCCAGTCACTGACGCCATCGTCACTAAAGGTTCGGAGGCCATGCAGCACAAAGCGGCAACTCAGATCGCTGGTGTCAATAAATTCTCCACGATCGTTAGTTTGCCATCGGATTGGGGAGCCGGGGAATAAACTGACGTCCTGTTCGTCGACTCGGCCGTGTGGGCAGTCATACAAGTGTTCTTCAGGATGATCAGATTCTAGAACGGCTGTAAAAGCTGCAATATCTGCTGCAGTCACACTGGAGAGCGAAGTAAGTGCCAACGATTCCAATACTGACGAAGAACGTGCACGCGCCGAGAAAACAGCGTAGGCTAGCCATTTCCACCACGTCGCACTCGTCGCGGGATTCGACCGTAGCTTGATGGATAAGTTTCTCGCCGTACTGTTTGAAGTAATTGCAGAGCACAACACTTCAAAGTCTCGTGCCTCCAACGTGTTGGCATCACATTTCAGCCCCACGGAGCCTAGCTGCGGTAAGCTCAACTCAGCAGGCACTGAATCGTCGCCACAGAGATATTTCGTACTCGCAAGCTCAGGTAAACGACGCGTACTATCGAACAAACGCGCCATAAACTTACCAAACGCCTCCATCGACTCGTTTGGCATATTATTAATCGACCTTTTCACAGCGAGGTCGAACACTTTGGAGAACCAAACATTATCGTGCATCAACTGCTCCATCGTATCCGTCAGCTCGGGAGAAATCTCAAAGTAGTTCAAGTCCAGAATCATTGGCTCCAACACGAAAGTGCATCGCAAACTCCCCACTCAACGTCATCCAATGGAGCAGACGCAGCGTACTCCCGCCACTGCTCCTGGATCGTCTTCTCGGCACTTACCACGTCCTGCAGCTTCCTCATTGGATCATCCTCCGCGTTCGGCGTGAAATGCACCCGAACAGGAATTTTAATGTCCACTCCAGGACGATCGGAGCGTAAATTACTGTCCATGGCAGTAATTTGATTCAACGCCTCCAAATACTCTGCACTTGGCTGCGTACGTTGTTGCACGCCACAAAACTGTACTAGATCGTAATCCAGCGGCTCTCCGTGCTTCTGGTTGCTCTTCTTGGCCCAGTCCAGTCTCAGTGTGAAGCGCACCGAGACTTCGTCCTGCAGCATGTCCTCCTCCTCCTTAACGAAATTGACTTTACTGTATTTTACTAGTAAATACTTCCAAGCTTCGTAGTCCACGTGGGCCACTGCCGCCAGCAGCGCCAGACTCTCCCGGACCTTCTGGAAGTACAGGGCGAAGCTCTCCATGTCCTGCTCATAGTCGAACGAGTAGTGCCAGCAAGAGATGGACACGAACAGCCGCCGCTTGTGCGCGTTCCAGACGTTGTCGACGCCGTAGAGACCGTGGTAGTTGACCCACTTGAGCTGCTGCCACCACGCGTTCAGGAAGCCCCACCGCCGCTCCACACCCACCGCAACCTCCTCCATAATACTACCTGGATTTGAATTAGAAACACCTTTTTATATATTTTAGGTTTGAAATGTGTTTTTGTATCGTCAAACGACCTTTCAGGAGGTATCGTCACTTGATGTGGGTATCGCCAACTGCAACAAACCTTTTCGATGCTGCCCCGCTCGTCATTCTCCAACAAGCCAAGCGCCAAGCAAGTGAAGAGGATGGAGCACCGTTGGGGATTCTTAGCTCCTTGGTGTGCGGAATTGAAGGGCCGCATCCGCTTCAAACGCTCTGAAGGAAGACTGCCGAACGTCCCTCAACTGATCGTGTCTCTTCCGACACGTCGAGAACCGGTGGCAGCAGAAACATTCAAAATAAAGTTTCGCAAAGTGCAGGAGGCGCTCGCGCTTCTTGCAGCGGTAGCACACGTCGATCAAGTCGCGTGGAAATATCTGCTGTCAAGCTGCTGTGAAGTCAAGCTGGGAAACCCTGGAGAGGCCAACTTGGAGCATGAAATCCCCGCACAATTCGTGCTGACTTTAGATCTGACTTTAAGAAACGACGGAGAGACGGAGGAGTTCGATTCGGACCTCGTCGCGTTTTGCGGTGTACAGCAGCACACCAACCCCAATCCAGAATATCTGAAGGCGCAAGCGAAGATTATGGATCAAGTCAGCAATTGGCGTCTACGACGCGTCGGAATGGAGGTTGAAATCCCAGTGCAGGTGTATTATGAGGCCACGACGGCCCAGCCAGTGCAATTTGTAATGGCAAATGAACCTCCAGAGCTTGAAGAGCCATCGGACGAGCAGGTTCAACAATTGGTGGCCGTGAAGACTGCAGAGGTGCTGATTAGCGGCCAATGGAAACGTTATAGGACGGCGAAGCACCCAACGATGCCGAGCTTGCTGCAGTGCACATTCCTCCTCACATCTATGATAGTCGACGTTGCTGACTTCCCTCTCACACCTGCGTTCTTCGAGCCATTGGACGAACTCGTCGCCAGTGGTGTTTGCTTTTCGGAGATAATGTTGTCGCTCGAGCTCGGTCGCACATTCATGACTCTCCCAAGGCAGTCGAAGATCGCATTTGGCAAGTTCATTCGTCGACTCTTCGGTTGCATCGAACCGAGTCTAGTGCCGTTCAACCTCGACACTCTTCGCGTTGTGGGCTGGGAGGCCTTGCGGACTTTCGTGTTTGAGGCGATGTGTTCCGCTATGGTGGCTAATCGAACCACAAAAACGTTGCCGCGAGTCTTCAAACTTTCGAGAGGCGTGACAACAATATTGGGAGTGGTTGGCGTACGCACTATTCTCGAAGCGCTCACGTGCATTCTCGACACTGGAATCGGTGGCCTTAGTGTGCATTAGCTGGATGAGTGACACTGACGTGGCGAGGATCGCTGCCATCGTGCAGTCGGATCACCCCGAAGAACTTATATGCGGCTTACCTCGTGGTCAAGTGGAAGAAAGGGAAGCCACTTTGGCAGCGGGATCTCCTATTCGATGGCCGTTGGTGGCCGACTCGGGTCCTGTCACTTTAAATGAGCCGGTGAGTTTCGTGCGGACTTTCAGTGACGATGGAGCGAGTCGATGGGTGAATGCGATGGTGCCAGGCTTTGGGCGGTGCCAGGTGCAGCGCGATGATTTGGTTTTCGACGATCCAGTCGATGATAGCGGCGAGTTCCGTGGTTTGTCGCTCAAAATCGCGTTTGACACATCCAATTCATTCAATCCGGACGGCCTTTTCATCTTCATTGCTGCTGTCGGACCCACTCTCAAAAGTTTATCCATTCAAGAAGACTGTGACGTCGATTGGCCCGAGGATTTTTTCTAGGCAGTTGTCCCAACTTGGAGGAGCTTGCCATCACTGGGTTTGAACTGGACGCACGTCTAAACTTTTGCTCCATTCGTGAAGCTGGAGGAACACTTCCTACATTGAGTCGTAAGGATTGGAGGGATATTTCGGCAATCTCTGCGATCTTGAGCGACTCGGATAACCCCTTGCCAAGTGCATGCGTCGGCTGCGCGTTCGACTGACGTTTTTGTCGACATATACTAACGGTCGATCCGAACCGGATTTGCCCAAGATCGAAGCTTACTTGAAAGCGCTGCTCGGAATGCTGGAAAGGAATTGTGAGCTCGAGTACCTGGAAGTTGTAGCACCATCAGAGGCGTTGTCTCCTTATGTCCGCGAGTTCCAGCGCCACCATCTCGTACCGACATACAGCCGATCCAAAAGATTTATCTCGCCGACGATTGCAAGGCCGCGTTTCTGAGTGTCATATCGACTGAAGCGATGGGACCGAAACTTACAAGGCGAAATATGGGACCGCATTGCATCGATCAGCCCTCGAGAAGTTCGATCCCGCTGTCCTTTCACTCATCTTCGACTTTGCTACGTCGACTGTTCCCAGAGAGGTTTATTGCCGCTTGGTCAACCCCAACGATTGGGAAGCGATGCGCTACGAAACACCGATCTAGTTTACTGGTTTTCCATCTAGCTGGCGAGATCGTCATCTATGCTGGTGCTGAGCATCTTTGGCGCAGCAGCCGCGACTTCAAGCCGTGTCAAATTCCTGTCATGGCTAACTAACATAGCGTTCGGGCTTTCGTGACGCCTTCCGTTCTCGATACAACTCTCGAGTCTCGTTCCAGTGAAGGGATTTTGCATAGACTTGCTAGCAAACCAGACTCACGCTCTGTTCTAGAGAAGACACGAGTAACTTCAGCTTCGCCCCGCGAGGACCCGAGCACGCATCCTTCTCATACACGTATCAATTGCTCAGTAATCCTCCTTTTGACAACCTCCAGAGTCGATGGGGCATGGAAAGCGCCAGGTAAGGAAGTTGCTGACGATGCGCATGGAATTCTTTCAAACTGTAGTGCATATCTTCTGCTGGTCCTTGGAAGAGTGTGAACTCGAAGAGTTTGAGGCTGCCTCGTAGCAGCCTGTTCTTTGACTCCGTTCGTAGCTGCTGACTGTCTTCAGTAGCTCGTCGCAATTTCTTCAGAGAACTCCCCACTAATTCCGCAAACCACCGGTAAACTTTCAGCGTTGGCGCTTAGCACTACATTTCTTTCATCAATTCGAACTCGAGGACAGCCAACACTTCTTCTTCT
This sequence comes from Phytophthora macrochlamydospora, assembly GCA_011947325.1. NCBI lineage: Eukaryota > Oomycota > Peronosporomycetes > Peronosporales > Peronosporaceae > Phytophthora > Phytophthora macrochlamydospora. The sequence goes on from JAAVTH010000389.1 coordinate 90,057, forward strand.
AGGTGCTCCGACAATACTATTGACGAAAAGGCTTGCATGTCTTCTGCGCTCATGCTGCTAATGTTAAGGAGGGCAAGAGATGTTAGCGATGAATGCTTCCGCGCCCGCTTCGAGAACAGTGAATAAGCGACTCACTTCCACCATTCGGTCGTTGATCCACCCAATTCTTGGCAAAAGTTAACCGACAAGTTCTTCACCATTTGGTTGAACATCAACGCAGGAAACATTGCCGCCAGATCCATCAGAACCCGAAGTTTCCATTCGCAAAAGTCAGGTGAACAGTGAGAAGTTGCAATGGGCCATCAGCGCCTACCGCCACATCTTCTCATAATGTTTGCCTAGTTGTCACGGGAGCCAGGCGCCGTTGAGTACTAGACACTGATCAGAACCTGACCAAAGGCCACTTTCATAGAGCGCTCATCAACGCCTTGTTTTGGCATCACATTCACGCTGACTGATACATGTGAAGAAACGCACATTGGCAGCGAGCGCATCCGAAACATCCCGCGCCATCGTGGGGTCAATACCATACCCTTCCAGATTGACGTCTATCAGTTCCTGCACAAACTTGCAATGGAGCACCACAAGGTGCTGCTTGGACGTCTCCACTCTAGTAAAACGTTCCCTATTTCTCTTGCAAGTCCTCACAAGATCCCCGAAGACACTCGTCCCGGAATAAGACTCACCCGAGTCGTAAATTTGAACAGGAAATTCAATGTCCACTCCAGGTCAGCTGGTAATTTGGGACGCAGGTACTGGGACCGCAGGAGGAGCCAGAGAGGCAGCAATCTTCTCCGGTGCTTCCAAATACTCGGCACTAACATTATCCCACTGCTCCGTGCCGAAAAACCGGACCAGGTCTGAGTCGTTCTCTTCCTGGTTTTAGTCGTTTGTTGTTCTGGTCTAGCGTTGCATTCCAGACCTTAGTAGATTAGATTTAACACCGCAGATTGAGAACTCACAAATAATCGGTAATCGAAGCCCCCAACTTACTAGTATTTCCAGGCGTCGTAGTCCACAGAAGCAGAGCTTCACGAGCTTTCTGGAAATTGGGCAAAAATGTTTCCTCGTCATCCATACCCAAATATTCCAGGAAGCCTGCGCTGTATACGCGGGTCTTTGGGCGCCACGGGAGCTTTACGTGCAGCTGCAGTTTGTGCACAGCCCACATCTCCTCCTTACGCGTCGGGTACCTGAATGTCAGTCGGTCCCGCAGAGCCTCCCACCAGGGCGCCATGACGAGCATCTACTCACGATTTAGAAAATACGCATTTTACATTTTTGTGAATAGGAATACAATCAGTTGAAAGATTACTGTGGGAGATTGTACGCATCAACGTCATGAAGAACGTGATGACGCAGAGATTCAGTTGCCATCTGTAAATGCGCCTCAAGTCGCTCGCGACATGCTGGTAGTAATATAGCCTGGTACAGAAGTGGTCTAGTACCGTAGTGCTGGTAAATCAAATCGCTTCAATATCTCTGCCAAATTTTGGGTGTTGACCGTAATCTCTTCATCGAGAACGAGACTTGTTCATTTCGAGCTTCACGCGGCGCTAGTCAAGTCCTCCACAAGAATGCGATTATCAGTCTTCCTGTTGGCATCAATCGCTACGGTAGTTGCGAGTGGAGAAGCAGCTAGTGAAGTTTTAAAGTCAAGGCGCAGCGAAGTGCCCAAGGTTGTCGAGAGTGGTCAAGCTGCAGCCGATTCTTTCGTTGGTGCTAACAAGCGATTCCTGAGAGTTCGTGGCGAAGACAACGACAATGAAGAGGAGAGGGGCTTCCTTACGTCGTGGCTATCGAAGTCAAAGTCGTCGAAGAAATCCGAGTCGGCCATGATACTGACCAACGAGCAGGCGCTGAAGTCTCTAGCGAAGGCGCAGTCCTCCAAGAATTTACCGTCTTCCAATCTGGAAAACGCCTTGGTAAAGTCAAAGTCGATGAGTGCGAAGCCATCTGACATGGAAAAAGGCAACAGATTGCGCTTATGACCGCGATGAGGACCAAAGCGCAGCGTGAAAACGGCAATGCCAACAAGGGCAAAGATAAAATTGTCGACGAGAAGAAAGACGTGAGCAAGGTCCAAGATAAAGTTGTCGATGAGAAGAAATATGTGAGCCCGTACATGTTTTTCAAAGAAAACGAATTGGGAAAACGGAGTCGTACGGATCCCAAATGGAGAGAATACAATGCGCTGAAGGAGGCGCTCATGAAATCGAATCCCGAGAAATATGGCATCCCACGAAAAAAAAGCTGCCCGACGAGCTGAAAGCAAAGTTGACCAAAGAGCTAGCGACGTCTACCTAAGTAATGGAAACCTGATGAACGCGTATCAAGTGTAGCCGACATTTAAAACGAGTGTTATCACTGTCATCCAACGCATAAACGTACTCATCCACATTAGTTGTCGTCATCTTCGTCGTCGTACATGCCATCCATGATACGGAGTCGACAGATGAATGTCAAGACGCTCGAGGTCTCTGTTCGTATCCAGCATCTGCAGCACCGCCTTGATTTCAGCCTGCAGACCGCGGTCAAAGAGCACAGTCCCGAATTCAGCGTGACTCATTCGCCGAACAAGCAAGCGACACACTGACTTGGAGGCCGAGTTATGGGGAGAACTGAGATCTTCTGCTAAAAAATTCACCTCCCATCCATTGACGTTCAATGCGGACACAGGCTTCTGCTTGACATCTCGTAAAGTCGTGCCATGTATTCACATGGCCATTCCAAAATTCCATTCCCTCCAGGTTCGGACAGCCCCAAACGATAGAATTGGCGTCCAAGTTATCTGTCGGACACACCACTTTCACAAAGGTTAACGACGAGCCCATTGCCGCCAAGAGCTGAGGTAGATGATTCTCCCCAAACATTAAGAACCCGTGGAAGCGAATTGTAAATGCTGTCAAGTCACAGGGACGAGCTTCGGCTTTGCTGATTTGGTCAAATACAAGGTCAGAGCGCTGGACTTGGCATCGACCAAGGCCTGGAATCAGCACGTTGCCCTACTTAGTGCTTCCGTCGTCGCTGAATGTCCGTACGAAGCGAACAGCCGAGTCTAACTAGAAGTATGAGACCCACTGACGACATGGCCTTGTGAGCTAATATTGCCACGGATCGGCGCGCCGCTCTGAAGTGTGGCATCTCGCTTCAATATGAGCAGGTGGACTGCCGAAAAGGTCTTCTTCGGGCTGGTTGGACCTCAAAATGGACGAAAAAGCGTCAGCCTCGGCAAAGATATCATCCCCGTGTCCGTCAGGATGAGAGACTCCACCGAGCAACGAGTACGAGCGCGTTTCGAGAACAAGGCGTACGCCACCCACTTCCAGAACTCCACTCCCGTTTCTCGGCCATAAAACTTCGAGGCCATACGGATTGTCATTGTCTTTGTTGTTGACATACTACAATGGCGGAAAACAGCGCTGGTATATCCACAGACTCCAGGCGAACGTCGCTGTTGATGAATACCTCGCCAAATTGTAGTGGGTACCTTTGAGTGCTGGCTTGAAAACCACCGCCACCAGGTGCGTCAGCACATTTCTGGCGCGGTGTACTGTCAAAGAGATTGGTCATGAGCTGTCTAAGTACTTCTTTGGACTCGTACTCGAGCTGTGGTTCGATAGGTAGTCGAATTGCAACTCGTGATGTCTACACGTTGCTAAGCGCAAGGCGCTCCATTATATGCGCGGCTGCGGGGCAATCCTGCAACGAAGCAGATCCAAAATCATTGGATCAAGCACAAACGTGCAGCGAAGCGTTCCTGGTGCCAACTCCCCGTCGGATTTCGACGTCGCCCCTGCTCTCTGATGATCTTCTCCTCTCTCTCGACCTCTGCAACTGCTGCAGTGACGCTATTCAGCTCATTGTCATTGCACTCGCTCGTATACACTCTCACTGGCACTTGGATATCCAATCTTCTTGTCTACTGCCGCGATGTTCTGCATCGAATCCAGATACTCCTGACTGAGGCGTTGTCTCTGTTGAACTCGAAAGAACTGGGCCGAGTCCAGCTCAGCTTCTTGTCTCTCGTCAGCTCCATTTAGGTCCACAAAAGTATGAAGGTTGCAGGTATTTCCCTTTCAAAACTCGTGTCGCCGACGCCTTCCAGACTCAAGCCGCAGCGCTAAAACAGCAGGTACTTCCACCCTGCAGCGTCCACATGAGCCATAGCCGATAGCAAGGCTAGCGCCTCGCGGAAGTGCTGCCACGCAGGACAGCGGGCTGAAGTCGATCTTGTCCTTGATCACGGCACACCACGGCGCCAGGAAGCCCAGCGCTGCGTAGCCACGTCCGCCATTTTGGCTTGACTTGCGAACTGCAAGGCAAATTGCGGGTGTGATTTTAGTTTTAGTTCGAGATGTTCCTGCGTTGTTCAGCCCGTTGGAGCCGTAGAGCGGCGGTCAACTCGAGTACGGCACGAACACTTGCGCGTAGGGCGATGGCAGGGGCTCTCTGAGGCTCCGCTTCACCTCGCAGCGGAGATCTTCCCGACATTTACGAGAAGTGCTGGCGTTGGTGTTCGCCGTTCATTATGAGTTATTATTGTTTTTATTAGCAGTAGTATAATACACAATTCATATAAATACGATTGTATTTTTCGACTGTTACTTTCTGTGTCCACCCACTGTTGGTGGCTGTCCTCCAGTCAATTTTTGGCAGTGTCCGCCGGCAGCTTTATTTGCAATGGCATTCACGAATTTGAGCCTCTCGAGCAATACTGACACTCTCCCCCAAGCCAGCACCTGATGTCATCCCGTCAAGTCTGCTCATTCTTCTACACCGACATCGGAGAAGACAACTTCAAATGCAGGAAGTGTGGCCGGTCTCACAAGCAACCCCTGGCACAGGTTATAGCGACTCGCTAAGTCATCTCAGCGCAAAGCATCCCGACTACGCTGCCGAGTTCGCTGGTCTCCAGGCAGCAGCGTCAACAATTGCCATGCTGTTTGTTGACGAAATCACGCTCAATATCTACCAATGGATGGACTGGATTTTCAATCACAGAAGTAGAAAACAACAAGATGACACGTGCGCTGGTGTCGATGAAAGGCACGACCATCAAGACTCTGAAGACCTACATGGCGCACGTAGCCAAGAAAGTCGGGCTTATCATTGCCAAAGAGATGGGCAGCCAGTCTGCGGATCCGGCGCCAACACCTGACGGCGACGGCGCAATTCGTTTCCTCTTGGACCAATTGCTCTCGCTCTTGAAGTGTCTCGCATTATCATTTTCCAACCGCGCAGGATAGTGCAAACATTCCCCATTTTAACTTCTCCAGCATGGTCGGGCTCAAATACGTCCCCGCTGCGCTGGGGCTTTCTCGGCTGCGGAAGCATCTCCAACGACTTTGCGGCGGTCATCCAGTCCCTACACTTGGTCTCCTTCCAAGCGTGCGCTGCTCGATCTCTTGACAGCGCGCAAGCGTTCGCTGCTAAATTCGGTACGTGTTATAAATATGGGACGCATGTCGGATTATTTTTCTTGTTCAGGCGTAACTCGGGCCTACGATTCCTATGAATATTTGTGCAGTGATCCCGTTATCGACATCATATACGTTGGAACTTTACACCCCAGCCACTTTGAGCACATCAAGTTGGCGCTGCAACATGGCAAGCACGTTTTAGTGGAGGAGCCCATGGCAATGAGCTCGGGGCAGGCGGCCGAAGTGATCGCCCTCGCTCGAGAGAAACGCCTTTCCTTATGGAAGGCATGTGAACTGCGTTTTTCCCAGCCACCCGCTTCGTTCGTCAACTGCTGGCGGGCAAGGAGATTGGGGAAGTTCATCACGTTCAGGCTGGAAAAGGGTTCGCCTTTGCTCGTGACAATGAGAGACTGTGGAAGAAAGAGCTAGGAGGAGGGGTTTGTTGGACACTGGCGTGTATTTGCTGGCCATGGTGGCGATGGTGCTGGGAGTCAACCCAGAGAAGCTTACGTCGGTTGGCAAACTGTCGATTAGCCTACTTCTTACAGACCAAGACGCTGCGAGGTCAGTGCAATGGCAGTAAACCCGTCGTTTGGCGTTGGGCGATAGAGACAGACTACAGTAATTGATGGTTTGTGCAGTTACGCTCTTTGCTTCATATGTACGTTGGATATCCAGCACCACGCCGATATCGTTAAACGAACCGCTTGATGGACCCAACGCTTGCTGGTCCGCAAGTACAGCACTCGACAACTCGCAGCCAACTGCACAAACCTTCTGCGCGTGTCGGAATCGTTAGGGATATGGACGGTTTGACGAAAGCATTCACGAAGACAAGTGACGACATGACAAAAACATTCACGAAGAGAAGTACCAAGGACATCAATCGTCACTGCGCTCATGGAAGCTCCGATGCCAGCAGTCAAGGTTGTTCTTCTCGTGTTGAGATGTACGGAGGGATCGCAGCTGCAGTCGTTGTGGTGACATTGATCGTCGGTGCGATCGTTCTATATCGGCGACGCACTGCGAAGTCTCGCGAACGTGGCGACATTGAAGACTGTGAACTAGCTGAAGTGGCTCGTTCGTCGCATTACTGCATGTAGACGGCACATCACCAAGCCCAGCAAGATTTTCAGTTGATGACAGAAAGCACATTGCTTTCTGTGCATGATAAACGAGATGGCCTGTACAAGTTCGTATCTATTTAGCTGGACAGCTCCTGCGTCCACTTCTTTTCAGCTCCGCCAGCAGCTGTGTTTTTTTCTGGTGCCGTATTTCCCCGCCTCCCTGAACTTCTCCTTCAGTGCACTGTACTCGGCCCACTTGGGGTCCGAACGGTCCACATTTGCCAAGTTGTTGTCTCGGAAAAACGTTTTTGGGGTCACCACTTTTCCTCGGTTACAGGTTTCGGTTTGACCTTGACACCGCCTTCAAGCTTCGCTTTGGCCTTCAATGCAGTCGCTATGGCAATCTGCGCCCTCTTTTCCATATCAGCTTGCTTCGCACTCATAGACTTGGAGGTCGCTAAGGCCGTGTTCCTCTTGGAAGCCGCTAACACATTCGAGGACTGCGCCCTCGTCAGAGTCTTCTGCGACTGCCCGTTGGCCAGCAATTTGGCGGACTCGGATTTCTTCAAAGACGCGGACGACTTCTGGAACAGCTTTATAAGCCAGCCCCTCTCTTCCTCGGTCTCGTCTTCCTTGTTAACTCTCAGGAATCGCCTGTCGCTGGAGACACCAAGCGTTGCTTTCACGGAAGCTTGAGCACCCTCGACATTCTTGGACACGGCAGCAGCATCGCTGCCAACGGCCAACACTGAGGTCACAGCCACCACCAGCATTACTGTTACCCGCATGTCGTGGGTGGTGACGAATTCGGACTGAACAATATTTTGCTGCATCACGAGTTGACGGCCAGCTCAAGCTGGGATCCGGAAGAGGCTTGGAAGCGATTTGCCAGCTGTGAGCCGATCGCATAGGCTATGTGAGCGGCTTGCTCGGCAAAAATTACAGTTCAAAATGGAGATTGCGAACGCCCCACGAGAAACATCATCGACGATATGCTTTGCTCTTGCACTTGATGTGGATTTTGCTTCAGCTTTTATTCGACGTAAACATTCTCACAAAACGTTCCTCGTCAACATGCGGACACATTTCCCAGTTAGGGATCAGCACTAAGCAGTCTCACTTATGCGTGTCCCAAAGCCTTTTCAACAGAGTAGGATAGTCCGCAGCACTTGGAAATCGTAAGCCATAAAACGTGTTCACCACAAAGCAACTTCGCCCTATTGTGTCTGCGGGTCGGACGGGGCCTCCGCGTCATTCTGCGCAGGAGGCGTGTCTTCTTCTTGCTTTCCTTCCGACGCTGCAGTCGCAGTGTCACTGTCCGTAGTAGCGCTCGACGTGATCGTCACGATGGTGCTCTTTGTCGATTGGTCTTCGCTCGTCTTGGCGATCTTCTGCACCGAAGGAGTTGCATCAGACGCGCCACTGAGAGGCCGCTTCGTCAGCGCCGTCCCAGTAGTCGTTGGCGCAGTCGGAGCAGCGTCTCCTCCAGCTGCAAACCGAGCCAGACGTTGACTGCGACGCTGAGCCTCAGGAGCTGGCGCAGTCGCAGCGTCTCCGACATGAGAAAAGGCGTGGGATTGGAGCGACGAGCCTGGTGATGGCGGAGATGGCACCGGTAGGGAGATCCCTGGCTTGCCAAAGACCAGTCCACTCGCACCACCCGATCCGAAGGCACCAAAGCCCCCACCACCAGTCGATACATTCGCCGCACCCGTGGTGACAGGCGTAGCATCACTTTCTGGAGCAGCCTTGGCCTCACTAGCTTCGGCGGCGGTAGCAGCAGCCTTTGAGGGCGTAAATCGCGCTGCTCCGCCCACCTGCTTCTTGATGGATCTCAAGGCAAACAGACGCAGCGTTTCCTCTGTCGTCAACGCAGCCGACTCAGTCGCCTCGGCAGTCTTTTGCGGTGCTGCTGCCGTGGGTGCTGGGGATGCAGATGAAGGCGCAGGAGGCGTGGGGGCAGTGGCTGTGGTCGTCGGCACTACAGTCTTTGATAACGCCGTAGTAGTTGTAGGACCCGTAGGCGCTGTGACCGTCGTGGTTGACGTAGCTGCCGTTGCTGGGGTCATCGTGCTTGCACTAGTAGCCGGTGGAAGTGGTGGCGCCGCCGAAGTAGCGATGGTCTTTGTTTCTGCGACCTTTGTTTCGGACGCAGTTATGGTGGATTGCTGCGGCACTGGCTCCGGTTTAGCAGCCAGCTTTGGTGACGAGAACAGTGGCGCTGGAGCCGTCGTAGGCTTCGCCAAGTCCTTTGTCGGAGTGGCTGTCGTAGCAGGAGTTGGTTGAGGCGGCGACCCAGGAGGGGAAGGCACAGGAGTTTTCGCCTGTCCGGCAGCAGGTTGAGACGCGCTCGTTGCGTGGTCCTTCAGCTCGCTGTTTTCCTTCTTCAAGTTTTTCAGTCCCGACATGAGCTTGGCGTTAAACTCCTTGAGCTGGGTGCTCTTCTTTGTCTCGAGTTCTAATTGCGCCTTCAGATTCTGCCGCTCCTTCTCCCAAGACGCCGTCGCGCCGCTCGCAGTTGCGGCGCTTTCCTGCTTAGCAGCTTCGGAAGCCGCCAACTTGGTCTCTAGCGCGGTCTTTTCCGTCGTCACAGCGGCAATCTGCGCCTGAACACTACTGAGCTTTGTCTCGAGCGTGGTGATCGCCGCGGCTCGCTCCTCCGCTTCCTTGTTCTTCTCGGCTAACTGCTTTGTCAGTGACTCGGCCTTGTTCTTCCAGTTCTTGGCGAACCCCTTGATGCGTTCATACTGTTTACTCCAGTTCTCCACCTTCTTCTTCTCCTCCTCAAGCTCCTTGCCGCCACTCGACCGAAGTGTCTCTAGTTCTGCCTTTAGCGTAGTCTGTTCGGCCTTGAGCTCCGAAAGCTCCTTCGTCAGAGCCTCTTTTTCAGCAATGACCTTGTCGTGCTCGGCAGGGTCGATCTGCTGGTATTTCTCTACCAACTGATCCACCCGCTGCTTCCATCGCTTATTGGCGTCGTTCAACGTCACAATCTCCTGCTTTAACGAGGCTACCTGCGTCTTTAGAGACGCTTCGGTGTTCTGAAGTGGCACCAGCTTGGCCTCCAAGGCGCGAAGCTTCGCTTCCTCTTGCTTGAGCTTCGCCAAGCTCTTCTGGTTCTCGTCTCGCAGCGTTGCGTTGCTCTCGCGCAACAGACTGAGCTGTTCTAGCTGAGCGACGCGCTTCTCATCGTCGACTGATGTCAATGCAGCCTTGTTGCCAGCTGCAGCTGCATCGGTCAAAGATTTGATCTCGCCACGAAGTCTTTCGATCGTGGACTCTAAACTGAAAATCTGGGCACGTCCGCGCTGCAGCTCTTGCTGTGCGAGCTCCTGCTTCGACTCGGCGATCTCGCTCTCTCGACGTAAGTAGGCAATGACGCTTCGGAGGTCGTCGATCTCCTTCTCCTGTGCATTGGAAGCAGGCGCTCCTTCGCCTGCCTCCTGTTGCCTACTCGATGTCCCCTTCAACAGTTCTTGCTCGTGAGCACGGCGCACTTGGGCTGCAGCGTGCTGAAGTTGAGAGTGCAGCAGCTTGTTCTGCTCTGCGACGGCATTCTTCGCCTCAATCGCTTCATCGAGACGCTTCTGCAACGCTTCCAACTTGATCTGTGCCTCCTTCTCAATCGACTGAACCTTGGCATTCAATGTCGTGACTTCGAGCTCGCGCTCGCGAGTGGCCTTACGGACTTCCTCCATTTCCTTGCGAGTCGCTGACGCCTTGGCGACTTCAGCCGCATGCAGCTGCAGTTCGCGTTCGTAGTTTTCCTGTGTGGAGTCGAGGTCGTGCTTCAGCCTTTCCATCTCCTCACGGACACTGTTCATCTGCTGCACGGCGCTGTCCGCCTGGAGTTGCAGCATCTTTGCTTCTCCGTCGCTTCGAAAGCCACGTGCTTGTGGGTTTGCTCGACCTTGTCGACCTCCTCCCGCAGCGTGTTGTTCTCAGCAATGTGCTCCTTCAGCTCGGCGCGAGCCTTTGCCAGTTCCTCGTTCAAACGGTCGCGAGTCTTCTCGAGTGCCTCGACCTTCTCCGCCTCGCTTTGCTTCCACTTCTCACTGGCACTGGACAGTTCAGCCAAGCTCTTCTCACTGGCTTCCGCCAGCGCCTTGTACTTGGTCATCCCTTCCGTTAAAGTCTTCCTCGACACAAGAGAAGCCTGCACCTCCCGTTGGGCATCTCGCAGCTGAACCTCAAGTGCAGCGACACGTTCCGCCGCAGCGGCACTCGCTCCCTTTCGAAGCTGCTCGCGCAAGTGCGTACTCTCCTTTTCTAGAAGCGTCGCCTTGCTCTCCAAGCCATTCTTCTGCTCTTCAAGCCGCGCCAATTGCTCCTTCAACTGGCTGTGTGTTTCCTTCAACTTCGCAAGCTCAGCCAAAGCGGCTTGCTTCTCTCTCTCCGCCGTTAACACCTGTGCTCCACTTGTAACCTCCTTCGCATCAAACTTCTCGTACGCATCCTGCAGCCTCGTTTCTAGAGTGGTGACCTTTTTCGTCAACGTCTCAATCTCGCGACGGTCGCGCTCCTCCCGACCGCTTTCCATGCGACGAGTCGACTCCATCAGTTGTAGCACATTCGTGTTATCGAGCCGCACGGTGGTCAACTCCTGCTGGATCTTCTCCTCGTTCTTGCGCAAGAACTCTGTCTCGCGCACTGCCGCATCCTTTTCGACCGTCACACTCTGCAGACGCGACGTAGCGGCATCGAGCTTCGCCTCTGTGCTGGCGAGCATCTGCTGGTGCTGTAAGATCAAAGAGTTAAGTTGGTCCGCTTTGGATCGCAAGCGCACAACCTCGTTCTCAGCGTTTTGGCATCGTTCCTCGGAGGCTTCGTAGCGTTCCTTGTTGCACGTAGCTTCGACTTGGGCCTGCATCTGAGCCAATCTTGCCTCGGAGCTCTTGGACCGCTCCTGCTCCAGACTCTCTTGCAACATCTTCAAACTCGCCTGCTTCTCCTTCTTGTAGTCTTCAAACTCCAGTTGAACCTCGCGAAATTTCCGACTCTCAACAATATCTAATGAGCCACGGCGATTTTGAGCCCTTTCGGCTGGGACAATACTGTCTTGCACACTAGCACTACCCGGTTCCGCGCCACCACCCAGGAATTTCGTGTCGGACTGTGCAAGCAGCACGCGGTACATGTCACGTTGTTTTACAATGGCAGCGATCATCTCCCGCTCCTGCTCCCGCTCACTGTGTAGCTCTTGAATTTCCTTGCGCGCCAAAGACAACCTCTTCTTGATCGCACCGGAAGCTCCGATCTGGTCCAGCTCCTCATCCGAATCGGCAGTGATGATTAAGTGCGTCGACGAATCCATCGATCCAGCATCGCTAGCACCACTACTGAGCTTCTCACCGCCCTTCTGCTTCGTCATCTCAGTGAGCTCGCGAATGACAGTTAGCAATTGTTGGTTGCGCATCTGCAGCTCCTCGACGTCTTTAAACACTACCAAATTTTCCGACGCGGATTCGTTTGACTGATAGTGGCCGAATTGTTGATGCTGCTCGCCCGGAGAACGGAACAGCAGGTGTTGCACCTGACGCGATAGATCGTCCACGCTCTGAGCAAGCGACTTGCACTTCTTCTCGAATGCGTGCTTCTCCTTCACGGCCAACTGCTCGTTGCTCTTGCTCTTGGCCAACTCCTGCATGCAGTGGTCAAGACGCTCACTCAATTGTGTGTGGCTCGCAACTGTACGTTCGTGCTCCAACCGCAAGCCCATCAGCACAGGCGCCTTCTCCTGCACTTCCCTGACAATGCGGTCCATGTACAGCTGCAGCTTGTCCTTCTCGTTGCGCTCAGATTGCAGCGCTTCTTCCAGCTCAAGGATGTGGTCGTACATCTGCTTGGGGGTAAGGCCATGGGCAGCCAAATGAGCTTCACCCGCTGCCGAGGACAGATCAGCAACCGCGCTAGCCTTTTGGAGCGACAAGATCTTCTTTTTCTCCAATTCCGCGATCTTTTGTTCGGCGTTCTGTAGGTCATCCTGTAGCGCTTCAATGCGCGCTTCTGAGCTCTCTGCCTGCTGACGGAAAAGATGCTCAACCTGCTCCTTCGTTCGCTCCGTTTCACGTGCTAGCGCCTGTTCCGATTCCGCTAGCGACTGTCGCAGTGAATCTGTCAACGTCTGCAACTCGGTCACTCGTGCAGAAGCGTCCGCCGCGGACTCCTGGTAGAGTGCTGCAAGACGGCGCTGTGCACCCAGCTCGTTCTGCAGCGACTCCTCGTCGTGCACCTTTGCTGCATGTAGATCCTTCAGCGCCTCCTTACTCTTAATCAATGCGTTATCCAACTTCTTATTCGCCAGGCGAGAGCTCTCCAACTGGCGTTTCGCCGACGTCAGCTCCTCCGTGCTGCGCATCTTGAGCTCCTCAAAGTCGTGCGTGTGCTTGGCCAGCTCCAGCCGCAGCTCCTGCACCGTCTTGGTCTTCTCACTGAGCTGGGTCTCCAGCCACTGTGAGTGTTGCTGCGCTGCTTCCGTCTCCTTTTGGCTCGCTCTACTGCATGAGTCAATGGCGCTACTTGCGCTTCTTGCTTAGCAGCTCTCTCTAGCGCCTGCATCTCGTGACGTTGAGCCTCCACAAGCATTTTGTTGTGCTCTCTCACTGTCGTCTGCAGCTCCTCCACCTCGGAAAGGCGACGGTCCGCCAGCGACGTGGTGGTTTGAAGCTTGAACGTTAGCGCATCTTTCTCCGTCGTCAATTGCAGAAGTTGCTGCTTAATCGCTCGTAATTCTGCCTCCTGTTCGGCGTTGAGCTTGGATATTCTCTCCGCTTCCTCCTCTGAACAAAAATAAAATAAATTTAGTAAATAAAACAGTTGGCGACCTTGCGGATACACGATTGGGAGTGGTTGGAACGTACGCGCTGCCTTCTTGTCAGCTGCGAGTGTCTGGCGGTCGCTCTCCGCTAGCGAAAAGTCGCTCTTGAGACTCAGGTACTTGCTCTCCAGTTCATGAAGCAGTTGCTCTGATAAGAATACACAAAACCAAACAATATCGTTAAAATAAAATGTACCAAACGGGGAATACGGCCCTCTGCAGTCGTAGACAGCTAGTAGACGACTGCCGACGTTTGCGGAGAAAGCGCAGACGTAGGGGAAGGCACAACAGCCCCACCTTGGTTGATGCTGGAGGCGGCCAGCGCGGCCTCGTCCCCCGCGCAGCCATTGGCGTTTGCAGCCCGAGATTTTTTTTTTGGAAAACTTTTTGATACTAAAAGAAAAAGGTACCCAATTATGGGCTCATCAAAACTCGATCTTCCATCATGATGCCGTGTTCTTCTGGCTGTGCTGAGGTCGCCGTAACTCCTCGGGCAGTGGCTTGTTACTGTCGACGGAGACATATCTTCCAGCTACGCTCGTCAGCTATCGGCGGTACAGAAGCCAAGTCGCTGTGACCCAGGCCAGGCTCTCGCGTTGCGGACTGGCAGCGATTCCAGTACTGCAAGACAAGCAGTGGCCTGCTACGTGGCAGATTTGCAGATTGAAGCCAAAGGCGACATCCACAGTGGTTGAGTGCATTTGACACATACGACGGTATGCGTCGAGGGGATCTGCATGTACAAGACGAGGGACCTGTTTCAGTGGAAGATTGATTTAATGATATGAACTGTGGAAATGACGACATAATCTGCCGGTAGTTGCTGGAGTGGTGGCAGGGATAAAAAGTGGTGACAGTGCTGTGGAGTCGCGTGCGAATTTTTCAAAGTGAATTGGTGAAGCGTTAGTTACGGCGACGTGCCGGGTCTTGAATGGATTTGAGGCGATCTTTGCCAAGGTGAGATCAACAAAGATGCCATCCGGATTGTCGCTGATGGCCAAGGCTAGCTTGTCGCCTTTGTGAGCTCCAGCAGCAGCACGTCACCTTCAAGTGGGGTTATGTTGCGGACAAGGCCCTCGTCTAAGTCTCGGTGTTGCTATTCGCCGTCGTCGTGCTCCATGAAGTAATCCAACGAATTCTTGAAAACCTGCGTCAAGCAAAGGGCAGTCGCGAAAGACACCTCTCGGTTCGTGGATCCGTGGCACGCACCGCAGCATAGTCGGTGACGACAGCATCCCCAAGACGGTTTGTGTTCGACAGATACTCTGCTTCGTCCAGGTTGTTCGTGTGCCTGTGTTGGCACTTCTCACCAGTCTTCAAGTTCATTATGCACCACAGCAGCATTTTACCATTGCTTCTGGCTCTCTTGGTGTTCCAGCCGAATTCGGAGCTTGCCTGCACTGCTCAAAATCGGGCGGGTAGAGGGGTCAAACGCGGTTACCCCGCACAGAGTTAACTCGGCCATGATGGATTCTCTCGTGCAGCAAATTCCCAAGTGAGTAGAGAAAGATGGATATTTGTTGCCGATATTACACGGAATTCGCTGTTTCAGGTTAGCAAAACAATTGGGAACTTGATTTCAACATTACCCGACTTCAACGACTCAGGTGACTTTACTCTCCGATCTTGGCCATTGAGATGGTGGCACAGTCAACGACGCCGTGCTTATCGGTGACAGCAACCGTGAGCTCGTCGTCCTTACAAAACTGCTGGATGGTTACGACACTGGTCTTACGCAGGCCGACAACTCGCTCACGATCAGTAAACTCATTGTTTTTCAGCAGCTCGACGTGTCCGCAGCTGGATCGTGGCGTCAAGAAGACCCGCGCCGTATAATCAGCAGGCGTACTTCGTATCCTCCATGTGAAAGCAGAGCGCTGTTGCTTGGCTTACCAGTGAAGCCGATCCGCTTGTTTTGATCCACTTCTGGCGGGACGGCGGAATCCGTCTTCAAGAACACAAACTCGCTCCGGAATTTGTCGGGTTGGGGGATCCTGGCCGTCGCTTGCTTTTCTCGTCGACATCCCGGAGTATGTCTCCACGATGTCGATGTGTTCAAGCGAAATGGGGTTAAGGCGGAACGTGTAGCTGGCAGTCCAAGCCGATCCAAGCACGCGAACCTTCACGGACAGTCGCAGCTCCAAAATGTCTCCTTCAAGTGGAGTCAAGGTGCGGCGGATCTTCCCTGGCCGCGTCGGCTTGGGAGTATCAACCTTCTCCTCGTTGGCATCATCGGCGCGCATCAAGTAGTCCAAGGGGTTTTTGAAAACCTGGCGAAAGCAGTCACTCCGCGTGGAATGATCTCCACCATGCTGTCCTGTCGGTAGATGCAAAAATGCTGCCAGCCTCACGGGAGACGACGCAACGAATATAAGACGGAACCAACGATATCGACCCAACATGGCAGTTAATATCGTTAAGATTCAATGCTGTTATCGCAAGCTCGAAGTCCAACTACGTTTGAGCACGATGCTGCTCGTGTACGACACGGTGTCACGACTCGAGGTAGGAAGTTTTCTGGAGTTCTGCCAGAAGCTCCAGGTCTAGGAACAAGACGCGGAAGAATACATGACGAAGGCAGCAACTAGTGACCATTTTTGAGAGCCAAGGTGCAAGCCAGACGTGAATACAGATAGGAGTGCAGCGAGATCATGGTGTCTCCCCAGTGCCACGTTCATGATTAACCAGGTGCGATAGCTGACTGCCACTGCCCATTTCTCAATTTGTTTCCTAGCTCTACAGCATCTATGCACCACCAATGGTCATGAAGGCCACGTTGAAAGAAGTCAAATTGTCAGTGCATTCACTTTTGTTTTACCCTTGCACGACAAAACGATATCAAGCAACTCCATTGTGCCCCCTCTTGACTTGGATTCTTAACAAACACAGAAAACGAATTCCACAAACAACTCCCGACGACGTGACTCACATTCCAATCTTTGCTGCGGTGATACCAGCAAAAGTGGCCTCACCTGGGGCGTTGGTGATAGCCACAGTTAAAGCATCCTTGAAAATGTAGTAGGTATCCGCGATGGACACGCTCGTTTGCTGCTTGCCAACGAAGACAACATGGTCGCTCTCCAAACAGTCGCCGTTCCGGTCCAGTCGAACCACTCCTCCACTTTTCTTGGGTTTCAAACACACCTTCGTGTTGACAGCATAATACCCAGAGACGAGAAAGCGTATCCCAAAACAGTCGTTGGCCAGCTCAAAGCCATCGTCGTCATATCTTTCCAGCAAAGGTGGCCTTTGAAGTTAAGTAGCTCCAGATCGACCGCATCCACTGAAAGGTACAGCATTTCCTGTCTTTTCAGCTGGTTTTCGACATCCCGCAGCTGGTTCTGGAGATTTAGGACTTTGGCCTCCAACATGTCAATTCTCTCTAATGAAATCGGTTGCAGTTGGAATTGATACGTCGCCGACCAGGCAGACTCAAACACTCAGATCTTTACAGACAGCTCCAAGAGCAATGCGTTATTGTCTAATGGTGTTAATTTCCTTGGGAGAGGCCCCTGCTTCAATGCCACTCGATTGAGACGTTGACCCCGCGGATCTCGCAGTTGATCTTCGTCGTCGTCACTCTCCTCCAACTGCTGCATTGTATCGTCCAGCGAGTTCTTGAAAACCTGAAGGTGATTTTCAAAACAAAAACATTGTATATATATAATGTAAAATACAGTAGAGTTTGACTCGATCAATCTGAACGTATCCCACCACGTCGGCAGTTGGGATGGTGTTGGCGCTCGTCAGATATGCGTCCTTTCCAGGATGTTGGTGCTACTATCGTAGAAAAGAAAAAAATAAATAAAACAATATGTAATGTTGAAGTTGGTGTAGCCATATCAAGATGTCATTGCTGTTGGCGTGCGATCCAACTTCTCGCAAGCGTCCTCAAACCGTAGGCGATCTCCGGTGCATGTGGTCGGTCATCAGCATTCACCGACAAGCATCGATCTGCCAGTTCTCGAAGACCGGTGGGACAACCTCCACCGAAACGAGGACGCAGCGTCCCCATCGCCACCTTCTGCAGAATCGCCACGTCCGACAACGGACTGCCGTCGGAGCTGCACTCTCCGTCGTACGGAAGCGCGTGAGTGTCGAGTTCGGACAACACCACACCGAAGCTGAAAATGTCGGCGGATGGACCGTAGCTCCTGCTGCTGAGCACTTCGGGTGCTAGCCACCGAGCCGTCCCCACCCCTCTCGTCATCGTGTCCTCCAACGACTTGTATCGAGACGACCCAAAGTCTGTCAGTTTGGCACGCAGTTCACCTGACACGTCCGCTTCTTCGTCCGACAGAGTCGACAACAAAACATTTCGAGACTTGAGGTCGCGGTGCACCACCGGCGGATCGAACGAGTGCACGTACACGAGAGCGTCGATGACGTCGGTCGCGATTCTCACTTTCTGGGGCGTCCACTCTCTCGGCGTCGACGCATCAACCAGGTAGTCTCGCAGATCTCCACCTTCCATGTACTCGAACAGAGCCTGCAGGTCGGTGGCAACCGTCCACGCAGCCCCGATGAGTCTGACGATGTTCGGGTGGTCGAACTTGGCCACCAACTTGATCTCGTCTGCGAACGCTCGGTTGGTGTCTTTTGTGGTGTGGTCTTTTCGGAGTCTCTTTGCTGCACAGAGCTGTGAGTCGCGATACTTGACGAGCCAAACGTCTCCCCATGCTCCACTTTCAATTTTTTGACGTCTTGAATATCTTCTGGTCGTAGTAATAATTGCAACATTTCGTCGTCTCTCCACAGCAAGATGGTGTCAGAGTCGTCGCTGGGATATTGGTTACGACGGTATTTCATTCTCCACACGAAAACAGCAACAACGACCACCACAATCAGCACCCCCACCAGTACACCAACTATCAATCCCGTTCTGGTCTCGTTGCTGGACGTATCGCTGGCGTTGGGCGTAGTAGATGATGAGGCACTGTTGATGAAGTCTCCGACGCAGACTGCTACGTGAAATCGGGCGTCATATATGTTTGTTACCGTGATGTTCTTCGGTGAACCTTCGCAACTGGCTTGTATGTCAAAGTCGTCCTGACTCGCGTACAATGTCGTCAGGTTGGTCAAGAAGTCAAACTGTGTTTGGTTGATCCGTGTCGATAATTTCCGCTTGCCATCCCGCAAATCTCTAAAAGCAATGAGAATGAGTTTGCAAGGTAGTACAGAACTTATCAACGTACAACTCGGAGAGGTGGGACAGCTCGTAAATCGCGGTCGGAATCTTGCTCAGATTGTGGTTCCTCAGGTATCTGTGTCGTTAAAATTTAATCCAGTGAAGTATTACACATCCCCAGCGTTTCAATCGCCAACTTACAAAGAACCGAGCATTGGCAGAACAGCTTCAAACGACTCGATCCCATTTCCGTTGAGACTCCTAATCATTCAGCAAGTTGTTAGTATAGCGAGTTTAAAGCGAACGAACCGTCGATTGAAGCTCACAGGATGTCAAGATTCTTCCAGTAGAAGGAAGAATTGACTGCATGGATAGCGTTTCCATCTAGGTCACTGCGTATCACGACACAGTGTTAACGAAGCACTCAAGTACCTAGTGCATACAAGAACACTAGAGACTTACATATTTGTTAACTTCTGGTTGTTGACCAAAACCTTCGGGATTGCTGTTAACGCGTTATTGGACAAGGTCCTGCCATCAAATTAGCTCTTAGCGTTCGTGTGCAATTTCAACACAAAATGGCAAATACGAACACGCTTTCTAAGTTGTTGAAAAAATTGCCTTCGAAACTGGCGAGGTTATTGTCTTTCAAGTCTCTGTAGAAAGGAGAAACAAAAAAACAAAATTTGTCAGCCCAAGAAAGGAGTATCGCTGTTGTCGCCTTACAGATTTGTCACGGAGAAGAGCGTGGATTCGTTCTCGACGCGGGTGAGGTAGTTTCCGTTCAAATCGCTACCATATCAAGTTAGATATCATTCGGAATACCAACGCACAATAGCTAGCAACAGACAGAAAGTAGAGCGGGCCCATATCGCTGAGCTGAGAAGGAAATTCAGTCAGCAAACAGTTGGAAAGAACCACATTGGACAGGTTGGACGGCAGCATAGACGCGAGGTTGTCCACAGCTTCACCAAGATTGATGCTCGCCAAAGTCACGATGGTGACTTGTTCCTGGGAAGATATGAGGTCGGAGCCGAAGCTGACGTTCACGACCTTCCCTTGACATAATCGTTACCGCCCTCGTTGCCCCCTGCAATAGATCTAAGCACCGCAAAATAAAAAAGTTAACTCTCGACCACCACGATGGACTCGCCCTCACAGTTCGGTCACGTTGGAGCTGAGCGTGAGCGGCCCGACTGCCGAGACGTTGTCGTTGGACACTTCTGCGCCGTAGCTGACGGCCGCCACTTCGACGTCGTAGTTGGAGTCGGTTTTCTCGCCTCGACCTCTTCGTTGCTCTGGTACTCGCCGAAGCCGATAGTCACGGCCACGGTGAAGTCGGCTGCGTGAAAGCACAGGTACTGGCACGTGTCCTGGCCGTCGGTCACACAGTTGGTGCAGTCGGCAGCAGCATCGAAGACGACGCAGACGTCGCAGAGACCGCCGCAGTCGGATGTGATCTCATGTTGCACATGTTGCACAGTCGAACAGGACCCCGAGCTCTGGGAGGACGTCGGGACTAGCAACAGCACACCCGTGAGCACAGTCATCAGGAAGGCGAGCAACATGCTGTCGACGCCTTCTCCGCTGTCGAGAATCCTCTTGAATGCAAAGACAAGTGTCCACTGCACCTAGACACCTGGGGACGTCCGCCTCGATACCTACATGAAGCTACCAGTGTTTGGGTTCACGCCACAGATTCATTGCTTGGAAACGCCCCACAGGTTTTGGGCGATGTAGCTACGTGGGGGGTCGATTGGAAATTGGCAGTTTGAGTTCTTAGCCAAAGAGCAAAATGCGTCGGTGGTGGTTAGTCGGCATAGCGCTGGTGATTGCAGCTTCCGCATCCCCAGTGTCCTCCCAGAGCTCGGGGTCCTGTTCGACTGTGCAACATGAGATCACATCCGACTGCGGCGGTCTCTGCGACGTCTGCGTCGTCTTCGATGCTGCTGCCGACTGCACCAACTGTGTGACCGACGGCCAGGACACGTGCCAGTACCTGTGCTTTCACGCAGCCGACTTCACCGTGGCCGTGACTATCGGCTTCGGCGAGTACCAGAGCAACGAAGAGGTCGAGGCGAGAAAACCGACTCCAACTACGACGTCGAAGTGGCGGCCGTCAGCTACGGCGCAGAAGTATCCAACGACAACGTCTCAGTGGTCGGGCCGCTCACGCTCAGCTCCAACGTGACCGAACTGTGAGGGCGAGTCCATCGTGGTGGTGGTCAACTAATCCTTCATTTTTACGTTTGCGGTGCTTAGAGTCATAGCTGGAGGCAACAAGGACGTCAACTACGTCAAGGGAAGGTCGTGAGCGTTAACTTCGACTCCGACTTCAACTCTTCCCTGCTCGTTGTGATTTTGGCGAGCATCAATCTTGGCGACACTGTGGACAAGATTTCTTCCTTGGTACCTCCAGCTGTCTGGAGGCTAGAACTTCCCAACTGCCTCCTGACGCAGTTTCCGAGCAATGTCAACAACATGTCTTCTCTTACTATGCTGTCAGCATCTCTGGAAGCTGGGGATACGTACTGGAAACTCACTGGGTTTTGCTTTCTTGTGGTTAGCAACTTGACCGGAAATTACATCACGAACATCGACAGCGTTGAGAACTCTTTCATAACTGACTTGTGAGATCCCAAAGCTCGTTTGTGCTGTATGGTACTGACTTGTTGGTGGCTTATTGCTCCAGGTATCTTGCGGATAACAACATCACCAGCTTTGACGGCTCGCTTTTCAGCAAATTGTACATTCTGTAAGTGGTGCTTTTGTTCGCAGCTCTATCAGGAATGTGGTCACTTCAAAGCTTCTCTATAACGTGCCATCAGATCACTAAACAACAACGCGTTGACGGCGATCCCAAAATCTCTGCCCAACATCTTGACGTTAGTCCAACTGTACGTTGCTGGTGTTGCGTGCTCTAGTACCTGTTTCGATAACGATTTTAGCTATGAACAGCTACTTGGACGGAAACTTTATTCGTTCAGTTGAGGCCACTATCTCTTCTCAAAGTCTTCAAATTCTGTACGTCCGTTGGTACGTTCTCAAGGCAAATGACTGGGCTGATTAGAGTATATCTGCAGGAGTCTTCGCAACAATAGCGTCGAGACGTTTGAAGCTGTTTTCCCGCAGCTGGATAGCTTGTGCGTCCAGACATAAAAACTTCTTGATTTTCACTGCTATCTGACAGTAAACAGTATCTAAGGTATTTGATGTTGTGCGCAGGTACTTCGGATACCACAATTTCAGCAAAATCCCCGACAGAATTTATGAACAGTCCGATCTCAGGGTCCTGTACGTCTTATGGAGGAATTTTCAGCGTTGGTAAATTATTTATGTGTCCTGCAACGAACAGGGAAATACAGCATGGAGAGCAGAAAGTCTCGTCACGG
The DNA here is from genome assembly GCA_011947325.1 of Phytophthora macrochlamydospora. NCBI lineage: Eukaryota > Oomycota > Peronosporomycetes > Peronosporales > Peronosporaceae > Phytophthora > Phytophthora macrochlamydospora. The sequence goes on from JAAVTH010000389.1 coordinate 111,884, forward strand.
ATCAATCAGACACAGTTTGGATTCCTCTACAATCTCGGCACATTTTACGTGACTCAGGATGATTTGGACAGTACCGAAAGTTGTGAAGGTTCGCTGTCGAACTTGACAGGAACCAGTCTTGACGACAATACTGTCGCCAACGTGACATTCTGTGTTGTTGCCGCTGAGAGCGGATCCTCTTCGTCAGCTCAAACACCGTCGCAAGCCGCCAGTAGCAGTGGAGAATCATCTGTCAGCAGTACTGGCGTTAAACCAGGACTGGTCGCTGGTGTCGTTGCCGGTGCGGTGGTCATCTTACTTGTCGGCGTGTATCTGTGGCGTAAGAATATTTCAAAGTCTCGAATGGCCGATCAGGATGCCAACAGTGTCCCGCTCTGGAAAGACAACGATATGCTGAAACTTTTACTACGACCAGAAGATATTCAAGACGTCAAAAAATTGGAAGCGGAGCATGGGGAGACGTTTGGCTCGTCAAGTATCGCGACTCACAGCTCTGTGCAGCAAAGAGACTCCGAAAAGACCATACCACAAAAGACACCAACCGAGCGTTCGCAGACGAGATCAAGTTGGTGGCCAAATTCGACCACCCGAACATCGTCAGACTCATCGGGGCTGCGTGGACGGTTGCCACCGACCTGCAGGCTCTGTTCGAGTACATGGAAGGTGGAGATCTGCGAGACTACCTGGTTGATGCGTCGACGCCGAGAGAGTGGACGCCCCAGAAAGTGAGAATCGCGACCGACGTCATCGACGCTCTCGTGTACGTGCACTCGTTCGATCCGCCGGTGGTGCACCGCGACCTCAAGTCTCGAAATGTTTTGTTGTCGACTCTGTCGGACGAAGAAGCGATCGTGTCAGGTGAACTGCGTGCCAAACTGACAGACTTTGGGTCGTCTCGATACAAGTCGTTGGAGGACACGATGACGAGAGGGGTGGGGACGGCTCGGTGGCTAGCACCCGAAGTGCTCAGCAGCAGGAGCTACGGTCCATCCGCCGACATTTTCAGCTTCGGTGTGGTGTTGTCCGAACTCGACACTCACGCGCTTCCGTACGACGGAGAGTGCAGCTCCGACGGGAGTCCGTTGTCGGACGTGGCGATTCTGCAGAAGGTGGCGATGGGGACGCTGCGTCCTCGTTTCGGCGTAGGTTGTCCCATCGGTCTTCGAGAACTGGCAGATCGATGCTTGTCGGTGAATGCTGATGACCGACCACATGCACCGGAGATCGCCTACGCATTAAGAACAATGGCAAGAGGTTTGGACCGGTAGATTAACGAATACTATCGTGGATCAGGTTTGATTTCTTAATCAATTTCCGCTGCAGGTTTCTCGTGGCGATCAAGTCGAAACTCAACTCAACTGCGCTTCCTCTTCTGTCTCTGCTTGAGTACCTTTAGTTCTTCCTTGACGTCACGAAGCTGCGCCTCCAGGATGTCGGCCCTCTCAAGCGCCACCGGCTCGAGTTGGAACGCGTACTTGAGGGTCCAATCCAACGAATTTGCTTTTACCGTCACAAGCAGCTCCATTCGCAGTGCTTCGTTCTCTGCTGGAATCAACTTGCGTGGCATCTTGCCTCCTCGCACTTTGATCATCATGCGTTCCTTGCATCGATTGAAATGGTCGACCTCATTGTCTGAGTCCTCACTGGAAGATGATTCCAAATCGGAAGCAGAGTCCGAGTCGCTGCTGTCATTCATCAAGTCGTCCAGAACACTCGCAAAATGCTGAATATATACGTTTAAGTTCTTCGAAATATGACAAAAAGGAGACGAAATCGTACCGTGACGTATTGATCCAAAGTCGCGTTCGCCATGACGTTGCTTTGGGTCACGAAATCTTCTTCTCCATCCAGGAGGAAAGCCTGAAGCGCAAAATGTATTAGAAGGAGAAGACGATAGTAATCCAGCAGATTTGGTTTTATCCGCACCACTGCTTCTAGCTTTTTCGATCCTCTAGCCAAAAGCTCAGCGTCTTCGCTTTGGCTGAGATCGAATACGAAAACATGCGAGGCGGGGACGGGAACATCGTCACGCCACTGCTAACTTTTTCGGTAGACGTCATACTGGAAGGTGGCTCCTCTTTCCCTCGATATTTCTCGACTGAGGAAACTCAAACGACCTTAACCGGAAAAAATATTTAGACGGGAAATACTCGCGATTGATTGATGTTATCACCCTGAACTCATTCATAACCAAACTTTTCAAAGCCCGGAATGCTCAATATGAAAAACGCAAAAACTTAGCGTTGCTCTACTGTAGATCTTCAGGAAATCGCTTGACTTGCCACTACACGAAATACGTCGAACGTGCGAAGCAGGACGGCGTCGCGCAGCTGCTTATTGAATCCAACGGTGTTTCGTGGAAGCTTCGCCTGGGCCCGAAAGTTTCCGGAATCTCAGTGCAATCAAATGTAGAGGAAAGAGTCGCCGCTCTGAAGTCCAAGCTTCGCGAATTGCAAGACAAAACATCTTCAGATACTTTTAAGGTAGCTGGCGACGACGGCGTTATTGAGATACGTCGTGGTGGCGTGTAGCACGTCAGCGTCGTCCTCAACCACACTCCAGCAAAGGGCTTAACGGAGTGAACGGAGTTGCGGAAAGGCTCTGCGCGTATCCTAATGGTGTACTGCAGCTATTGAAGAGGAAGCAATGCTTCGACAACACGCAGCTGCACCACTCGCTTCGACAAGAACGAAATAGTTACGGCTGTAAGTGACGCCAAACTCACTGATACGTCGTCTCTGACAATGGTGAGGATCGGGAACTGACGTATGTTGCTGCGCGGCTGAATACAGTGTGCATACTTCAGAAATGCTTTAGTAATGTGTTTTTATCGATGCACCAACAAGATGAGTCAGCAAGACCCTCGAAAACACTGCCGCACCCTCGAAAAACAACCGACCGACCAGCCGAACAGCAACCACGCCACCGACTACGCCATCGCGCTGTCTCCCGCCGACGATGTCCAGGAGCTGAGCATCGAGAAGCGAGCCATCGCTGCCCGCTGGATCGTGTACTCGTCCGTCGCCATCGCCATGCTCGAGGCCTTCCACTACGGTTGGTCCAACTCGCAAGTCAACCTCAGCACCTTCAGCAACACCAAACAGTGTAATGCGCGACCCATTGAGGAAGGCACGTGTTTGATGTTCCCCGGGCACACCAAGACGACGTGGACGCTGCTGGTGAACGCGTGGATCGTCGGCGGAATGTTTGGCAGTCTGCTGTCGGGCTTCCCGTCCAACAAATTCGGTCGTCGCACGACGCTGCGGTTCAACGCCATCATCATGGTGTTGGGGTCGGTCATCCAAGTGGTGGCCAACAACCCGACATGGTTCTCGGTCGGTCGGTTCGTGACTGGTGTCGCGAATGGTGTGGCGATGGCAGTGGTGAATACTTTCCTCAACGAGATCTCGACCCCACACAACCGGCACGCATTGGGAACCAACACGCACTTGGCCGCGACGTTGGGTATCTTCGGCGTAGCGACGACGTTCTGGTACTGGAACACGACCTCGGGTTTCCGTTGGATCGCCGGCATGCCGATCGTGTTCGCTGGTGGGTTCGTGTTCCTGTCGTTTTTCTTCATGGTCGAAAGTCCCGTGTGGCTGGTGGCCAACGGCAAGGACGCTGAGGCTGAGAAGGAGCTCGGTCGTCTGTACGGCAAGGACAACGTCAGTCTGCTCATGAGCTGGATCCAAGCTAACGACCGTCGCTCCAAGCTGCCGTCGATGCTCAGCAACGCGTCCGACAAGGTCCACACCGAGAGCAACTGGACAATCCTGACCGAGTCCAAATTCCGCAAGCCGCTGGTCATCGCGTTGGGCTTGACCTGCATCAACCAGCTCGTGGGTATCAACGCTGTGTTCTTCTACTCGTCGTCGATCTGAAAGACGCCGGCATTTCCGACTCGCGTGTAGGTCTCATGGTCATTGATGCTCTCAACGTCATCCCGGTGCCGATCGCCGCCGCTCTGACCAAGGTCATGCGCAAGCGCACGATGCTAATCGCTGGCATCTTCCTCATGGTGTTGTGCTGCATCGGCATGACGTTCTCGCTGGTCTACAGCGTTGGGTGGCTGTCTATTGTGTTCTTGGGTTTGTTTGTGGTGGGCTACGACCTGAGCATCGGCCCACTGCTGTGGCCTATCGTCGCCGAGCTCTTCCCGGATTCGGCGCGTGGTGCGGCCGTCGGCATTTGCATCACCATGAAGTGGATCTGCTCGCTGATTGTGGGCATTGGCTTCCCGTACGTGGAGGAGGCCATCACTAACTACAGCTTCACCCCTTCCTGGGGTCAACCATCCTGTCGATCATTTTCATCTACTTCATGGTGCCCGAGACGTCGGACTTGACGATCGCGGAGATCCAGGACGGATTCCGAAGCGAGCACAGCATGCATTCGAACAAGAGCCAGAACTAGGCAAGTCCTAGCTGTAAGTGTGTTGATAATATACGTTTTGTAAAGCGCCATCGAAGTCGTTAAAGGCGGCATCAATTCCTGTGTCCTAAGTTCCAGTGACCCTCGAAAACCAACTGCCGCACCCTCGAAAACCAACTGCTCTCGATCTTGAACTTCAAGGCTTGCTGACACCGCGCTCCTGGACCGCCCGAACGACTTTTCTATGGGAACTGCTCCAGGGCTCACACGCGCGAGATCGCTGGAATTCGAAAGCATCCTCGAAGTCGTCGTCTCGAACCCGGGACTCGGTTGCCAGAAGAGAAACGTGGTGGATCAAATAACTATACTTAATGGATCAAACAGCTTTTGCCGTTCGCTCACACTCCCGTGACAGCATCCTGGCTGAATGGATCGTCGAGTCCAGCAAGCTTTAGTGCTACAGGTGAGCAGAGAGCAATTCTATTCGAGGCCATGCCAAAGCTGAGCCGAGCCGAGCCGAGCTGAGCCGCCCTTGAACTTCAAGACGTCCTGATCGATTCCTGGAGTGCTTGAACGGCCCGTCTATCGAGCGTGGTCCAGCGTCGCCTGGAAGTTTGTTAAACTCGACCTTGACGCTTTTCTCGAACTCGATCAATGCGTTCGGCGGTGCGATGCAGCAGCGTCACATGCGCAGCTTCGATGAGGCTCTCACAGCGCTCTGCATCTCATTGTACTACTACCCAAGCTCGCGCGACCAGCTTCAGCTCCCCGGAAAGTTTAAGGGAGACCCACACTTCCAGTTTTGAGAACTCCTCCTTGAACTTCTCCTCGAAGTATCCTCTCGAACTGGAAGTTCCTTCTTGAGCTGCAACAACCATCTCGAGCTGCGATCCCGCCTGGCTCAAGCAGCCCTTGATGAGTGGAGCGAGCGGGATGAGTGGAGCGTGCTAGGCTGCTTCGATCAAGCGGCAACAACTCACCGCACTGCTTGTCTTGTTGATCGGTTTTGCATACGTAAATGGCAGTGCTGGACGCGGCCAAAGCGGCCGTCGCCACTGGAGCGTCGTTGAAGCTGCCCGGTCACGCACTCGGTGACTGATTTCCTCGGAACGCCACACGTACTCGATCGCGAACGGAGACGTCTTCTTCGCAGTGCGGTGCAGCAGCAGCAGCAGCCGTAGAGGTGCGGTGCCGATCCTGAGCCGAGCGCCCGACTTGCTCGCGCCGCGGGTCCCGTCTCTAGCTTCAGATCGTTGAAGCGTGGCCTCGCCTCGCCTCACCTCTCTGCTGAGTGCCCCGCTCAAGGATTGCTCGACTATTTAATCCCGCGTGCTGCAGGCATTAATTCAATCTGCCTGCGATTAGAGCGATTAGCGTTAATCTCCAACAATTCTCGAAGCGTTTGAAACCAGGCGCGTAGGCTACGCTGACACAGCGCGAGTCTCGGCGGGGAAGGAGCTGTGGACCGAGATCACGCACCTGGCCGTCGAAATCAACCACTACATTGTTAGAGTGGTGGGCATTAATCTCACTCAACAGCCAGTGTTTGAACCAATGCGGCGCGCAGCAGCGGATAGGACAGCAGTGTGCGTCTCGGCGGGGATGGAACGGTGGTCTGGCGCGACCGCGAACATGAACCTCGGCCTGCCCGGCGACAAGCACTTCAGACGAGTAGTTTAATGTGCTGCCGGGTGAAATGAATCGGCAATATAAAACACTTCGTCGGAACGCAACGAAATACATTGGTGCAGGCTTACAACATTGACTCTCCGCTGCACTGACCTCAACCTACTGCTGGCTCTTGACCGAGTGCTGGTTCTGGTCGCCGCGGAAGCCGCTTTGGATCTCGGCGATCGTCAGGTCCGACGTCTCGGGCACCATGAAGTAGATGAAGACGATCGACAGGATGGTCGTGCACAGGAACGGCATGAAGCTGTAGTCTGTGATGGCCTCCTGCACGTACGGAAAGGCGATGCCGATGATCAGTGCGCACATCCACTTGAGGAACACGCAGATGCCTACGGCAGCTCCGCGTGCCGAGTCCGGGAAGAACTCGGCGATCATGGGCCACAGCAGCGGACCGATGCTCACATCGTAACCCACCACGTAGATGCCGAGCATCACGACGGACAGCCACCCGACGTTGTAGACCATCGACAGCGTCATGCCTACGCAGCACAGCGCCATGACAAAGATGCCCCACAGCAGCATGGCGCGCTTCGGCAGGAACTGCGTCGCGTAAGCGGCGATGGGCACCGGCACCACATTCAGGATGTCGATGATGACCACGCCCAGCCGCGCGTCCGGGATGCCAGCGTCCGTCAAGATGGACGACGAGTACCAGAAGACGGCGTTGATACCCACGAGCTGGTTGATGCACGTGAGCCCGAGCGCCACCATCAGTTGCTTGCGGTACTTGGCCTTGCTCATGATCGTCCACGGGCTCTCGGCCTCAGCTTCCGGCTCACCACTGACCGTAGACGGCAGCTTGCTGCGGTCGTGGCGGGACTGGATCCAGCTCATAATGGCGTCCACATTCTCCTTGCCGTACAAACGGGCGATCTCCTTTTCGGCCTCGTCCTCCTTGCCGTGCGCCACCAACCAGACCGGACTCTCGACCATGAAGAAGTACGACGTCACCAGGTAGCCGGCCGCCAACACGATCGGCATGCCGGCGATCCAACGGAAACCCGAGGTCGTGTTCCAGTACCAGAACGTCGTGGCCACGCCCAAGATGCCCAACGTTGCGGCCAGGTGCGTGTTAGTGCCGAGCGCGTGACGGTTGTGCGGGGTCGAGATCTCGCTCAGGAACGTGTTGACCACGGCCATGGCGATTCCGTTGGCGATGCCGGCCACGAACCGGCCAAAGCCGAACCAGGCCGCGGTCGGGGCCAGCACCTGGATGACCGACGCCAGCACCATGATGACCGTGTTGAAGCGCAGCGTTTTGCGGCGACCGAATTTGTTGGACGGATATCCCGAGAGGAAGCTGCCGACCATGCCGCCGACAATCCATGCGTTCGACAGCAGCGTCCACGTCGTTTTGGTGTGGCCCGGGAACATGATGCATGTGCCCTCAACGACCGGGCGGACTGCGCAGTCCTCCGTGTTGTGGAACTTGTGCAGATTGATCTGGTGACTCGACCAACCGTAGTGGAAGGCCTCGAGCATGGCGATGCCCACGGACGAGTACACGATCCAGCGGGCAGCGATGGCTCGCTTCTCGATGCTCAGCTCCTGGACATCGTCGGCGGGAGACAGCGCGATGGCGTAGTCGGTGGCGTGGTTGCTGTTCGGGGTCGGAGGCATCATTCTTCCGGGCGGTCGGTCGAGGTTTTGAAGCTTGGACTGGAAGCCGGGTCCGCGGCGGAAGGCGAATTGAAAATGAGAACCGAGCTCTGCTAGTGCCGCACTGGCCCAGCGATCCCCGCGCAGTGTTGGGTCGAATTAAAACGCGCCCGCCATGAGCGGGGCCCTCCTGGTCTCTGGTAAGCAGCCTTCAACGAAACCAGGGCGGTGGGGTGCAAGCGATTTGTGTGTTCTGGCGGGTGCGCCGAGGTTCACGGTCGCGGTCGCGCCAGACCACCGTTCCATCCCCGCCGAGACTCACACTGCTGTCCTATCCGCTGCTGCGCGCCGCATTGGTTCAAACACTGGCTGTTGAGTGAGATTAATGCCCACCACTCTAACAATGTAGTGGTTGATTTCGACGGCCAGGTGCGTGATCTCGGTCCACAGCTCCTTCCCCCGCCGAGACTCGCGCTGTGTCAGCGTAGCCTACGCGCCTGGTTTCAAACGCTTCGAGAATTGTTGGAGATTAACGCTAATCGCTCTAATCGCAGGCAGATTGAATTAATGCCTGCAGCACGCGGGATTAAATAGTCGAGCAATCCTTGAGCGGGGCACTCAGCAGAGAGGTGAGGCGAGGCGAGGCCACGCTTCAACGATCTGAAGCTAGAGACGGGACCCACGGTGCGAGCAAGTCGGGCGCTCGGCTCAGGATCGGCACCGCACCTCTACGGCTGCTGCTGCTGCTGCACCGCACTGCGAAGAAGACGTCTCCGTTCGCGATCGAGTACGTGTGGCGTTCCGAGGAAATCAGTCACCGAGTGCGTGACCGGGCAGCTTCAACGACGCTCCAGTGGCGACGGCCGCTTTGGCCGCGTCCAGCACTGCCATTTACGTATGCAAAACCGATCAACAAGACAAGCTGCGTGCGGTGAGTTGTTGCCGCTTGATCGAAGCAGCCTAGCACGCTCCACTCATCCCGCTCGCTCCACTCATCAAGGGCTGCTTGAGCCAGGCGGGATCGCAGCTCGAGATGGTTGTTGCAGCTCAAGAAGGAACTTCCAGTTCGAGAGGATACTTCGAGGAGAAGTTCAAGGAGGAGTTCTCAAAACTGGAAGTGTGGGTCTCCTTAAACTTTCCGGGGAGCTGAAGCTGGTCGCGCGAGCTTGGGTAGTAGTACAATGAGATGCAGAGCGCTGTGAGAGCCTCATCGAAGCTGCGCATGTGACGCTGCTGCATCGCACCGCCGAACGCATTGATCGAGTTCGAGAAAAGCGTCAAGGTCGAGTTTAACAAACTTCCAGGCGACGCTGGACCACGCTCGATAGACGGGCCGTTCAAGCACTCCAGGAATCGATCAGGACGTCTTGAAGTTCAAGGGCGGCACAGCTCAGCTCGGCTCAGCTCAGCTTGGCATGGCCTCGAATAGAATTGCTCTCTGCTCACCTGTAGCACTAAAGCTTGCTGGACTCGACGATCCATTCAGCCAGGATGCTGTCACGGGAGTGTGAGCGAACGGCAAAAGCTGTTTGATCCATTAAGTATAGTTATTTGATCCACCACGTTTCTCTTCTGGCAACCGAGTCCCGGGTTCGAGACGACGACTTCGAGGATGCTTTCGAATTCCAGCGATCTCGCGCGTGTGAGCCCTGGAGCAGTTCCCATAGAAAAGTCGTTCGGGCGGTCCAGGAGCGCGGTGTCAGCAAGCCTTGAAGTTCAAGATCGAGAGCAGTTGGTTTTCGAGGGTGCGGCAGTTGGTTTTCGAGGGTCTCACTGGAACTTAGGACACAGGAATTGATGCCGCCTTTAACGACTTCGATGGCGCTTTACAAAACGTATATTATCAACACACTTACAGCTAGGACTTGCCTAGTTCTGGCTCTTGTTCGAATGCATGCTGTGCTCGCTTCGGAATCCGTCCTGGATCTCCGCGATCGTCAAGTCCGACGTCTCGGGCACCATGAAGTAGATGAAAATGATCGACAGGATGGTTGACCCCAGGAAGGGGTGAAGCTGTAGTTAGTGATGGCCTCCTCCACGTACGGGAAGCCAATGCCCACAATCAGCGAGCAGATCCACTTCATGGTGATGCAAATGCCGACGGCTGCACCACGCGCCGAATCCGGGAAGAGCTCGGCGACGATAGGCCACAGCAGTGGGCCGATGCTCAGGTCGTAGCCCACCACAAACAAACCCAAGAACACAATAGACAGCCACCCAACGCTGTAGACCAGCGAGAACGTCATGCCGATGCAGCACAACACCATGAGGAAGATGCCAGCGATTAGCATCGTGCGCTTGCGCATGACCTTGGTCAGAGCGGCGGCGATCGGCACCGGGATGACGTTGAGAGCATCAATGACCATGAGACCTACACGCGAGTCGGAAATGCCGGCGTCTTTCAGGATCGACGACGAGTAGAAGAACACAGCGTTGATACCCACGAGCTGGTTGATGCAGGTCAAGCCCAACGCGATGACCAGCGGCTTGCGGAATTTGGACTCGGTCAGGATTGTCCAGTTGCTCTCGGTGTGGACCTTGTCGGACGCGTTGCTGAGCATCGACGGCAGCTTGGAGCGACGGTCGTTAGCTTGGATCCAGCTCATGAGCAGACTGACGTTGTCCTTGCCGTACAGACGACCGAGCTCCTTCTCAGCCTCAGCGTCCTTGCCGTTGGCCACCAGCCACACGGGACTTTCGACCATGAAGAAAACGACAGGAACACGAACCCACCAGCGAACACGATCGGCATGCCGGCGATCCAACGGAAACCCGAGGTCGTGTTCCAGTACCAGAACGTCGTCGCTACGCCGAAGATACCCAACGTCGCGGCCAAGTGCGTGTTGGTTCCCAATGCGTGCCGGTTGTGTGGGGTCGAGATCTCGTTGAGGAAAGTATTCACCACTGCCATCGCCACACCATTCGCGACACCAGTCACGAACCGACCGACCGAGAACCATGTCGGGTTGTTGGCCACCACTTGATGACCGACCCCAACACCATGATGATGGCGTTGAACCGCAGCGTCGTGCGACGACCGAATTTGTTGGACGGAAAGCCCGACAGCAGACTGCCAAACATTCCGCCGACGATCCACGCGTTCACCAGCAGCGTCCACGTCGTCTTGGTGTGCCCGGGGAACATCAAACACGTGCCTTCCTCAATGGGTCGCGCATTACACTGTTTGGTGTTGCTGAAGGTGCTGAGGTTGACTTGCGAGTTGGACCAACCGTAGTGGAAGGCCTCGAGCATGGCGATGGCGACGGACGAGTACACGATCCAGGTCGGCTTCAATGAGCGCTGCTCACCCTCGAACTGCGGGTAGTCGTCTTGGACGTTGATCGGAGGCGTCTCGACGACCGCATAGCCATTGCGGGGCGACTGGGTCAACGACATCTTGGAACTGCGAGGGATTCTTGGAGCTTCCGGTGTCGAGAGCGAATTGCAAAGTGATCGAGCGTAGTGAGATCGGCGGAGGGCTCTTAGCTGGTGTGGTCTGTCCACGCTCGAAGGCAATCGTACCATCGGGAAAGGACCGAGTTGGCGCGTCATGCATGGCACGGTTTCTGCTGACACTGTCATGCCGCCGTTAATACTCGGAGCAGCGTTAGTCGGGGATGCCTGCCACCGCACTGCAACCACTCATCAAGTTTCAACACAGGTTTCTGAAGCACAAGGAGGCCTGGCTCACTGGTTCGTACGATCTTTACGCCGTTCAACGATGGTGAACATGCTCCGATCCCCCTGGCTCACTGGCGGACAACCAAGCCGTGGTGACAGCGTTCATATTCGCTAATTCATGTACTGACTGACACCTTGGTTTGCAGTTCCACTCAAAGCATTCCATCCTCAAATCAAACCAGTTTGCAAGCATGCTGTGCCTTTATCGGCCGCATTTGCTGCTTTGAAATGACTGACAATGGGGACGTGGTAAAACGCAGTTTCCCAGTCTTCTCCTACTAACGGTACGATCCAGCTCGGCTTGGTTCTCTCATTTCTCAACTCGCACCGCAACGAAGACGTTGGTTGTGTTTTCTTTGTCAAGACGTTTGTCGGGAAAGTTGTCTCCACGATGGTCAAGGCGACCGATTTCGAGGTGGAGGGGTGACGATGTTCGCCCCATTGCCAGCGACGACCTACCGCTACGTGATCTCTCTCAAGAGCAGAAAAGTGAACATCGGGATGGAGGATCGCTCCAGCAAAAAGCAATGGTGAGTTGCCAGAGGCCTTGCAATAGGAGTCTAACCTCATGAGGCTGATGATGTGGAATTGGGCAGGCAATCGGGGTTTCTGAGCAAGGACGACTACGTTACGGCTGCAAACGTCTTCGTGGACGCAACAGCAGCGGATTACGTTTCGGTATGGCACTTGAGAGAGCCAATGTCACCACGTCTAACAGCTTTGTTCTCAGTGCTTCAAGCAATCCCTGGAGTGTTCGCTGGAGGGTAATGACGAGGCCTAGCGCGAATTGACTCCGCTCAAAGGCGACAAGCTTCGACTCGATCTGAGCTTGAAGATCCGTTTGCTGCGATCGGAGCGCCTGATCAGCTACACTTTCGAGCTACAGCCAGTGGCTGTTGAGCGCATTGACATTCTCGAGTCGAAGATGAAAGACCAGCAAGAAGAGATGGAAAAGCTTCGTGGGGATGTTGACAACAAAGAGGCTTTATCTCCACGCGGAAAGCCAGTCGTGGTCTTCTACGAAGCCCGATTGGAATCAGTTAAACTCGGATCATTTCGAGCTGACGGGAGAAAAGACCTCGATTCGGTTCCTTGTGTCGGGCGTGTATGCTGTTGGGGCCCTCGTGAACCATATGCCGACCCAAAGCAGTGGGCGGATTGAGCTGCAAAAGGATGGTGCCCAGCTCCAATATGCGGCATCCAGTGCTGCTTCACACTACGACACCTACAGCGAGAGATACCAGAACTGTGCCCACCAAACCAGCACCTCGCTCATGAGCATATTTTGCATTGAGAAGAGTGCCGATGTTGCAATCGTGTGCATAGGAACGTCAATGGCTTCGAGCACCACTTCATACTTGACGGCAATGCGCATTGGCACTTGAATTTGAGGTTATGACTGCCGGAGCTAATGTCAATGTGGTAGCTAAGAGTGGACTGACAACGTTAATGGATCTTGGCGTGTACCGCAATCCTGATGTAGAGCTGTTAAAGGCTCTTGTGGTAGATGGAGGAGCCAAAACAGAAGCAGTAGATGGTGAAGGATAGACAGCGTTGATGCATCTCTGCGAGGCTGGGAAGGCCAACGTGTAGATGCTGCAATTTCTAGTTGTGGATCTTGAAGTGGGTGTGAATGCAGCCTGTTGCGACGGCTGGGCAGAGTTGATGTGTCTCTGCGGGTCTGGCAAGATGCTGGATAAGGGAAGTTTAAAGTAGTTGGTTGTGGATCGCGGGGCTGATGTCAGCACTGTATATTATGACAGAAGAACAGCGTTAATGCATCTCTCTCGCTATTCAAATACTGACGTTGAAATTTTGAGGTTTTGCTGAGCCACCGTCGATGCTGTCGACAAAGACAGACAAGATGTGGGCTGCGAATCGCGGCATTACCAAGATTGTGGAATTATTGTTGCTCATGGATGCGGACCCAAGCATTTTCGATAAGTATCAGAAGATTGCACGAGGTTATACGGCCATCATGGCCTTAAAGACGTGCAAGAACTGCTCTCTACAAGATGACTCTTCATCCAAGCGCATGGTCACGACTGTCGCTTATTGGCACTTCATCAGGTACAGCCCTCCAATAATTTTTCCGTGGTCGGCGGAAGAAGACTTTCCGAAGAACATGCGGAGCTGCAAAGGCGAAGATGAGGGTGGGGACATTTTGATTCAACGATGATGTTGATTGAGCACCTTCAGTCTCCAGTTTTTCCTTGGAGAATCTTTGGTAGCTAGCAGGAAAACCATTTTACGTTCCATAGCAAGTGAAAGGCCGAGCAAGGTCGTAGTCAGTCCCAAAATCCACTCCATTGTAAGGACCACTCGGGAGTAATAGGAAGCCAGGAGAAATCTCGCTCTCGAATTCTCCTTCATCTTCTTCCCCAGATCGACCTCACAACTTTTCGATGGCAAATATTTCCAAGCGCTTTGGTCGAAATGAGTTACTGCCGCTAGTAAGGCCAATGCTTCTAGAACGTTTTGCAGAGTCACTTTCATTACCGATTGATGGTTGATGGGGCAAACTAAACACGAACGGAGATCATTCGTCTCACAACATAATTTCCTGAGCTATGGGTAGTTCTCGAGCAGCAACTCGGCTATCTGTCGATCGTGCTTGCCCAACCAAGATGGGTCATTGCCGCATGTGGTTCAGCGAATTGATGGCTATCTTGACGATTTCTTCGACCAACACGTTTTCGTTGCCGCCTGTGAGCGTGGTGCCCCAGTAGACATCTTGAAATTTTATCTCGAGCGTACGACACCAAACTGGATGGAGGCCGTGAATGCATCAGCCAGAAGTGGCCACGTCAACGTTCTTCAGTGGATGGTGACGAAGTACAAAATATGGTCTGGGGCCGTGGGATGCAGATTTCGATGTAGCTACTGATCTAGCCTACCGGTTTGGCCACCTCGAAGTTGCAGAGTATTGGCCACACGATCACGACAGTCCAATCAATTTTGCATCTATCAATGGACACTTTGACATTGTGAAAAGGTTTCATCGCGTCGCACACGGAGCTTCTTGCAGCTACGCGTACACGAACGCAGCGGGGGCGGGCATTTTGAAATCGTCAAGTGGCTGCACAAGAATTGCATTAGCGACCTCATCGGCTACGAGGCCAAGCGAATTACGACCGTTATTGACTATGCTGCCCGGAAAGGAGATATCGTAATTGCACAATGGCTGCTTGATAATACCAACGCTTCTTGTTCGAAGCTAGGTGTTGAATGGGCTGCCGCAAACGGGCATTTAGAAATGGTGAAATGGCTTCACAGACATTTTAGCGACAAATTCACAGCAGGAGCTATGGACTCTGCTGGTGGGGCTGGTCAGCTGGAAATTGTCAAGTAGCTGCATCAGAATCGCACAGAAGGATGTACGAAGTGGGCAATGGATTATGCTGCAGGCGATGGGCATCTCGAAATGTTAATGTGGTTGCACGAGAATCGAACGAAAGGATTCTCGACCAACGCGATCGAATTTGCCGCCTTTAAAAGAAACCTGCCTGTACTGCGCTGGCTGTACGAGTGTCAACCCGCAGCTTTCTGTCGAAGAGGTAATCTGATGGAGTTTGCTGTGCGAAATGGTCATCTCGATGTTGTTAAATGGTTGCACGAGCATCACTTCGATGAATGCTTTGATGCTTTGTCGATATAGTGATCAGCGCAGCGTGGAGAGGCTTTCTGGATGTTGTCCGCTGCGTTTTCGACAGCAACATCAACCAAGATTACGGCGGTGAGTTGCGCCGTGCTGCTGACGACGGACACATCGAAGTTATCGAGCTGCTAATCACCTCGGAAGGTCCGGCTTCGTATGCCGTGTACAGTGGCAAAGGGATCGATCTGTGCGTTGTTAATTAACTAAATGATGTAGACGAATGCCGATGGAAGGCATCTTCGCAGCATGAGCAAACGACTCGAGAAATGGTGGAATTACTGGCATGGTTTTACGAGAAGAATCTCGACGGATGCTTCTCTCGATTGGTGGAGTTGATGTTGGAACGAGGCTATCAGAGACTCGTGCACCAGTTTTCGTGTCCCAAGACAACGTTGATTTCCCCAAGCACATTAAGCTAGCGATTCAGTACTGAAGAACTTCGTTGACGAGATGGCTTATCAGAAACTACCCTGACTTGGATATTGATACAGCCCTCTCTTTGGTGAAACCACAATTTGGATCGAGCAAGGCATGTACGGGAATCGAAATGCTGCTGCTTCTTTCTGAAAGCCTTCGAATGTCCGTGCTGTGTCAATTGTTAACTAACCAATGGGACTACGACGAAATTTTGTGGTTTCTGGACAACACTCGCTTCGATCAAGAGATTTCTCGTGCAAGGATTCGTGATTCGTTCCAGCGCTTGGATGAACGAAAGAGATTATTACTGTGCTTCAAGGATTCGCAAGGCACGTTGGTGCTTTCCGACGCAATAGTTTGACGCCAATACATATCTTTCTCGTTCTTACACAAGAATCATTGGACCATTTGCTAGCAGCAACATATATTATAGAAGAACCACACATTTTGGTTCGTCCAACCGATTCGTCAGCCTTATCGAACCGTGCTGAGAATTATATTAGTGGGTCTCCATTCTCACCCATAGAGTCCTTCTTCGAACGAAAGTACACTTGTCAAAGGACTGGAGGTGCTGCAAATGAAAATATGTTTGTGATGACATGTTGGTCCAGTTGACAGAGCGCCGAGAGGATACCCAGGCCATGCGACCTGATCTACGAGCAGAAACAACACTCAAGAAGGAGATCTTAGCGTCGATGGGTAGTCCCGGCGATCGGTTGACAGGCGTAAGATGATGTTTCCTGAAATCACGGAGGGGTTCGCGATATGCGTCTGGAACAATTACATCAAGGTATTCCAGGCTTCTGTATATCTCCAGCATCTCCAACAAGGCTTTTAAATCGGTTTGGATGCGCGGGAGATAGTGGGTTCCAGCCATTGAGTCCCAACCGGACGCCAAGTTGGTCATGCGAACGTGGAGACGGCGCTAGCATTTCGATACGGTGCTATTTGAATCGCTCAAAGCGCTTGAAAGTTCTGTGATATCGTTCCAATTACAAGTCAGCGACGGGAGCGGTTGACCACTGGCGTGGTAAGCGCTGAAGTTGAGTCGAGCGTCCACTACAGATCCACCGCAAAGCGCCAGCTCCTGAAGGTTCGGACAGCATTGCAAAATCAAGTTTTCTTTCAGCTCCACGGTGACATTATCAAGCGTTAAGTATTTTAGGGATTGCCCAATCGTTCCAGAAACTTGGGAGGCCATCCGAAATGGAGGCTTCATATTTGTCAAAGGCAATCGTAAGAGAAGTCAGATCGCTTGGACTACCGTTGACAGAGCTATAGCCGAACATCAAGTCGCTTCTTTGAACTTGGCAGTGACCAAAGCCCGGAATCAGTGCATTTACCCACTCGCTTTCACCGTCGTCACTAAAGGTACGAACGCAACGTACAGGCGCCTTCAGTATCATAGCACGAGTACCTTTGCTAGGCTGGCCTTGGTTATTGAACTCCCAGTGGAATTTAGCTCCACCTGTCAGAAGAGCATTTCTCCCGTCAACCGTTCCACGAGGAGCACATACAAGTTCTTCCTCAGGGAACTCCGAGTTTAATACAGCTCTAAAAGCTTCCATATCTGTATCACTCATGCTACTAATGGAAAGAAGCGCGAGGGATTCCAGGACAGAGCACTCGCGAGCTCTCTTGGAAAAGAGCGAATATGCTAGCCATCGCCACCACTCGTTACTCTTATTCTGGTCGCTCGGATCCAGCTCTAAGCGCAACGACAATTTCTAAGTCGTCTGATTGAAAACCATCGCCGAACACATTGCTTGAAAGTCCCAGAACCGCATCATGGCGTCGCATTCGATATGAACGGTACCAAGCTGGAGTGGCAGCGATGTACCGTCCCCTTCTGGATAGTAATTTGTGCCCGAGAGCCTACGACTACGACGCGAGCTGTCAAACACGCGAGCCATCAGTTGGCCAATTGCCTTCTTGGAAACACGTTCATCCGCTTTAAAGTCGCGATCCAGCACAAGCCACAGAGACACCTGCGAGAACCACACATTATCCAGTACCAACTTCTCGACCAGCGTCGTCATGTCCGCGCGAACCATAAAGTTGTTGAAGTCCGCAATCATCGGCTCCAGCACAAACGTGCACCGTAGAGATCCATTGGCCCCGTCTTGTTTCTCTTCACTTCGTTCGTAGTCTCCCCAACTCTGACGAATTAGAGTCTGAGCTTCCAAATATCGTCCAGTGGCCTGACGGATCCTTGATCCGCCATCGATATCTGCGTTCTTGCAGAGAAGTAGACTCGCACGGGGACTTTAACGCCCACGCCTGGTTCACCGGGTCGTAAATTACCGTCCTCAAACGCTGCGATTTTCTTTAAGGTTTCTAAATACTCAAGACTAGAATTTCCACGTTGGGAAGCTCCACAAACCTCCACCAGGTCGTAATCTACTTGGTCCTGCTCGGTCTCGCTCTTGTAGCCCTTAAGATCCACAAACAAAATGAATTGAACTGGAACTTCCTCGTCAACCGTGTCTTCTCCTTCCTTGCCGAAATCCACACCACAATAAGTGGAGAGAATAAATTTCCACGCCTTGTAGTCCACATGAGCCGCGGCCGCGAGAAGCCCCAACGCTTCCCGGAACGTACGGAAGTTTATCTGAAATTGTTCCAAGTCTCGTGGAAAATCTTTCCGCGCTGGCAGCTTCACTTCCAGACGGCGACCACCAACGTCCCAGAGCTCCTCGTCGCGCTCTGGGAGGCTGAACCATACGTGTTTCTTCAGCACGGCGCACCACGGCGCCAGGACACTCCAGCGCTGCTCCATTGCGAAGCTAAGGAATCCACGAAAACGATAAAGCATCAATTACCAACTTCCACGATATTCTGGTATTGTATTTTGTTTTATAGCTGAGCCAGCGATCAACAAGACCAGAGGCCACAATGCTTTTCGAATCGAGTTCACCCATACATCTGACGGCGATCGCTGATCAACGTGCTCGACACTCCGTCATGTGTCTAAAAGCTTTTGGCCAAGTCCACGAGATGTTGCTTGGACCATCCCAACTGCTCGACCAAGTCGAACGATCGTGCTGGCGAGCCAAACCGCCTGGAGTGCTCAACAGATCCCTTGTCATCGCCTCCTCTACGAACCGGACGGGCATCGAGTGTGTGTGTGTTGATCTCATGTCGAAAAGTGCCATCGTGTAGCTGTCGTAGAGGACTGACAGTCATCCTCGTGCAGCTCTGGGCCATTCGACCAGACACAGCAGGCGTGTTGTCTTCAACGAGTTCGTGTCAAGGCCATTGCCCGTATGGTTTTCACGAAGGCTCTCGATACGTCAAGAGTGCGACGGTGTTGACTCGCTCCAGTCGAGCATGGCATGGCACCACGGAGCTCTCTCGACCCGATGAATCGATCCGAGTCTCCGCTAGTCGTCAAACCATTTCCCAATTGGCCTCGTCCGCATCACCCGCCCACCAACTCAAGGCAATCTCCAATCAACTCGATCAACTCGATCAACTCGATCAATGAAGGTCTTCTCGGTTTTCGCTATCGCTATGGCGTTCGTCGCTATGACCTCGACGGCTGATGCGCAGCGTCGACTGCGGTCCGAGGCGTCAGCTGAGACGGACGCCACGGTGAGCACAGACTTCACAGCGTTGGGCTCCGGATCAAGCTTCACGCCCGGCAACGTCGAGGCGGAGAGCAGCTTCGGCGCTCTGGACAAGGAAGGCTCCTTCTCGGGCAAACACACTGCCGGTTCCATGGGCGGTGGTGCCGGTCGCGGTAATCACGGCGACTCGGGCCACGGCATGCAGAGTGTTGGATCGGGCGAAGGCTTCCCGCCCATGGACAGCGGTTCCTTCGGCGGTCACCAGGGCGGAGGTCACGGGTTCGGTGGGCACAAGGGCGGCTCTGGTTTCGGCGGTGGCCACTTTGGCGGCTCTGTCGGGGGTTCGTTTGGCGGCCCCGGTGGTGCTGGTGGCTCGGGTTTCGGCGGTGGTAACTTCGGCGGATCGATCAGCGGTGGCAACTTTGGTGGATCGGTCAGTGGAGGTGAACCATCGTCGACTAACTCGGGTAAAGCTCCTGCGTCGGGTTCGGTCGCTACGAGCTCACTCTCCGCTTAGAAAATGGAAGCGGATCATGTGTAAATAATGCGTTGCTCAAGCTCGACAGGAAGAGCCTCAAATATATGTACGATGCGTATAGACTGCAAGCCCGGAAGATTATATCAAACTTTTGTACGAGCCACACATATACACAACATCCTGGACGAAGATTCGTTTCTTCAGCCTTAAGCAGAGAGGGAGACGACAACAGTTAAAGCGGACACAGCGACTTCACCCTAGTTAGTCAATGGCCCGCCACCGCCGGTTGATCCACTAATGCCACCACCGTTTTTTAGCCTCCGCAGTCAGCTTTGCTCCCTGATCGACCGAAGCCGCCACCATTTCCCGACCAATCGAACCCAGCACCGTTTCCCGAGCTTCCAAAGTCCCCACCATTGGACGATCCGAAGCCATCCCAGCTCCACGAGCCTCCAAAACTACTTCCACCGAGCCAAGAGCCTCCGCTAATTCCGCTGCCACCACCAAAGGAACTACCTCCCACAGCAGAAATCCCGCTACCACTCTGGTTATCGGGTGCGCCCTTCGACCCAGAGCTTTCCGGTCCAATACTGCTCTCAGGCTCGACATTGCCGGGAGTGAAACTCGATTCAGAAGACCGACTCGTGAGATCGGTCTCAGCAGATGCCTCGGAACGGGGGCGGCGCTGCGCATCCGCCGTCGAGGTCGTGGCGAAGAATATTACAGCGATAGAGAGGGTCGAGAACACCTTCATTGTGAAGAAGTTACGGAATTCTCTTGAGTTGGTTGGGAAGTGATGCGGGCGGTGCAAATTGGGAAATGGTCGAGACTTGACTCGATCCATCCGATAGAGTACCAGGGCGCGCTATGGCACCATCCCTTGGAGTGTCAACCATTTTCGCTACAACCATACGCGGACATGAACTAGTTGAGGATGACATGCTCCGTACATTTAGTCGAATGGCGCAGAGCACGATGTTTTCAGTCAGTCTTCTTCCACAACCAGCATTCGTATCCGCTCTGAAGAGGGGATGGCAATGAGATCCGGTGAGCCAACCCCAGGCAGCACGTAATTTGATATGGTAAGAGGACGGTCGGTGGACAGCTTGCCATAGCCGTTGACTTGTGGATAACGTCTGCGGTTGCTCCTTCCAATAATCTGGTCTGCCCAAATAAGGCAGTCCCATGGATGGTAGGCAGCCAAATGATTTATGCAGAGGACTTGAAAACAATATCCATCCTCGGCTTGTCGCGGTGCTTTCGTCACCGATAAACATATTTTCATAGCGGATATATATCATGGCTCCTCAGCTAGAAGCTTCAGAATCGCTTCATCAATTTTTCCTGACACACAAAGATATATCAACGCGGTCCTGCCACGATCTTGTGCATTGACTTTAATTCTTACACAACCTGAAACTGCAGTACATTCTCGCATGCACAAACCAACATCCCAATACTTAGTGCGCACCAACTCCGACCCTTACGAGCTAACGAGCTAATCACCACTTCAACGAGCCTGAAACTTTGAAGTCAAAAAGTGGACGTCGTCGCAGCAACCGCAATTATTCTCACCCATAAGCAGCAAAAACTTCCTCCGACTGGACCTTAGGCGTGAACCAGCGTAAGATCCCCATCCCCCCTCTCTCCTTGCCTGGTAGTGTTCAATGTGGCTCCGCCCCGTGGAACGAGTTAGGTTCTTCGCCAGGTCCCTATGCGGTTTTCACAGGTACTAAGTTAGTGCCACTAGCACGAAGACCTGCGTGGACCTCATTCAGCGCTTCATGCGCAGCTGTGCGTTGAGAACCACGGGCTTTAAAACATCTTGGCTTGAATACCGTGGCTCCGCACGGCAGGAAGGTTCGCTTCGTCCGCCCACCTCCACTCCTGCTCTGAATTAGCTTGGCCTAATACTCGTTTATAGTAGAAGAGAGCATACCCGACGCATGCGGAAGTTGAGCTACTTCGGTGGCAAGACGGCTCGCGAAACGCGTTCACAATACAATAATACTCGTTTTTAAGGTTCTAGAAAAAACACTCCCGCAATGCTTTTTACCTACGGAAACATGTGAGAAGTACTTTGACTCGTCCCACGCAGAGAAGAAAAAGGAGAACAACATCTCCTTTGTGCGAGTCAAAGAACTTGCCTCAGCGTCGACACCACATTTTCCGATGCCTCCTAATCGCCGTAGCATATATGTTTACCGGACGGATGCAGGTCTCGGCTTTTCCGTCCGCAAGCGCGGAATCACATTCGAGGCGCATGTTGTGCAGGTCAACGGTATTGTCCATCGCGCGGGGATGCGAGGCGGCGATCTCATACGCGGCTGGAACACGCTCGCTGAGCCAGCAAATACAATCCGGCACGAATGGGATGCAAACACGATGGACCAGCTCAGTTGAAGTGGTGAGGTGCACATTGTCTTCATCCAGTCGAAAAGCGACCTGTCCGAAGCAGAGTGTCAAATACGCGACAAACGAGCAAGCAAAATCAACAGTCTCAAGGTAATGTTTTACTGCTGACAGAACATATTTCTGATGAGTACGGCTAATCATCCACATGCAGCAATCTTTGAGACGCCAAGGTCGGCTCCCTCAATTCCTGAATCGCTTGCAAGAATGGGATCAAAAGAATGGACCTGCGAGCAACACGTCCATTACTGCTAAGGAAACAGCAAACGCCAACCAAAAAGATGATCAAGTCGTGCAAGAGGACGATGAGGGCAACGAAGACGATCAAGAAGTAGAAAGTAAGACTGGTGCAGATCGCTCTCATGCGAGCATGGGGAGAGCTATCATGCCTCGCTTCAAGCGCCCAATTGACAATCAGAGTAAGCTGCCCAGCTCCACTCGGAAGAGGATGAAAGTCACACAAGAAGAGGAAAACGACACGCAGACCAACAGCGAGGAGAGCGACGATAGTGAAATTGGGACTGAGAATTGTTCGCAGCATAGCTCTCCTGAGCCACGTCTTCCGAAACGAAACGGAAAAGCGAAAGCTGCTCGAGCTAGCGACGAGAGCGATGACGACAATGACTATAGCGATAAGTGTGGCACGGATCGTAGCAGTGATGATCCTGATACCAGCTTGGGTATGTCTTCCGTTGGGAACCAAAAAGATAGACAATCGATCAACTCGCCAGTTTTCGAGCATGGTTTGATCACAGAGAACCACAGCCTAAGGTCGACTCGAGAGCCACCTCAACAACTTCAAAGTGATCAATCCCATCAGACAGAAGTTGATATGACTGGTCCTGGGGAGATATCAGTTCACAGAGAAGCTGATCCCAATGACTCGGCCGAATGTGATGACCAAGGTATGGACAATCACATGCAAGACAATAGCAGCGATTTGTTCCAAGAGCTCCCAACTAAGAGAGCCGAAACGTTTTTGATGGAGGTGCTGTCGGAAGAGGAAGATAAACATACAACTATTTTTCCCGACTGGGGCAAGAGTATTTTGGAGATCTTAGACATACAGCAAGATGAAGTGTCAGGAGGTAAAGTCAAAGAGGACGAAACGCAGGACGCGGAAGTCACTGTGGAGGCTGCACTGGTTGATACCGTGGCGTTGCTTGGAAAAGCAACCACTAGCTTCAATCCCGATTCCAGCCATTTCACGCTAAGAGGTTGCGTCGAATTGACGATAAGAACTGTGAAATTGTTTCCACTGCGTGAATACGACGACCCTTTCAAGGTAAGAAATTACCAGATACGTAGTAGCATGCTTTGTCGAGACTAACTGGTTTTGTTTGAGTCGTTAGAAAACTTTGGCAGACCAATTAAAACAACATGGTGTTGCAGTGTCAATGTGCGAGGATGCTGCAAACAAACCGCAACCTCCCGACCAATCGATGGTGGCATGCAGTGATGTTATTGACAAGGTTTTGAAAGCGACTTTGGCCTATCACCATTACGAAAAAACGTTGCTGGAGACTTTGGCGCGAAAACGGGAGAAACAGGATCGAGAGAAATTTGAGCTAGACCAACAAGGCCACGAATTGTCGAGATTTCTGGATGACGTCGACACGCTGATGAATTTTAATAATCACGGAATGGCCAACGCAAAGCGTGAGGAAGAACAGCTTAGGGGAAAATTGACCGAGAGGCCGACAAGCTTAAAGCCACTGTCTCCTGGGATGAGACCACCGACTCTGGAAGACCTGAGGACCGTTGTCGCAAAAGGGGATTTCCTCTGGAATAATTGTTGATGGTGAGAGCGGCGAGGGCAAGGTGTAACCAAGACACTGCACCTCGTCGCGGAGCCACGCGAGGATAGCGTGTATGCAGGTGCGATGGAACCGCGACAGCGTTCAAGATGCTGTGGTTGCTGTGAAGTAGTAACTGCAACGGGAACGGCAACCACAAAGCGCGTGGGTGCAAAGGATGCGTCAGAGGACGCGCCCTATAGGTGAGCTAGAGGTAGACAAGTCGAACTAGACCTCACTCTGCAGTTCAATCTCTCACTTCCGAAAATACACACTACTCATCAAGTCGACTACAGTCTTCCTTCCGTTGCGCACTCCAGTTCCAAGTGGTTATGAGCCCAATGCTGGGGCCAGACGACATCCTGAAAGACGGAAATTATTTCCATTGGGAATTTAATGCAAGAATGGCGTTGGCGAGGAAGGACCTGCTGCTTCACGTCACATTGAAGTCGGACGAAGTGATGCCCGGTATCGACCGTACCTCCGTGGCGTGGACCACGGCTGACATGAAAGCGTTTGCTATCCTGACTCGGCTGCTGAGCCCAGTTTACCAGGCGATGGTGCGCGAAGCGACATCCGCGCGACATGCATGGGAAATACTGGAGTCGTTCTTTGTGCGACGAAGTCTGCAAACGCATCCAGCTACGTCGCCAACTACACGAGTTCAAGATTGTGCCGGGTAGCAGCTTACTCGACCATTTATTGAGTTTCGACACGTTGTGCATGAATATTGCTGCTGTTGGTGATCCCCTCCCCGAGGACGAGAAGTTAGTCATACTACTGGGAAGACTCTCGTCCGAGTACGACTCGATGGTAAAAATCATAGAGAACAGCGCAGGCGTTGATCTCCTTGGCGCGAAGGAGATGCTTCGCCGAGAATACGAAAGAGCTCACACAAGAAGTGAGACTGAGGTCGCGCTGAAGGCTGAATACAACCATGGACGTGGGCATCTCCGAGGAGATCGCTCTAAACGGCGTACAGGACGTGGTGGGTTCACGCGTCATGCTGGACGCGGAAGTTTTGTTGGGAAGTGCTTCAACTGCGGTCGTGTCGGGCACAAGAAGGTGAACTG
The DNA here is from genome assembly GCA_011947325.1 of Phytophthora macrochlamydospora. Classification (NCBI taxonomy): domain Eukaryota; phylum Oomycota; class Peronosporomycetes; order Peronosporales; family Peronosporaceae; genus Phytophthora; species Phytophthora macrochlamydospora. Next base: position 136,630 of record JAAVTH010000389.1, read on the forward strand.
TCCCGACATCAGCTCACGAGATAGCGCTAGTGCTGGAGAGTTTGTATTCTCGGCCAGTGCGGAGAATTCGGGAGGATGGCTGCTGGATAGTGGCGCAAGCAGCCACATGACATTTTGTGCTGCGGACTTTGAATCGTATCGGGCGCTGAAAGCTCCGATCGATATTGGCATAGCAAATGGTCAGAAGATGACAGCGGTCGGCGTAGGCAATGTGCGATTGCAGCTGGCAAATGGCGCTCAAGTTGTTATGCAAGACGTACTGCTGGTTCCTTCTCTCGATCGGAGGCTGATTTCAGTATCAGCAATGGGCTCGAAGAATGTCGAGGCGCGCTTTCGAGGAGATAGCTGCAAGCGTTTTGGTGCAGATGGCACGCTGGTGACGGAGATACAGCGTCAGGGAAAACTTTTCGTTTTGACGGGCAGTGCAGGAATCGCAGCAGATCTGCCGCAGGAACAGGCAAATTTGAGCACGGCGGAAGGTGATGCTTCATTATGGCACGCACGCCTAGGACATCCTCCAAGCCGCAGAATGAAAGAGATTGCTGCGTCGAGTTTGGATTTGCCACGACAGCTGACAATCAAGAGCGACATCGACGACGATGAAGTCTGTTCGGGATGCATGAAGGGAAAACTGTCGGTGACGAAGTTTCCCAAGTCTGCAAAGTCCAGTGTGAAGACACAACGCGTGCTCGCTTTGGTTCATAGTGATGTCATGGGACCAATGAACGTGAAGAATGCAGGGGAGCACGGTATGTGCTCGCCTTTATCGATGACTATTCTCGATATACCATGGTGTACTTCTTGAAGGCCAAGTCCGAAGTTATGGACAAGTTCAAGCTGTACAAGACATTCGCAGAGAATCAGTTTGGACGGAGCGTCCGATGCATTCGAACTGACAACGGCGGGGAGTATGTGAACCACAACTTTGCGAAGTTTTGCCAGGCTCATGGAATCATGCACCAGACGACTACCCCGTACTCTCCGCAGCAGAACGGGGTTGCAGAGAGAATAAACCGTACCATCATGGAGATGACAAGGTCGATGATATACCACAAAAATGTCGACAAACGCTGGTGGGGAGAGGCTGTCAGTACAGCGGTGTACATCATCAACCGAATTCCGAACCACCTGGGTCAAGGTACTTCGCATGAGATCGTCTGGGGGAGCAAGCCTGAGCTTGGGCACCTCAGAGTATTTGGTGCTCGAGGTTTTGCCCACATCGACAAGTCTAAACGCAGAAAACTGGATGCGAAAGCATTTGAGTGCATCTTCTTGGGGTACTCGGAAACGTCCAAGGCTTACCGGGTGTGGAATATCACGACGGACAAGCTCGTGATAAGTAGAAGTGTTCGTCTAGACGAATCCGACGCTACTCGCTATTTGCAAGTCGTTGCACACGATGGTGACTTTGGTATCACTGCCAGTGATGAAGGTGATAATGATCTCACCGATGCCATCGACCCCTTGGCGCCCGTGGCACCATCAGCAGAATCCATGGGTACGGACGAAGACATGCTGGAGACTCCGCCTGTGGACGAGCAAATGGGGGAGGATGACAATACAGCACATCGGCTGGCGCTTGAGCACGTTTCAGAACCACCGCTACTGGAAGATGCTGCTGATAACGAGGTTTTGCCCGTCGACAGCGGAAATCAATTGGTGGTAAGACCTGTTCGCAGGGAATTACGGTCGGCCATGCAAATTCAACGTGAACCATTTGGTATTGTCGACAGTGACCGAACTGTTTTCTCGTCTGCTCCACGCCGTGCTCTCCCGCTTGGTCGCCATGGAAATCAATTGCTCACACTACTAGGTATTCCAGACGCACGTGACAGCTCAGAGTCTGTCGTTGAAAGTGGGCAAGGCGACATGCGAACTCAAGGTTCGAGTAATACTGGCCGTCGTGACAGCAAACGTCAGCGTACTTTCAGCGATGAGCAAGCCAATCTGTCCGCAGAAGTACCCAGAAGCATTCATGAAGCCATGAATTCTGATGATGCAGAACGTTGGAAGCAAGCGATGAATCAGGAACTTGACACCTTGGAGAAGAATAACACCTGGACCTACGTCACGCCAGGAGATGCCAAAGTCATTGGATCGAAATGGGTGTTCGCTTTAAAAAGGAACGAAAAGGGCGAAATCACTCGCTACAAGGCCCGACTTGTTGCACTTGGCTGTCACCAGAAGTTCGGTATCGACTACGACGAGACATATGCTCCGGTCATTAACATGAACTCTGTTCGTGTCTTCCTCAATCGGAATCTGACACTGAAGCACAAGGTGGAGCTTGTCGACGCAGATGCGGCATTCACACAGGGCTATATGACGGAGAGAGTACTGATGAAGCCTCCATCCGGAATTGCTGCGCCACAAGACATGGTATGTTTGCTTCTTCGAAGTCTTTATGGGCTTAAGCAGGCAGCGGCAAAATGGTACCAGACGTTGACGAAGGTGCTCACACAAATGGGCTTTAGAGCCTGTGGATCCGATGCATGCGTGTTCGTGAAAGTCGTCGGGGATTCGTCAGTCTACATTGGAGTGTACGTGGACGATATGCTCATCGGTGCCAAACATCAAACTGAAATTGATGCTGTAAAGAAGGATCTTGCGAGCCACTCCAAAATCAAGGAACTTGGGCCGCTCACGTACGTTCTTGGAGTAATAGTGGGTTATTTTCCTTCCCAAGGGCACATTGTTCTCTCCCAGCAATCGACAATCGATCGGATGGTCGAGAAATACAACCAGCGTGACGCACGAGGCACATACAATCCGTGTTCTCTCGGTGAACTTCTTGTGAAACAAGCTACGACTCCAAATCAGCAAGCTGAGATGCAGAAACGACCGTATCGTTCACTGATAGGGTCGCTTTTGTATGTCGCAATGGCAACTCGACCCGATATCGCATTTGCGGTGTGTCGATTGAGCCGACTTGTCGAGTCTCCTGGCGAAATTCACTGAAAGGCTGCCGTACGAGTGCTAAGATACTTGAAGCAGACCTCAAGTGTTGGCCTGAACTACAAGGTTGCACTAAACGGTGATCATCCAGTCGCTTTTAGCGATGCAGATTGGGCCGGCGACATGGGCGAGCGAAAATCTGTTTCAGGCGTGATGATTGTGATGAACGGAGCACCGGTGATATACAAGTCACGGCTGCAACGGACTGTCGCGCTGAGCTCAGCAGAGGCCGAGTATATGGCTCTTTCACTCTGCGTACAAGAAGTTTTGTGGGTACGCAGTCTCCTACGTGAAATGGGTCTCCACATGCACGAGTCAACTGTTGTTCACGAGGATAACCAGAGCACGATCGCGATTGCAAGTAATGGAGGGTATCAGTCGCGCGCCAAGCATATTGACGTGAGGCACCATTTCATCAGAGATCACGTAGCACGTGGTACGATTCGACTTCAGTATCTACCGACACGACTACAACTCGCGGATTACCTCACGAAAGGATTGCCCACCAATGTGTTTAACACGCTGGTCACGAAGAGTGGCGTCCACGACGAGTTGAGGGGAGTGTTGATGGTGAGAGCGGCGAGGGCAAGGTGTAACCAAGACACTGCACCTCGTCGCGGAGCCACGCGAGGATAGCGTGTATGCAGGTACGATGGAACCGCGACAGCGTTCAAGATGCTGTGGTTGCTGTGAAGTAGCAACTGCAACGGGAACGGCAACCACGAAGCGCGTGGGTGCAAAGGATGCGTCAGAGGACGCGCCCTATAGGTGAGCTAGAGGTAGACAAGTCGAACTAGACCTCACTCTACATTTCAATCTCTCACTTCCGAAAATACACACTACTCATCAAGTCGACTACAGTCTTCCTTCCGTTGCGCACTCCAGTTCCAAGTATAATTGTACTATGAAACGCCTCCGTGCTCAACTAGATGGGGCTTAAGAAAAATTCGCTAATTGCAGTAAGAGACTAATGGATGCCGAGTCCCAGGTGGCGTTTTTCAAGAGATTGAAGGATTTATTTGTCCAGGCTGTAGGTCGGCGCACTGCTCAACAGCAGGTAGGCTCCGAATATTTAATTATCGGGGAGGTATATCATGCTGACAAGATGAAGGGTGTGCGTAGGCATCACTACAGGCGATACACTTTTTACTTGCTGACTTTTCGGAGGGCTGGGGCGAAATCTGAAGGAGTTGAGGCCGTTGCTCACAAAAGCTACATCGCAATACTTCGACTGCTCTCTGACACGACGCGCGGAGATGGAAAACAAGAAAAGATGACCCCGAAACCTGTTAATGATCTTCTTGAAGGTTTTGCGGCGAACAAAACGGAAATGTTCGAGGCCGAGCGGAATACGTTGGATGCAGCGAACCAACACGTGATTGAGACTCTGGGGATAGTGCGTGACTGTCTGGAAGATCCGCTGAGGGCAGACGCAGAGGGCCTGATCTACTTTGCTGACATCGATGAAGTACTGAGTGAGGCACATGGCAAACTGTGGAACGATACCAAGCAGGTGCTGAAATCGGTACGTGTCATTCGTACTCCTGTGCACGTTATTCGCTTCTGAAAGAATGTGCCTGTAGGCGATCGAGATCCAATCGACACCAGGAGCACAAGCCTGTGGTGCAGGCGCCACTATGCCAAACAATGTCCTTGCGTTGAGCGCTCCCGAAAACAGTAACGCTGCTGAAAATGTTCGGGCAACTGCGAAAGTGAAGACGTCGGATCAAAATGCAGCTTGATGTAGTCGCGTTGCAGGTCAAAGCATTCGACTCCTTCAGACACTTCCAACAGCCGACTAATTCATGGATTCCGAGTTCTTTTCATCTAACTCAATCGTTCATCTACACCATCTTACACTTTCACATATAACAGGAAGTTGCTTGTCTCCATTTAAGCTGAGAGTGAGCTCGTAGCGACCGAACCCGACGCAGGAGCCTTACCCGAGTTAGTCGACGATGGTTCACCTCCACTGACCGATCCACCAAAGTTGCCACCGCTGATCGATCCGCCGAAATTACCACCGCCGAAACCCGAGCCACCAGCACCGGGGCCGCCAAACGAACCCCGACAGAGCCGCCAAAGTGGCCACCGCCGAAACCAGAGCCGCCCTTGTGCCCACCGAACCCGTGACCTCCGCCCTGGTGACCGCCGAAGGAACCGCTGTCCATGGGCGGGAAGCCTTCGCCCGATCCAACACTCTGCATGCCGTGGCCCGAGCCGCCGTGATTACCGCGACCGGCACCACCGCCCATGGAACCGGCAGTGTGTTTGCCCGAGAAGGAGCCTTCCTTGTCCAGAGCGCCGAAGCTGCTCTCCGCCTCGACGTTGCCGGGCGTGAAGCTTGATCCGGAGCCCAACGCTGTGAAGTCTGTGCTCACCGTGGCGTCCGTCTCAGCTGACGCCTCGGACCGCAGTCGACGCTGCGCATCAGCCGTCGAGGTCATAGCGACGAACGCCATAGCGATAGCGAAAACCGAGAAGACCTTCATTGATCGAGTTGATCGAGTTGATCGAGTTGATTGGAGATTGCCTTGAGTTGGTGGGCGGGTGATGCGGACGAGGCCAATTGGGAAATGGTTTGACGACTAGCGGAGACTCGGATCGATTCATCGGGTCGAGAGAGCTCCGTGGTGCCATGCCATGCTCGACTGGAGCGAGTCAACACCGTCGCACTCTTGACGTATCGAGAGCCTTCGTGAAAACCATACGGGCAATGGCCTTGACACGAACTCGTTGAAGACAACACGCCTGCTGTGTCTGGTCGAATGGCCCAGAGCTGCACGAGGATGACTGTCAGTCCTCTACGACAGCTACACGATGGCACTTTTCGACATGAGATCAACACACACACTCGATGCCCGTCCGGTTCGTAGAGGAGGCGATGACAAAGGGATCTGTTGAGCACTCCAGGCGGTTTGGCTCGCCAGCACGATCGTTCGACTTGGTCGAGCAGTTGGGATGGTCCAAGCAACATCTCGTGGACTTGGCCAAAAGCTTTTAGACACATGACGGAGTGTCGAGCACGTTGATCAGCGATCGCCGTCAGATGTGTTGCGCGTAGGACTCTGAACGAAAAAACAAATATTGACGAGAACCGATGGTTAATTCAGCATATAGATTCCCCCACCACCGAGGTCGGTTCTTGTTTTCACTTAGCTCTTGTGCTTTCCATTTCGTGAAGGCATCCGCGTGCGTGAAGATTCTAGCTCGACCTGAGGGTGGTCAGTTAGATATTCAAGCCAATACTTCCTGCGAGCGCAGCCATTTCACTACTGTAGTGCACTATGCTCAATGACTGCTAAATATCTTACAGCAACAGCGTCAGGTTTGTCCGCAAAGAAGAGTTGAACCAAGCTCGGAAATCCTCGCTGTAGAAAGTAGATCGTGTACCGGTAATGCATGAACTCGACTCGAAAGTCTCACTGGCGCTGTTAATTTCGAGCCCTTTTCATCAACCAGCACCTTTAGCATCGCAAGATGTCCACGTCCTGCAGCATCTCGAAGCTCCTGGCTAAGATATCGACTAATGTTGTCGTCGTAAAGAAAGCAAACCTCGGCGGCGTGTCCATGCCAAGCAGCTTGAAACAAACCTTGATCAGTGCAGCGCTCCGCTCGGTGTTCACATAGCCACTTGACAACCTCCAGATGGCCGAAACGAGCGGCCAAGTTCATTGCCTCAGCTGTGCAGCCTTCATCATGATTCTCATGAAGCCACTGCACGATATCAAGACGACCATCACGCGATGCAGTGTCCATTGCTTCGGTCGTACAACCTTCGCTACGGTTTTCGTGCAGCCACTTCACCACATCTAATGACCTCCTCGAACTCCTTCGTGCATCACGTTCCTTGTGAAGTGGTCACTAAAATGGTTGTGGAACCATTGCGCTAAGGCAAGATTCCCACTACGATCTGCACACTGCACAGTCCATTGTGAACTTGGTATGTCACAATGGTCAGGCAGCCACCCAATCACACCAAGATGCCCGCCAGCGGCAGAACTGCTAATATAAAGGTCCTCCATTTTGTACTTGCCGTCTTGATACTGAGGCAGCCTTGATACTGATGCAGCCACTTGACGATATCAAGTTGACCTGCACATATCGAGCACTCCATTGTAATTGTGGTGATGAGCCCTCGGTATTTTGTAGCAACCACTGCAAGACTTCTAAATGACCGTTCTTCGTTGTGAGGTATGTAGCTCTTTGAGATCGGGTTTCGGGCCAACTCTGATTCAACCACTGCACGATCTCCAAATACCGCTTTGGGCAGCTTCATCCATAGTGCTAGGTGAGAAGCGCCGACGAGAATTAGTGTGCAGCAAGTGTAAGGGATGCCTATGCCCATGTCCTGCTGCATCGTCCGGTGACAAATCAAAGTCCGATTTCCACGGCCTCCGATCATCCTGCCTCTCCTCATTCAAGATGTGAGCATGGCCACCACTAGCTGCACTCTGCTTCCAATCAGGCAAGATGGCGTGGGGAAATACCTTCACAAACTCGGGATCGTTCTCAGCTACCCAGAGTTTCATTCCCGAGGACGATTGATTGTGAACATCTCGAATGGCAGTGCGAGACGTTTCTTGCTTAAATGAAGCACGATCGAACACCCACAGTACTAATTCTCGCCAGTTTCCCCATGGCTTGAGTAACACAATGCAGACGATATCCACTCGAATATTTTCCGACAACCACCACGCCAGCTCCACATTGCTCGCCGCCTGTATTTGGTTCTCGAGTAGATCTCTAGCAGTCGTGGTGCTGGGCTCAAAACCATTCTCCAACAGCCATCGTAGCAAAGTCCAGTTCTCACATTGACTGCAGATTTTAAAGTAACTCTCGATATCCGAGGCAGATTTACCTGCCAGAAAGCGCCGAGCCGAGCTCTGGTATCCACGGCTTACCGCGATCTCCAGTCAGAGAGGTCGACAGTACGCAAAGGCGGGGTAAATCCTCAGCGGATTGCGTGGAACCCACGGCCGTCCTCTTCAGCATATTAGAAAAGAGCTTCTTCAAACCCTCCACTACCAATCCCGTTCAGGACATTTTTGATGCCTGCTGGCAGTTGCTGAGCCAGCTAGAAGCTTCAGGCTACAATTGGCGCGGCGAGCTTGTTACGAATGTTTGGCGGATATTCACGATGAGCACGGCTGGCCCTCGAAGGAGGAATTTCTCAGGCAAAACTTGGACCCCAGCTCAAATATCTACCCCATCTGCCAGCAAAAAAACTGCTAGGCGTCACATTCAGAGAACTGACCCAAAAACTTCAGCGGGTTACAGCCACGCAAGAGTTCTCTCCACCCGCCTCGTTATTCGTACCAGTAGCTGGTGTTAAGGTAGCAGAAAAATACTATGCCTTCCCTACGATACGAAAGCGGGCTCTTCAAAACATATTCGAACAGCCAACCTTACAGCTCGATGAACACCCGATCCGTCGAGACCTTCAGACGACAACAACGGACGTAAAAAATATCTGGAGTTCAGTCGGGAACACCGTCAGGAACTGCTGCCGGTCTACGACGACCTCCAGATGCGAGTCGCATTCCGACTACTTCCAGTGAAATCCAGACTTTGGTTCCTGAAACATGACCCCTTAGCTCAACAATGTCAGCTCCCAGCGTGCTCGTCGATTGAGACTTCACAACATCTCTTCTTGGAATGTCCTCCCTCAGCGGCAATATGGTCCTTGATTTGGTCTGATTGGGAGATATTTTTCGTCGGACCACTCACATGGACCTTGGTTGTACTCCCGCACAAACTCCGAGTCGTACAACATTGGAAGCAACACCGGGACATATTAATTATTCTCTGGAATATGCTACGATGCATAGTTCTCCACCATCGCTGGACTGAACGCAACAGGATATGCTTTGAAGACGGCAGTCCAGGACCCAAAACGACAGCTCTGGCCGCGATATATGCAACATTTGGAGCACACGTCCGCAGAGGCCTTAGAACCGCAGACAGCAATCTACACGAGCAGTATCACACCATTCTGCGCCAACTAAAGCAAACGTCACACTTCGGCAACTTCATCAACTGCAACCCAGACCTATTTCGCCTCCGATACGTTGACATTGCCCAACGCTCTAGCGCTGCATTCCAGACCTTAGTAGATTAGATTTAACACCGCAGATTGAGAACTCACAAATAATTAGTAATCGAAGCCCCCTCATATCTTCAAAACACACACTCGATAAGGCATCCTCTTGCACCACCACTTTGACCATTGTGAACTGTCCGTGATCTGCCGCATGTCGAAATTTCTTACCATAGGCCTGACTAAATCCATTGTCAAAAGAAAGCAAACAACATCGACATACCCGTTCCAGTCGGCAAATTTCATGGCCTCTTCAGTGCATCCTTCGTTTAGATAGCATTTCACAACTTCAAAATGGCCGTTACTAGCGGTGCTGTCCATAGTTTTTGTTGTGCAGCCTCCATGTTGGTTCTCATGGGGCCACTTGATGATGTCCAGTCATCCTACAGAGTCTATTGCGTTTGCCAAGCAACCTTCAGGCCGAATTTCATGCACTTCATTACGTGTAGATGACCTTATCGAGCAGCTTTGTCCTTGACTTGAGGTGTGAATTGATCATGGAAATGCTCATCGAACCACTTGACTAGGTATCCATAGCAGCATTTATCGCAGCAGACACATTGTCATGTTCATTGCCCCCACGATCGAACAACCACTGGACGACTTCGAGATGACCGTGTCCGGCAGCCAAAGAGAACAGATACTTGACAACATCAAGGTCAATCAATCTCATACCGGATGGATGTTGCCATGCCACGACTTTTGCAACGGTCGTGTCCGCACGATCTTCCAGCGGCGACTGCTCACTCCGAAAGTCTCCAAGCATCGAGAAGCCCTAGCACCATGGCGATGTTTAGTGCCCGCGGGCTCAACAACTTCATCAGCGAGTTGCGCGCCTGCACTTCTCGCGAAGAGGAGCAGAAGCGCGTGGATAAAGAGCTGGGCAAGATCCGGCAAAAGTTCACGCAGACATCCGGTGGATCCGGACTGGGCAGTGGCGGGCCGGCGCTGCAGTCCTACGACCGCAAGAAGTACGCATGGAAGCTCATCTACATCTACATGTTGGGCTACGATGTGGACTTTGGCCACGTGCAGATCATCAGTCTCGTGTCCGGCACCAAGTACTCAGAGAAGTGTCTGGGCTATCTGGGCTGCTCCATCCTGCTCAAAGCGTCGGACGAGCTCATGACACTCGTCATCAACTCCATCCGCAACGACCTGAAAGCCCGAGAGGCTAGTTCGCAGTGTCTTGCACTTTGCTGCGTCGCCAACTTGGGTGGCGCCGACTTAAGTGAGACCATGGGTCCCGACGTGGCAGCTTTGCTCACCAGTTCGTCCAGTATCGCCCACGTCCGCAAGAAAGCGGCTCTGTGCGCACGTCGACTACTGCCAGAGAACCCAGAGCTGCTACCGGTCGAAGACATGGAGAATCGATTGAAAGAACTCATGAACGAGTCCCATTTGGGCGTCGTCACCTCCGCGGCGAGTTTGCTGCAGACGTCGATGTCTCTCCATCCGGAGTCGTTCCGAGCGCTGGTGGAGCCGTGTATTGAGCGGCTGAACGCTCTTGTGACGCACAAGAACTGCCCGAGAGACTACATGTACTACAACACGCCGTGTCCGTGGCTGCAGGTCAAGTTGCTTCGTATCCTGCAGCAGTTCCATGCGAACGGCGCTCTGGATGCCGAGGCCGACGGAAGACTCAACGAGATGCTGAACGAGACGCTACGTCGAGTGCTAGCGCGCACACCGCCCGGTAAAAGTGCCAAGAACAATGCGGCCTACTCGGTGCTGATCGAGGCCGTGAACCTCGTGATCGCTCGCGGTAAACCTGGTGGTGACAGCGAGAGTTCGGCCGCTAAACTCCGTGAACAGGCAGTTGCTCTACTCGCTCGCTTCATCTCGGTCACGGAGCCCAACATTCGCTATGTCGGCTTGGACTCGATGTTCAGGATGGTGCGTCTCGATGGCGATGCCTCGTCGGTCAAGCAGCACCAGGAGACGGTGTTGTTCTCGCTCAAAGACGCCGATCCGTCGGTGCGTCGTCGCGCGCTGGACTTGCTGTTCGCAATGTGCGACTCGACCAATGCCCAAGAAATCGTGGGCGAACTCGTCAACTATTTGGCCGTCGCAGAGCGCAACGTTAGCACCGTGCCCACTTCAGGCCCCGTTAGTGGCATCCGCGAGGAGATTGTGCTAAAGGCTGCTATCTTGGCCGAGAAATACGCTCGAGACTTGCGCTGGTATGTCGACACCGTACTCCAACTGCTGACGATCGCCGGTAGTGAAGTACCGGACGCCGTTTGGCACCGCGTAGTGCAGATCGTCACCAACCGCGAGGAGCTGCAGCGATACGCTGCTGAGCAAATGTTCAAGGCGATGGAGCCGCGCTACGTGGACGAGACCACGACCAAGTTTGGCGCGTATGTGTTGGGCGAGTTCGGCTACTTGCTCTGTGACGATGCCAGCATGAGCGGCACGCGCCAGTTCGAGGTGCTTCACCAACACTACATCGACGCTAGTGTGCCCACGAAAGGGGTACTGTTGACAGCGTTTGTCAAGATGGACAACCTGTACGAAGAACTCCGCACGACCGTTCACGGCGTGCTAGCCAAGGCTGCCAGCAACATGAACCTGGAAATTCAGCAACGAGCCTGCGAGTATTTGGCCCTGCGTCAGCTGTGCGCAAACTCACCGAACGGTGAGGAAGTGCTTCGTGCTGTCCTAGAGCCCATGCCAGTGTTCCCAGAGAACCGCGAGTCCGGCCTGATTGTGCGTCTTCGCAACCAGCAGAAGGCTGCTGCGGCCGGCGGTGACGGTGCGCCGATTCCAGATGACACTCCTGTGTCGCCTCGCGGACAGGCTCGTGCTGCGGAACAACCGGCAGCAGCTCAAGCAGTCGACTTGCTGTCTCTAGACGACCCCGTGCCGTCGAAAACCTCGTCACCATTCGACATGCCGGGGCAGGACGCGGTTCGCAGTCCCAACCCCGTGTCTTCAGACCTTGGGGATATCTTCGGTGGAATGGGCGGTGGCGGCAAACCGGTGGGTCTAGACTCGTCGTTGACTCCGCAGATTGCGACTTGGGCTCGTGCACTCATGTTAAACCCGCAAGGCGTGCTAGTCGAGACCGACGTGCTGCAGATTGGCGCCAAGCACGAATACCGCGGCTCCCAGGGCCGAATCAACTTGTTTTTCGGCAACAAGACTGCAGACAACCTCGGCGGATTCTCGGTGCAGCTTGACACGGGCAACTTATTCCGCGTGCAGGCTGACGAGGTGCCTTCACAACTCGCGCCGAAGCAGCAGGCCAAGCAACAGATCATGATCGAAGCGATGGCGCCGTTCACGGAGCCGCCGAAGATGAGCGTGAACTTCACCCGGAACGGCACCAGCTACTCGTACCGGATTGCACTGCCGTGTCAAGCGACGAGTTTCATGGACCCGGTGGCTGTGAATGGCGACGCCTTCTTGCAGCGGTGGAATGCACTTGAAGGTCAGGACCGCGAGCAGCAGGAAGTGATCCCGGCCGCGAGCAAGATGGATCTGGGTCAAGCTCGCGAGTGGCTCAGCACGAACCTCAAGTTCGCGATGGTCGACGGTCTCGACTCGCAGGCGAGCGGCAGTTTGTCTGGCGCAGCGACGTTCCGAATAGGAGCGGTGGCTCCGAACGGCGAGAAGATGTCGGTGGGCTGTCTCGTGCGGCTGGAAGGCAGCGACGGCAACGCCTACCGTGTCCGCGTGCGCGCTGTGCACCGCGACGTGAGCGTCGCCACCAAGAACTGCCTCAAGATGCTGCTTCAAGTGTAATTCTAACCGTAATGAGGACAGGTTGCAGACACATTTCGTAGCGTCCGCCGAACCCGTAGCTACTGCATTTGCAATGCAATACCTTGTGGACACAACCCCGCTGCGTTTGCAACGTCAAGTATCGTTAGCAGAGGCTCAAGTCGGTCGAGATGGGTCCGGTGAGCCTCAGCCTTGTAATGTGTCTACCACGTCCTCCAAGGTCGAGTCGAACGATGCGGTGCTCTTTGGCCAGTTGCAACGTCTACGTTGACAAGGACTGATCCGCCAGCTCTTTTGGGATGGGGTGGGGACTGCCATTGCCGCCGGCAGTGTCGGAGGCTTCGACACGACACGTCTCGGTGGGAAACCTTTGGCGGACATTGTCATGGTCCACACGATCGAGCTCCGTCGTTGAGCTCGAAAGATAATTTCTGTGGCTCGACTGCTGTGAGTTGATGACGATGTCGGCGGGTGTTTGTCGGCTTTCCAACACCGTGCGAACGAAAGCCCCGGCCAGAGCACAAACTTTGCCACGATGCGACCACATCAGCTGTTTTGAGTGCATGTGAGACTCGCGAGCTCTCTCGAACTGTATCGCCGAGCGTCATGCTGCAGCCACCAGGTGGTTTTCTTAGTTTCCTGCCGGTCTCAACTGCCCGCAAAGGCGCTCAAGCCTTCAGTCTCCTTTAGCAACAGCCCGACGAGAACTCGGCCAGCCCCGCGACTGCGGCAAAAGCAGCGCACGCGAGCTGGACAGCACCTGCTGTTGGTCGCGACCGTGGAATCCCATCGACGGTCCAGCTGGCGGAACTGGTCACCAAGCGTTGGCGACGTCGGACTTGCCCATTTCGTAAATCCCTGGCGGATATTCACGGGCACCTGGGCTCCGCAATCGCCTCGGTGTCGACCGGACGGACATCGATTACCAGGACCAACTAACTGCCGGCGGCAGTATATTCTCCCCATTTCCCTCTCCGATAGCTCTAGGTCTTGTTCATGAGGCACTCCAGACGATGTCGTGGAGTGCGCCACCGAACGTCGTTGCTTGTGGTCACCGTACTGCTCGTGATGGGGTCCAGTGTGGTGATGGCGCAGACGGCAGCTTCCAGACCGGACGCTGCGACGGTGGGGCCGGCGGATTTTGCCTCGACAGATGCGTCGGACTCGGCGTCAGCAGACTCGGCCCCGGCGACGGTGGAGCCCGCAGAACCACCAGCAGCGGCCCCAATGACAACAGCCCCGACACCGACTAGCACGAAAGCACCGCCGACGAGTACAGAAGCCCCAGCAAGTACCGATGCCCTGGCAAGCACTGAGGCGCCAGCGGCTACTTACACAGTGACGCCGCCGAGCACAGCACCATCGACGACTCAGCCCACAGCAACGGATGCAGCAGCAGCGACGCAAGCGCCAACGGCAGCGCCCGCCGCCACTGAGGCCCCTACGACAGCCCCAGCTACGGCAACAACCACACCAGTTGCGACAGCGGCTCCTGCTGCCACAACAATTGCTCCAGCCGCCACTACCCAGGCGCCAACTGCAGCTCCGGTAGCCACGACGGCAGCTCCAGTAGCCACCACTGCAGCTCCAGTAGCCACGACGGCAGCCCCAGTAGCCACGACGGCAGCCCCAGTAGCTACAACGGCAGCCCCAGTAGCTACGACGGCAGCTCCAGTAGCTACGACGGCAGCTCCAGTAGCTACGACGGCAGCTCCAGTAGCTACGACGGCAGCTCCAGTCGCCACGACCGCTGCTCCAGTTGCAACTACAGCGGCACCCGTGACTGACGCTCCAACAGCAGCACCGGCCACCACCACGGCAGCCCCAGTCGCTACCACTGCCGCACCTGTTGCAACTCCGACAAGTACTCCCGCAGCGGCGACCTCTACGCCGACAACCACACCCACGTCAACGACTGAGGCTCCAACGGCAACAACGGCGACACCCGCTGTGGTTGTTACTGTTTCTCCGGCACCTGTCATGCCTCAACCTGTTTCTCCGGCACCTGTCATGCCTCAACCTGTTTCTCCGGCACCTGTCATGCCTCAACCCGCGGCTTCCTCTTCGTCCAGTTCATCGACCTCATCAACAGGTTCAACAGCATCGGCGTCAGGATCTTCAGCCGCGGGTTCTATAACTTCTTCGCCTGCTCCGGGTTCGACGGACTCCTCAACTGGCAAGACTAGTGACTCGGCAAGCAACAACACGGGGTTCCCTGGCCAGATCACGCTGTCGCCTATCGGCTCGGATGACGTCGACAACAGCGATACCAGCAACACGAACTCTAAAAACAACTACAACGACCATGATAAAAACGACGGTGGATCAGCGCAACACAGCTCGACATCCTCCGGCAATTCCAGTTCTTTTGGTGGTTGGAAGCTCGCTCTGGTTATCGTCGGCGCGGTGTGCGTCGTGTCAGCGTCAATCTTTTCGCGCACATGCACCACGTTCGAGCCGTGCGTGCCGCCAAGCGGTCTCGCGGCAGTTCACAGCAGCGTATGTTGGACTCGTTCTTCCGTCGGAACCGTGTGACTGTAGCGCGATCCACCGGCGAGTCCGAAGGCAACTTCGTCACTGACCCGTTAACGCCGCGGGATGAGATCGCCGTGACCATGCCGTCGAACAACTCCCTAGACCGACCTCGTAGTCGAACCGCAGAGCTCATCGCTGGGTCCGCGGCTCAAGCTTTCAACAGGTCAAATCGTTTAGACAGTATCGCTTCGGTCGACACGCCGACCGAAAGCTCCGGCCAAGGTGACGACTATGACTCGTTCATCGGTCGGCAGCATGCACCATCGACGATGTCTGCAACGTCCTCTAGTACGTATCGGTCCAACTCGGTCTACTCGGACGCCAGCTCGGCGTCTCTCGGCAGTATTGCGCCTTCGGTAACGTCAAGTCAACGGTCGATGCCGATGCCAATGTTCCCGACGAGACTGGAGACCGTGGCTTCGTCTCAAGCCCGCGGATCGCAGCGTTCATCGTCGGTCACTTCGGCCACCGACTCGCGACCGACGTCACGCTCCACCACTCGATCCGACAGCACCAGCAGCGACTTCTCCGTCTACAACTCGTCCATGGAGTCGTCAATAACGTCACAAGACGAAGACGCGTACAGGATCAGCAGCCAACTGTTCGACGTGACGGCGCTGCCCGAAACCACTTCGGAGTACTCCGAGTCATTCCACAGCAGCATCGACAGCTACCCGAGCAACAGCATCGGCAGCTTGCCGAGCGCTTTCAGCAACGACAGCTTCGCCACTCGGTCGAGGGGCAACACCGACGAGTTCTTCGACCGAGAGTCTGGCTCAGACGTTCGGTTGTCCAAAGACTCGGAAATGAGCGAAGGAGAGATTTAGTAGCGTTAGTTGAGTGTCAAGTAGTGTTGTGGTCGTAGCGTAGCGTCCCAAAGCCATTGTAATCTAAAGTCATTGTTGTCAGGTGTAAGGAACAACCGATTGTTACTGCTGTTCCAGCCTCTAGAGCTCCGCCTGTTCCGTCTTGACCTCCGTAGCAGCCAGCACCTCCAGGATGCGGTCGCGCGTCTGCAGCCCCTTGACGCCCAGCTCGCGCTCGTCCTTGATGCTGAGCAGGTAGTTGTCCAGGCCGCCGCACTTGTCCACGCAGCGCAGCGTGTGCGTGGTGACGTTCAGTCCCACCTTCTCGTCCAAAGCCTCCGAGTACAGCGTCTTCCACTGGTGGTTCACCTTCCAGGCGCGGCGGGTGCTGCAGTGTTAACAGGTCAACCAAAGAGTAAAGTGTAACATGACACATTGTGGTGTTACCGGCGCTTGGAGAAGCTGACGTTGTTGCCGAAGGCCTTGTCACGACCGGCGAACAGGCCGCGCTGGGCACGACCGGACACGTGCTGGCGCTTGGCGGCGCGCGTGAAGGCCTCGAGGAAGCGCATGGACGACGACATCTCTGTTGGTGGAGTGTGCGGCTGGGGCAATCACTTGGAATTTGTATGCAGTTACGTATTCAAAAGACTGCAGTATTTAAGCCTTCTAGCCCCGAACTATGCAGCATAAAGTTCCGTACTTTGGCAGCCGCCGTGGAAGCTACCACCATGGAAGCTGACTGCCGCCAGTGCTTGACGGACTCTGCTTCCATCGCTCAGTTCGCCATTTGCTCGCTCAAGCCCAAGCTCCAAGCTTCAGCGCAATGCACGACGTGTGCATCTGGCGACGAATACCACCGGAGGCTATGCAGCTAGAGGTCCCCTCGAGCCCGAGCTTGAGGGTGGACCTCCTTGTGTGTCCAAGCCCCGTGGCTTCTCAAGTGTCGTCTGAAGCTCAGCGATCAAGCTCAATTGACCCCTCTCAACTCCCAAGGCAAGGTGAAAATCAAGCAGAAGCGTCTACGCGACGGCGTACCAGCTGCAGAAACAGTTAATCCTTGGTACAGCCGTCATGACGAAGGCTTTTCCTCCGGCGTTGCGCCTTGAAAACCTCAAGTGTCCTGTGTGCCTGCGGGTGGCATCGGGATAGCCGGTGGCCTCCGGCATTAGCCTGCTGATGCTGTAGGAAGGAGTAGCTACTAGCACGTCCCGGATAGCGGGGGTAAAGGGGTCAAGGTAGAGCTGGTGAAGAGACTTGCACGCAACAAGGTGTTCGTAGAGTACATACAGGGCGTGCGTGCATATCTAACTGAAGCGTGCTGGACCAGCACTGTGCTACATCCGACGGAGACGATGTTGGCGCTAGTGTTGGGTCGCATATTACCTTTTATATTAACGAAAGTTGGTATTACCACGTTAGTATTCGTTAGTATTGTTAATAACATGGTGGCACTGTGTGTCGTGAAAGATTCGGGCCTTGCGAATCAATGTTGAAGTTTGCTGCTGCTGCAGCGCGCACCCTCATATCTTAACGCACCTCGATCCAACCAAGCAGCAGCTCAGCAGACGCGTGGGAGCTCGGCGCGATGCCACCGCTACAGCACGAGGTGTGGACCCATTACACTGTCACTGTTCCGAGGAGAGCGACGCCCAAGAAGCAACGACGAGTACGACAGGAGAGACAAGCTGCTGGGTAAACGGCACGGTTTCCCAAACAGCGAGGAGGTCGACAGGACACCCCGGAAGAAATCTCGAAGCGAAGAAGTCTCATTCGCTCCTGCCGCACAAGAGCCAATTATGAGAGCGGAGAAGAAGCAATTCCATCGCGAAATTGCTGCAGCATTTTACTCAACGGCCATTCCATTTCGCGTTATCGAAAATCCCCATTTTCAGCACATTTTGACCAAGTATCGTCCCGGAATGACTTTGCCATCGCGCCAGCATTTGTCCACGACGCTTTTGGATGAGGCCTACGCACGGGAAAAGCGGGACGTTATCGATGAGCTGCGTGACGAAGATAATGTCGCTGTTGTTAGCGACGGGTGGTCAGACCCAAACAGCGAGAGCATCGTCAACTTCATGGTGACATCGCCGTTTATACGGCCAGTGTTTTGGTCATCTGTACCAACTCGCGATGATAGGCACACGGGCGAGTACATGGCCTCCGCCCTAATCAAAGTTATCAGAGAGGTTGAAGATGCTATACAGGGCAGTGTGTGCGCTGTAGTGACCGACAACGCGTCGAATATGGTGAAGTCCTGGGAATTGGTTACGAAAGAGCTGCCAGCGGTGACCTGCAACGGGTGCTCAGCACATACCCTGAACTTGCTGCTAAAAGACCTGTTCTCTATTGATGACTTAAAAGATGTACTTGCAAAAGCGGTGGGCATAGCAAAATTCGTTCGAAAGCGGCCAGCACTTCTGTATCGCTTTCGCGAGAAGCAGCGGCATCGAATGAACGACCAACGTCACCAGCAGTGTCGGGTCCTGACCATCCTCAACTCGATGGTACTTAAAGACTGCTTGTATTTCGAGTGTAGTCTCGAACGAAGGCATCTTGTTGGAGCTGTTCGCTGATGACGGCCTCATGGAGCGCTACAAAGACGCTGTTGTGAAGCTGAATCGTGTGAAGACAACACTCGCGGATGGAAATTTCTGGATGAAAGCACGGCTTGTATTGCGTCTAACAAACCCCATAATTGACGCTCTGCGCTGTCTGGAGAAGGATGGATGCTGCTTGTCGATGGTATACCATTATTTTCGGGGTCTGTACCATAACGACATTTACTACCAGCAAACAAATGGAATGGACCCGACCATTCTGGGAAAAATACGGGCTTTCATCCACTCCCGATGGGCTGAAATCAAGCGCGAATCAACACTAGCAGCGTTTTTGCTGGATCCGACAAAACCAATCGCTGATTTCGAACCCGGAGACTTTGAGAATGCCGTAAATAGCTGTGTAGAGCTGGCCGAGCGCGTTGGATTTAACCCGGGAATCACCGCAAGGAAATTTCACAGTGCCGTTTCCAACTTCGCCCAAAAGAAGCGCGGGTGGAAGGCAGACAAACTGAACAAAAATGCCAAGTACACTCCGATCGATTGGTGGATGTACCAAGACGAACTTTTCAAAGATATGAGGATGCTTGCCCAGGTAAAGCAATTTGCTGCACGTGTATTGAGCATTCCGACGTCTTCTGCTGCTAGCGAGCGCTCGTGGAGTATCCACTCATTCATCCACAATAAACGCCGGAATCGCCTGAAACCAGCTAGTGTTGAGAAGCTCGCTTATGTCTACTCAAATTCGGAGGTCAAACAACCCGCCAGCGAAATCCACTACTTGGACGGTGATGCAATCCCATCAGACAGTGATAACTTCGAGGAATTCGATGATGAATTACCACAAGACTCTGGCGCGAGACGGCAACATGACGGTATCGGCCGCACCCGCTCCGACACTTCACGACAGCGTGCACTTTTTGGTCGGACAGATAGCCGTTTTGGTAATCATCGCAGCCCACATGCTAGAGAAGGCGATACACCTCGCAGAGCGCCACACCAATTCTCTCCAGCATCGCATCACTGCACGCCTCGCAGGTCGCCACGTCCCGCTCAAGCATCGCATCACTGCGCGCCCCCACAAACTCCACTTCGAACATTCTCACAGCAAACACAGCAGCGCACTCCTCCAAGATCGTCGCTGCGCCACACGCCAACAAGATCATCACTTCGCCGCACACCACCAAGTGCAACCTGCTTCATACCACATGACGAAAGAGCATCCGCAGCTACTCCATCGTCACGCGATCAGTAAAAGTGCCGATCAATCAGTGAGTTATCTTGTCCAAACGGCATAAGCGTATTCCATAATTTCTGAAACAACAAAGGCGTCTTTCGTTTTTCTTGCGCTGAGTTCGTGTTGCTTGAATCTGATATCACCTCGGAAATCGTCTGGCACAGAGGGGAGACCATCATGGTTTTGGCCGTGTTGTACTCGGCCTGTAGCAACGCCAACAACATCGAGACGCCTACATGCGCAAGTAAACGTGCTTGATGAGGGATCTCGTCTGGGTCACTGACGCTGCCGGTCGCTTTCTCAAAGGTCAATTCCGCGGCGTCGGCAGAAGGTTTGTCGATTTCTTCCGAGCTCAAAGTGTGGTCCAACTGCTGCTTCTGCTGGCTGGCCTGTAAAATCGATACGAAGTCCATGCCGTCAGCCAAGTCGTTGGACATACCAGCACCAATACACTCGAGCATCCACGTCGCGGATTTGTACGTAGGTGGCAGTGGTGACATACCAGGAAGACCTTCGAAGTAGTCGACCAAGTGCAAGCACTTGTGGCCCAAATCGTCGAAGAACAAAACCTCCACGCTTCAGCAGGAGGAGGCTGTCGAACAAGAAGAAGACTTTTGAGGACGGCTGGTGGATCGTGCAGAGAATGGTACGACCAGAGTTAGACACCTTACGAACTCCGTCCATAATGACCTTGGCAGAGCGAGCATCTAGGCCACTCGTGGGCTCGTCAAGGAACAGTACACTGGGCTGAGCTGCCAATTCAACGCCAATCGTCAAGCGCTTCAACTGCTCCGTAGAGCTGGTGCGAATGATTTGGTCGGCAATGTCGTGCCTGTCCAGCGTCAAACATTCCTCGACCGAGGCGTACTTGGCGTTGTTGGGCACACTGGCGTCCTGGGGCAGGAAGGCGCTGAAGGAGAGGGCCTCGCGGATCGTCGACGCCTCTGAGTGGATGTCCGTCTGCTGACAGAATCCCGTGCATCGTCGAATGGCAATCGCGTTGGCCTCGTATCCGTTCAAAGGATCTCGCTGGTGATCTTGCCACCAGTCTTGCGGTTGGCAATCACGTCCATCAAAGTCGTTTTACCAGCCCCCGAAGCTCCCATTAGAGCCGTCATATTACCTGGTAGAGCGAAGCCGCTGGCCCCCTTGAGCAATTCAATCGATTCCTTCGGGTTTGGCGACTTCGGCACCGAGTAACGCAAGTTCTTGACTGCCACCGTCACCGGCGTGACCGTCGTGTTGCGGAACGCTACACCCATCATCACTTCACTCGCGGTCAAAGACTTCTCTGCACTGCGAGCTGTAGGGGTGCTAGTGAGACGGTAAGCGTCTTCGTCGTCGACTGGTTTAGTAGCGCCGACATTTTCAGGCGTCTCGTAGCGCTTGCACTCCAGCGCGAGGTAGCCGAGCGTCATGCACGTCACGTAGAAGACTACCATGTAAATGAGACGTAGAGGGTCCACACCTTCTCCATCTCACGAATAACTGCAGATAGTATTTGCCCATAGTGATGCCTTCGGTCGAGAAGTAGCCGACTCCTCCGTACTCGCAGACGTCCAACGCAGACGACTGGTACTCGATAATGCCAAGAGAACGGAGCATCCAGGAGATCGGTGTGATCCAGTATAACCAGATGAAGTAGGCAGGGATTTGGCTCTCGCTGATGATAAAACCCGCGAAGATGCTGAAGGTCAACGTCGAGGTAGCCTTGGAAATGTGAGTCGCGATGTTGATATCGGGACCAGCAGCCACCACAACGAAGAAGAGGGCCCAGTCCAAAGCTTGTCGCGAAAAGCAACAGCGGGAACAGCAAGAACCCGAGCACCTCCGACACAAAGCCGCACATCCAGTACACCTACGTGTCGAAAATGAGCATCCTTGCGATGCAAAGCAGTGGCTGACTGACTGAGTTGGCGAATACGTAGCTCCCTTGTGAAATAAGTTCGCTCCGCGTTACTTGTAGAAGATTTCACGAGCTGTCATGAAGTTGCGAAATCTAACCGAGCGACAGGAACAACATGCTGCCGAAGAGGATAGCCATGACTACCTGAATCTCTGTCGGGTCGAGCTGAAAGAGCATCGCGGCGTACAACAGCCCCATGACGGTGATCATTAGCGCACACCAAAGAGGTATGGCTTTGCTGCGGCCGATCCAAGCCCATGGATATCTCGTCACAGACCTTCCCACCACCGCTGACACAGCGCAGCTCAGGAACAGCTACGTTCGCAGCGCGGCGATGTCGCGCTTCGCCTCTCGTCTCGCTCTGAAATATTCGCAATAGATTCGTAATTTTCATATTACCCGCGGTATTACCAAACGTTAATAGTACAGGTAATTGGGTATTAACGATGTTCACGTTAATACCATTGGTAGATAACAACACTAGTTGGCGCCGAACTGGCGGGGACAGTGGCTTGAGCATGACCTGACAGGAAGCCTCTTAAGCATCGGCCACAGAGCGTAACAACAAGACGCGAATTATTTGACCGGGGTGGCGGCATGTTTGTGGACGAGCGCTTGCCCAGACGAAGCATAGAGTTTACTTTCGAGCATCGGGCTGTATTGTGTGTTTTGCTCATCACGCTTGAACGACTTGAAGTGTGTGCCAAAGGTATCGGTGCTTCACAAACTCTAGACGGCAAGGACGCCAGTCTCGCTTCCAAAACAAGGTTAACACTTTCGACAGCCCAAGAAGATGTAGCAGCGCAAGGCACCAGATATTGGCTCTTGCGCAATTCCAGCCGTCACGAAAACTTCAGCACAAGAACCAACACAGTTAGCAAATCTTCTCTCAAAGACATGGAGGAGGAATCCGTTGTGCGACTGGAAGACAGACGTTGGATCGCAACTGTCGGGGTTTTGCTGGAGAATCGAGAGATGCAGCAGACCGAGGATATTGGAGATACTGGCCGAAAAGAGATGCTCTACTTGTATTGCTGAGTGGACGCTTCAGGTAGTCGTGTTAGTTCTTCGTGGTGGACTTATGTCTATCCTACTAAAGCTACCCTCAATCCCCGAGAACAAGCCGCCCAGGCATGTCGTCAATCCCGTATTTCTTGGCGTACTTGGCGTACACCTTAAAGGGCTCGACATCGCCTTCAATATTTCACCAAAACTTGGTCTTCTCTAGTCTTCTTGGCTAATTTCTTGATGCCGTCGGTAATGCCTCGCTCCTCGGTGCCGTCCTCGGATTTAGAAGGAAAATCGCAGCGGTGGCACTGCAGGACAGAACGGAAACTCCAAACAGGGGCAAGCCCGTGTGCCAACGCATGATGGTATTTTTTTTACTTGAGGGGGATCACCGTTGACGAGCAGATTTCGAAATAAGCGTCGTGTCGGACAACTTTTCCTCCTTGCGCAGACTACGCCAGCAGCCGTGGCTGCAGGGTAAACTTTGCACAGCTTGAGAGAAGCTTAGCCTATCACAGTTTAACAGTGGCGGCGACGGCCCCGATTGCCAATGCAGAACGGGTCTCGCCTCGCTCATACAGCTTTGCACCGCTGTCATCGACCGAATTGCCGCGTCAGATTCGTTAACGTCGTTGGCACGATCCCCAACCACCGAGCATTGTCACTACCTGTAGCAGTCCGTTGCCGACGACGTGCCTATCAGCTCCAACTCCGCTTCGGCTCGATCATTCCTCGCAGCACAAGAAGCCACGTCGCTCGTGTCTCCCGAAGCTCCAAATCAATTGGACTACCGCTAGCAAAACAAGATTTCTAAATTTGCTCCAGGTAGGAAGATCTCTTCCAACACCCTTCGGGTTAATGTCGCTAGTCTGAACGGGCCCTTAGAACTTGCGCTCGGGTGCTGTTGCAATCTACGTGGACACCAGTGAAAAATCCGCCAAGGTCCAGCTGGAAGCTGCGAGCGCATGTCCAACATTAGGGAAGAACTGGCCGACGCCTGTAGGAGCGGCGATCTTGTAGCTGTGCAGCGTATGGTGGAACGTGAGGGCGTTTCTATCGAGGTGGAAAGCGGAGACAGAGGCTGGCGGCCTCTGATCCTCGCGAGTTGGTGCGGCCATCTGGACGTGGTCCAATATTTGCTGGAGCGGGGCGCACACGTGGCCGCCAAGGATCGAAGCGGCTCCACAGCGCTGAGTTTCGCGGCAAGTGAGGGCTTCTTGGACATCGCCAAGCTGCTGGTCGAGCATGACAGCACGAGTGTGAACATTGCCGACGAGAACGGGCGAACTCCATTGAGGCTGGCTGCTGAAAAGCGTAATGTAGAAATGGTCAAGTGGCTGGCTGGGATCGGAGCTGAAGTGGATGCAATCACTACGGACGGGAAAACCGCACTCATTCGGGCCTGTGAGGAGGGTAGTTTCAAAATTGCTGAGTGTCTGGTTGGGATCGGCGCTGATGTAAGTGCAACGGATATGGAAAAGAAATCGCCACTCATTTGGGCCTGTGAGGAGGATAACTTTAAAGTGGCAAAGTGGTTGGCTGCTATTGGTGCTGACGTGAATGCAGCAGATATAAGGGGAAGAACACCGCTCCTTTGGGCATGTAAATGGGGGTACCTCGTAATCGTTAAGTGGATGGTTGGGATTGGCGCTGAAGTGAATACGACAGATATAAGAGGGAAAACGCCACTTATTGTGGCATGTGACGAGGGTAATTTTGAAATGGCTAAGTGGCTGGCTGGAAAAGGAGCTGATGTGAATGCAGCAGAAATCAAAGGGAAAACACCGCTCCTTTGGGTGTGTCAGTGGGGTGACTTTGAAACGGTAAAGTGGATGGTTGGGAACGGTGCCGATGTAAATGCAGCAGATATAAAAGGGAAAACATCACTCCTGTCGGCGTGTGACTGTGGTGACTTTGAAATGGTAAAGTGGTTGGTTGGGGTCGGTGCCAACATGAATGCAGCAGATATGAAAGGAAACACGCCACTAAGTTGGGCGTGTCAATGCGGTAACTTTGAAATTGCCGAGTGGCTGGCTCAGATGGGTGCTGAAGTAAATGCAGCAGATACGAATGGGAAAACAGCGCTCGTTTGGGCGTGTCAAAAGAGCCACTTTGAAATGGTGAAGCTTTTGTTGAGCTTGAAAGCAGACCAGTACTTGGTCGATAACTCTGGACGGACGGCTCGAGATTATGCGACCCAAAATATTAAGGAGCTGCTTCTGGTTTATACTACTCGGGATCAGCTGACGTCCTCCAATGCATCGATACCGGTAACGTCATCTCCGCAGTGGCTCATCTGTGCTACAGATGTCGAATTCAAAGAATTTGAGTCGACAAAGGACATCGGAGGGGATTTTCTCGGGAGATGGCTGGACTCGGATATTGTGATCAAACTTTGGACATCGAATGCTGCTACGGAGAATTTGGCATTCAAGGAACAAGCGGATCGCTGGTTTGCACTCCGGCATCCAAATATTCATAAATTGTACGGTGCAGTATATGAGGGGCATCCTTTGCTGATTTGCGAGCACATGAAGAACGGGTCTCTGGCTGAGTACGCGGAGAAAAATATGTGGACTACGGAGCGACAAGTTTTGAAAAACATTTTTAAATATCTGTACGAGGCGGCTTTGGCTTTGCAGTTTCTGCACGAGCGGGGCCTTGTGCATGGAGATGTTCGAAATGAGAACATTTTGATCGGTGAGGACGGCATCGCGAAACTGGCAAATGTGGCCCACGCTGTTCCGCACCAAAGCAGTGGTGGCAAAAACTGTCCTTGGCGTCTGACATTCTCGCTTTGGGGAAGTGCTTATCCAGCGCTACCGATTTCGTTATTTTTGACAGCGACAAGCTACAGGAAGAGGTCTCGAGACTGAGGGTAGACATTTGCGTAAAGGAACGTTGCACGATTGCTGCCATTGTTTTTCAATTGAATAGTTTACAAGACATGGTGACCCAAGAGGAACACGAGGAATGTGTGCTGGGTCTATCTGCTTCTGTCGGCGACATCTTCGATAAAATGAGCGAGATCGAGGACGCTGTAGAAGGAATCGACAGTGAGCTTTACAGAAGCCTGTTTGGCATACTTAAAAACTTCTGCGAGAGAGTTTTAGATTCTAGCCCTTCCATCAGTGCGAAAGCGATTGAAGATGCAGTCATCCTCCTCCAAAATATCCATGGTGCTATCGATCAGCAGCAATCTCGGTCCAATCTTGCGATCCAACGCCTCTCCTCCAGCCGCGCGACAGATTCATGTCTAGATTTCTTTAGGAAGCAGATGACATGTTTCCTGAATGTGTTGGGTGCTTCTGCAGTGGTCCTCCGCGAGTTCGAGCAGCAGTGGTGTGAGTTGTGTAAACAGCAGATCGATGTGTTTGTGTCTGAGCTAGATAAGACCCTCACCCTGCTCCACGCTGCTGATGAAAAGGATTTATTAGCCTTGCTGCAGCAAGAGAGGCAAAACGAAAGGTACTCCCCAGGTCAGCGCGAGGTTATCCAGAAGGCATACGACAAATTAGTCTCAAAGCAGTCGGACAAGACATTCGAATCTCTTCCAGAATGGTTCATAGGGTCTTACGAGCTTGAAAACGAGGTCGAGTTTGCTCACGGCGGCTTTGGTGTCGTGTCTCGAGCGACGTGGCTGCAATCGAAGGTGGTTGTCAAGAAAATGCTCATGGATAGCTGGTCTGCCTCGGTATCAACCAAACGACAAGAACAGCGGCAAACATTTCGAAAGGAAATATCGTTGTGGTTCTCGTTGAACCATCCACATGTCGTGAAGTTGTTTGGCGGATGCCACATCGGGACGCCGTTCTTCGTATGCGAAGAAGCTTCGAACGGTCCACTCGACAGGTACTTGAAAAATCACCCAACCGAAGTGTGGCAGAAGCTATACGAGGCTGCTCTTGGACTGGAATATCTTCATGCACGAGGCATCATTCATCGAGATTTAAAATGCGACAATATTTTGGTCGGCAGTGACGGGAAAGCGAAGTTGACAGATTTTGGTCTGAGTGCGTCAGCTAATGCTGGTGCGGCAGACCAAGGGGCGGTAAGTGGTGCTGTGCGGTGGGTGGCTCCGGAATGTCTGAACGGGGAGCAGGCAACGTATGCGTCGGATATATTTTCCCTTGGCATGTGCATTGTTCAAGCAGTCAGTAGGCAGGTGCCATGGGATGGCCGACTGGACAACGCTGTTGTCAAGTCTCGCGTGAAGAAAGGAGAACTCCCGTCACGTCCTTGTCAGTTCACGGACCCTCAGTGGCAACTGGTGGAGAACATGTGCACGTTTGACCAGTCCAAACGATTGCATATTCTTGTCGCCGTCAAGCGTCTGAAACGGTTCGCTAACAACCCGGCTGAGTTCGCGCTTGGTGATGTAACACAGTCTTGCAAGAAAGCGATTGATAGCGACAAGATCTGCTCAGCGAGACAAAAACTAGCGCAAAACATGTGCACGGACAATCGCACTGTGTCCCAAATTTGTGAGCTTTTACTGGACCGCCTTGACAACGTGTACTCTTGCGAAAGCGACGGTGCGTTGAAGCCTAGTCTGGATGGCATATCCGCGAAAGCCTGGGAAATGGTGGGACGACTGCATGAGCAAAACTCAACGCTGGATCACGTGAAGATGGTGTTCCGAGGGTTCTCGCTGCACCGTCAGATCGATCGGGTTCTTGCGGAGCACTTTATCTCTCCAAAATCTAGCGTGCATGCTTGGACTACCAAATGCTCGGAATTTCTACGCTCGGGATCATTAGACCGTGCTGAATTACAAGACAAGAAGCTTGCGAAAAATAAGGTGGGCAGTGTTCGTGCTGCATGAATACCCGATACGGCCACCACAAGAGGCAGACAAATTCGACAAAGAGGAAGGTACCAAATACTTTTCCAAACCGACGAGGAAGGAGACTTCCAGTGGGAACAGCTGACAGAGGCGGCTCGAAACAACCTGGAGAGCGCCGACTTTGGCGAGTACACTGCCGTCCCCTTGAATGACGCCCATTTTGACAGCAACCTCGAGTCTGCGTCGACGTTCACCATCTACACTCGTTCTGGCCCCAAAGACTCATTCCACCTGAGAGTTAACATGAACGATTGTTGCCGAAAAGTTTCTTGTCATCGGTGATACGTTTTCTCGGTAATGTCTGGAGCAGCACGTCAATCATCGTTAACCTGAGGAAACGTTCATCTTCTTCACTTTACAATTGCCAATGCCTTCCATTAGCACAGCCACAACGCGCTTTGTTTGTCGGGAATGTCTCCCTGCTGGCGAATATTTACCTCATGTCCAATTCTTCATCGATCGGTACTTGGATCGATACGTGAGCCACCAAGTATTCCAGTCTGCTTGTGAGAATGGTGCATCCAATGACCTGCTCAAGTATTTCTTGG
Organism: Phytophthora macrochlamydospora; assembly: GCA_011947325.1. Taxonomy (NCBI): domain Eukaryota; phylum Oomycota; class Peronosporomycetes; order Peronosporales; family Peronosporaceae; genus Phytophthora; species Phytophthora macrochlamydospora. Next base: position 164,861 of record JAAVTH010000389.1, read on the forward strand.
AGCATTGCACACCCGACTGGAAACAGGCCGTAAACGCTGCAGCTCGTGGCGGACATCGCCACGTACTTGAGTGGACACTCGCCGAACGTCAAGATGGCTGGGGTCTATGGCCAACAGATTTTGCCGAGGGAGCGGATGAGGCAGTACGAAGCGGTCGCTTTGAAATGTTACAGTTCCTGCATAACGCTGGTATTGGGGAGTTTTCTTACCGCACGATGGGCCTATCTGCTAGCTTTGTCTGTTTGGAAATGGTGTATCAAAACTTGCCGGAACCACAATCCGAAAGTGAACGCCGTGAAGAGATGGAGGCCAGCGATTATCTTGTCTTCACGACGATCAGAAGCAACCTGCACACTTCAATGCAGTGGCTGATCGAGAACGACCCCAAGCTTGATGTCTGTACAGCTTTACAAATTTTCAGGAAACACGATGGAAAGAACGACGCCAACGTGGTTTGGTGGCTTAACAAACATGATCGAGTCCAGCTCGTGTGTAAAGTATTGCGTGAAGGATGCAGCGGGCAGCAAGAAGTGCTCGCGTGGATTTTCGGGCACATCGCGTTTGAGGACAGCACCTCTCGAGATGTCATTCGAAAAGCTATCGAACGAGCTCCTGGTGGCATCGCCCAATGGCTCGTTGCAAATATTCGCCATGAAGATTTCCACAACTGGTGCTTTGAAAGTGAACGGTCCAATCCAGAAAGACGAAAGAGACAGCGGACAGAATTGTTGTGGTAAATGCCATGTTTTCCTTGCAAGATTTTTTAGTGTAGAAAACACCCCCACTGTAGTAAACGAACAACTCAATCATGTCTGGTCAATATTGGCCATAAATTCACTATGAAATATGACATTTCGTGGCCAAGAAATGTTGGCTAGGCATGATTGGATTAATGCCAATCGTTTGCCAAACCAGAAGCCATCTTTCACTTCGTTGTTACCGCCAAGTTCAGCTTCGAGAGCAGCTCCATGCTCGCGAGAGTATAAATTATAGTGCCAATCTACCAAACTAAATGAACCACGCAGTTTCAATACATGTTCATCATGGCTTGTTTCGTTTGTCTTCTAAATCGCCCGGTCGATCTGCTTTGAACGCATCAGATATGAACGCGAAAACACCACTCATCTTTGCGTGTCAGAAGGGAAACTGTGAAATGGTGAGAGTTCTTTTGGGTCAGAAGGCAGACCAAAACGTGATCGACAATACCCAGCGAGCAGCCCACGAGTATGCGACCCGGAGTATCAAGGAGCTGTTGCTGTTTCATATCACCCAAGACAAACAAGGCCGTGCTGTGCCCGGAGAAGCTCTGAAATTTATTGTGAATGAGCTGTTGCTACAATTACAGTTTGTTTGTTGGTGATGAGTAATGTCTTTGTTTAGTTTGTGAAGATATTCGGCATCTGCTGCGCAGCTGGTGGCAATATTAAGTTCCCGATTGTATTTGCTGCATTGCCGTCGCGGAGTATTTGGTTGACTTGAAAATGATTAACTACTAGTAGTTTTGCGGATTCTCTTTATTGGTTCTGTCGTAGAGTACAGTAGTCGTCGAATAGAGCAGTTGACTACTGCCAAACTTTGTGAAATTGCTGCCACATTCACCCACCCAGTGAGATCGAATTCTATCGAGCTTTGATGGCGACGCATGTTGCTGCTTGTCGCCTGAACTCTTCTGAAGAAACAACATTACTTTATACTTGGAATTAGCTATTGCAGTGAGCTGCTCTTATTGCTTGTATGGGAAACGTGGTCTACCTCGCACTCCGCGTGCTTGTCATGGTGACGTATTTGATACAATGAGCGAGATCGAGGACGCTGTAGAAGGAATCGACAGTGAGCTTTACAGAAGCCTGTTTGGCATACTTAAAAACTTCTGCGAGAGAGTTTTAGATTCTAGCCCTTCCATCAGTGCGAAAGCGATTGAAGATGCAGTCATCCTCCTCCAAAATATCCATGGTGCTATCGATCAGCAGCAATCTCGGTCCAATCTTGCGATCCAACGCCTCTCCTCCAGCCGCGCGACAGATTCATGTCTAGATTTCTTTAGGAAGCAGATGACATGTTTCCTGAATGTGTTGGGTGCTTCTGCAGTGGTCCTCCGTGAGTTCGAACAACAGTGGTGTGAGTTGTGTAAACAGCAGATCGATGTGTTTGTGTCTGAGCTAGATGAGTCCCTCACACTACCTCCTGGTGGCTTGGCTCAAGAGGACTGTTCACACTGCAGACTTCCGCATGCTGTTTTGACAACGAACAATCATGAGAGCACCAATGGGCGGAATATACTTTTTGTCAAATGGCTTGTGGCCTTGAACTTGCCTTGCACTCCAACAATAGGCAAACTCTTCAAACCGAGCACTTCTGGCATGTTTCAGCGCTGTCCAAATTTACTCTGCGGTTGCTTGTTTCTTCGCCACTTTCTTTTGCGACGTCTCGGAGAGCTCCTCGCAGTGTGCATCGTGTCCTTAATGCCGCCGTCTCCAGTAAAACTTCGAGGCAAAAGTTCGTCGCTGGTTGCCGATGACTTGGAGGATCGACGCATCCACTCCATCTCAGTGAGTGACATCAACGATGTCGAGGAATGTCATGGCGTCGAAGTGATCACGACCGACTCGGAAGCTGAAATGGTTCGGGACCCGAGAAGAGAAGAGGAAGAGCCGATGACCAAGGAGCGTCGGCTTGCGTTCAAACAGTTAGAGCGGTGGCGTGCAGCCATGAAGATAAGGTCTCGTCGACTGCGGAAGAAGAATCGATGGGGTGCTAAAACTCAAGCGGCGTACGACGAAGAGCTGGAATTCGACAACCTCTTCGGTAGCCGCAGCACCTACGGCCACGAGGTTCGTCGTCGCCTATTTTACTGTTTAAACTACCAGAGCTGACGTTGTGTCGATCCTTCTCGCAGCTTCAGGTTGTGAGTTATCCGTGGCCACTTTGGATTTTCGGCACTCTGATCATGATCGGAGCTGCCATCTTTGCCAACCACATCAACGGACTGAAAGACGACATCGATCTGCAGCACGCAGACTGGTGGAAGTATCTCGTGGCAGGCGTGATCTTCGTCTTGGGCTTTTTCCTCGCTGCCAGTGGCCGAGTCGAAACGTTCTACATGAACAAGGAGGAGCACCGTCTAGTGATCCGATCCAACAAGCCCTTGTGCTTGACGAACCGCTACGAGCGAGTCTTGGAACGAGATATGCACGATATCACAAACATTCGCGTCGAGGCCTCGGGAGACTTCAGTGGAGACGTTGATACTCGCTCGTACAAGATCCACATTGACTTTAACGACGGCACTCACGCCTCGGCCATTGAGCGACGCTCAAAGCAAAAGACTTTGCGTCGGTGCCGTCTCATTAAATCCTTCGCGGCCAACTATCCAGCCGTCATTGCCCCGATACGAAGTGCCTCGGAGCGCTTTCAACCTGTCGTCAAAGTGACGTCGGGCTCGCCATTGCGCCACGCCATCACAGCACCATCCAAGCTACGAGTTTGAGGCTGCTATCCACTTCACCTTTTACTGCCAAACTAATCAACACACATCGACGCTGATCAGTTGTTATTGTTTTGTGTCTTTGCTTGCCCTGGTCTCCAAAACGTGCTGAGTACTTCCTATAACTATTCCATCTATACCTCTCTTCGTGACTCCCTACAATCATCGAGCGCTTCCAATCCTCTTCGGAGCAGCTGCTCAAGCGTGCTGGAGATTGGAGAGCTGCCGCAACGACTTGCTTTTTTATTTACAATCACGCCTTGAGGTCTTTGGGCTCCTTGAACATCACCACGACGGCAGTCACGTTGTCCGTCGATCGCTGGTGGAAAATTGCGTACTCCACAATCGCCTGCAGACAAATAATTAGCATAGAAACCCAGTCAATGTTGAAAAGTGTACTGCAGCCCACCTCAACAGCCCGCTGGATGTCCCCGAGCCGGGCAATTTTCTGCCGCATGAAGTCGACGGCCTCTTGGTCCTTGAGTACATCGTACAGCCCATCACTACCTAGCAGCACGAACTCGTCGTCGTCTGACAGCTCAGTCACTGTGATTTCGGGCGTCGGGATCACTAGAGGTCCCTTGAGGATCTCGTTCGGGTTGACAGGCAGTTCCTGGGAGTCGTAGTCGCTCCGAGGCTTCGAGTCCACGTCCTCTTTCGGCGGCTCTGGCAGATCAAACTGCTTAAACGGAGCGTCTCCGAACGCACGAGACACAGCGAGCTCGCCCATGATGCGTCCATGGATCACAAAGCCGCCCGTATCTCTAATACGCTGGGCCTCATCGGGCCGACTGGGCTTGTGGTCATTGGAGAGACGAACAGCCTTACCAGCACGGCTGAGGACAGTCCGAGAGTCGCCCACATTCGACACAAACATGGTCTTGCCAGCGACAAACACTGTCGTTGCTGTGCTGCCTGCCTGAGGCCGCTCCGATTCGCTCAAAAACTCCTCGTCCGTCCGCTCAAAGGCAGTGGTTAGTCGCTGCGTGACCATCGCCTGCAGCTCTTCCGCCGGCTTATTCAGCAGTGCCTTAAGCTCCGTCTTCTTCAAGAAGAACGACTCGATGATGTTGTGGTGCAGTACGTCGCCCAGAAACGCCGACGCTTCTTCGCCTCCGTGTCCGTCATACACGGCAAAGAACGACTGGGGATGCATGCTAAGTCTACTCAGTGACTCAATACACAAGTCCTGGATGATGGTATGCGCGTCCTCCATGTGCTTTCTAGCGCCCATATCCGCATGTGCGCCAAAGTCGAAGCGGTTCACGGTCAAACACGTCTGTGCCACCAGCAAATCGTCGCCGATCTCGAGTCTGTAGGGCTCCTGGTAACTTCCTACGAGCTTCATGAACGTTCCGTTGGTCGAATTCAGGTCCACCAGATAGAACTGGTTGGTCAGTTCGTCGAACCAAATGGCCGCGTGCTTCCTCGACAGCTCGCCGTCTCCAGTATGGATCTTATTATCGGCCGAGCGTCCAATCCCCGCTCCTTCCCGGCCAATGGAGAACTGCGTGCCTGCCAACTTCCCACTCAATGCAGATACTTCCAACGTCTGCGTCGCATCATGGAACGCCGTGACTAAAAAGTCCGACTTGCCCACTCGAAACGACACGTGCGGCTCCAATGGCCATTGCATTCTGTCCTCCGAGTCGTCCTCTCCGTCGCCAGTGCATGGACTCAAGCGCACAAACGTGTCGCTGGAGTTGTCTCCATTGGCCAAGTAAAACCTGCCGCGACTGTACAATACTTTGGCGTGGTCTTTGGCGGCCAGGAGCTTGTCCGCCGGGATGCTGGCGACATTCTCCGGTCCATTGCCGATGCCTCCGCCATTGGTATCAAAGCGGAAACTCGTGACCGTGTCTTCTTCGGAAAACGCCGTCATTTTGAGCACCACGTGGCTCCATTTGTGCTCCAAATAGGGTGGGTAGTCATCTTCATCGTCTAAGTGGTCGCCACTCAGAGGAGGCGACGACGTCGACGACTCGGACGATTTGGGAGCGAGCTTCGAGGGTGACGGCGGCGCGTCCGCCCCGTTGGCTACTGGCTCCGCCTCCAGGTCGTCTCGGACTTTGCTGTTGGGGGCGCTCTTGCTCTTACTCTTGCTCTTGGTGCTGCTGCCGTAGCCGTTCTGAGACGACTTGACGCTCTCGCTGCTGGCGTTGGAGCGCAGCAGACGATTCACACCCGAGTTACGGGCTCGGACGAAGGAGGTGGAGGCCTTCCGGCCGTCCGATTCTGCTTAGAAAGAGAGAGAGAAAGGTTAAATATTAGGATGAAGAGTGTAAATGATCTTTCAGGACGCACGTGGCGGCTCCAGTCGCAGTGTGGAGGAGCGTCGTCTCTCGAGATCTTCATGCTTGCGAGCCGCTATAGAGAATCAGGCCATACTGGTTAGAAGAAGGAGGGCTAACCTTTCATCAAGCCTTCCCACCTTTCATCTTGAGCGTCTGCACGTCCTGGCCCTTGTCGTCCGCCATGGTGCTGTGGCTGGAGGAGCTTCCCTGGTTCTAGATGCTGCGAGTGTGTGAGGCGGTGGCAGGGGGTCGCCCGGTCGGCGCGAGCGGCGAGGGCAGCAAGTTGGAGTCTTTGCGGGCTCCGTTCTGCTCTGCCACGACTGCGTCCCTCCCGGCAATTTTACCAAAATCGAGCCTATCAGACGGCTTATTTCATGAAGTTGGTTCTTGCTGCTGTCCAAATCCTGTCGTGAGGCGTCTTGGTGCCTCAGCAGATGGAGTTGATTAACCACCTGCTTGGAGTTTCCTTAATGGTTTTCTGGAGTGGTGACTCCAAGAGGCCGATGGGCGCCACGAATTTTTGATGTCGTCACGGTGCGACGGTCACAGGGCGGAACACTGCTGCTTTCCAAAGAGAACAAGTCGCCCAGATAGCGGTGCTAGTCATCTCGACTGCCAATATTCTATGCCAGATGAGCCATTGTAGCACATATACACCGGCAGGAGAGAGAGAATATAGTTGATTACCAAAAGTCAAGCGAGGTCGGGCGGAAGTAAACGCAGCTTGTTTGAAAAATCTCACCATGGATTCCAATCTGCCGATAAATAAACTGGCAAATAACGATAGCCATCGTGCTTTCGATAAGAAGTTTGTCAAAGTGTTTGGCTAATGCAGCCATGGGTGTGATTATCACGCGAATGGAAGTCAACAATGTGTGATGTGTGTTGTTGAATCAATGTTGAGCACCACTGCGGCACCACCACCGACACGACCTTGGTGTTTCCTCGGCAGCGAACTCATAAATTAGGTGTTTTCCATTAATCCGGTGCTGCTGCTACTAACTTGGAGGCTGCTTCTCGCCATCGCCTCCGACTTGACTTGGGGGACTACACACTCACTTGGTTGGACTTGGACTCCCATGGATGGACGCGCTCAGTAGTAGGACGCGTCGGTGAAGCGACTGGCCTTGTTGTCCTGGTAGAACGACGACGCGTCGCTGTTGCCTCGGTCAAAGCCGCTGATGTTGCTGCTCTGCGCGCTGCTCTGGTAGCTCTGGGCATAGCTGCTCTGCGCGCTGCTCTGGTAGCTCTGGGCGTAGCTGCTCTGGTAGTCGGTCGACATGCGGTACTCGGTGCACTCTGACTCCATGAACTTGCCATTGCTCTGGAACGCGGAGCTGCGGTCGCTGGCAGTGGAGCGAGAGTCGCCTGTGGAATACTGCGAGTCTGTGGCGGACTCGACTCTGGACGCGGCCATGCTGCTGGCGTCGGTGCTTGCGCGGTTGCGGCCGGCCGTGTTCCAGGCGTTGCTGGCCTTGGACATATCGTGGACCGAGTCGCCATCGGAGTCGCCATCGAAGTCGCTCTCGTTGTCAGAGCCGAACACGTCATTGTCTTCCTCGCTCCTTTGTATGCCAGGGAACTTGGCGATCACCTGACTGGCCTCCGAGGACGGCGCCATGCTGTACGCACTCTTGTCGTAGAAGGACGACTCGTTCGAGTAGCCCGAGTAGTTGCTGCTAGAGTTGGTGTGGCCCGACCGAGCGAACGATGGCATGGACGACGCTTGAGAGTCCTGCGCCATGTCGATCTGACTGCGCGGTGTCAGCATGTCGAGATTCGGGTCGTTGTAGTTAATGCCGGAGCTCGGACGGCTGGGGCGACTGTGGCGACTGTGGTGGCTCGGGTACCGATACGGATAAGGCTCCTGGTCGTACTGGTCCTGCTGGTTGTTGACGGGGTAAAAGTCGTCGTCGTCGTGGTACTCCATCGGGGACATGTTGGTGTTCTGGTGGTAGTTGGCAGCGATGGTCGACGATTGACCGGGCATGGGTCTGTTGCCGCCATTGCGCCCGGTTTGAACAGCGGCAGACTCGACCTCGTCGTCGTCGTCGTCATTCTCGGCCGTCTTAATGTACACGATGACAGCTACAACCATGACCACAGCCACCACACCACCCATGATCAGCACTAGCGTCATTGTACTGGACAAGCCAGACTTGCCAGACGACGCCGAGTCGGTCATGACGGAGTTTGCTGTGCCAGAAGACGATTTCGACGACGACTTCGACGACGAACTCGCTTGGGTTGCAGGTGCTGGCGTCGAAGAAGATTTAGTCTTCGCGGAGGAAGTGCTGGAGGTTCCGGTGGAGGACGAGTCCTGCTTCTTCGAGTCCGAGCTCGACGATTTCAACTTGGATTTGGACTTGGACGTCGAGTCGCTGCTTGATCCAGACGCAGAGGTTGAGGGCGCCTTAGTTTTTGTTTCTTTGTCTTTGGTTTGGTCGTCGCTTTGGTCGTCGACGACGAGCTCGAGTCTACATTGGACGCCGACTGTGCTGCATCCGTCGATTTCGACGACGATTCCGGGCTCGACTCCGTTCCAGTCGATGCAGAGTTCGCCGTCGGAATGGCGTTTGGTGCGGGCGTCGTCTGCTCCAAGTAAGGTGACTTGGTGAAGACAGTCTTCTTCTTTTTCTTCTTGGTCGTGGAGTTACCTGAACCTGAACTGTTGTTGCTACTGGGCGAGGCTTCCGACTCCTTGGAGGAATTGTCCTTTTGGCCGACGAGTCCTTCGAGTCCAGCGCAGAGAAACCCTCCGTGACTCCTGAATTCGTGGTCTCCGAGTCCGTCGTCGCCCTCGGGGTTTTGGTCGTTGCCCGCGGGGTCTTCGAAGTCGCCTCAGGCGTTTCTGTCGGAGTCTCCGTAGCCGGTGTGGGGTTCTCTGTGTCGGCGTGTCCGTCGTTGGCGTGGGGTCCTCCTCCTGGTGGTTGGCGTCGGCGTTCCTGATCCTGACGACGGCAAGTCCGCGAAGGTTAAGTCCGACGTGTCGGTGGTCCCCGACGCATCCCGCGCCGATGAAATCTGCGCCTCGGTAGTGGCAAGAACCAGCAGGGCAAACACCACCGCCAGTTTCAGCCAGCGTCGATGGCGATGGATCTGCATCGCGATCCCCCGGCTGCAATTCCCGGTCCCTAATCGTTCGATGCGCCCCTGTATTTGTTCGGCCCCTAGATGTTTCCGCCTGCGCTGCAGCAGACCGTCCAATTGCGCGCTTTCCGGCTCCGACGTAGGAGTCTCGACGGAAAATGCGGTGTGCGGGGCAACGTGCTGTTGAGACTGCCTCTGGATGTAGGGGACTAACGCAGCGGTCGATGCCATGCACGCTTCGCACCGACGCGGCGACTCGATTCTGCGCGGGAGTGATTCCCCATTGCGATCGGCCGCCCCAGCTGGCGGCGAGCAACACAACTCACAGTCGAACAGCATGAGCGCGGTTGGCTTTGACTTGGGGGCTCGGGGAGCGAGCGATATGCCGTTGCGATCGCCATGTCACCTTCGATGCAAAAGTTCTCGCCACCCCATCGCAGGAGCAGGTTCCTCCGTGCACTTGCCCCACCGAGCGATCACTTTTGCTACAGTCCGTCAACGTGACGGCGGAAGCCGGAGTCAAACGCCGAAAAAGGCAAGTTTGGGCTCAAGGTGTCGTCCACCGCAACGGCAACAGCACCGACGAGACCTCAAACTGAGGATATTGGTCATCCCACTCGTGCTGCTACCAACGCTCGCCAGCTGGGCTGGCGGCACCGTCGAATTTGCAGACTGGCGGGTCAAGCTGCCCCGATATCCACAGGACGGCGACCGCGGTGGTTGGTGCTGCCGTCTCCTCGAACGACAAGAGCTGCTTGGATGTCGAGTTGATGTCGATCTCTATTAGCCACACAGGCTCAAGATTTGCAGCGTGTTGGTGGCATCCATGTGAATTACTGCACGTACATACACGGCGCGTAGTTGCCTTTGGAATTCCGACGGTCAAGTGTGCTGCCGAATTAAAGCTCCTCCTACTCTCCCTCTCTACACGCCCTTTGTGGTCTGGTCTCAACGTCAGCTTGTGGCGGACCCGCCGAACAACAGCTCGGGCATGTGCAGGTTTGCCGCCCCACGACATCCTCTAGCTTCAAGATCAGCAAACCGAGTCAGCCGTTGCACCACCACTGGCAGCTTGAGTCGCTGCTGCGGGTCGAAGCAGCACATTTGGCGCACCAAATCCCAGTGGGCGTCGTCTTCGAAGCCTTTTGGACGAGGGGCAGCACGCCACGACGGACGTGGAAGCGAACGGCAACATCGGGCATGCTTGGTCCCCAAGGGAATTCGCCGCTGATCGCCTGAAGCACGCACATGCCAAAGGAGTAAACGTCCGACTCGAAACTAGGCGGACCGCCACGTAGACACTCGGGGGCTTTCCATCGCAGAGCTCCCACAACGGGCGACGAGTTGACGCGTTCGTGCTCAGTGTCGACGTATCGCCGAATGGTACTCAGTCCAAAGTCAGTGAGCTTGGCCGTGCCGTCAGCAAATACGAGGATGTTGTCGCACTTGAGGTCTCCATGCACGATACTGTGCTGGTGGAGATACTGCAGTCCAAGGGCGCTCTGCCGTAGTTTGTGCCACGCCTCGCAACGTCTGAAACTGAGAGCGCTCTCGGTCGACAAGACGCTACTTCCCGACGTACTTCGGCTGAATCGACTGCTTGAGGTTGAAGTGTTCCTGCTCGTGACGCTGCTGCTGTATCCACTGATTCCTTCGGACTCGAATCGGTGCAAGTACACGTCGAGGCGGCCATTGCTCGCACACTCGCAGACGAAGAAAGGTTGGTCACCAACATGACAACCTCCGTAGAGCTTGACAACGTACGGATGGTTGAGTCTGTACCAGATACTCAACTCTCGGTAGAACACTTCGCTCGGTGAACTCTCAGGCTTAGCTTCCACACTGCCAGGACGCATTGGACTTTTCTGATCAGAAGGTGTTAGAGATTTAATCACTACGGGTGTGCCAAGCCACTTGCCCATGTGCACTGATGCGAAGGAGCCGCGGTTGAACGATTCGTAAGGATCAAACTCGACCTCATACGGCGGGATGAACCACTTAGGTGGTCTCCATAAATGTAAGGGGAAGTCGTCCGAGAACTCAGGCACAATCGGTGTGCCATCAGATAGCCGACGTGAAATGTCGACGCAGGCAGTGGCGATAGCATCGATCTGTGCTGATGTGTAGCTGGAGCGATGGCGCGTCACTTCAAACCGCAGAAAGGTCAACGTTTCCTCTCGTTCATGAACATCTTTGAGCTCTCCCAGCAACAATTCACCAGCATCTGGATGGCCTAGCGCCAGTTCGAAACTTTCAGTTTGTCTAGCTCGTTTGGCGTACCATTGACGTTTCCAGTCGTGGATCTCTGCGTTCTCGCCAAAAGAATCCCCATCGAGAGGTTGGTGGAGACGAAGCACGTCCAGTAGCCCGTCAATTTCCTTATGGAACGAAAACTTATCCCACGCTCGTTGGCGGATTGCCGCGATCTGAGAAATACGATAGCCCCCGTGGCTAACCGAAATGTGAGCTCGGAATTGCATCAATACGTCGGCATAGTTGGCAACAATTGCGGCCAGAAAATTGTCATTGTCATCTCCGTCTTCTTCGGCGTTGGGTAAGCGTTGAAAAATATCCTCCAGTCGCAAAAGAATTCGGGTGTCAAAGTCGTCGTTATCGACGCCATTACAGCCGTCATTCTCTCCCAAAATCTGAGCCTTCAAGTCGTCTAGCGCTTGGGAAATCGTTAACTGTTTAGCCTGGCTCGGCAACACGAAGTTAGCAACGTTATGCACTTCGTCTACAGTTTCTGGACTGCCAGGTGCAAAAGGAACGTTCAACTCCTGGCTGTTGTAGCTCCGTGTGTCCGACCGATATTGTGGGTCAACTTTTCTGGCCAGTTTCCCGAGCTGAAGGACGACGTAAGCTATTGTAGGCCGCAGCTCCGGCTGAGCAGCGCACATTTTCTTTACGAGTTCCCTCGCTTCTTTGTCATGTACTGCCGCAAGATGCTGGTCGTCACTTGCAGGTGCAACGTTGGTCAAGGCCTCAATGATACACACCCCAAAGCTGTAAATGTCTGATTCCATGGACGGATCATCACCCTCTCGGCGTTCTGGGGATAAGCAATGCCACCCTGCGTCGTCTACGTAATCTTTTCTTCCATGGTAAGATAAATCCCGCAACGCAACAAGCTGAAGCCCGCTGAGCTTAGCCATTTCTTTCGCCTCTTTGCTATGCTTTGATAGTTTCTTGATCTTCCCACTTTGCACAGTTTTGTTTCGGCGGGAGGCATGGTCAGTGACCACTACGATGTTATCGCAATCAAGTTTACTGTGCACGATTTCGCGCTCGTGAAGATACTGCAGTCCCAACGCGGCTTCATACAATAATCTCCATAGGTGTGATGGTGATTCTACAGTGAATGTACTTCTTTCGTGTTTCTTGACGTACTCTCGCAGAGTTCCCCTCGGGCACACTCCACCACAAAGAACGGCGAGGGGCCAACGTGACATGCCCCGAAAAGTTTGACAACGTGCGGGTGGACGAGCTGCGACCAAATATCGGCCTGTCGTGAAACAACTTCACAAAGATTTAGGCCAGAGAGTAGCGGATTAAGGTCACTCGCATTTTGCACCATGATTCGGACGCCTTCCCACCAGGTTGCGTCGCGTACCTCATAGGCAGGGATATACCACTCAGGTGCAGACATGACAATTGCTCCGCTCTTTCGAACGCATACGTCAAAGGTGCGTATCGCCAGCACCAATGTCTTATCAGAGAAGGAGTACCGGAAGTTGTCCAATTCGTGCTTTAAAACCGTCATGGCCTCTAAGGCCACAGCACTTTCCAGTCTGTCGTCTCCCTCTGCAACATGGTTCAGAAACTCGTGGAAAGAAGTCAGCAAATCCGCACAATCATATTTCCACTGCAGCTCCCAGTCTCCAACCGCTTTATTGGCGTTGTTGGCATAACCATTTTCTGGTATATGGTTATCGCTCTCAAACTCAGCGAGTAGAGCGTCCAGCTGACAATGCAGTTGTTGGATTTCGTCAACGAAGCGCCTAGCCAATGCAATTTTAATTATCTCGCGTTGGTCACCCCAGGAAGGTAGTAAGACGTGAGGAAGCGTACACTACGCAGCAGATGCTCAGTCCGCGTCTGCCAAGTGTATTCTCCCGTGTCTCCTGCTGCAACGAGCCCCTCGTCCCAAAGCCGTGCTAAAACCTTCTCCAACCGACTCAATACGCGAGCACACATCACTACTCCACTCTCCTGGCGTTGACTAGCAGCGCGAAATGCAGACCACACATCAGAAGCGTGAAGCAGTAGCTCGGGAAATTGCATATCACTCCATGGATGCTCACGCTCAACTATCCTCAGCAGCGAACGAACAACCGAGTCCATTTTCGGGCGTTCATTAGGTTCAGGTGCAGTCATGCTCGCAATGAGTTTCCAGATCGAGTCACTGACGCCAATTGGCTGCTCGTTTAGAGGTAAATCACTTGCTAGCTGAATAATTGGGCGAACAACCCGGCCAAACGCTTCCACATCATCTTGCAGCAAAGGTATAGTCGCCTGCGCAGGGAATTGAGATCCTTCTTGTTTGAGACACCCTTCTCGGGATTTCGCCACACGAGGTTTCAGCTTCGCCTCACCGTGGCTTCCAATAAAGATGCAGGAAGCGCTAACTCCACCGTGCGCGATATCTAAATTGTGAATATATTGTAGACCTCGGGCTGCCTCTAAAATTCGTTTCCACACCTTCTGGTCCACTCCGTTGCGCTTCGCATACTCCTCTATCGACATGCTGTCCCGCAAAGACTCATAAACGAGGAAAGGCTTGCGTCCAACATGACATGCTCCGTGGAGTTTTACAAGATAGGGACTCGTCACACTATACCACTGTTCTGCAAGCTCCATGCATCGCTGTCTCGCGTCTTGTCCTCGACAAACATCACCACGTACGTCCACGTACTCGATCGTCACTCGAAGTCCATTCCACTCCGCTTCCACACAGTTTTCAAAACTTTTTGCACGTCCCTCAACTATCACTTCGTATCTAGGCACAAACCACGCCGGAACTTCCTCCACCACCATCTCTATAATTCGAGCGACCTCGAAAACAGCTCTGTCCAACAAAATTCGCTCCACTTCCGGCATGAGCTCCTGCCCTTCAGTCTTCTCTCCATCACTTGCTTTGCGCCGTTCATATTCCAGCGCCGTCAGCATCTCCGCCTTCTCACTTATATCCAACTCTATCAACTCTTTCTCCAACATTTTCTCGTCGTCTAAAAACTCTTGAAATGCTTGAATTTGCTCTCTATAGTCTTCTCGCCACAACTTCTGCCAGTTTTTAGCATCTCCAATCTCCTCGTCCTCCAATAAATTGTCGATCTGCAAATGCATCCAATGAATCTCCCGACTTTGTCGAGGGGCTTCCAGGAGCATCTGCAGCATCTTCTCCCCTGTAATTATCTCTAGGATTTACAGAAATATCTCCATTTTCACAATAAGTTGTAGAGATTTTGTGAAATTGCTGTAGTAGAGTCTGGAATGTCGTTTCTTGGTGTCTTCGTCGGCTCATAGCAGCCAAGAAGTCCAGAGCGTCGCTGTCATCGTTAGACTCGCGCGTATCTTGGTACAAGAGCGCTTGTAAGGCTTCTAGGCGAGGAATTAGGCTACGACAGCAGCTATAGACCCCAGAGAGGCAGCGAGAGCGAGCGTGAATCAGCTCGAACAGCTCTGGGTCTTGCATCGCATCGCAAACTTGATTTATGATACTGGATATGGTCGGTACAGGACAGAGTCGTTATAATAGGGTCAAAAGAAGAACTCACTGTTCATTGAACCCTATGATAGTGACCATTTGGTAGTGACCTTGAGTCGCGATTCAACTTCTTGGTACTAAACTCGTTTTTGCCTTCGCACACACTCGAAACGTGCTGGGGTGTAATACTGCAGGAGTTGTTGCTACTTGCTTCGTTTCCATCGACATTTAGTGGCGACGTCAAGTGGGTCTCCCAGCGCGAAGATGTTTGAAGAACACGCAGCTTGCAAGTGGTGGATGTCCATTTTTGCGTGCCGCTGGTGGAGGAATCCACGACGCCACGTGGCTGAAAGGTCAAGGGCAGAAGGAGGGGAGGAAGGTTAAGTTTTTACGCCGTACCCGAAGATTGATGAAGCAGTCTTGTTTTATTTTTCGAGTTGACGAATTGATGGCTTGTTTACTTCTTTCGTTCGGAACAAGACAATCTCGACACGATAGCCTCAGTCCTCAGTACTTGTGGAGGGTTTCATATTTTTTGGCCCCTTACCAAACATCTTCATGAAGGCCATCGCCTTCTTCCAGTTCTTGTGCTTTCCCATGGCATCTCCTGAAAGTCCCGATATACGGAGTTTATTTGCCACGTAGTGGGGATCCCTCTTCGTGAACTTCCAGAAGTACAACATCGGGTCCCAAGCGCGTTCTTCGCCCTCGCCATCGGTATCGCGAACACGCAGGGATCGTGTGGCGCTGGCATTGTCGGTAACAAGAATCGTCGGAGCGTCACGCTCGGCAGCCTCGGTGCTAAGAAGGGCAGAGACTGCCAGCAGCAAAATGTAGTTGAAACGCATGCTTGGTCGCCTTGGGCAGTTGTCTCGGTCGCGAGGAAAGGAACTAAGTAGCAGGACTCATAGGACCATAGTTGTCCCTCATGCTTACGCGGTCAAGGATGATTATCGATGCCAACCCGGAGATGCAGCGGCATCACTTCTTTTCTTCGACGAGCATCTTCCCACTGGGAGACGACCTCCCCTCACCCTTCCCACTGGGCTCAACAAACATTACGATCCGAATCTGGGCGCGTGCTTTCGCAGCTCATAACGCTTTCAACCGAAACACGGCACCAACAACGAAGCAGTCAGTTGTTTCTAGGTTTTGGCAATGCAAGCGCGATCTGTATCGATTTTTCGCTTTAACAGGGCAATTTCCGGGCCCAATCTGCTGTCGCCAGTACAGCCGATGCCGTGCATTTGCATAGATAGCTCCGTAAATGAAGACTGCAAGGAAATAAAAGGACGACCTTCAT
Organism: Phytophthora macrochlamydospora; assembly: GCA_011947325.1. Lineage (NCBI taxonomy): Eukaryota > Oomycota > Peronosporomycetes > Peronosporales > Peronosporaceae > Phytophthora > Phytophthora macrochlamydospora. The sequence goes on from JAAVTH010000389.1 coordinate 180,739, forward strand.
TCAAAAGCTTAATATTTAACTATGGCGACTCCGTTTGGCAGATCTTCGATCCGATGCAAAACACCAGATACACATTGCGTCGCTCAAATTGTCAACAATTTTTTCTGGTGCATATTGAGTGGCGCCTCGGATCGCAGCATAGGAAACTTCTTGCTTGAATATTGTGTTCTCCAGCACCCGGTGCGCCGTACACCACGAAGAAATGTTAAGTTTTCGGTGACAAGCAGCACTCAATCGCTTTCTTGGAGCCGCCTCAAGCCACCATAGAATCCACACATTGCCACCAATCTCTTGGCGGTTGTAAGATCGAGTGGGGGTCCATTAGTGAATAAGCAACTCAGGAGCGCAAAATGTTTCTCTTTGCAACTAGCACAGTATACTCCATAACAACTTTGCACCCATACCAAGCCAACCATCGGGTCGTATCAAGATGTCCTCCTTTCACAGCCGTCTCAAGTGCGTTCATAACAAATATACTTTCCCGTTGAAGCAGATCATATGTCGGCTGGGTTCTACCGTTGGAATACTGTATTCAAGACCAAGCAGCCACTCCTCAATGTCAATTTGTCCATATTCGAACGCATCATAAGGATATTTGCAAAATTGTCGGTCGTCGAAACAAGCCGCGAGCTTTTGCCGCTCGTACAATTTCCAATTGACCGTACTGAACTGCGTCATGAGCTATCTGCGATAACGTGAGATTCAACTCCGATGGACAGCTATCGTACAACCATTACACAAATTCCGCGTTCCCATGTTGGGTAGCTTGGTACACATCCCACCCTGTGCAGTCCAAGAGCTGGTGCCCATGCAGCCAACCCGCAACAGCCACATTTCCGTGCGGTGAAAATTTCTTCTCATTGTGGAGATGCTCAGGACATCCGTAGTCTAAATTCTCGTACAACCACTTCATGATCTCAAGATGCCCATTCTCTGCTGCTGCTATAGTAGGTTGAGGATTCCAAGACACACTGAGCACCGACGTGGGAGCTGGAACTCCCAAAGCACCAATATATACTATGATAGCTGCTTAGGTCTCTTGCGCGTTGAATGAAAACCACAAAGGGGAAGATGTGTCACTTGGCATGAATTGTGCTGCGGAAAATGGCCATCGCAAAATTGGCCGCTGGCTTTACGAACTGCCAGATGATGACCTGAATACCAAAAGTCGAAGGAGCAAGACGTTCGCGATAGCTGCTGCTAGAGGCCACTTGGAAGTCATGCTATTGCTTTACGAGCGTTTTGATGTGCAACCAACTTCTCGTACGCTGGACGAAGCTGCTGAATATGGACATCTAGAAGTCGTCAAGTGGATCCATGCCCATAGTAGTGAAGGGCGCACACGAAAAGCTCTACGGATGGAGCTGCACGAAATGGCCATTTAGCAGTTGTTGAGTGTCTGCACGCGAATCGCTTAGAGGGGTGCAGCTATAGTATTATGGAGGACTGGCCACTTGAATGTCGTGAAATGGTCGAAGGCGCATAGGAGAATTTGGGATTTACCACTGCACAATCTCGAGGTGTCCATTTTCCTCTTTTCTCATCGACATGGAATGAGTAAATTCAAAATGGTTTTGGGCTGAATCCCAGTTCTTGTGTCAATATTGCACGATAGCCAAGTGGCCATTTGCTGCAGCTACGTCGAAAACTTCTTCAGAGATACCTTGAGGACGATTTTCATGTAGCCATCGCACGATTCCGAGATGTCCGTTCCTCGCTGCTGCTTCTATCGCAAGCTTTGTCGTCCAGTCACCACTGCGAGGAAGCCATTGAACGACCGCCAAGTGACCAGACTCAGCAGCTGTACAATAAACCGTCAACGTTATAGCTCCAAGTCTTGCATCCTCCGCAGTACTGAGTCACCCGCTGCACCGGGTTGGAGCTAGTCGTGGAGGTATTAACATCGTCCCCACTTCATTTGCCATACAAGCACGGCAAGACGATGGAATTGGGGTACCAGTGATTATGTCCTGCATCCGGAGACAATGTGTGACGTGCTCACGATTTGGGAGCTGGAACTCCCCGAAGCCAACGTGTATTGGTTGTACTTGTTGCTTCTGATGCTGATTGCAAAGTGAACTTCCTAAGCTAGTTCGTGGGCGCTCCCGCCGGCCTGCTTGGCCGTCCAGGGAGAGTCGTCCTTGTATGTATGCAAGTCGTCGTATCAGATGGCCTTGCGTGTACTCTTATCTTGCTTGCGCAGATCTGTTATGCCGCGAAAAGCACCGCTCATGCCAGACATGATGGCATCCATTGGAAAACTGTTACCGTGGCGTACCTGTAGTCGCAAAGCCATCGCCACACAACGTTTTCTCTTCCTTCAAAATTTGTCAAAGTTCTCGCTTGTCATAATGAAACGACGAAACAGTGTGGTATAGACCCATAGCAGAATTACTACGACACCGATATGGGGAATTTGTACGTCCGTGGTCGGGAGAGTTTTTGCTACAAAATCCACCTGAACCTCCTGGATGGAAAGCAGCAATGCTCCCGTTATGGTGGCGTAAACTACTGCAAGATTGGAGCCGCGTAAAATGGCCAAGCAAGTACTCATTACGATACACTAGAATGAAGACACTCCAACCCTCGTTATTCAGCCCAATATGGTGGAATGCATCGACAAATTTCCAAGTGTGGCGCAGACAAGATGCTCATCGCACACCACTGGGTACAGGACCTGTCAAGTTCCGGTGCCTCTGTAAAGAGCTTGCTTCAAAGGAAAATGGTGTATAGCAGACTTTCTAGATACTTCCCATCGATGGCCAACGCTCATGGTGTTTTCCAAGGGGGTGTCTACCGAGCTACGTCCAATTCTGGGGTCCAGGATTGCACTGACGGATATCACCCAGCTTTATCGACAGCTAACCCAGGTATTTGAACGGGTATTACCACACCCAGAGACAGGTGGAATAAGCGTGGCAACGCGAGGTGCAATGCCGCCGACATTTGGACTGACAGTTGGAAAACATCTCGTTTCTTCCCAAATCTAAAATCCCAAGACTGGGACAAACTGTTGCGGCCTGACAGATGCGTGCAACCACACCCCATGAAAGTGCTTGGCTGTCCGCAACAACAGATCCATACTACATTACAACAGATACTAGCCCTCCTCCAGTTTCTTGTTCCTGTTGTCCACGATGTGATGCTGAGAATGTTCTTTGGAGACCTCATTGTCGGATCAAGGTTGTTCTTCCTCAAGTCGTTAAATCCTACGATTCAACAGTGTGTGAGACGATCAGGTGCTGCGATAAAAACAGTAGAGCACTGTTTCTTCTCGTGCCCAGCTCTGACGCAAATGTGGTCCCAATTGTGGTCCCCATGGCATAAGGCTTTCGCGACGGAGTTGGATTGGCGATTGCTAATTTTTCCTAAACCACGAGACCTGAATAGGAGTGGAGGCAGAACCAAAAGGTGGTTCTGCTACTGTGGCGAGTCCACACTGCGATCGCGTTCCACGCCACGTGGAGGTTGAGAAACGACATACTATTCCGTGAAACTACAGCTGAAGTACCAAGCGTCCAAAATGTGACGTCCTCTTTCGACGACACTGTCTGTTCATCCATCACCATTCAGCGGAGCTTGGGATTGATGACAAAATTGTAACCTCTGTTCTGGAGAAGTTAGGCTTTGACCCACCTGCGCCGCGAAACACGCCATCAGCAAGTCACGTTTGGATTCCACGAAACTAAGCAGCAGAACGACTAAGTAGTATACGATCGTAGCTAGAAAAACGGTTTATCCGACTGGTTAATCAACTTAAATTTCTTTCTGAGTCACCCGCTGCAGAACGTGTAGATGACCATTGCTAGCTGCGACTCTGGCTGTTTTTTTTTTTTTCAATCTGGGGCAACTCGATAAACAAAAAGCCGAGAACGTAAGTTGTTGCCCCACTTTCGCGCGCGAGCAGGAGAGCTTTTGCTGAACAAACTCGATCAGGAATCCATGGATCTGCATAAGAATGTGGGGCAGTGAACTTCCTTGTTTTGCTAGGCATTTTTGGTAAACCAGTCGAACAACGGAAAGCCACGCTACTTTGCCATTCCCCTTCGTACCTGTTTATTTGCTAGTGCCAGGAATATATTTCCTGCTTGATTGCTTGAACACCAGCTATTTGGCGACTAACTGAATAGGAAAAGATACTGTCAACCCTTTTCTTATCGATCGAAGGATCGACTCTGTGCCGTGAAGTGTAGCTTATATTGCAACCGCTGCAAGATTCCACGAACGTAAGCAGTACGATCGTCGATGTACGATTGTAGCTAGCAAAACGGTTTATCCTACTGGTTAATCAACTTACAATACTTCTTTCTGCAGCCGCTGCACCACAACGCGGACACATCTTAGCTGCCTTGAACATACACTTGTTTTTTACGATCTTACTCCTCCTGCACTCTAAAGTCTAAATAGTTTCTTGATGACGTAGTGTGTGTTTTAAAGGTATATGCGGGAATGCTGCTTTGGTGTCGTGGTCATGAAGACGTGGCTGCGCTATTCACACCACCAGTGCCAGATTAGGTGAAACGGTAAATGACGCGGCGGCGACGTGTTGCAGTGGTTAACAGAAAGTATATGTTTGAACCGTGCGGAGAGCTGTACTGTTATTCGCAGGTACCTCCCTTGCGTCGCCACCGACATCCCAGCAATTCGCTCGCGTTTTGCTGGTCGACCGGCCGAATTCTCGTTTGGAAGGATACCGCTCACATCGAACCCTAACCCTTCCCTTCTGAAGAAACATGGCAGTGATGGCCACCTCGATGGCCGGTCACCTGCGCGCGCAGGAGTTCTCCCGGATCCGTCGGTCTGCGACGACGTTGCTGTCTGAGCCCCCGTCTCGGAGGAAGCAGCAGCAACACTTGCCCAGGCGTACGAGAGGGAAGATACTTCACCCGAAGAATACCTTGCGATCGTGACAAAGCAACGGGCCTTCAATCCAGCCCCTACCAGCCACGCCGTAGTGATCAACACCGGCTCGTATTGCTCCAATCTGGCGGTGCCTGTTATTTGAAGTCGTTTCTCCAAGATCACGGCAACGAGACTGTCAAGGATGTGCTGTCCCATCACGGTGTGGCGATGCTGGAGAAAATATCCTCAGGCGGCGTTCTTATTCATGTGCGTTCGGCAGAATTTGAAACACAGCTGGACGGAGAAGAAGTCAACTTGCTCGGAAAGAAGCTCACGATCAAGCGTCAGTCATTCCTGATGAACAAGGTTTATCTGGGCGTCTCCAGTATTCACTCCACAAACGAAGCGAACGCGTTATTCCGGGGGCTATCTGCACTGGGGGCGTGTCCACTGTACTTTACGCCACGAGACGTCAACCTCGAGGCACAAATGGCAACACCTACGTGGCGTTTCTACTTCGGATCGACTGCGCCTCCGCCGTGTCTGATGGTTCATCAGTACATCACGCACCAACTCGTGCATGGACGACACTTCTACGTGGCTAGAGGAAAACACTCAATGGAACCACCAGTGAGAGCATCTTCTTACAGCCAGTACAGTTACGCCGTTGTACTGCCCTTTGGAGATAGCCCTCATGAGAATGAAGATCGCTCCAAGAGACAAGAAAGCGCTATCTCAGTGAGAATCAGCACCCCCGTTACGGCGCACGCGAGGCTCCCAGATCCCACAGCAGCGACTTCGGAGCCAAGGCATGGTCAAGGAAAAGAACCCATTTCTTCTAGATGAAACCATGACCGAGCAGATAACTCGCAGGAAGATCAGCAACCACGCGCTGATGAACAATCCAGCGCAAATTGGGATTTTGCAAGAGATTCAAACTCCGATACTGATATGGACAAGCAGCTTGAATCTAGTTTCAAGCGCTTGGAACCGTCCTTTGCTCACGAGAACCCATTTGCTGCGCGTCGATCTGCCGGAATGTGACTTTGAGGTCATCCTCCCTGAACTGGAACAGGGTGTTTCTGCTGGAATTGCAATCGTACCGCATTTAAACGTCGAGAAGGGTGGAAGCGTCGATGGACGCGCTCCTGCCAAGAAGAGGGCAACTGAACCTACCCAGCATGACGATAGTGAGGCCCTACTACTACAAGAAGCTCTGCTACTTTCCGAAAAAGAAGCGCAACTGATGGTAGAATAGGACCGTATTGCAAGCAATATCGAACACTACAAGGAGGTCGAAGAGATGCTTCAGGGATCCAAGAACATGGACAGGATTGTCCGATCAATCGCCAAGTTCCCGTTAACATGGATAAAGGCAATTATGAAAGATCTAGTTGCTGGTGGATCTCAGACGCTTGGCCTTGCCGGTATTCATATGTGGAATCGCATTTCTGCGGAGGAAAGCATGGACGATGATGAAAATATCAAAGCATTTCACAAACGAGTCTCTAACCTCAACCTCTCCATGGGTAATTCACGTGATGAGCACTCATCTTACTTGAAAGACGCGTTCAACAACCTGTCAGAGGTTCAAAAGAAGCAGTGGAATTTACTCCGTTGGCTCAGCATTTTCGGATTGATGGCACTGAGCATGTGTCCCGCAGTCTTCAGTCAACGCGCGTGGCTACATTTTCTTGTAGATCATGTCGGAGAAGGTCTGCCACACACTGCAGTAAAACTTCTTTCTGATCAAGAATTGCTACGACTACTTAGATCCCCAGTGGGGAAATGATACTCAAGACCGCGAATAATGTAGCACCTGAAAGTGCCCTTATTGCGGGACTGGAAGCACTACGTTCGAGCTCTCTCACTTCAACTGATATCCCTGTTCTAACTACGAATTTGTTGACGCTCCGGCAAACAGCCTCTGCAATGGAAGCAGAGCTATCAACGTAAATGATGAGCGGAATGGACGTTGGTGAATCGTATAAAATATTGTCATGGAATGTGCGTGGGACCAAAGGCGGTGGATACCCGTTGATTTCAACGCATCTAAAATACTTTTATTTCTTGTGCGTACAAGAAACTCGCTTCAAGGATGAGAAGCAAGCAAGTCGCTTTAAATATTTAGTCGAGCAAACCTTTGGAGGCCGCGAATTCCTCTAGGATAAAAATTGTTCGAACAGCTTCCTGTGGAATTCGAAGATAATGCAGTGCACATTGTGTGCGGTGATTTCAACCTAGCAGTAGAACTTAGTGTGGATGCCAGCTCGAATCACCCCAGTACAGACTCGAGCAGGAGGAGTCTGCAGTTGTGGTTAACGGAGATTGACGCTGTAGATGTGTGGCGACTCCACCACTCATCTGCACGAGTTTTTTCTGGGCCGCTTCCAAGGATAAATCGGATTGATTACATTTTTCTGTATCTTCAGCACTTAGAAACATTCCAAAAACGCAAAGGACTAGCCACGTTCTTGGACTTCGCTAAGGCTTACGACTGCGTTAATCGTCCGTACCTCGATTTCTCGTTTGGAAGGCTTCCAAACAGATCGAACCCTAACCCCTCCCTCGGAGAAGCTTACTGGTGTCCATGGCGTTGTCAATGGCGGATCACCTGCGAGCGCAAGAGTACTCGCGCCTTCGTCGTTCGGCAACAACAGTGCTCGTAGAACCACGAGTGTCTGATGAAGCAGCTGAGAGACTAACTGAGCTTTATGAGCGAAATGATGCGTCCCCACAGGAGTATCTCTCGGTCGTGACGGCTGAAAGGCCCTTTACGCCCCCGGTGGCGCGCCATGCGGTCGTCATCGAGACAGGAACGTTCTGTGCATCCACTGCAGTCCCTGTGATTTTGAAGTTTTCCTGAAGGACAACCACAACGCTGCTGTGAAGGAGACCCTGTCGCAACACGGAGTGGTGATGGTAGAGAAGATTTCATCTTGAGGTGTTCTCGTCCGTGTGCGAACTGCTGAGATTGCGGACAAATTAGTCGGGCAAGATGTGGATTTGGTGGGAAGGCGTTTTACTATTAAATGCCAATCAAGCTTTATGTCGAAGTTTTACTTGGATGTTGCTGGTATTCACTCCTCAGAGGAAGCGAATATGCTGTTCTTGGCGCTATGTGCGTTGGGAGCAAGACCGTTCTTCCTTACTCCGCGGGATGTGAATATGGAGACTGAAGTTGCCACCCCGACATGGAGGTTCTACTTCGGGAGTGAAGACGCACCGAGTCTTCTAAAGGTGCACGGTTACGTTAAACATCAACTCGTATTCGGAGGAAACATGTACGTGGTGCGTGGGAAGCACGTTTCTCGTTTCTCCTCTTCCACTCCGCGCAACAACGTATCGCCAATCCCGGTACGCTGTGGTGTTGCCGTTTGGAGAAAAGCTGGAAACTCGGCACAACGGCAGCAAGACATCTTCTGCTGCAAACGTGGTGCGTGCACATTGCCGCAGATTGAACGAAGAAGAGAGAACGACAGCAGAACCCCCCACCCCTACCTTTAAGGAGGACTCGGTGAGTATGTCGGACTCGGATATAGGTGAGTCTAGTGGAATGTCCAACACCCCAACTGTCAGTAACCTCGAAGGGAATCATGGCCCCCACGAGGCCCAAACCGGTTTAGATGTGAATGAGCCAAGCTTGACAGAGCCACTCGAGTCGAATGACAGCGATGAAGAGATGACCCGTCACTTAGAGACGGGTTTCAAGAGAACGGGGAGGTCATTCGCCGACGCAAACCCCTACGACCTGTTGGATAAGCTGGAGTGCGCATTCGAAGCGATCAGCCCGTCGGTCCCAGAAGATATGACACTGGAAGTCCTTGTTGTGCCCCATCTCGCTCGCAAGGAGGAAGCTAAAAGAATGGTGCATCTGGGTCAAGTAGCGATGAACCTCCAACGCCTGCGCCCAGTGTCTGATCACCTGCATAACTCCAAGAATATGGACGAGATCATCGAATCCATGCTGTCGTTACTACAAGCGTGGACCATGGCATTTTGTCGCGATTTAGTTAAGGGCGGGAAATGCACACGTGAATTGGCAGATATTCACATGTGGAACCGTATTCTTGCAGGCCAAGTTGAAAATGACACCGCCAAGTCGTTTTACGAAAGGATGCAAGAACTGGGAGTGCCAATCGGCAATAGTCGAACCAGCTATGTGGAATACATAGCATCCGTCTTCAGCAAGCTATCCAGCGCAAAACAAGATCAGTGGAAAATTCTACGCTGCATCAGTACTTTTGGATATTTGTCATCAGCTCATGCCCGTACATATAGAGAAATCACGACTGGCTCAAATATTTGATAGAAGTCAGAGATCCTGGTCTTCCTCACGCTACCGTCAATCTGCTGTCGGACACGACGCTGTTGGCCGTGCTCCGCTCCCTTTAGGACGCCAAATTCTTAACGCTATCCGTGTTGCTGCTCCATCAAGCGGAATTCTTGCTGAATTGGACCAATTGCGTGAAAATGATGTTTCCCTACCTGGCATTCCAGAACTTCCCGTGTCGATTCTTCGAACCATCCCCCAGCAGGAGGGAGAGCACAACTAATGGTGGAAGGCTTAGATATAGGCCAATCGTGTAAAATACTGTCATGGAATGTGCGCGGAGTCAAAAATGGAGGACATTTGTTGATTTCGAAGCACCTCAAGCACTCTTATATTTCGTGTATACAAGAAACACGCTTTCGTGACAAGCATCACGCACAGCGATTTTCATACTTGGCTCACCAATGTTTTGGAGGGCGTGTATTTTTCGGACAAAATGGAGAGTGTCAGCACACGGAATACCCTCGGGCTGGTGGTATGGCGACAATTATTCACGGATCGTGTCCCGGCGTGAACGAAGCAGAAATTGTCGATGTGGCAACAATACCAAATCGGTACCTGTTAGTAAAAATGCCATGGAACAACTCGACCCTCTACGTGCATAATGTATACGCACCAAATGATGCTGTATCGAGAAAGTCTTTGTCCACAAGCCTGAATGTGGATTTCGAGCCAAATGCAATCCATATCATTTGTGGAGATTTTAATTTGACGATGGACCCCGAGCTGGATGCTACATCGTCTTATCCTCGCCCAGATGCAAGCTGCAATGTACTCAGCGGATGGCTGGCTCAGTTAAATGTGCTGGATGCCTGGCGACTTCACCACCCAGATGAACGAATTTATTCAGGCCCGCGGCCCAGACGAAATAGAATCGACTACATTTTCTCTCGGAGTCACAACTCTGGGTACGCTGCATGGGAATTTGGTGGCGACCGTCAAGCACATTTTGTAGACCTCACTTCGTGGCACCACCGAACTGGAAAAGGGTTCTGGAGACTACCTGACTGGTTACATGACATACCAGAACTACGGGAGGACATCATCGAAGAAGCAAAGGCATTGCTGCCCGAGTTAAGAGTCTCGAACAATCCTGGGATCGTTTGGAAGACCTGGAAGCAAAAACGAAGCTCTTCCTTAAACGCTGCCAACGCACCCTACGAACAGCGACTAACTCTGATCTCATACGAGCCCGAGAGCAACTTGAAGCATGTGCAGCTGCCATAGCAAGAGAAAGCTCTACTGACGATGATGAAATCAATTATAACTTTGCTAAACAGCGATACGACGAGTATAGAGATGCGTGCGAAGCGTTTGGAAAGAAAGCGGGTTTCGAACATACTGTTACCGAAGCTGAGAAAAGCACTAAGTTTTTCTTTCGACCACCGCGATTCGAGCTTCACAGCACTCCTTTTCAATCTGTGAAAAAGCAGGACGGGACAATATCAAATGATCCGGCTGAAATTTGTAGCGAATATCAGGAGCACTGGGGTAAAATATTTGGAGACCCGCACAAAGGGCTGATGAAGTAGACGTGGACATGAACTCTCAACAACAGCTGTTAGACAGCATCGACAGGAAACTCACTCAAGACGCAGCAAATTCCCTCGACAAAGAATTTACAATCGACGAATTTGCGTCAGCCATCACTAAAATGCGGCATCATTCGGCGCTTGGCTCGGATGGGTTTACGGTAGCATTTTATCAAGTGGAACCAAAGTTATTTGGCGAGATCCTGACGGAAGTCTTCCGGTAGCAACTCCGTCGTGGAATTCTACTATCCCACCAGCGCCACTCGTCTGTGTGTCTGCTGTTCAAAAAGGAGACCGGTCGGAACCTGGAAACTTTCGGCCAATAACTCTTATACCAGTAGAGGCGAAAATATTGTCGAAAGCCCTCACAAATCGCCTACGGCCATGGATATCTAGCTTGGTCCATCCGGATCAAAAGGATTCATTCCAGGAAGGTCAATTCATCAACAAGCGATGTTAGTACGAGATATGCAGCATTTAATTTCCTCACGAAACCAAAAAGGATTGGCGACCTTCTTGGATTTTGCTAAAGCCTATGATAGAGTCAACCGCTCATACCTATTCAAGGTGTTGAAGCGTCAAGGCTTTGGACCGCGTTTCCTGTCGTGGATACACTTGCTGTATTTCGATTCCAAGTGCTCTTTAATGATTAACGGCTGGGCACAGGACCCATTGCAACCGACAAGAGGAGTAAAGCAAGGGGATCCATTGTCTCCTTTCTGTTTGCACTGTCGTTAGAACCCCTGGGGAATATTTTGCGTTCTCGTGGAGACCTGGGAATCCAAATAGATGGTCAACCGATAACGGATGCCTTCTTCGCGGACGACACAGTTTTGTTTTCGCGCGGTGAGAGGCAGCTACAAGCACAGCTTCAGCAGGTCCAACGCTACTGTGAAGGCTCTGGAGCTAAGCTGAACGAATCCAAGAGTGTAATTATGAGTCTCAACAACAGGCGAAAAGCTCCACAGATCGACCCGCTTAGAACAGTGCAACGAGGCGAAACAATGCGATACCTGGGACTTCCGTTTGGCAATTTTGATACATCAACGATGCTGGCTGAACAACTGGACAAAAAGATTGAAAAAGTCTTAGTCTCTGGAGAGGAAGGGCGCGAACGCTACTAGGACGCCGACTGATAGTACAAACTGTGATTTTGTCCTTGATCTGGTATTTTACTGCGACAGTGTCAATCCCGCTTCGATTTGTGAGACGGTGGCAAACAATGGTGAACCGATTTGTTCTCTACAACAGGATTAGCCCAGGAGGAATCAGTACAATTCCGAAGGGACTAGGAACCCGACCAAGAGAACAAGACGGCATCGGTATCCCAGACATTGCAATGGTTATCCGTCGGCAGAAGTTTTCAATTCTGCAGCAAATTATTCAGGCAATTTGTACTCACGAAAATCACCGTGACGAACTCTGGTAATACCCACTGGTCGAGATGCTGAGCGCACGTTATAGACAATTTTCCCGTCGGTGGTCAAGTGATTTTTGTTTCAAGAACCCCTTCACCTCCTGCCTGGAGACAAACAATGCTGCCATTATGGTGGCGCCAAGTTATGCGCGCCTGGAAGTGTTTGAATTGGCCAAGAAGGAGCGCGTTACACATAAAACGAATGCAGCCCCTGCAATATGCTCTCTTTAGTCCAATATGGTGGAACAGATCCAAAGAGTTTCAAGTCTGGACCGTCAGGGAACTAACAAATGGAAGGGCTCTTGATCGTTGCAGTGCAGAATGAAAAGTGACCATTGTGATGAAAGCGTGCAGAGCATGCCTTCCTAACCTAGCACCTACAGAAGCACTGTTCTAGAACTCTGGAAGCTTCGATATCAACACTCTTGTCTTGCGAGTTGCCTTGTACTGTCTGCGACAGAGCAGATCAGCGGCAAATCCTCAACACTCCCCTCAACTCGCAAGCTCTTGATCCCGCTTGCTTCGCGCAATTTCACTAGCTGAGGTGTCGGAATAGGTTTAGTCAGGTAGTCCGCGAGTTGGTCTTCTGAAGCCACGTGCTGTAGTGAGATGGTGTTTGCCTCGACATGATCACGAACAAAGTGAGCTCGTAGATCGATGTGTTTCGCGCGCGGGGTGTATCCGTGGTTGGACGCGATGCTGATCGCCGACTTGTTGTCAAGATAAACCATCGTTGGCTTCTCCACTTTGAAGCCCATCTCGAACAGCAGGTAACGTAGCCAAATTACCTCTTGCGTTGCCAATGCGAGCGACATGTATTCAGCCTCGGCTGATGAGAGTGCAACAGTAGCCTGACGTTTGCTCTTGAATACAGCAGGTGCACCTCCAAGTAGCAACAGTACTCCAGACGTCGAGCGACGCGTCAATTTGTCTCCGCCCCAGTTTGCGTCGGCAAAGGCTTTCAACACGAGATGCTTATCGCGGCGAAATTGAATTCCGAGCGTGGCTGTGCTCTTCAGGTAACGGAGAACTCGAATTGCAGCATTCCAATGAATCTCACGCGGGCTGTCCAAGAACTGGGACAGAATAGACAGAGCAACACTAATATCCGGTCTCATTGCGTTGGCCACGTACAGCAAAGACCCAATGAGCTCTCGAAACTTAGTCTTGTCTTGGAGCATCTCATGCGAGTCATCTTGGGTGAGGTCTTGACCAAGAACTAGAGGATTGCGAACAGCATTGCAGCCTTGCTGACCGAACTTCTCTAGCAGTTTTGCGATAAACTGTGTCTGTCGAAGTAGCAGCTCCCCTTTTCAAGGTTGTACTGGATCTCAATGCCGAGGACGAATCGAGCATTACCAATTGACTTCACTGTGAATTGCGATCCCAATTCCGAACAAATAGCTTCAGCTTCTGCATCCGTCTTGCAGCCAATTAGCAGGTCATCCACGTAGAGGATAATGTATACTGGTGACTTGCCACTACGAACGAACAGACATGGATCAGCGCGACATTCACGAAAGCCCAATTTCTTGAACGCAGCACGGATTGTTTGGTACCAGACTGCAGCAGCTTGTTTCAGTCCGTACAGGCTGCGTCGTAGCTTGCACACCATCCCGGTCTTAGCTTGAATTCCTTCGGGTATCGCCATGTACACGACTTCTGTGAGATTCCCATTCAGGAACGCCGTCTCAACGTCGAACTGCCGAATTCTCAGACCCTTGTGGCAGCACACGGACAAAAACACTCGAATCGTGTTCGTGCTTGCAACAGGAGAATACGTGTGGAAGTAGTCAATTCCATGCGTTTGGAGATATCCGAGTGCGACTAGCCGTGCTTTATAGCGCACAATCTCCCCTTCTCGTTGTACTTGTATGCAAAGACCCACTTCGAACCAATAACTTTCACTCCTCGCGGTCTCATGATTAAGTCCCAAGTGTGATTTCTGACGTGCGACCGGACCTCACCTCGAATAGCCTCCTTCCAGTACTTTGCCTCGGGGAAGCCATCGCTTCAGCATAGCTTTGAGGTATTTCAGCAGCAGAAAGAGCGATTTCATATTCATCAAGTCGGGGACGCTTGCTTTCAGGTTCACCAGTATCGTTGTCAGCTCTCGCCGAAGAAATCGAGTCAGGTTCACTAGTGAGCAGGCGAGTTTCACGTTCGTGTGTAGGAGCACTATCTTCATCTCCGTTTTCGAGTAGGCGTGGACGATCTCGCTGCGAAGCACTGGTACGACGAGTGACTCCAGAGAAAACAATGCGGCTTTCACGTTCACCATGAGGTACAATAGCTCGAGACGGTTCAACTCCATTAAGTAGAGGTTGTAGCACACTGCGGTCGGGAGTCGAATTAATTGCACTTGATAGTCGGGTCGAATGAGCTAGAGCGTCATCTACGGCCAACCGGTGTTCAGATTGCCGAGCTGTTGAATGAACCAATTCGTTGTGATGGACGTTAGAACCTTGGAGCTCTTGCGGGTTCGTTCTCCCCCTTCCATCACAGCAGGTGCGTTCATCGCTGACGGTACGAGCGCCGTAGATTCACCTTCTTCATCGATTTCCATGTCGTCTGCAGCGTCAGGCTCCCCGACTTCCTCCATGACCACATCATTTGTGCCACCTTCAGCATGTGCTCCTCCACTAGGCAGTTCCGGCAAGTCATCAAATTCAAACACAATCTGCTGGTCTACTGAGCCGGTCAAGTTTCCACCTTCAACACTCGTGTACAAGGATGGAGGACGCTCATCCAGTTTCACCGTGCGTGTCGTCACTAAGCGCTCTTCTTCACAATCCCAGACGCGATACGCCTTGCTACCTTCAGCATAACCGAGAAAAATGCACCGGTGTGCCTTAGCATCAAGCTTCTTGCGCTTCACCTTCTCCACGAAAACATAACCGCGAGAGCCGAAAACACGCAAATACTCCAACGACGGCTTGACACCACTGAGAACTTCAATCGGGCTAGTTCCAGGACGAGCGGTGTTCGGGATGCGATTCACAACGTGTGCAGCCGTCATCAAGGCTTCTCCCCACCACTGTTTGTCTATCTGCATGTGGTATAGCATCGAGCGTGCCATCTCGGTGAGCGTGCGATTCATGCGCTCTGCTAACCCATTCTGTTGCGGTGAGTACGGAGCACTCGTCTGATGGATGATCCCTTCTTGTCTGCAGAACTCACTGAACCGCTTGCTGGTGTATTCGCCACCATTGTCACTACGAATGCACTTAACACGCCGCTGGTACTGCGTCTTCACCAATGCTGTAAACTCCACGAATCGCTGAAAGACAAGGTTCTTTGACGCGATGAGGTACACTTGAACAAACCGAGAAAAGTCATCGATGAACGTGACAATGTACTGTGCTCCTCCCTTCGACTTGGGTTTCAACGGACCCATGACGTCACTGTGCACAATCTCAAATGGAGCACTCGTCTTGATCACACTACCAGACTTGTGCGAGAACGGACTGGTCGACATTTTACCCTTCACACACCCTTCGCAAACTCCGGAACCATCGCCATCACTGATCTTCAAGTCATCATACGCGGTACTTATCAACTTGAGTTTCTTGTCAGGCACATGACCTAGTCGTGCATGCCATACATCACCACAGCGCTCGTATGAAGCGACTGCTTGATTCGCTTCTTCTTCCAGGGTACGTCCTACTTCCAGCGCGAACAACTTGCCAACGCGTGGAATTCTTGCAATCGTGCGGCCATCGAACGAAATTATAGCCTTGTTAGCTTGGAAATGCACCCCAACGCCCCTTGCGGTTAACGCAGGTATCGACATGAGCTTACGATCAAGCCTTGGCACAAACAACACATCCGTAAGCGTGACTTTCACTTCATCCTCCACGAGAAGCTTCACAGAACCAACCCCAGCTGCTCTCAGACGTTGCCCATTCGCCACGGTGATATCAATCGGCTCAGTTAACTCTCGAAAATCATCAAAGTCCGCTTGATCCCCGGTCATGTGCGAACTAGCACCGCTATCCAAAATCCACACCACCTTGCCAGTCGTCGTTGTACTCATAGCGGAGAATACATACTCGTCACTAGCACCTTCCTTCAAGCGTGGGCAGTCAGCTCTCTTGTGCCCATGTTGCTTGCACTCAAAGCAAGTCCCGTTGAAGTCACTTCCCCCATTTCCGTTCCAGCGTCGACCGCTGCCTCCACGACCACCTCCACGACTGTATCCACCACGACGCCCGTTTCCTCTTCCGCGGCCACGGTTTCCTTGTCCATGCACAGAGGCTCTAAATGCTTGTTCCTTGGCGTCTCTCTTCTGGATAACTTCCGCTTCACGGCGTAGCATCTCCTTCGTGTCGAGTAGCGTTACCTTCTCTTGCGCCTCGATGATACGAACCATCGTATCGTACTCCTGCGGTAAACTACCGAGCAGGATAACAACCTTTTCGTCATCCGACAGTTTCTCGCCAACAGCAGCGAGTCGCGAGCACAGATCATCGAACCGTACGATGTGTGCCATCAAGTCTTCACCCGAACCCAGCGTAAACTCATGCAACTGCTTCCTCAATTGAACGCGGTTGTGGAGCGACTGCTTCACGAAGAATGCCTTCAACGCCTCCCAGGCCTCCAGCGCCGTACTTGACTCTCGAATCATCGACTGGTACGTTGGACTTAGCATCTTAGCCACCACAGCCAAAGCCTTCATATCGGCGACTTTCCATTCCTCGGTCTCCCTGCGCGCTGCTTCTCCTGGCTTCATGGCGGTGACAATATGCTCTTGCAGCCCCTTCCTCGCTAATGCCATGCGGGCATTGAATTCCCAAAGAAAATAATTCTCATCAGTGAGAATTTCGTTGGGGTTACTTGCCGTATTTGGGCTCATAACCACTAACAAATGGAAGGGCTCTTGATCGTTGCAGTGCAGAATGAAAAGTGACCATTGTGATGAAAGCGTGCAGAGCATGCCTTCCTAACCTAGCACCTACAGAAGCACTGTTCTAGAACTCTGGAAGCTTCGATATCAACACTCTTGTCTTGCGAGTTGCCTTGTACTGTCTGCGACAGAGCAGATCAGCGGCAAATCCTCAACAAGGGAAGCTCTTGCGGTAACTCAACCGATAGGATATGACATCATCATATTTCGGCGGTTGTGCCGACTGCTTGCGAGAATGAACAAATTCTGTTTGAACGACTTCCTGAATAGTGAACACCGCTGGCCATCATCTACTGCATTTTTCGAAGGAATTTGTGTGGAATTGGGCAGTGAGCTTGGAAACAAGATACGTTACCAAGACATATTTCTGCTGTACCGACAACTGAGCGAAGTCTTCCACCGCGTGCTTCCGAATCCCTCTTCATGAGAGCTAGCTGGTGTAACAGTCCCGCCAACCCCACCCTGCTTTGGAATTCCTCTGGATGGAGTAGCAGCGGGTGAAAGAAGAACCTGTTTATTCCCAAGCCTGCGGACTCACCACTGGAATGATATTATGCTACAGATACCACCGTTAGAACGCCATCCTCTGCTGAGTTTGGGATGCCCGCAGAGGGACATCCACGCAGTCCTATCGAGACTGGTCTGGTTGCGCCGCTGCATGCTTCCTGTCGTTCATGATGTTATATTCCGGCTTTTCTTTGGAGGACTTACCATGGGATCGCGCCTTGCCTTTCTGATAGAATTAAATCCAACCATTCAGAATTGTGTTCGGCCATCGTGCAATGCCATTGAAACGGCGGAACATTGTTTCTATGCCTGTCGTGGCCTTGGGGCAATGTGGCAGGCCTTATGGTCCCCATGGCGTAAAGCTTTTGTGGGACCGCTAAGTTGGGAACTACTCTTATTCCCGGAATCAAACGATGCCAAGAGATCATGGAGATCACATTGGAAAGTTTTATTGCTGTTGTGGCAAGTCCACACAGCGATTGTATTCCATGCTATCTGGCCCCTCCGAAACGATATTGTCTTCCGAGACATTTAAATGGACGCTCCAAGTATCGATGGAGTGAAGAACTCGTTCAAGACCCATTGCCAATTCATGTATGACCACTCAAAAGATATCCGGATACACAAGTCGGAACTCGTCCAAGCCTTGCACAGGTTGGAATTTAACGAGCCTGCTGCACATGATGAACGATTATCGGGAAACAACCGCGTTTGGATTCCACGAGAATGAGCCGCTTGCCGACCTCGATGTGATTCCTTAGAGTTTAGCCACTTACGAGAAATCCACATAACTAGGTAATAAAATTCTATTCTACTACTTCGTCCGCCGGAGATGTCTCGGCTAGCTGTCTCGAGGGGATTCCAGGATTGGTGGTGATCCTGAGGATTGGTTTGGCCGTCACACCTTCATCAGCAGGTGAAACGCTGAAAAGAATCGCCGTGATGACCACGAACGCAAAGTGGAAACGCATCGCTGTTTTGCTGGGGAGAACTTGGAGAAATGAGACCCAACATTGACTCGCTGAGCAGCTATCTCCGCGATGCTCTGGGGATTACGGGGATATGGTGATTATGTGGAGCTTGCCATGCACATGCTGCAACTCGCAAGTTTCATGAGCTTTCATACTTGCATGTTTACCTTCGTCTCCAGGCTTCCATCCGGTACGACGGCGAGTTCTTCTTCCCAGAGGCAAAGTATCTGGCCGCAATGATCCACAACAACGGGCAGGACGAGGGCTTCGCATCAGCGGAGATACAAACTGTATCAGTGATGCTGATCCAAAGGCCATCACGAGAGTGAGTTTGATGTTTGAAAATTCAATCGCATGTATCAATATCACCATGATACTCTTGATACAGTATCAATACCTAGCTATCTTGCTGACTTTGCAGTAGTCTTTTGTACTTTTGCCCGTTTGATTTCATAAGACACAGCACTTCTGCACGTTTATCGTCAAGGCATGTGCGAAAATCGTTGATAATGTATCCGCTTAGACTGAAGAATGGCTCTTTCCATTTCCACCAGATTTTGGTAGCTGCTCTTTCATGGTTAGTTGTGGCTAACACTCGTGTGGATGGCACTTCAACATCTAACAACGAGCGAATGGGGTCGCTGGTGCCCTGATCAGCATGATCCCATTCACCACTAGATGGGGTAGTGCTCGGTGTCATCCGACGCTTTCTGTAGCTTGTAAGCGCTTGGAAAGTTTCTGCGAAGTGACATTAAGTTGGTTAAGACTAGCTCCTTTCCTACTGAGGCTTCCTTGTGGGCAATGTCGTCTCTAAACCAGTCGTTGCGCTTGATGATGAAATGCCTCTGATGATGCTGCCTGTTGGTGCGGCTCCACTTGATTATGAAGCAAGCTAACGCAAGTGGCATGTTGACGGCAGCTTGCCGTCTACGAGCGTTGTCGTCAACCTTGCTCACCACTGCACCGCACTAAACGGCCGTTCATTTCATTTGTCAACTTTCCCGACATCAAGCCCAACCGCCATGCGAGTCAATTTCGTCTTCCTCGTCATTTCGACCATCTTTGTCGCTGTCTCCGCTGCCGATGAATCTGTGATGACGAAAACGCTGCGGGGACTGACTACGAACTCGACTACCCAGCTAGACAGCTTTACGGCGGCAGTGGGGCAGCGACACCGTCCGATGAAGAGCGCGTAGGAAAGACAGATGAAGATGCGACGGTCAAAACGACTCACAGGACCAACACCGAGCTCGATAGCCCCTCGAAACGGCTAACTAAGCCGTCTTCAGCGGACGAAGAGCGAGGAAAGAACTACTTTTCTACCTCTCATCGAATGCCTTCCGGACTCAGTCCAGGCAACCAAAGCATCGCGAGACTTCGGACCAAAGTCCTTCAAGAATGGGCAAAAAGAAGAGGTTCAGAGCCACGTGGTTTTTAGCCGTATTCGTCAAGAAGCTGCAAAGACGGCAGAAATTGCATAATGCCAAGGGAACGCAATAAATCAAGGAATCGACGCAGTCGCAGCATGTGGGGAATATGTAAGGCTGGCGTTGCGAGGTCGAGGAATACCGAGGCGTCTCACAAATACATAGCTATGCAGTCACTTTATTTTTTTGTCCGCATAATTTTCTTGAGCTGGTTGAGCTACTTGTAGTTCTGCAATTTCTGAAGATGCTGCAGCTTCTTGACGAACTGGACGATGCTGGCGCCAATCAGGAGCAGAAAACCATGCATGGCAATCGATTTTGGCGAGTTCGGGGATGGCAAAGTGAACTTCGAGTCTTGTCAATACACTCCCAAGGCACAGCGTAGACTGGGAGCGGGGTGGTCATACTGCCGAATTACTCCACGAAAGACTTGTACCAAACAACAACGTTTGATACGTTTCTCTACTTCTCTAAGATTTGTCCTGTTCTCTTGATAAATGCAGCATATGCGAGCAATTCACAAACAGCAAAGTACTCTTGCCCGTTGGGGTCTCTATAAACGAGTTGTGTGCCTAAGTGAAAATAATCCCAGGCTCCAGCTTGCTGTACGTGCCTGCAGAATCCCACCAAAACTCCAGGCATTTTTTCAGTTCGTTGAATTGGTTTAACTCGAGGTTTTGCCCTATCGTGTCAATTGACCCTGGGAAAATTTGGTGGAGCAAGTTGCCTGAATTTCAGGTACTGGATACGCGTAGCCCAGCAAGTCTGGCGAAGCCCCTGGGGTCAGGGTCAAACGCCTTTCGGGCGCTCTGTCGGGAACTGGCAAAACGTAAAAAGTTATGTTTTGCCGACTTCCTGGGTGCCAATCGCGACTGGCCGTCTTCAACGGCATTTTTCACGGACGTCTGCTCCGAGATTCATCCAATACTTGGAACGAAAGTGCTTCGGCATGACATTCTCGTGCTCTACCATCAAATGAGCCGACTATTTCATCTCTTACTGCCGCATCTGGACGAAGGAGGAATGCAGGAAGTAAGAAGTACGAATTCACCACCGATATTTGGAATCAAGCTAAGCAGCTGTCTCCCAACAGAACCACCTACGCGATTCTTCCCAAATTTGCGATCGCAAGATTGGAAGGTGATTCTCCAGCAAGTTCCGGAACTGATGCATCATCCGATGGAAGACCTGGGGTGTCCTCGACAAAGGATTCATGAAACCTTGTCCAGTGTGATTTCTCTACGTGGATATCTACTGCCGGTAATTCATGATGTGATAGTACGAATGTGCTTCGGAGACCTCACAGTCGGCTCACGACTATACTTCCTCAGAGAACTAAATCCAAAACTGCTTTCGTCCGGAATGCCAGGAGATCGAAACGTTAGAACACTGTTTTTCACGTGCCCGTCATTAGAACCAATGTGGAGCGAACTATGGAACCAGTGGTCGAGGTTCTTTTGCGTCGACCTAAGCTGGAGGTGCTGCTCTTCCCAAGATTGCAAGACCTCCGTAGGAACTAGAGAAGTGAACACAAAGAACTGATACTTCTATGGAGGATCTACACAGCGATAGTGTTTCACGCAACATGGCGGCTCAGGAACGATATTCATTTCCAGGAAACAACAGCTGAAGTGCCAAATATTCTCAATCTGCTGAACTCGTTCAAGATGCACTACCAATTCCTCTACCAACACGCACATGAGCTTCATTGCAACCGCGCTACTGTGGTCCACGTGCTGCAAAAACTTGGCTGTGATCCGCGAGAAAATAATATCCCGGAACCCATGCACCACATGTGGACGACACGGACGTAACTCTCACGGATAAATAGCTTATCACCTTAAGACGAGAAATCCGCTAAACAGTTTTAATCAATTCAATTTCCTTCATTGCTGGTCGACCGGCCGTTTTCTTCCTGTCACTTTTATGTCCGAAGATCGGCGATCGATTAAAAATCTCATCAGAACGGTATTACATCCTGATAGCTTTCATTTCAATGACAATGACATTCATGCCAACACGCAGCTTAATCGTCGCTGCTCATACTCGCTTTTGACTAGACTACACAATTCTGATGCGCGTGCTGCGCGTCGACGTCAGGGCCTCGCGCTTCCTCTTGGTTCGCCGGTGCTGCTCCTGCTCGACCGTGCGTTTCACAACTCTGTTGACAAGCCAGCGAACGACGCGCTGGTGGTTTTGACTTACGGCGATCTGAATGGCTACGCGACAGTTATACATTTCTCCGTCGACCTCCAGCTCCTGCGCGTTAGCGAACAGCCACTTGACGACGTTCAGCTGGCCGCACCTGGCCGCCACGAGCATGGCCTGCAGCGCGCTGTCGGTCTGCCGGCCGTGCTGGTACAGCCAAGCCACGACGCGGGCGTGACCCAGCTCCGCAGCCTTGAGCATGGCGACGCCGGCGCTGTCATGGTAGCCGTGCTTGCAGAGCCACTTCACCGTGCACAGCTTGTCGTGCGCGGCAGCACCCTCCAGCGCTGCAGGCGAGCAGGACTCGCGGCCGTGCTCGTGCAGCCAGCGCAGCACGCGGACGTGGCCGCACTGGGCAGCGAGGTCCAGCGTCGACGAGCTGAAGCCCTCGCTGTAGTGACCGTACAGCCAGACAACGGCGTCGAGCCGGCCGTGCTGCGCCGCGCGGTCGATGGGGCTTAGACAGCCCTCTCGCAAGTTGGAGAAGTCTGTCTGGTGGTGCTTCACCAGCCACCGCAGGACGTGCACGTGTCCTGCCATGGCGGCGATGTGGACGGCCATCCGCCGAGTCTGCGCATTGCTGCGGCTGTAGAGGTAGCCGAGCGCCCGGGCGGAGGCCCCGGTCTCGCACGCGCGCAACAGTGAGACGCTCGGAGAGAACGTGTCCAGGAACCCGTCTAGCAGCGTCTCCACGTGGGTCAAAATGTCGCCCCCAACTGGCAGACGTTCGCGACAGACTGCCCTGACGGCCGTGAGGATCGGAGGTGAGTCGGACATCGGACGATAGACGGACGCAACGCGACGAGGATTTCACTATTGCTTTTGGGCGTTATTTCTCTGTCTACTCCTGCACCTCGAGGACTTACGATCTATCTCTCTTGCAGTCACGCACCTGGCTAAAGGTAAAACCCTGCGCTGGTGGAGAGTCGAAGAGGAAGATCTGCGCCCGAAGAGGAGAATTGGAGAATGACCTCTGGCGGCGAGGGTGGCGAAGGCAGCGGCGCCTCCTGGCCTGGGTACAGCGCGCGAACGCGAAACGTGACGGGAGCGTGTCGAAGAAGCTAATTGAAGTTGGTATAGGCGCTGAAACTGCGCAGTGCAACTCTCAAACTGCGGCTCGCATTCTGGAAGACCAGAATCTGGCCGACCAGAATCATTTTGACTTGGTGTTTGTATGGTTCGAATTGAAACGGCTGATCATTTGATTTTTGTATGCTCCAAGTTGAAACGGCCGCTAACTTACGTTTTGTATTGACGTGGCAGCTCACTTGGCCTTTGTATGCGAATGGCGAAATGCTTAAGTGGGTCTCGAACGATGACATCGTGGGCAGCGATACCAGCACGTGCCCAGCACAGAGAAAGCCAAGAATCTGTGGTTTCTGCTAGCGCTATCGACATCCTACAGAGTCAGCGGGCTGGAGATGCTCTGACGCTAGCTACCATTGTTTGCTGTGTGTGTAGCTAGCTAGACGAATTATCCTCCATCATAGC
The DNA here is from genome assembly GCA_011947325.1 of Phytophthora macrochlamydospora. NCBI lineage: Eukaryota > Oomycota > Peronosporomycetes > Peronosporales > Peronosporaceae > Phytophthora > Phytophthora macrochlamydospora. The sequence continues at coordinate 204,373 of JAAVTH010000389.1, forward strand.
TTCGTCATGTTGAAGTGGATTTGAGGAGGCAATCATGTTGCCAATGTTTGCCTCCATCCGCGGCTCCGAGCTGGTCATGCTGTCGACTTCTTCTCCACTTCGATGAGGCCACTGCGAATGTGCACCTCCTGGAAACCGTTCAGTGCTAGCTCTCGCGGCGGGCATTGTTGGCGCCGACGGCTGCCCCGAATCCAGGAAAGAAACTGCAGTGTCGGCAGAAGACGAACAAGCCTCTAACGCTTCGGAAATGAATCGATTCCTCACATTAGGATACTAGCACGATGCAACTAACTCTACGATCGACACTGCAGAAACTCGGTCCCGTCCACTAGTACACCTGCTTTGTGCCGCTCGTTGACGGCAGCAAGTCGTCCGTGACATCCGAGACGCCCTTCCTGGCTTATCGCCTCCGACGGGAAGCTTGTCAGTGACCCCGCCGACACGAAGCTTGTCAGTGACCCCGTTGATGGGGAGCTTGTTGGTGACTCCGCTGACGGGGAGCTTGTTGGTGACTCCGCTGACGGGGAGCTTGTCGGTGACTGAGTTTGCCCCGCCGACGCCGTTGGTGGTCGAGTTCGTGCTGGGTACACCCAACGGCAGCAGCTTCGACGCGCCATCGGTACCACCAGGGACCGTCTTGGTGATGGCATTGAGTCCGTCGAGGCTTAGCACGTCCGCGGTGGTGGGTAGTTGTGGCGTGGTGATGGAGTCACCCTTGCCTCCAGGGAGCTCCGTGAAATCATATCCGGCTCGCAGCAGCTTGCGCTCCGAGTTGGAGGCGAAGACGCGCTGCATCGCGGCGACAAGAAGAGCGAGAGTGGAGAAGACCTTCATGGTAGGTAGAAGTTGGGGAGGTAGCTTGTGTAGCTTGTCCGCTGGGGAGACGAAGTGGAAATGAGTGTGTTGTGAGCGCACCGATCGCCTCGATTCGTCGTCGGGGATCACTTGCACCGCAAACAGGCGCGAAATCTCGACCAGGTGAGCTCGCAACCACCTGCGGACGTAGCGTCTCGCGTGGATACTTCCATTTGGCAGCAATGAATGGCGCCAACGCGTACATGTGGCGTTTCCAATAACATTTCAAACACCGCCAAGCTGTGGATAGCTGTATCCGCCACAGATCGTCGACATCGGGCTTGTCTTATCGGATTAACGGTGCGAGTGTTCACATCATACGTCCATGCTTGGAAGCTGCGCCGCCCATGCCAAGTTGCTGTCTTTGATCCGGTCGTCTGCGTCCACGGTCCCGTCGCCCGGGACCAAGACCAGGAGCAGAGCTTCGAGTTGGCGACGCGACACCAACCCTGGTACCAATTATGACTCGGATTATTACACGATCTTGTAAACACCTACACGACTTTTTTCCTTCTCGTGTAGGTCTCGCCGTAGCGCGCTAGGACGAGGAACTTCATCTGTAGAGGTCGATGGGACCGAGTTGCTGCAACGTCGACTGATGCATCGTGCTAGTGTCCTAATTGAAGCTATCCATGTGCCGTGGTTTCTTTCCTCGATCTGGGGCCGCGGAGCCGTGGGTGGAAACAACACATGCAATACGACCAGCCTCATTCTTCCATTCCCTGTCTGCCGCAGAGTTTATCCCTGGCGCGCCATGTCAACACCAACAAGAGAAAAACTATGGAGCTTTACAATATAGTTTTATAATCTTCTCGACTGCCCAGCTCTAGTCCAGCTCCTGGATGGAAGTGCTGGAGTTGCCAGCCATTCGACAGTGAGTGCTGGCGTTCATCTTGCTCGTGAACTGGTAGACGGTCTCTGCAACCATGTTGAGCTGCTCCATCCTCCGCACTAGGTCATTGCGGGACGCTGCTTCGTGCTGGGGCATGTACACGATGACTGGCTCCTCTTCAATGTACCGGGGTTGGTGTCGCGTCGCCAACTCGAAGCTCTGCTCCTGGTCTTGGCCCCGGGGCGACGGGACCGTGGACGCAGACGACCGGATCAAAGACAGCAACTTGGCATGGGCGGCGCAGCTTCCAAGCATGGACGTATGATGTGAACACTCGCACCGTTAATCCGATAAGACAAGCCCGATGTCGACGATCTGTGGCGGATACAGCTATCCACAGCTTGGCGGTGTTTGAAATGTTATTGGAAACGCCACATGTACGCGTTGGCGCCATTCATTGCTGCCAAATGGAAGTATCCACGCGAGACGCTACGTCCGCAGGTGGTTGCGAGCTCACCTGGTCGAGATTTCGCGCCTGTTTGCGGTGCAAGTGATCCCCGACGACGAATCGAGGCGATCGGTGCGCTCACAACACACTCATTTCCACTTCGTCTCCCAGCGGACAAGCTACACAAGCTACCTCCCCAACTTCTACCTACCATGAAGGTCTTCTCCACTCGCTCTTCTTGTCGCCGCGATGCAGCGCGTCTTCGCCTCCAACTCGGAGCGCAAGCTGCTGCGAGCCGGATATGATTTCACGGAGCTCCCTGGAGGCAAGGGTGACTCCATCACCACGCCACAACTACCCACCACCGCGGACGTGCTAAGCCTCGACGGACTCAATGCCATCACCAAGACGGTCCCTGGTGGTACCGATGGCGCGTCGAAGCTGCTGCCGTTGGGTGTACCCAGCACGAACTCGACCACCAACGGCGTCGGCGGGGCAAACTCAGTCACCGACAAGCTCCCCGTCAGCGGAGTCACCAACAAGCTCCCCGTCAGCGGAGTCACCAACAAGCTCCCCATCAACGGGGTCACTGACAAGCTTCGTGTCGGCGGGGTCACTGACAAGCTTCCCGTCGGAGGCGATAAGCCAGGGAAGGGCGTCTCGATGTCACGGACGACTTGCTGCCGTCAACGAGCGGCACAAAGCAGGTGTACTAGTGGACGGGACCGAGTTTCTGCAGTGTCGATCGTAGAGTTAGTTGCATCGTGCTAGTATCCTAATTGTGAGGAATCGATTCATTTCCGAAGCGTTAGAGGCTTGTTCGTCTTCTGCCGACACTGCAGTTTCTTTCCTGGATTCGGGGCAGCGCCGTCGGCGCCAACAATGCCCGCCGCGAGAGAGCTAGCACTGAACGGTTTCCAGGAGGTGCACATTCGCAGTGGCCTCATCGAAGTGGAGAAGAAGTCGACAGCATGACCAGCTCGGAGCCGCGGATGGAGGCAAACATTGGCAACATGATTGCCTCCTCAAATCCACTTCAACATGACGAAGCTATGATGGAGGATAATTCGTCTAGCTAGCTACACACACAGCAAACAATGGTAGCTAGCGTCAGAGCATCTCCAGCCCGCTGACTCTGTAGGATGTCGATAGCGCTAGCAGAAACCACAGATTCTTGGCTTTCTCTGTGCTGGGCACGTGCTGGTATCGCTGCCCACGATGTCATCGTTCGAGACCCACTTAAGCATTTCGCCATTCGCATACAAAGGCCAAGTGAGCTGCCACGTCAATACAAAACGTAAGTTAGCGGCCGTTTCAACTTGGAGCATACAAAAATCAAATGATCAGCCGTTTCAATTCGAACCATACAAACACCAAGTCAAAATGATTCTGGTCGGCCAGATTCTGGTCTTCCAGAATGCGAGCCGCAGTTTGAGAGTTGCACTGCGCAGTTTCAGCGCCTATACCAACTTCAATTAGCTTCTTCGACACGCTCCCGTCACGTTTCGCGTTCGCGCGCTGTACCCAGGCCAGGAGGCGCCGCTGCCTTCGCCACCCTCGCCACCAGAGGTCATTCTCCATTCTCCTCTTCGGGCGCAGATCTTCCTCTTCGACTCTCCACCAGCGCAGGGTTTTACCTTTAGCCAGGTGCGTGACTGCAAGAGAGATAGATCGTAAGTCCTCGAGGTGCAGGAGTAGACAGAGAAATAACGCCCAAAAGCAATAGTGAAATCCTCGTCGCGTTGCGTCCGTCTATCGTCCGATGTCCGACTCACCTCCGATCCTCACGGCCGTCAGGGCAGTCTGTCGCGAACGTCTGCCAGTTGGGGGCGACATTTTGACCCACGTGGAGACGCTGCTAGACGGGTTCCTGGACACGTTCTCTCCGAGCGTCTCACTGTTGCGCGCGTGCGAGACCGGGGCCTCCGCCCGGGCGCTCGGCTACCTCTACAGCCGCAGCAATGCGCAGACTCGGCGGATGGCCGTCCACATCGCCGCCATGGCAGGACACGTGCACGTCCTGCGGTGGCTGGTGAAGCACCACCAGACAGACTTCTCCAACTTGCGAGAGGGCTGTCTAAGCCCCATCGACCGCGCGGCGCAGCACGGCCGGCTCGACGCCGTTGTCTGGCTGTACGGTCACTACAGCGAGGGCTTCAGCTCGTCGACGCTGGACCTCGCTGCCCAGTGCGGCCACGTCCGCGTGCTGCGCTGGCTGCACGAGCACGGCCGCGAGTCCTGCTCGCCTGCAGCGCTGGAGGGTGCTGCCGCGCACGACAAGCTGTGCACGGTGAAGTGGCTCTGCAAGCACGGCTACCATGACAGCGCCGGCGTCGCCATGCTCAAGGCTGCGGAGCTGGGTCACGCCCGCGTCGTGGCTTGGCTGTACCAGCACGGCCGGCAGACCGACAGCGCGCTGCAGGCCATGCTCGTGGCGGCCAGGTGCGGCCAGCTGAACGTCGTCAAGTGGCTGTTCGCTAACGCGCAGGAGCTGGAGGTCGACGGAGAAATGTATAACTGTCGCGTAGCCATTCAGATCGCCGTAAGTCAAAACCACCAGCGCGTCGTTCGCTGGCTTGTCAACAGAGTTGTGAACCGCACGGTCGAGCAGGAGCAGCACCGGCGAACCAAGAGGAAGCGCGAGGCCCTGACGTCGACGCGCAGCACGCGCATCAGAATTGTGTAGTCTAGTCAAAAGCGAGTATGAGCAGCGACGATTAAGCTGCGTGTTGGCATGAATTGTCATTGAAATGAAAGCTATCAGGATGTAATACCGTTCTGATGAGATTTTTTAATCGATCGCCGATCTTCGGACATAAAAGTGACAGGAAGAAAACGGCCGGTCGACCAGCAAAACGCGAGCGAATTGCTAGGATGTCGGTGGCGACGCAAGTCGGAGGTATCTGCGAATAACAGTACATCTCTCCGCACGGCTCAAACATATACTTTCTGCTAACCACTGCAACACGTCGTCACGGTTTGCTGCTGAAGCGACATATGGTCTGCATATGAGGTATCCGTTTCAATTGTAGCAGTGTCAAGATGAGCTGGTGTCGATCTCGGGCGTGCGTTGACCGCGGCTTAATCCATGTTCTGCGTTTCACCACACTTTGGTGCCAAGTTGAAAGGAATCACGTTTTTATTTATTGTTTTACGGATATGGACGATCATCTACGAGGAGACAAGACTACGCCACAAACACAATTCTTTGTTCACAGGATCTCGCGAAAGACGGCGCGACGGCAGCTACTCGCTGACACATGAGTTTAATCAGTGACGCTTGCGCAAACCGCAGGACGGCTCTGAAGCATCTTCATCGACACTTCCCGTGGTTGTGCTCTGCGTGGTATCCGTCGATTCGGACGAGAAAGCGTCGAAACTGCCGTCGGGGAAGCCGCTAGATCCGTCAAATCCGGAGCCGTGGAACGGACCCATGTCAGAGCTACCAAACTGAGAAGGACCAACCATGCCTCCCCTGGAGAGTCTGCCATGACGCCACCGTCGGCCGTGTACGTGCCCGCGGCGGTGATGGTCTGCGCTTGGGTCATGTCGACACCCACCGAGATCCAGGCCAGCACGCCGTCCTCCACCGAGTCGCCCAGCAGCACGTACTCTAGCATGGGGTCGAAGTCCTCGGCCGCCTCCTCCGACAGAATCGAGTCGTCGGCGTTCGTCGTGAGCTCCTGCGTGTTGGTGCTGTAGGGACTCGTGGCCTCCACTTCGGTGATCAGGTCCTGGTCGAAGAAGATCTGACCAACGTGCGACGCGTAGCCACCAGAGTACGTGTTGTTCTCGAGTAGTGTGCCGTTGTAGGTGCCCAAGATGTGGATGTGTGTGGCGCGGGACGTGTAGTGTCCTGGAAAGATGGACGTGTAGGACGCGATGCCGTCCGCGTCCGTCGGAGTCAGGCCTCTCAGGAAGGTCTTGTCGACATTGGTGGTGTCGGAGCTATCGCCGTTGCCGCTGGCCACGATACCCGAGTACACGCCCGTGGCGTTGCAGTGCCAGAAGTCGAGGTAGAGTCCCTCCACCGGCTCGCACGTGTTCACGTCGATGATCTGCACTTCAGCGTACAGATCGACGCCCTCCTGGTCCTCACGGATGTCGGTGCGGATGAGCTCGCCGTTGACGTAGTACGGCCCCTGGGTCACCTCGGGCTCCAGGATGCAGCTGACGTCGTCGCCGAAGAGCTCGGTGGCGTTGGTGTCGGCGGTGAGGCCCGTCAGGTTGGACTTGTGGCTAGTGGCCAGCACGGTGTCGACGTCGAGGCGGCGACGACGACGCTCAGCGCGCAGACTGTCGGCCTTGGCGGCGCGACGGGCGATCGTGCGCTCCTGCAGACGACGCGAGGCTTCGGAGTTGGCGCAGTCCTTGAGCGAGCGCTTGCCCTCCGCCAGGAAGAGTTTGCGCTGTTCGGTGTGTGACGCCGCGCGGGCGTGGACGGGTTGTCCGGGGTGAGCGGCGGCGAAATCGGCGATGGTGAGGGCTGCAAGTGCGGCCACGACGCTGGTGGCGATGCGAACCATGGCGACGGTTGTTGTTGCAGTTGACGACGGTGGTGTTGTGTTGGTGGTGCGTGCAGGAGCTCGCTGGTTTGAGAATGAATGAGATCGAGGTGCGGCTCCATTTCTGATGTTGAAATGCTGGCCGACCGGTAAAGATCAAAGCTTAGTTCTATCTGCTCGGATGTTTTCCAGCAACAAATTCGTTAGTAGTAGGTGGTATTCAGTTCAATTCCGGTGGCATTGGCCGTCATTAATCGCCAAGGCGAAACCCGTTGTGGCAAACGTCGTTTTTGCATCCACAGAGTTTGTGCTCGACATATCGCTCTCAGGTGATTAAGGATCACCTGGCAGGAATTATTTGGACATGGTGCGACTCGCATCGACCGGTATCGGATGTCGAACACTGCTAAGATACGGTCGCAACTGAAAGCCTCACCACCACTCCGAGGTGCGATCGCGTTCCTGTTGAAGCACCAGGAACAAATCCCGTCGGGACTTTCGTTCTACTGGTGAAACGTGGCCATGATTTGCAGGACTGACGTTGTTTAACATGGCAACGCACTCGTTGCTACTGCACAGCTGCTTGCACCTTTGTATCAACGATGCCAGCTTTTGTCAGAGGTGGAAACTGATCGCTTTTGTCGTAGTGTGATATGATCTATATGTCGGTATGTGTTGTGAAACAGCCACAGAGTCCTATACCTCGCTGATAGATGCAAAGACACTGAAATTCCGGCCATCAAGCCAAAATAAACTAGTTTCCTAGAGCTAGGAATGTGCCATCTCATCCTTTAAGCCAATTTCCGGATCTTCTTTCAGGTAGTTGCCTTGCAATGGTTGTACATTTCAAAGTGAACATAGATTTGCGCGGCCTAACTCAACCGAAAAAAAAGCCTCAGGAAAGGATATCCCGTCGCACTAGCCGTTTACAGAGACTTGACCGTGCCCGCGGAACCACCCATGCCGGAGCCGCCAACGGGGCCCATGCCGGAGCCACCAAAACCCGAGCCGCCGAAGCCGCCCATGCCACCGCCGCCCGTGGTCGTGCTCGTCGAGTCCGCCATGACGCCACCGTCGGCCGTGTACGTGCCCGCGGCGGTGATGGTCTGCGCTTGGGTCATGTCGACACCCACCGAGATCCAGGCCAGCACGCCGTCCTCCACCGAGTCGCCCAGCAGCACGTACTCTAGCATGGGGTCGAAGTCCTCGGCCGCCTCCTCCGACAGAATCGAGTCGTCGGCGTTCGTCGTGAGCTCCTGCGTGTTGGTGCTGTAGGGACTCGTGGCCTCCACTTCGGTGATCAGGTCCTGGTCGAAGAAGATCTGACCAACGTGCGACGCGTAGCCACCAGAGTACGTGTTGTTCTCGAGTAGTGTGCCGTTGTAGGTGCCCAAGATGTGGATGTGTGTGGCGCGGGACGTGTAGTGTCCTGGAAAGATGGACGTGTAGGACGCGATGCCGTCCGCGTCCGTCGGAGTCAGGCCTCTCAGGAAGGTCTTGTCGACATTGGTGGTGTCGGAGCTATCGCCGTTGCCGCTGGCCACGATACCCGAGTACACGCCCGTGGCGTTGCAGTGCCAGAAGTCGAGGTAGAGTCCCTCCACCGGCTCGCACGTGTTCACGTCGATGATCTGCACTTCAGCGTACAGATCGACGCCCTCCTGGTCCTCACGGATGTCGGTGCGGATGAGCTCGCCGTTGACGTAGTACGGCCCCTGGGTCACCTCGGGCTCCAGGATGCAGCTGACGTCGTCGCCGAAGAGCTCGGTGGCGTTGGTGTCGGCGGTGAGGCCCGTCAGGTTGGACTTGTGGCTAGTGGCCAGCACGGTGTCGACGTCGAGGCGGCGACGACGACGCTCAGCGCGCAGACTGTCGGCCTTGGCGGCGCGACGGGCGATCGTGCGCTCCTGCAGACGACGCGAGGCTTCGGAGTTGGCGCAGTCCTTGAGCGAGCGCTTGCCCTCCGCCAGGAAGAGTTTGCGCTGTTCGGTGTGTGACGCCGCGCGGGCGTGGACGGGTTGTCCGGGGTGAGCGGCGGCGAAATCGGCGATGGTGAGGGCTGCAAGTGCGGCCACGACGCTGGTGGCGATGCGAACCATGGCGACGGTTGTTGTTGCAGTTGACGACGGTGGTGTTGTGTTGGTGGTGCGTGCAGGAGCTCGCTGGTTTGAGAATGAATGAGATCGAGGTGCGGCTCCATTTCCGAGGGTGGCCTGCTGCTTGGACCACCAGCACGAAGGGCGCCGTGGACTGGGTCGGCGACTCGACGCTGTCCAGCGGCGGCTTTCCAACAAAGATCCCCGTGGATTCGCTGTAAGCCGTACGTGATACCCCGAGGTTCGTCCCTGTGGAGTCATGCGAACGTCCGTGGTGCAGTTCATACAGGCTGCGAGCTGTCAGCAGCTCGTGCTTGACACATCGCTCGTGTCGAGAAATTCGTGGCGTGCCGTTCAATCGGCTGGGCCGAGCTTATTAACGACCAGGTGGCAGGTATCACTCACGCGCAGTCCGAGTGCGACTGGCAGTGGACACGGTCTGCTGGTAGGTTATCCATTTTGAACGTTGAGTGCTCCGATGTGTCGAGAGTCTCCGCCAGGCATGCTGCTTTGGCTTGGCGTTCAACTTACAGATCGTAGAAGAATAATCTTGGTTTAACGTTGTCATCGGTGAATAACAGCCAGCCTCCTGTTGTTGAGTGGTTGCAGCTGTTCGCAAACAGCTTTTACACGTTGGACATCGCGAAAAGGACCAAAAGCTGGATTAAGATCCGGTGTCGCGCCAGGATATTGTCAAGACCACAAATCGCAGGGCTGTCCTGTAGAAGTAGAAGCTTTTCGAAATGATAACAATGTTAAACGAGATTCTGATGCAAATCGCCGTGGTCAGCTGTCCCGGTAGTCGCACTTGCACCATTTTTACTCGTTTCGCTAGACGGAGGAAATATCTCATGATCTGCACCAAGGCAAACCTCGGCGTTTTCCTATTGTTTGCCTCGGGGAGCCACGGCTTTGTTAGCGGGACTAACGTGCGCAACTTCCTCTCGCCAATGGTTTTGACCAAAAGGGCTTGTAGAGAAATCGATCACTCCCTACCCACGCCCTTGTCACAACCAATCCTGGCGGAGACTCTCGACACATCGGAGCACTCAACGTTCAAAATGGATAACCTACCAGCAGACCGTGTCCACTGCCAGTCGCACTCGGACTGCGCGTGAGTGATACCTGCCACCTGGTCGTTAATAAGCTCGGCCCAGCCGATTGAACGGCACGCCACGAATTTCTCGACACGAGCGATGTGTCAAGCACGAGCTGCTGACAGCTCGCAGCCTGTATGAACTGCACCACGGACGTTCGCATGACTCCACAGGGACGAACCTCGGGGTATCACGTGCGGCTTACAGCGAATCCACGGGGATCTTTGTTGGAAAGCCGCCGCTGGACAGCGTCGAGTCGCCGACCCAGTCCACGGCGCCCTTCGTGCTGGTGGTCCAAGCAGCAGGCCACCCTCGGAAATGGAGCCGCACCTCGATCTCATTCATTCTCAAACCAGCGAGCTCCTGCACGCACCACCAACACAACACCACCGTCGTCAACTGCAACAACAACCGTCGCCATGGTTCGCATCGCCACCAGCGTCGTGGCCGCACTTGCAGCCCTCACCATCGCCGATTTCGCCGCCGCTCACCCCGGACAACCCGTCCACGCCCGCGCGGCGTCACACACCGAACAGCGCAAACTCTTCCTGGCGGAGGGCAAGCGCTCGCTCAAGGACTGCGCCAACTCCGAAGCCTCGCGTCGTCTGCAGGAGCGCACGATCGCCCGTCGCGCCGCCAAGGCCGACAGTCTGCGCGCTGAGCGTCGTCGTCGCCGCCTCGACGTCGACACCGTGCTGGCCACTAGCCACAAGTCCAACCTGACGGGCCTCACCGCCGACACCAACGCCACCGAGCTCTTCGGCGACGACGTCAGCTGCATCCTGGAGCCCGAGGTGACCCAGGGGCCGTACTACGTCAACGGCGAGCTCATCCGCACCGACATCCGTGAGGACCAGGAGGGCGTCGATCTGTACGCTGAAGTGCAGATCATCGACGTGAACACGTGCGAGCCGGTGGAGGGACTCTACCTCGACTTCTGGCACTGCAACGCCACGGGCGTGTACTCGGGTATCGTGGCCAGCGGCAACGGCGATAGCTCCGACACCACCAATGTCGACAAGACCTTCCTGAGAGGCCTGACTCCGACGGACGCGGACGGCATCGCGTCCTACACGTCCATCTTTCCAGGACACTACACGTCCCGCGCCACACATATCCACATCTTGGGCACCTACAACGGCACACTACTCGAGAACAACACGTACTCTGGTGGCTACGCGTCGCACGTTGGTCAGATCTTCTTCGACCAGGACCTGATCACCGAAGTGGAGGCCACGAGTCCCTACAGCACCAACACGCAGGAGCTCACGACGAACGCCGACGACTCGATTCTGTCGGAGGAGGCGGCCGAGGACTTCGACCCCATGCTAGAGTACGTGCTGCTGGGCGACTCGGTGGAGGACGGCGTGCTGGCCTGGATCTCGGTGGGTGTCGACATGACCCAAGCGCAGACCATCACCGCCGCGGGCACGTACACGGCCGACGGTGGCGTCATGGCGGACTCGACGAGCACGACCACGGGCGGCGGTGGCATGGGCGGCTTCGGCGGCTCGGGTTTTGGTGGCTCCGGCATGGGCCCCGTTGGCGGCTCGGGCATGGGTGGTTCCGCGGGCACGGTCAAGGCTCTGTAAACGAGTTGGATGAGGACGAGATCGTAAGTTTTGGTAGCTTTGACACGAAACGAATGATATGGTTGGAGATGTCTAGTTCTTGTGTGGGCTTAACGAGAAAAAGAAACGAAAAAGGTCAAACTCAACACGGATTGTATTCTGTCTGCCACTAACGACATTGAGTGCGCCACACATATTCGACACATAGCAACTTCAAACGCACGAAGACATAGCAATGGCTGCTGACTCACAGCGGCAACAGGTTGTGTCGATATCTAGTCTTCACCGACGTCCTTGATTGTGTTGCGATTTTTGCCGTGAAGGCTGCCGTCAAAGGATCCAGGCCACTTGTGGTGGCCATGGCAAGGACCATCGAAGCTGCCGTCAACACTGCTATCAAAGGACCCGTGCCACCCGGGAGGAGGCCCAGGAAGCTGCCGTCGAATGACGCAGGCCACTTAGGAGGGCCGCAGGGACCGTCGAAGCTGCCGTCAAAGGATCCGTGCCAGTCGGGAGGAGGCCCAGGAAAGCTACCATCAAAGGATCCAGGCCAGCCGGGGATACTGCCGTCGAACGAGCCTGAGTGGTGATGGTGATGATGGTGGTGGTGGTGACGACCGCCGCAGCTCCCGTCCATGCTCCCATCGAATGAACCGAGCGGTTTATGCTCCGTTGAACCGACATAGTCGGAGGCGACCAGCGTTGAGAAGTCGACGTCCTTGGTGGAGGCGGACCGCAGCATCTGGCGAGCATCGGTGCAGCCGAAGACGGCGGCGACAAGTGCGGCAGTCGAAAAGAATTTCATGGTTGCCGTGCTTGGTCTGAGTCTTTGAGGTGCGTCGTGCCGGGCGAGTTCGGAAATGACGTTGCTTTGACGTCGCTCGCGAATGGTGTCCAGGGAGATAGATGTCCATATACGAGTCATAGAGTGTAGATATCTCACAGCCACATCTACTTCACCTTGATCGACATGCTGGAGAAGCGGCTGCAAAGGACGCCATGCTAATTTGGCACCAAGGCTGGAAGCCCGTGAGAATCCCAGCGTGACTACAGACGATGTACAGCGTGACGCTAAAGCCGGCAGGACAGCCGCGATAGCTAGAGATCCGCTAGCAAGCTGCGGGGTTTGATTGGGTACTGCAGCGTTTTACTTGGCGTAACTATGGAATAAGTTGAAGCTGAAAGTCGTTCCATTTCCTCGGGTCTGTTCCCCAATCGACATGATACCCGTCAGAGGCTGCCCTGTTCGTGGCTGCTATGCGCGATCAGCCTCAGCGCATTGAAAATGCAGGCTACCAACACGTCTGCGTGTTGGAACCCCATCAGGTGTGCCAAACCGATCAATCCGTGGATGGGACTCAATAAACAAACGAGCTACCAGAGCCAAACGATGAATTCAAGTTTGCTGTCGCTATTGAGGTTGCTGCAGCGTCGAGTTGGAGCCTCATGCGGCAATGAGGCTTCTACTCCACGCACGAGTCGTGCCGCTGCTCACATGCCGCTGCTCTCAGCTCCCGACGATCATGCTGTGCATCAGATGGCAGCTCATGATCCATCGCCATGTACGGTTATGGATCGATCCTGAGATCAATCTCGCTGTCCGTCTAGTGAATCTTTAGCTATCGGCTCAGCCGATTCGACTGCGGCCTGTCAAAGCGCGCCAATCTCTCTCGGTATCCCCGCACAGGCTCGGGCCCATCAAAAACTTAATTCAAATGCAGCAGAGCTCGACTTCCGGTTCTGCAGGAACCGTATTGCTACAATGCCAATGTACTTCAGACTGAGAAGGGAAACCCCAGCTGCTTCAATGGCGTGTTCCGCGCGATCAGTCATGTGAGCTTTCTGTCCGTTGGACTCGCTGAAGGATCTCGTTGCGCTCTGCTGACGAACACCGCAAAGCTACAGCAAACAAGTTCATTCCCAAACTTACTTTGCTCAGCTCACACCCACCACCACCACCATGAAGATCATCTCGACTCTCGCGCTTCTTGCCATCGTCCTCGGCTGCTCCGATGCTAGCCGCATGCTGCGCTCCGCCTCGAACAAGGACGTCAAATTCTCGTTGCCGAGCACCGCTGAATCCTCGGACGGTTCGTTGAAGCACAAGCCGCACGACGGCAGCTGGGACGGCAGCAAAGGCGGTCGCCCACCTCACCCTCCCCGCCACCCAAAGGGTTCTTGGGACGGCTCGTTCGACGGCAGCATGGCTGAACACTTTGGAGGACGTCACCACCACGGTCATGGCAAGCCACCCGGATCACTTGACGGCAGCTTCTTCGGCCACGGCAAACCTCCTGGATCGTTTGACGGCAGCTTCGACGGCAAGTTCCTGGCCATGGCAAGTGGCACGACGACAAGTTCCTGGCCATGGCAAGAAGGGGAAGAAGATCAAGGACGTGGGCTCTGGAGATGAAACGCAACAAGAGACGACGAAGCAGCAAACGTCGGGATCCGACTAAGGCCATTGCTCGTTCAGGCAGAGAAAAGCTGTCTTCTTCAAATCATTTTCATTAGTTGTTTTCAGTAATACACTCACTTCTTTTTATGGTGTTTTGGCTTGAGGTTGGAGTAGACAAAGCATCACCGAGCTCGAAACAAAGGTTACATTACGCAATTAACGAACAAAGCAACTTGCAGTCAGTTGCTAGCTTGACTGGCTGAGTATCAGCAAAGCGTTGTGTACGGGAAGATAGTATCCGTCATGAAATGGCGGGAGGGACTCACTTAGTGTCCTGGACGAACAGGCTCCCAGCCGTGGCCATTTCTTCCGACAATGACGTGGCCATTCCCGACAGTGCCCGACATACTTCCATCGGCCGGCTGAGGTTCTTCCGCCGTTCGTAGCTTTCGGATGCTTGGGAGCGTTGGCGCGGGAGTCGGGTCAGCAATTGGAATGAGATCGGAAAAACCGTGGGACCGAACGAAGTCAAGCTCCTCTGCTTGAGTGCACGACGACTGCAGGGCGACGGCAAAGAGTGCGAGGGCTGAAATGAACTTCATTGGGCTTGATGGCGGTGGTGGTAGTGGAATCGGAAGGCAAGTTGCAGAGTGAGCTGCCATGTCGACTACTGCTCGCTCTTCGGGGGGCTACTTTTGATCTCCAGCGGTTCATTTTGGCAGGTGACGGCAAGCATTCTGTTGGGACAACCTGCTCAAGCTTGCGGCCGGCAATGGCCAGGACCATGTGGCAGCGGCAGCAATTTCGCGCGCGACCACAGAGTTCAGATAGCAAAACCAGCACCTGCATGTGTTCGCGACCAGGAAGAGGATAAGAACACCCAGCAACAAGACGCCTTTCAGACAAACTGTTTATTGAGCCACACACACCAAAAGCTGAGCACGACAGAGCAGACAATACGCAACGCTGGAGTTTACCTTCTTTCGGTATCCTCGAAACTCGACTTCGATCATTTGGTGGCGTCCACCTGCGTCGCCGAGTCGCTAGATCCCGTTCCAGTCGAGCTCTTGCCCTCAGTCAGCGTCGTCAGTCCACTCGTGATCGAACTGAGGCCACTGCCTCCGAGGAGCGAGCTGATGTCGGGGAGGTTGCCGCCACCCGTGAGAGAGCTGATGTCGGGGAGGTTGCCGCCACCAGTGAGCGAGCTTAAATCGCCAAGAGAGCTGAGGTCACCTAATTCGCTCAGCCCGTTCAGACCAGTGAGCGATGACAACGAGTCGGTAGCCGAGGTGCCGGTTGTTGTAGTCGTGGAGTCGGTAACTGGGACCACTTGACCGGTCGATTCAGTGCCGCTTAGATCGGAGAAGTCGACCCCGAGCCATACCCCGTGCGTAGCAGCTTGCGTTCGCTGGCGAGCGTGCCCTGGGAGGCGACAGCGAGGATCGTGGCGATGGAGAAGAGGTTCATGGTCACTTGGTCTTCTGCGTTGCTGGTGTTTCGATTGTAGGAAATTGAATTGTGAGGAACGCCGAGGCGGATGACCGGAAGCCATGCTAGTGAGTCAAGGTTGTGGTTATTGACAGCAACGTCAGAGGCGACTTGGCAGACCGTGGTAATGCTTTGTGGTCGTCGTGGGACGCGCAAACAGAGCGTGTTGCTTGGGTATGTCAATGAGAGCTACGCGGAATCCGTATTTTAAAGAGTTTGATGAAATACCGTGCCATTTTGTCAGCTGTGCGTGCCTGTCCACATTGTCCACATTGGAAGAGACCAAATGAACTAGAAGGCATATCTTCCTCTACAAGATGACTAAGATCTACGGACACGCGCATTGACGACTGCAACTCTCACTCTTCTAATTCCACCTCGCCCACTAGACTAGACGGACTCTATCCGAACCAAACGGGCAGGTCCACGCTCATGTCCGCTAAGAATGTTGAAAGTTGACTTCGTTGACATGGCGGTCTGTTAATAAGTTCGCCATTGTCAGCCAACTCCGTGAGCTTCAGTTGCGCTAGGAACTGGTACCCGTGCTTAAGCAGGCAGCAGCGTTTTCACGACGAGCGGTACAGTTCTTGGATCTAGTCCCCTGCAAGCCGCGTGGCGGTGATTGTGATTTTACATCTCAATCTCGCCCGGCTCGTGGACTGGCGGCTTCTGCTAAGAAACGTTGGTACAGTGTCGGATTCGAGGGCTTTCTTTGGCGTCTCTTTTTCCAGCAGAGCCAGCCCGCGAAGATAATGGCGATTAGCACCACCACTAAAGCCACAGACGCCCAAATCACGATCGTCGGCATACTGCTGTTCATCGCCATCGTGTTGTGATCGTCCATAGACCCCGATCCCATCGAGGAGCTTGGCATGGAGTCTGCCGTCGGAGTGGATCTTGTCACCGAACTCGCCATCGAGCTTGCCATGGAATGCTCCACACTGGCTGAAGATACTGCCGTTGAAATGGTCGTGTTATCTGCGGTCGAGGAGCTACTCGGTATGATCCTGCCATGGCGCGAAGTGCCTAACGCCAGAGATTGTGCCGCAGGGGCTTCATCGGTGTTGGGGCGGGCGCTGTAGGCGCTGGAGGATCCATAGGCGCCGGGTCATTCGTGTCCACTGGTGCCATCGGCAAAACACTTTTGCGGAGTCGTAGTTGCTGTTGCACGTTCGGAAATGCCGCTCGATGCCTACAGGTCACAACATGAGCCGGGCGGGAGGACTCTATACTGCAAGGGTCCTCTACCAACGTGTCAATCCATCTGCAGTGGTCCATGCGTCTGGTGATACACATCTTACCCTCTCTACACTTCAAAGTTGTATGGAACAAGTTGATGTTCATCGCAAACGTAGCATGTTTTCAAAGTGAAACCAAAACCAGTACCAGTCGCCACCATCCAGAGCGTGCATCTTAGTGCTGAGTGATTGCGTCCTCCAAGAGCTTGAGACCAACACCGCCCGCCTCCTTGCTGCACTCCCAGACGATCCACCAGTACTTGACGACAACGCGGGACGTTTCGCGATACGCGGAGCAGCTCCAATCCACGACCGTGTCCACAGACTCGCCCGACTGCTCCAGAACCTTCTTGGCGAGCTTGCAGCAAAACAGCCACGACTGAATGCCTGCCAACGTTACGGCCTGCAGCGCTGCTTCGTTTCGAGGCAGAACGACCTTGTCGCTCTCCACGACCCACGCAGGAACGATCATCTGCAGACGGTCGAGACTTTCCTCTGCGTCCACGAGCTTCGCCTTCAGAACTTGCGTCTCGGTCACGTTGAGTGACTGCAGCACGAACTGGTATTGAGGTTGCCAGACGACGCCTGAAATGGCAAATTGGAGAGAGAAGTCGAGACGCTTTAGGTCGTCGCTCATGTCGATCAGATCCACCTCGCAGTTGGAGACGGCTCCACCCTCAGACACTTGACTGAGACTCTTCTACGCATGACAAAATGTTAGTCGACAGCGGTGAAGAAAGCTAGTATGCTTTTGCCTCACCGCGAGATAGTTCATGACGATTTCGTGCGGAATTCCAGCGCCCTTGAGAGCAAAATCATTGGCCGATGACACTGCGCACTCCCTGGGAAAAGCGTGGATGTCAAAACAAAGAAGTGGATGGCTCTTACGTCCTTACCATTGGCGCTTGGTAGTCTGGTGCTCGAGCCAGATTCTGCGTGGACTTACCAGGAAGCGAAACACGGCATCTCGCTGTGAGGTGAACGTCACCTTCCCTTTCGTCTCCGTTGGGGTCATCTTTCTCGTATTCAATTCGAAAGTGGCGGGAAGTTTTCTGCCGGTTTGACCCCACGCCCCGTGTCGATAAATGAGCCGTGTTGCTGACGAACAAGCGTAGACTTGTCGTTGATTGGCCTTGACTAAGCTAGAGCTCACTTGCATTGATGCTTCTCCACGCGATAACTCGATTTGTCTGCCAAGAATGCTTACCAGCGAACCGACGGTCGATGTCACATGTGGTGCAGCTCATCGACGTCTATGTAGGCGATTTCTTCCGACAGAAAGTACTTGAGGCCGTGTGTGAACAAGGAGCTCTGATACCAACTCTCGAATTCGTGTTGGAGTGGTCCGCGCCAGACTGGACGGAGGTGCCACAAAGGGATTTCTGGATGTTGCTGAGTGGCTATATCAACAGCGCAATGGCACAAGGATTGATATGCGTCATGGAGCGGATCGGGCTGCGAATAGCGGTGACCTTGACGCTCTGGTGTGGCTCTTTGGTCATGGCGCCGAATCCTCTACATTCGGGGTTTCTTTGGCTGCAGGTAATGGTCCTTTAGATGCGGTGGAATGGCTTTACCGGCATTACAGAGATTCGTTCACATCATTTACCCTGGGGAGGGCAGCTGAGTGCGGTCGCCTAGAAGTGGTCAAATGGCTGGATGAAATGGACACGGGATGCACAACGTGGGTTATGAATTCCGCTGCTTCTTGGGGCCATCTTGATGTCGTCCAGTTCCTCCACGCAGACAGACGAGAGGGCTGTACAGAATATGCAATGGACATCGCTGCAACTCGTGGGCATCGTCACCGCAACGAAGGATGCACCGACGACGGTGTAGTCATGGCAATTTGGAACGGGCGTTTGGATGTTGTTCTCTTTCTCGTCGAGACTGGTAGAAGCGGATTTGGTGGTGACGCTCTGCATGATGCAAGTCGAAGCGGATTATTGGACGTGATGAAAGTGTTGTTTCGTGAGTTCCCGACAAACTAGACGACACCCTCGTTTCGCAGAGACGTGGAGTTCAACTCTATGTCGATAAGGTGAGCGAATCGAAGCCTTTGAGTTCGGGAAAGTATGTGGCTCAGCAGAGACTTCTGGAGCTGTTGGAATGGTTCCACGACAACGATTTTAACTTGTGTGTGTGTCGGATACTCTCAGTGGCGCTGCAACGCGGTCTTCTAAGTGTGTCGAGGCACTTCATCAAAGGCAAAGTGGCCGGCAATCTTGCAAAGTTGGTCAACACTGCAGCAGCAAAGATTGATCCCGTTGCTGCAGTGGCTGGTAGAGAACGGGCCGCAACTCGATATGCAAACTGGTCTGGCATTGGTGAAGAAATATAGTGCTTCAGATATAACCCCATGGATGTCAGAACGCGATCGCGTCCCGATCGTGTGCGAGCTATTTCGTGAGAAGTGGAACGGGTGCCAGCAGGTGCTGGCTTGCGTCGTCGAGAACACGAGGTTCACGCAAGAAATATGCTGCTCTGCAATCTGTGACGCCGTAGAAGAGATGGATTGGAGATCGATCCAATTGTCCGCTGAAGCCTCCACGACTATCCACTTCATTCGGAGTTTTTCTCGCAGCCCCTGCTTGCGAATAGACCGGAATAGGCGAAGTGGTAGGCTGATTAATGGTAAACCTAGGAAACGAAGCCGTAGAATTAGCAGGTAGCTGTTGTATGTGAGTCTTCGGCTGGAGGTCGCTATTACCAACGATTTCAAAACTTCAAACTAACTCGAATCCAAGTCTCACAAATCTGCCGCGGATAGCCGTTCGAAAAGCCGGCACAGTGTCGATAAATGTTCAAGCCGTGGACTTTGATAATAACCTAGGATAATGCAAACACATTAACGCATAGTCCACACGCTGGCAGACAAGAATATTTACCACCACTCTGACCACGCGAATAAAACTTGCAGCTTCAACGAGGAAGCCTGCTCGGCAAGACACCTCATTCTCCAATTCACCTACAGCTTCACCATTGCATTTGAAGAAAGAAGACTCAGCATGAAGAGTATTCCGTTCCTCACTCTTTTCGCCGTCGCCCTG
Organism: Phytophthora macrochlamydospora; assembly: GCA_011947325.1. Classification (NCBI taxonomy): domain Eukaryota; phylum Oomycota; class Peronosporomycetes; order Peronosporales; family Peronosporaceae; genus Phytophthora; species Phytophthora macrochlamydospora. The sequence continues at coordinate 223,951 of JAAVTH010000389.1, forward strand.
CCGCTCTTCGACTTAGACCAGGCTCACTCCAGAAGGAAAAACAACCCAGGGAACGGCAGTGGAGTCCAAGCCAAAGCAGCATGCCTGGCGGAGACTCTCGACACATCGGAGCACTCAACGTTCAGAATGGATAACCGACCAGCAGACCGTGTCCACTGCCAGTCGCACGCGGACTGCGCGTAAGTGATACCTGCCACCTGGTCGTTAATAAGCTCGGCCCAGCCGATTGAACGGCACGCCACGAATTTCTCGACACGAGCGATGTGTCAAGCACTTGATTGTGACGACTTCCTCGACGACCCTGCAGGAATGCCAGCGTGCAAACCAGCGGTGGGTGGCGTCGTCGAGAACGTTGTGACCGCACTCGTCACCGATGCAATCGACCGTGGAGTGATTGATGAATACACGACTACTCGCCTGTATGCAGTAGTCCAGAAGTTTGGAGGATGGCGTCTCGAGCTTGGGGACGATCCGCCTGCGCGTGTACCGCCGCTCAAGATCCGACTGAAAGTGAATGCTGCGCCTTATCGCTGATAAGCGCGGCAGTCCAGCCCAGACAAATCCAAATTCCTCGCGGAATTTAATAAATAGTTAGTTGAACTCGGTTGGGTGTATGAGAACCGTGAAAGCCGCTGGTGCTGCCCTGCTCTGCCTGTCTGCAAGCCGGCAACAGGAGAATTCCGGCAAACAACCGATTATCGCCCAGTCAATGCAATGACTGAGCCAATCGCTGGAGTAACGCCAAGCTTGGAGGTGGCATTAGAGCATTGTAAGGGCAAGGCTTTCTACGCTGTGCTGGACTTCTTGAATGGCTTTTGGCAATTGCCTTTGGACAAAGCCAGCCGGGAAATCCTATCCTATATGACCGACAAGGGCATTTTTATCCCAACTAGAGTACCCCAGGACAGTACAGACGCTGCGCTTCACTTCCAATCGACGGTGGAAATGGTCCTGGGGATTTAGTGAACAGAAACGTTATCGTGTGGATCGATGACCTGCTCATCTTTGCAGCTACACAAGAGGAGCTGGTCGATGCCATCGCCGCGGTGTTGACAAAGCTCGATGAGTTCGGATTCATAGTCAACCCCAAGAAGAGCTCACTGTTCCTATCAGAGGTTCGGTGGTATGGAAGAATTATAAACAAGCAGGGCATCGGCCATGATCCTGAGCGAATTCGTGCACTACGTGAGATGACAATTCCTACGACTGCCGCCGAACTGCAGCAGTTTCTCTGCGCGAGTAACTGGATGCGCAATGGACTTGTCGACTATGCTCGTGTCGCTCGTCCATTACAAGAACGGCCGGACGTGGCACTCACCGGCACTAAAAAACGAAGAGAGCTGCCGCCGGGATTCGGATCGAGTTCACTGACGAGGAACTTGATGCCTTTAAGGCAGTGAAAGAGCTACTTGGAAATTCGGCCATGCTAAGTTTTCCCAACCCAGCCAAGCAGTTGTGCTTGCTCTCGGACGCTTTTGATGCTGGATGGGGGCTTGTCGTTACTCAAGTCGAGAATTGGCAGCCCGATATTCCTATCCACGAGCAGCACCATGAACTTTTGGTTTGTATGAGAGAGCTTCACTGGATCGGCACTCAAAATGGAGTGTTATCGAGAAGGAGTCTTAACCCATAGTACATGCGTGCGAAAAGCTGGAGTACTTTCTTCTCCGACCACAAGGCTTTAGACTTTATTGCGATCCTCGCAATATTATCTATCTCTTCCGCCCCAGCAAGGAGTTGAAACGACATGTACGAGGCAAGCTACTGAGATGGTCAACGAAACTTTTGGACTACCGGTATACCATTGAGCACATCGAGGGCGCCCATAACGTTTGGGCAGATTCGATTTCACGGTGGGGCGGTCAGTCAGTTCCCGCAGCTCGAATTCATACTGCCAAACACTTCGAGAGAACGAAGCGGAAACACTCGGAGACTGAGACGAACAAAAGGGTCGTCACGATGACACCGTTGCGCCCACTCGATGCAGAGAGCTTCATATGGCCCACCATTAACGAGATCGGAGAAATGCAAGCCCTGCACACTGCACCAAAGCGTGCAACCGTAGACAGCGATGAATTGTGGCGAGTGGGAGACAATATTTGGATCCCTCGTGACGCAGTCGACCTGACGCAACGCCTGCTGATAATCGCCCATTGCGGACACCATGGACACTGCGGCATTCACGCGATGGAAGAGCACATCCGCCGGTTGTTCCACATTGACGGTCTCAGCAAAATTGCTCGCGACTTCTGCTCGAAGTGCCTACTCTGTTTGCATGTAAAAGAGGAGTGGTGGTTCCTCGGCCGTTCAGCGAAACCCACCATACTTTTGAACGCTACGCGACATTGCACTGGGATTTTTTGACGCAAGGGGATTCTTTTGGGAGCTCACGCTACGGGCTAGTTCTGAAGGATGAGGCAACACACTATATTGACCTTGTGGCTTGTGATAGCCCAACCTCCGAAGTCGCAGCCACTGCCATCCTCGACTGGTACAGTCGGTTTGGTGCACTCATTGTGTGGGTCAGCGACTGCGGCTCTCACTTTAAGAGCAAGGTTATCTCGGAATTGAGCAGACGGTTGAAGGGCCGTCAAGAATTCATCTCGCCGTGGAAAAATGGCTCGGTTGAAAGAGTCAACCGAGACATCTTGCAAGTATTGAAGGCACTGGTGCTGGAGTTCAGGGTGAACACGCAAGACTGGCCCTACTTGCTACCGCTTGTACAGTCAAGCATCAACCACTCCCCAGTCCTATCACTATCAAACTGCGCTCCGATAGAGCTTTTACGGGTCTTCCTTGCCCTACAGCTCTGGACACAGCTTTCTTTCCGAAAGGGAAGGGACGTATTGTCTCGCTGGCCCAGCCAAAACCAAGCACGGAGCAGCACCTGGCAAAACTGAGAACGAACATATTGGAGATGCATAAAGCCGTCAAGGTTGAGCGCACACGCCAAGCTAAGAGGTACCGAGCGCGACACCATTATCACCAAGCTGTAAAATTCTCCGTCGGAGACTACGTACTGCGGTCTCGCGTCGATGAGAAGCTGCACGCTAACAAGCTACGAGTGATGTGGGTTGGCCCGTACCGCGTAGTCGGTAGCGCTGACTACTACTTCACGGTAGAACACTTGGTAAACGGCAGCACGATAGACGTGCACCCGTCTCGCCTAAAACTCTTTGCAGACGAATCCCTCAACGTGAACGAAGAACTGCTGGATCATGTGGCCTCGCAAGGCACACTTCTGGCCGTAGAGGCGATTGTGGAGCAAATAATGAACACAGGCATGCATGCCTACGACGTGAAGGTCAAGTGGCTCGGTCTCGAAGCCATCGAGGACTCCTGGGAGCCTATGAAGACCATGAGCGAGGATGTTCCGCAGCTACTGCTACAGTACGCAAATCAAGCGACTGATGATGGTTTCCGACTGGCTGTGACCTCTCTAGTAGAAGGCAAGTCATCGCGCAGCCCCCAGCAACGCCAGGACTGAGTTACAAGGCAATACTATCCTACATCATATGACATACGGAAGGAAACGTGCTTTCAACTCATATTCCAGCTTTGGTGCAATAGGACATCGTTGACAGCATCATGGTGAACACCCCAGGCAACTTTCAAGGGCTGATTCACACTGCCGGCAACGCTGTCCACCTTTGAATCAAGGACGAGCTACCATTGGTCCATATTCGGAATTCGCGATCATGATTGGACAATAAGTCGTCTGCGGGAAACGTTGCAAATCGTCGGGATTGCAACCTGTAACACTGCAACCAGTTGAAGTTCATGCGCGGCTCTACCTGAAGTGTGACGAGGCGACGGCGACTAGACGGGTTTGGAAAGCTTGGGGAGGCATTGTGATGATGGCCTTGAGCATGTAGGCATCTGATGCAGCTCACCAAAAGCGCAGTCAGCTCCTTTGGCAGGATCGGCGTCGTCGCCACCAGAACACGCAGCTGAAGGACGCTTACGCAAGGTCGGCTGTTGCGTTCGACTTGCGTGCTCAAGTCTACTGCAACAGCAACAGATCTTCCTGGACGGCCTTGGTGGCCGGCGAGAGCGACTACGAGTTAGTTTAGCAACCTCACTTTGCAACTTGCTTCAAGAGTGACAAGCAACTACCAAATACACGTTAACTTACGGGAGTTCCAGCTCCCAATTCGTGAGCACGTCACACACGCAGAGCGTCATCGTCGCCGCCTCGACGTCGACACCGTGCTGGCCACCAGCCACAAGTCCAACCTGACGGGCCTCACCGCCGACACCAACGCCACCGAGCTCTTCGGCGACGACGTCAGCTGCATCCTGGAGCCCCGAGGTGACCCAGGGACCGTACTACGTCAACGGCGAGCTCATCCGCACCGACATCCGCGAGGACCAGGAGGGCGTCGATCTGTACGCTGAAGTGCAGATCATCGACGTGAACACGTGCGAGCCGGTGGAGGGACTCTACCTCGACTTCTGGCACTGCAACGCCACGGGCGTGTACTCGGGTATCGTGGCCAGCGGCAACGGCGATAGCTCCGACACCACCAATGTCGACAAGACCTTCCTGAGAGGCCTGACTCCGACGGACGCGGACGGCATCGCGTCCTACACGTCCATCTTTCCAGGACACTACACGTCCCGCGCCACACACATCCACATCTTGGGCACCTACAACGGCACACTACTCGAGAACAACACGTACTCTGGTGGCTACGCGTCGCACGTTGGTCAGATCTTCTTCGACCAGGACCTGATCACCGAAGTGGAGGCCACGAGTCCCTACAGCACCAACACGCAGGAGCTCACGACGAACGCCGACGACTCGATTCTGTCGGAGGAGGCGGCCGAGGACTTCGACCCCATGCTAGAGTACGTGCTGCTGGGCGACTCGGTGGAGGACGGCGTGCTGGCCTGGATCTCGGTGGGTGTCGACATGACCCAAGCGCAGACCATCACCGCCGCGGGCACGTACACGGCCGACGGTGGCGTCATGGCGGACTCGACGAGCACGACCACGGGCGGCGGTGGCATGGGCGGCTTCGGCGGCTTCGGCGGCTCGGGTTTGGTGGCTCCGGCATGGGCCCCGTTGGCGGCTCGGGCATGGGTGGTTCCGCGGGCACGGTCAAGGCTCTGTAAACGAGTTGGATGAGGACGAGATCGTAAGTTTTGGTAGCTTTGACACGAAACGAATGATATGGTTGTAGATGTCTAGTTCTTGTGTGGGCTTAACGAGAAAAGAAACGAAAAAGGTCAAACTCAACACGGATTGTATTCTGTCTGCCACTAACGACATTGAGTGCGCCACACATATTCGACACATAGCAACTTCAAACGCACGAAGACATTGCAATGGCTGCTGACTCACAGCGGCAACAGGTTGTGTCGATATCTAGTCTTCACCGACGTCCTTGATTGTGTTGCGATTTTTGCCGTGAAGGCTGCCGTCAAAGGATCCAGGCCACTTGTGGTGGCCATGGCAAGGACCATCGAAGCTGCCGTCAACACTGCTATCAAAGGACCCGTGCCACCCGGGAGGAGGCCCAGGGAAGCTGCCGTCGAATGACGCAGGCCACGAGGGCCGCAGGGACCGTCGAAGCTGCCGTCAAAGGATCCGTGCCAGTCGGGAGGAGGTCCAGAAAGCTACCATCAAAGGATCCAGGCCAGCCGGGGATACTGCCGTCGAACGAGCCTGAGTGGTGATGGTGATGATGGTGGTGGTGGTGACGACCGCCGCAGCTCCCGTCCATGCTCCCATCGAATGAACCGAGCGGTTTATGCTCCGTTGAACCGACATAGTCGGAGGCGACCAGCGTTGAGAAGTCGACGTCCTTGGTGGAGGCGGACCGCAGCATCTGGCGAGCATCGGTGCAGCCGAACCCGCCAGCACCTACAGCAGTTGCAGCATTTTGTGGCGACCACCAGTTCCAACTCGGACAGCGATGACAACGTGTGGTATCGACCAATGATGCATATAATCCAACTACGATATGGGGAATTCGCTAGCCGCGATCCAGTGACTTTCTGTTTCAAGATCCACCTCGACCTGCGGGTTGAGAGCAACAATGATGCCACTGTGGTGGCGGCGAACTCTGCGCGATTGGGACAGAATAAATTGGCCACAACGATCGGCGCTACAAGTCAGTAGACTCAAAAAGTGCAATATGCATTTTACAGTCCAATATGGTGGAATAAGTCGTCCGAATTCCATCTGTGGCACTCCAGAGAGTTAACACAAACTTCGACGCCATTGGGGTCAGGTACCACCAAGTTTGGCCGCTTGTGTCGTGCACTTGCGGAGAAAAAGCTGGACTGTTTTGCCGATTTTCTGGATGAAAATCATTACTGGCCTTCATCGGCCGCGTTCTTCGCCAGAATATGTTCAACGCTTCATCCGATACTCGGATCTGAAGTTGTTCTTACGGATATTTTTCGTCTCTACAGACAGTTGAGAGAAGTTATGTCAAGAATTCTACCTCAACCTCATCCAGGAGAGATCCAAGCGGCAAATGCAACAAACACACCTCCGATTCACGGATTATCTGTGAGCAGTGCCAATATTACTACGCCAAGCGTACGATTCTTTCCAAAACTACGGAAAAAGGACTGGGGTAAGCTGCTTGAACAAACACCTGCGCTGGAGCACCATCCACTTGAGGATTTGGGATGCCCACGGCGACGTGTTCACCAAACGCTGTCAAAAATACTAGCACTGCGAGGACTGGTACTTCCAGTGGTTCATGATGTGATGTTACGACTATATTGCGGTGATATTACCGTCGGCTCGAGACTATTCTTCTTGAAATCGTTGAACCCGACAATTCAGCAATGTGTACGCCCTGGGTGTCAAGCGATTGAAACAGTACAACATTGCTTCTTCAAGTGCACATCGCTTACATCGATGTGGGAACACGTATACAAGCCCTGGCGTCGGGCGTTCAGAACTCGATTGACTTGGCGGCTTCTGCTCTTCCCCACAACACAAGACCTGCGAACAAGATGGCGAGAAAATGGTAAGGTACTCCTTCTTCTATGGAGAGTGCACACGGCGATCATATTCCATGCAACATGGAGACTACGAAATGACATTCTGTTCAGAGAGGCCCCAACCTAAACTCCAAGCATTCCAGGAATGATGTGCTCCTTCAAAATGCACTACCAATTCATCTACCAACACGCAGCTGAACTCCATTACGACGAATCGGCAATACTGTCGATAATACGTCAATTGGGCTTCGAACCGCCTAAAGACACTAATGCTATCGCTCTAGAGCAACACACCATTTGGATTCCTCAACGGTAAATCTGATGCTACGAGATAAAGCAGCTTAGACGAGAAATCCGCTAAAGTGTTAATCAACTCATTTTAATAATCGGTGCAGCCGAAGACGGCGGCGACAAGTGCGGCAGTCGAAAAGAATTTCATGGTTGCCGTGCTTGGTCTGAGTCTTTGAGGTGCGTCGTGCCGGGCGAGTTCGGAAATGACGTTGCTTTGACGTCGCTCGCGAATGGTGTCCAGGGAGATAGATGTCCATATACGAGTCATAGAGTGTAGATATCTCACAGCCACATCTACTTCACCTTGATCGACATGCTGGAGAAGCGGCTGCAAAGGACGCCATGCTAATTTGGCACCAAGGCTGGAAGCCCGTGAGAATCCCAGCGTGACTACAGACGATGTACAGCGTGACGCTAAAGCCGGCAGGACAGCCGCGATAGCTAGAGATCCGCTAGCAAGCTGCGGGGTTTGATTGGGTACTGCAGCGTTTTACTTGGCGTAACTATGGAATAAGTTGAAGCTGAAAGTCGTTCCATTTCCCCGGGTCTGTTCCCCAATCGACATGATACCCGTCAGAGGCTGCCCTGTTCGTGGCTGCTATGCGCGATCAGCCTCAGCGCATTGAAAATGCAGGCTACCAACACGTCTGCGTGTTGGAACCCCATCAGGTGTGCCAAACCGATCAATCCGTGGATGGGACTCAATAAACAAACGAGCTACCAGAGCCAAACGATGAATTCAAGTTTGCTGTCGCTATTGAGGTTGCTGCAGCGTCGAGTTGGAGCCTCATGCGGCAATGAGGCTTCTACTCCACGCACGAGTCGTGCCGCTGCTCACATGCCGCTGCTCACAGCTCCCGACGATCATGCTGTGCATCAGATGGCAGCTCATGATCCATCGCCATGTACGGTTATGGATCGATCCTGAGATCAATCTCGCTGTCCGTCTAGTGAATCTTTAGCTATCGGCTCAGCCGATTCGGCTGCGGCCTGTCAAAGCGCGCCAATCTCTCTCGGTATCCCCGCACAGGCTCGGGCCCATCAAAAACTTAATTCAAATGCAGCAGAGCTCGACTTCCGGTTCTGCAGGAACCGTATTGCTACAATGCCAATGTACTTCAGACTGAGAAGGGAAACCCCAGCTGCTTCAATGGCGTGTTCCGCGCGATCAGTCATGTGAGCTTTCTGTCCGTTGGACTCGCTGAAGGATCTCGTTGCGCTCTGCTGACGAACACCGCAAAGCTACAGCAAACAAGTTCATTCCCAAACTTACTTTGCTCAGCTCACACCCACCACCACCATGAAGATCATCTCGACTCTCGCGCTTCTTGCCATCGTCCTCGGCTGCTCCGATGCTAGCCGCATGCTGCGCTCCGCCTCGAACAAGGACGTCAAATTCTCGTTGTCGAACACCGCTGAATCCTCGGACGGTTCGTTGAAGCACAAGCCGCACGACGGCAGCTGGGACGGCAGCAAAGGCGGTCGCCCACCTCACCCTCCCCGCCACCCAAAGGGTTCTTGGGACGGCTCGTTCGACGGCAGCATGGCTGAACACTTTGGAGGACGTCACCACCACGGTCATGGCAAGCCACCCGGATCACTTGACGGCAGCTTCTTCGGCCACGGCAAACCTCCTGGATCGTTTGACGGCAGCTTCGACGGCAAGTTCCTGGCCATGGCAAGTGGCACGACGACAAGTTCCTGGCCATGGCAAGAAGGGGAAGAAGATCAAGGACGTGGGCTCTGGAGATGAAACGCAACAAGAGACGACGAAGCAGCAAACGTCGGGATCCGACTAAGGCCATTGCTCGTTCAGGCAGAGAAAAGCTGTCTTCTTCAAATCATTTTCATTAGTTGTTTTCAGTAATACACTCACTTCTTTTTATGGTGTTTTGGCTTGAGGTTGGAGTAGACAAAGCATCACCGAGCTCGAAACAAAGGTTACATTACGCAATTAACGAACAAAGCAACTTGCAGTCAGTTGCTAGCTTGACTGGCTGAGTATCAGCAAAGCGTTGTGTACGGGAAGATAGTATCCGTCATGAAATGGCGGGAGGGACTCACTTAGTGTCCTGGACGAACAGGCTCCCAGCCGTGGCCATTTCTTCCGACAATGACGTGGCCATTCCCGACAGTGCCCGACATACTTCCATCGGCCGGCTGAGGTTCTTCCGCCGTTCGTAGCTTTCGGATGCTTGGGAGCGTTGGCGCCGGTGTCGGGTCAGCAATTGAATGAGATCGGAAAACCGTGGGACCGAACGAAGTCAAGCTCCTCTGCTTGAGTGCACGACGACTGCAGGGCGACGGCAAAGAGTGCGAGGGCTGAAATGAACTTCATTGGGCTTGATGGCGGTGGTGGTAGTGGAATCGGAAGGCAAGTTGCAGAGTGAGCTGCCATGTCGACTACTGCTCGCTCTTCGGGGGGCTACTTTTGATCTCCAGCGGTTCATTTTGGCAGGTGACGGCAAGCATTCTGTTGGGGACAACCTGCTCAAGCTTGCGGCCGGCAATGACCAGGACCATGTGGCAGCAGCAGCAATTTCGCGCGCGACCACAGAGTTCAGATAGCAAAACCAGCACCTGCATGTGTTCGCGACCAGGAAGAGGATAAGAACACCCAGCAACAAGACGCCTTTCAGACAAACTGTTTATTGAGCCACACACACCAAAAGCTGAGCACGACAGAGCAGACAATACGCAACGCTGGAGTTTACCTTCTTTCGGTATCCTCGAAACTCGACTTCAATCATTTGGTGGCGTCCACCTGCGTCGCCGAGTCGCTAGATCCCGTTCCAGTCGAGCTCTTGCCCTCAGTCAGCGTCGTCAGTCCACTCGTGATCGAACTGAGGCCACTGCCTCCGAGGAGCGAGCTGATGTCGGGGAGGTTGCCGTCACCCGTGAGAGAGCTGATGTCGGGGAGGTTGCCGCCACCAGTGAGCGAGCTTAAATCGCCAAGAGAGCTGAGGTCACCTAATTCGCTCAGCCCGTTCAGACCAGTGAGCGATGACAACGAGTCGGTAGCCGAGGTGCCGGTTGTTGTAGTCGTGGAGTCGGTAACTGGGACCACTTGACCGGTCGATTCAGTGCCGCTTAGATCGGAGAAGTCGACCCCGAGCCATACCCCGTGCGTAGCAGCTTGCGTTCGCTGGCGAGCGTGCCCTGGGAGGCGACAGCGAGGATCGTGGCGATGGAGAAGAGGTTCATGGTCACTTGGTCTTCTGCGTTGCTGGTGTTTCGATTGTAGGAAATTGAATTGTGAGGAACGCCGAGGCGGATGACCGGAAGCCATGCTAGTGAGTCAAGGTTGTGGTTATTGACAGCAACGTCAGAGGCGACTTGGCAGACCGTGGTAATGCTTTGTGGTCGTCGTGGGACGCGCAAACAGAGCGTGTTGCTTGGGTATGTCAATGAGAGCTACGCGGAATCCGTATTTTAAAGAGTTTGATGAAATACCGTGCCATTTTGTCAGCTGTGCGTGCCTGTCCACATTGTCCACATTGGAAGAGACCAAATGAACTAGAAGGCATATCTTCCTCTACAAGATGACTAAGATCTACGGACACGCGCATTGACGACTGCAACTCTCACTCTTCTAATTCCACCTCGCCCACTAGACTAGACGGACTCTATCCGAACCAAACGGGCAGGTCCACGCTCATGTCCGCTAAGAATGTTGAAAGTTGACTTCGTTGACATGGCGGTCTGTTAATAAGTTCGCCATTGTCAGCCAACTCCGTGAGCTTCAGTTGCGCTAGGAACTGGTACCCGTGCTTGAGCAGGCAGCAGCGTTTTCACGACGAGCGGTACAGTTCTTGGATCTAGTCCCCTGCAAGCCGCGTGGTGGTGATTGTGATTTTACATCTCAATCTCGCCCGGCTCGTGGACTGGCGGCTTCTGCTAAGAAACGTTGGTACAGTGTCGGATTCGAGGGCTTTCTTTGGCGTCTCTTTTTCCAGCAGAGCCAGCCCGCGAAGATAATGGCGATTAGCACCACCACTAAAGCCACAGACGCCCAAATCACGATCGTCGGCATACTGCTGTTCATCGCCATCGTGTTGTGATCGTCCATAGACCCCGATCCCATCGAGGAGCTTGGCATGGAGTCTGCCGTCGGAGTGGATCTTGTCACCGAACTCGCCATCGAGCTTGCCATGGAATGCTCCACACTGGCTGAAGATACTGCCGTTGAAATGGTCGTGTTATCTGCGGTCGAGGAGCTACTCGGTATGATCCTGCCATGGCGCGAAGTGCCTAACGCCAGAGATTGTGCCGCAGGGGCTTCATCGGTGTTGGGGCGGGCGCTGTAGGCGCTGGAGGATCCATAGGCGCCGGGTCATTCGTGTCCACTGGTGCCATCGGCAAAACACTTTTGCGGAGTCGTAGTTGCTGTTGCACGTTCGGAAATGCCGCTCGATGCCTACAGGTCACAACATGAGCCGGGCGGGAGGACTCTATACTGCAAGGGTCCTCTACCAACGTGTCAATCCATCTGCAGTGGTCCATGCGTCTGGTGATACACATCTTACCCTCTCTACACTTCAAAGTTGTATGGAACAAGTTGATGTTCATCGCAAACGTAGCATGTTTTCAAAGTGAAACCAAAACCAGTACCAGTCGCCACCATCCAGAGCGTGCATCTTAGTGCTGAGTGATTGCGTCCTCCAAGAGCTTGAGACCAACACCGCCCGCCTCCTTGCTGCACTCCCAGACGATCCACCAGTACTTGACGACAATGCGGGACGTTTCGCGATACGCGGAGCAGCTCCAATCCACGACCGTGTCCACAGACTCGCCCGACTGCTCCAGAACCTTCTTGGCGAGCTTGCAGCAAAACAGCCACGACTGAATGCCTGCCAACGTTACGGCCTGCAGCGCTGCTTCGTTTCGAGGCAGAACGACCTTGTCGCTCTCCACGACCCACGCAGGAACGATCATCTGCAGACGGTCGAGACTTTCCTCTGCGTCCACGAGCTTCGCCTTCAGAACTTGCGTCTCGGTCACGTTGAGTGACTGCAGCACGAACTGGTATTGAGGTTGCCAGACGACGCCTGAAATGGCAAATTGGAGAGAGAAGTCGAGACGCTTTAGGTCGTCGCTCATGTCGATCAGATCCACCTCGCAGTTGGAGACGGCTCCACCCTCAGACGCTTGACTGAGACTCTTCTACGCATGACAAAATGTTAGTCGACAGCGGTGAAGAAAGCTAGTATGCTTTTGCCTCACCGCGAGATAGTTCATGACGATTTCGTGCGGAATTCCAGCGCCCTTGAGAGCAAAATCATTGGCCGATGACACTGCGCACTCCCTGGGAAAAGCGTGGATGTCAAAACAAAGAAGTGGATGGCTCTTACGTCCTTACCATTGGCGCTTGGTAGTCTGGTGCTCGAGCCAGATTCTGCGTGGACTTACCAGGAAGCGAAACACGGCATCTCGCTGTGAGGTGAACGTCACCTTCCCTTTCGTCTCCGTTGGGGTCATCTTTCTCGTATTCAATTCGAAAGTGGCGGGAAGTTTTCTGCCGGTTTGACCCCACGCCCCGTGTCGATAAATGAGCCGTGTTGCTGACGAACAAGCGTAGACTTGTCGTTGATTGGCCTTGACTAAGCTAGAGCTCACTTGCATTGATGCTTCTCCACGCGATAACTCGATTTGTCTGCCAAGAATGCTTACCAGCGAACCGACGGTCGATGTCACATGTGGTGCAGCTCATCGACGTCTATGTAGGCGATTTCTTCCGACAGAAAGTACTTGAGGCCGTGTGTGAACAAGGAGCTCTGATACCAACTCTCGAATTCGTGTTGGAGTGGTCCGCGCCAGACTGGACGGAGGTGCCACAAAGGGATTTCTGGATGTTGCTGAGTGGCTATATCAACAGCGCAATGGCACAAGGATTGATATGCGTCATGGAGCGGATCGGGCTGCGAATAGCGGTGACCTTGACGCTCTGGTGTGGCTCTTTGGTCATGGCGCCGAATCCTCTACATTCGGGGTTTCTTTGGCTGCAGGTAATGGTCCTTTAGATGCGGTGGAATGGCTTTACCGGCATTACAGAGATTCGTTCACATCATTTACCCTGGGGAGGGCAGCTGAGTGCGGTCGCCTAGAAGTGGTCAAATGGCTGGATGAAATGGACACGGGATGCACAACGTGGGTTATGAATTCCGCTGCTTCTTGGGGCCATCTTGATGTCGTCCAGTTCCTCCACGCAGACAGACGAGAGGGCTGTACAGAATATGCAATGGACATCGCTGCAACTCGTGGGCATCGTCACCGCAACGAAGGATGCACCGACGACGGTGTAGTCATGGCAATTTGGAACGGGCGTTTGGATGTTGTTCTCTTTCTCGTCGAGACTGGTAGAAGCGGATTTGGTGGTGACGCTCTGCATGATGCAAGTCGAAGCGGATTATTGGACGTGATGAAAGTGTTGTTTCGTGAGTTCCCCGACAAACTAGACGACACCCTCGTTTCGCAGAGACGTGGAGTTCAACTCTATGTCGATAAGGTGAGCGAATCGAAGCCTTTGAGTTCGGGAAAGTATGTGGCTCAGCAGAGACTTCTGGAGCTGTTGGAATGGTTCCACGACAACGATTTTAACTTGTGTGTGTGTCGGATACTCTCAGTGGCGCTGCAACGCGGTCTTCTAAGTGTGTCGAGGCACTTCATCAAAGGCAAAGTGGCCGGCAATCTTGCAAAGTTGGTCAACACTGCAGCAGCAAAAGATTGGATCCCGTTGCTGCAGTGGCTGGTAGAGAACGGGCCGCAACTCGATATGCAAACTGGTCTGGCATTGGTGAAGAAATATAGTGCTTCAGATATAACCCCATGGATGTCAGAACGCGATCGCGTCCCGATCGTGTGCGAGCTATTTCGTGAGAAGTGGAACGGGTGCCAGCAGGTGCTGGCTTGCGTCGTCGAGAACACGAGGTTCACGCAAGAAATATGCTACTCTGCAATCTGTGACGCCGTAGAAGAGATGGATTGGAGATCGATCCAATTGTCCGCTGAAGCCTCCACGACTATCCACTTCATTCGAGTTTTTCTCGCAGCCCCTGCTTGCGAATAGACCGGAATAGGCGAAGTGGTAGGCTGATTAATGGTAAACCTAGGAAACGAAGCCGTAGAATTAGCAGGTAGCTGTTGTATGTGAGTCTTCGGCTGGAGGTCGCTATTACCAACGATTTCAAAACTTCAAACTAACTCGAATCCAAGTCTCACAAATCTGCCGCGGATAGCCGTTCGAAAAGCCGGCACAGTGTCGATAAATGTTCAAGCCGTGGACTTTGATAATAACCTAGGATAATGCAAACACATTAACGCATAGTCCACACGCTGGCAGACAAGAATATTTACCACCACTCTGACCACGCGAATAAAACTTGCAGCTTCAACGAGGAAGCCTGCTCGGCAAGACACCTCATTCTCCAATTCACCTACAGCTTCACCATTGCATTTGAAGAAAGAAGACTCAGCATGAAGAGTATTCCGTTCCTCACTCTTTCGCCGTCGCCCTGCCGCTCTTCGACTTAGACCAGGCTCACTCCAGAAGGAAAACAACCCAGGGAACGGCAGTGGAGTCCAAGCCAAAGCAGCATGCCTGGCGGAGACTCTCGACACATCGGAGCACTCAACGTTCAGAATGGATAACCGACCAGCAGACCGTGTCCACTGCCAGTCGCACGCGGACTGCGCGTAAGTGATACCTGCCACCTGGTCGTTAATAAGCTCGGCCCAGCCGATTGAACGGCACGCCACGAATTTCTCGACACGAGCGATGTGTCAAGCACTTGATTGTGACGACTTCCTCGACGACCCTGCAGGAATGCCAGCGTGCAAACCAGCGGTGGGTGGCGTCGTCGAGAACGTTGTGACCGCACTCGTCACCGATGCAATCGACCGTGGAGTGATTGATGAATACACGACTACTCGCCTGTATGCAGTAGTCCAGAAGTTTGGAGGATGGCGTCTCGAGCTTGGGGACGATCCGCCTGCGCGTGTACCGCCGCTCAAGATCCGACTGAAAGTGAATGCTGCGCCTTATCGCTGATAAGCGCGGCAGTCCAGCCCAGACAAATCCAAATTCCTCGCGGAATTTAATAAATAGTTAGTTGAACTCGGTTGGGTGTATGAGAACCGTGAAAGCCGCTGGTGCTGCCCTGCTCTGCCTGTCTGCAAGCCGGCAACAGGAGAATTCCGGCAAACAACCGATTATCGCCCAGTCAATGCAATGACTGAGCCAATCGCTGGAGTAACGCCAAGCTTGGAGGTGGCATTAGAGCATTGTAAGGGCAAGGCTTTCTACGCTGTGCTGGACTTCTTGAATGGCTTTTGGCAATTGCCTTTGGACAAAGCCAGCCGGGAAATCCTATCCTATATGACCGACAAGGGCATTTTTATCCCAACTAGAGTACCCCAGGACAGTACAGACGCTGCGCTTCACTTCCAATCGACGGTGGAAATGGTCCTGGGGATTTAGTGAACAGAAACGTTATCGTGTGGATCGATGACCTGCTCATCTTTGCAGCTACACAAGAGGAGCTGGTCGATGCCATCGCCGCGGTGTTGACAAAGCTCGATGAGTTCGGATTCATAGTCAACCCCAAGAAGAGCTCACTGTTCCTATCAGAGGTTCGGTGGTATGGAAGAATTATAAACAAGCAGGGCATCGGCCATGATCCTGAGCGAATTCGTGCACTACGTGAGATGACAATTCCTACGACTGCCGCCGAACTGCAGCAGTTTCTCTGCGCGAGTAACTGGATGCGCAATGGACTTGTCGACTATGCTCGTGTCGCTCGTCCATTACAAGAACGGCCGGACGTGGCACTCACCGGCACTAAAAACGAAGAGAGCTGCCGCCGGGATTCGGATCGAGTTCACTGACGAGGAACTTGATGCCTTTAAGGCAGTGAAAGAGCTACTTGGAAATTCGGCCATGCTAAGTTTTCCCAACCCAGCCAAGCAGTTGTGCTTGCTCTCGGACGCTTTTGATGCTGGATGGGGGCTTGTCGTTACTCAAGTCGAGAATTGGCAGCCCGATATTCCTATCCACGAGCAGCACCATGAACTTTTGGTTTGTATGAGAGAGAGCTTCACTGGATCGGCACTCAAAATGGAGTGTTATCGAGAAGGAGTCTTAACCCATAGTACATGCGTGCGAAAAGCTGGAGTACTTTCTTCTCCGACCACAAGGCTTTAGACTTTATTGCGATCCTCGCAATATTATCTATCTCTTCCGCCCCAGCAAGGAGTTGAAACGACATGTACGAGGCAAGCTACTGAGATGGTCAACGAAACTTTTGGACTACCGGTATACCATTGAGCACATCGAGGGCGCCCATAACGTTTGGGCAGATTCGATTTCACGGTGGGGCGGTCAGTCAGTTCCCGCAGCTCGAATTCATACTGCCAAACACTTCGAGAGAACGAAGCGGAAACACTCGGAGACTGAGACGAACAAAAGGGTCGTCACGATGACACCGTTGCGCCCACTCGATGCAGAGAGCTTCATGGCCCACCATTAACGAGATCGGAGAAATGCAAGCCCTGCACACTGCACCAAAGCGTGCAACCGTAGACAGCGATGAATTGTGGCGAGTGGGAGACAATATTTGGATCCCTCGTGACGCAGTCGACCTGACGCAACGCCTGCTGATAATCGCCCATTGCGGACACCATGGACACTGCGGCATTCACGCGATGGAAGAGCACATCCGCCGGTTGTTCCACATTGACGGTCTCAGCAAAATTGCTCGCGACTTCTGCTCGAAGTGCCTACTCTGTTTGCATGTAAAAGAGGAGTGGTGGTTCCTCGGCCGTTCAGCGAAACCCACCATACTTTTGAACGCTACGCGACATTGCACTGGGATTTTTTGACGCAAGGGGATTCTTTTGGGAGCTCACGCTACGGGCTAGTTCTGAAGGATGAGGCAACACACTATATTGACCTTGTGGCTTGTGATAGCCCAACCTCCGAAGTCGCAGCCACTGCCATCCTCGACTGGTACAGTCGGTTTGGTGCACTCATTGTGTGGGTCAGCGACTGCGGCTCTCACTTTAAGAGCAAGGTTATCTCGGAATTGAGCAGACGGTTGAAGGGCCGTCAAGAATTCATCTCGCCGTGGAAAAATGGCTCGGTTGAAAGAGTCAACCGAGACATCTTGCAAGTATTGAAGGCACTGGTGCTGGAGTTCAGGGTGAACACGCAAGACTGGCCCTACTTGCTACCGCTTGTACAGTCAAGCATCAACCACTCCCCAGTCCTATCACTATCAAACTGCGCTCCGATAGAGCTTTTACGGGTCTTCCTTGCCCTACAGCTCTGGACACAGCTTTCTTTCCGAAAGGGAAGGGACGTATTGTCTCGCTGGCCCAGCCAAAACCAAGCACGGAGCAGCACCTGGCAAAACTGAGAACGAACATATTGGAGATGCATAAAGCCGTCAAGGTTGAGCGCACACGCCAAGCTAAGAGGTACCGAGCGCGACACCATTATCACCAAGCTGTAAAATTCTCCGTCGGAGACTACGTACTGCGGTCTCGCGTCGATGAGAAGCTGCACGCTAACAAGCTACGAGTGATGTGGGTTGGCCCGTACCGCGTAGTCGGTAGCGCTGACTACTACTTCACGGTAGAACACTTGGTAAACGGCAGCACGATAGACGTGCACCCGTCTCGCCTAAAACTCTTTGCAGACGAATCCCTCAACGTGAACGAAGAACTGCTGGATCATGTGGCCTCGCAAGGCACACTTCTGGCCGTAGAGGCGATTGTGGAGCAAATAATGAACACAGGCATGCATGCCTACGACGTGAAGGTCAAGTGGCTCGGTCTCGAAGCCATCGAGGACTCCTGGGAGCCTATGAAGACCATGAGCGAGGATGTTCCGCAGCTACTGCTACAGTACGCAAATCAAGCAACTGATGATGGTTTCCGACTGGCTGTGACCTCTCTAGTAGAAGGCAAGTCATCGCGCAGCCCCCAGCAACGCCAGGACTGAGTTACAAGGCAATACTATCCTACATCATATGACATACGGAAGGAAACGTGCTTTCAACTCATATTCCAGCTTTGGTGCAATAGGACATCGTTGACAGCATCATGGTGAACACCCCAGGCAACTTTCAAGGGCTGATTCACACTGCCGGCAACGCTGTCCACCTTTGAATCAAAGACGAGCTACCATTGGTCCATATTCGGAATTCGCGATCATGATTGGACAATAAGTCGTCTGCGGGAAACGTTGCAAATCGTCGGGATTGCAACCTGTAACACTGCAACCAGTTGAAGTTCATGCGCGGCTCTACCTGAAGTGTGACGAGGCGACGGCGACTAGACGGGTTTGGAAAGCTTGGGGAGGCATTGTGATGATGGCCTTGAGCATGTAGGCATCTGATGCAGCTCACCAAAAGCGCAGTCAGCTCCTTTGGCAGGATCGGCGTCGTCGCCACCAGAACACGCAGCTGAAGGACGCTTACGCAAGGTCGGCTGTTGCGTTCGACTTGCGTGCTCAAGTCTACTGCAACAGCAACAGATCTTCCTGGACGGCCTTGGTGGCCGGCGAGAGCGACTACGAGTTAGTTTAGCAACCTCACTTTGCGACTTGCTTCAAGAGCGACAAGCAACTACCAAATACACGTTAACTTACGGGAGTTCCAGCTCCCAATTCGTGAGCACGTCACACACGCAGAGCGTCATCGTCGCCGCCTCGACGTCGACACCGTGCTGGCCACCAGCCACAAGTCCAACCTGACGGGCCTCACCGCCGACACCAACGCCACCGAGCTCTTCGGCGACGACGTCAGCTGCATCCTGGAGCCCCGAGGTGACCCAGGGACCGTACTACGTCAACGGCGAGCTCATCCGCACCGACATCCGCGAGGACCAGGAGGGCGTCGATCTGTACGCTGAAGTGCAGATCATCGACGTGAACACGTGCGAGCCGGTGGAGGGACTCTACCTCGACTTCTGGCACTGCAACGCCACGGGCGTGTACTCGGGTATCGTGGCCAGCGGCAACGGCGATAGCTCCGACACCACCAACGTCGACAAGACCTTCCTGAGAGGCCTGACTCCGACGGACGCGGACGGCATCGCGTCCTACACGTCCATCTTTCCAGGACACTACACGTCCCGCGCCACACACATCCACATCTTGGGCACCTACAACGGCACACTACTCGAGAACAACACGTACTCTGGTGGCTACGCGTCGCACGTTGGTCAGATCTTCTTCGACCAGGACCTGATCACCGAAGTGGAGGCCACGAGTCCCTACAGCACCAACACGCAGGAGCTCACGACGAACGCCGACGACTCGATTCTGTCGGAGGAGGCGGCCGAGGACTTCGACCCCATGCTGGAGTACGTGCTGCTGGGCGACTCGGTGGAGGACGGCGTGCTGGCCTGGATCTCGGTGGGTGTCGACATGACCCAAGCGCAGACCATCACCGCCGCGGGCACGTACACGGCCGACGGTGGCGTCATGGCGGACTCGACGAGCACGACCACGGGCGGCGGTGGCATGGGCGGCTTCGGCGGCTCGGCGGCTTTTGGTGGCTCCGGCATGGGCCCCGTTGGCGGCTCGGGCATGGGTGGTTCCGCGGGCACGGTCAAGGCTCTGTAAACGAGTTGGATGAGGACGAGATCGTAAGTTTTGGTAGCTTTGACACGAAACGAATGATATGGTTGGAGATGTCTAGTTCTTGTGTGGGCTTAACGAGAAAAAGAAACGAAAAAGGTCAAACTCAACACGGATTGTATTCTGTCTGCCACTAACGACATTGAGTGCGCCACACATATTCGACACATAGCAACTTCAAACGCACGAAGACATTGCAATGGCTGCTGACTCACAGCGGCAACAGGTTGTGTCGATATCTAGTCTTCACCGACGTCCTTGATTGTGTTGCGATTTTTGCCGTGAAGGCTGCCGTCAAAGGATCCAGGCCACTTGTGGTGGCCATGGCAAGGACCATCGAAGCTGCCGTCAACACTGCTATCAAAGGACCCGTGCCACCCGGGAGGAGGCCCAGGGAAGCTGCCGTCGAATGACGCAGGCCACTTAGGAGGGCCGCAGGGACCGTCGAAGCTGCCGTCAAAGGATCCGTGCCAGTCGGGAGGAGGTCCAGGAAAGCTACCATCAAAGGATCCAGGCCAGCCGGGGATACTGCCGTCGAACGAGCCTGAGTGGTGATGGTGATGATGGTGGTGGTGGTGACGACCGCCGCAGCTCCCGTCCATGCTCCCATCGAATGAACCGAGCGGTTTATGCTCCGTTGAACCGACAGAGTCGGAGGCGACCAGCGTTGAGAAGTCGACGTCCTTGGTGGAGGCGGACCGCAGCATCTGGCGAGCATCGGTGCAGCCGAAGACGGCGGCGACAAGTGCGGCAGTCGAAAAGAATTTCATGGTTGCCGTGCTTGGTCTGAGTCTTTGAGGTGCGTCGTGCCGGGCGAGTTCGGAAATGACGTTGCTTTGACGTCGCTCGCGAATGGTGTCCAGGGAGATAGATGTCCATATACGAGTCATAGAGTATAGATATCTCACAGCCACATCTACTTCACCTTGATCGACATGCTGGAGAAGCGGCTGCAAAAGGACGCCATGCTAATTTGGCACCAAGGCTGGAAGCCCGTGAGAATCCCAGCGTGACTACAGACGATGTACAGCGTGACGCTAAAGCCGGCAGGACAGCCGCGATAGCTAGAGATCCGCTAGCAAGCTGCGGGGTTTGATTGGGTACTGCAGCGTTTTACTTGGCGTAACTATGGAATAAGTTGAAGCTGAAAGTCGTTCCATTTCCCGGGTCTGTTCCCCAATCGACATGATACCCGTCAGAGGCTGCCCTGTTCGTGGCTGCTATGCGCGATCAGCCTCAGCGCATTGAAAATGCAGGCTACCAACACGTCTGCGTGTTGGAACCCCATCAGGTGTGCCAAACCGATCAATCCGTGGATGGGACTCAATAAACAAACGAGCTACCAGAGCCAAACGATGAATTCAAGTTTGCTGTCGCTATTGAGGTTGCTGCAGCGTCGAGTTGGAGCCTCATGCGGCAATGAGGCTTCTACTCCACGCACGAGTCGTGCCGCTGCTCACATGCCGCTGCTCTCAGCTCCCGACGATCATGCTGTGCATCAGATGGCAGCTCATGATCCATCGCCATGTACGGTTATGGATCGATCCTGAGATCAATCTCGCTGTCCGTCTAGTGAATCTTTAGCTATCGGCTCAGCCGATTCGACTGCGGCCTGTCAAAGCGCGCCAATCTCTCTCGGTATCCCCACACAGGCTCGGGCCCATCAAAAACTTAATTCAAATGCAGCAGAGCTCGACTTCCAGTTCTGCAGGAACCGTATTGCTACAATGCCAATGTACTTCAGACTGAGAAGGGAAACCCCAGCTGCTTCAATGGCGTGTTCCGCGCGATCAGTCATGTGAGCTTTCTGTCCGTTGGACTCGCTGAAGGATCTCGTTGCGCTCTGCTGACGAACACCGCAAAGCTACAGCAAACAAGTTCATTCCCAAACTTACTTTGCTCAGCTCACACCCACCACCACCACCATGAAGATCATCTCGACTCTCGCGCTTCTTGCCATCGTCCTCGGCTGCTCCGATGCTAGCCGCATGCTGCGCTCCGCCTCGAACAAGGACGTCAAATTCTCGTTGCCGAGCACCGCTGAATCCTCGGACGGTTCGTTGAAGCACAAGCCGCACGACGGCAGCTGGGACGGCAGCAAAGGCGGTCGCCCACCTCACCCTCCCCGCCACCCAAAGGGTTCTTGGGACGGCTCGTTCGACGGCAGCATGGCTGAACACTTTGGAGGACGTCACCACCACGGTCATGGCAAGCCACCCGGATCACTTGACGGCAGCTTCTTCGGCCACGGCAAACCTCCTGGATCGTTTGACGGCAGCTTCGACGGCAAGTTCCTGGCCATGGCAAGTGGCACGACGACAAGTTCCTGGCCATGGCAAGAAGGGGAAGAAGATCAAGGACGTGGGCTCTGGAGATGAAACGCAACAAGAGACGACGAAGCAGCAAACGTCGGGATCCGACTAAGGCCATTGCTCGTTCAGGCAGAGAAAAGCTGTCTTCTTCAAATCATTTTCATTAGTTGTTTTCAGTAATACACTCACTTCTTTTTATGGTGTTTTGGCTTGAGGTTGGAGTAGACAAAGCATCACCGAGCTCGAAACAAAGGTTACATTACGCAATTAACGAACAAAGCAACTTGCAGTCAGTTGCTAGCTTGACTGGCTGAGTATCAGCAAAGCGTTGTGTACGGGAAGATAGTATCCGTCATGAAATGGCGGGAGGGACTCACTTAGTGTCCTGGACGAACAGGCTCCCAGCCGTGGCCATTTCTTCCGACAATGACGTGGCCATTCCCGACAGTGCCCGACATACTTCCATCGGCCGGCTGAGGTTCTTCCGCCGTTCGTAGCTTTCGGATGCTTGGGAGCGTTGGCGCCGGTGTCGGGTCAGCAATTGGAATGAGATCGGAAAAACCGTGGGACCGAACGAAGTCAAGCTCCTCTGCTTGAGTGCACGACGACTGCAGGGCGACGGCAAAGAGTGCGAGGGCTGAAATGAACTTCATTGGGCTTGATGGCGGTGGTGGTAGTGGAATCGGAAGGCAAGTTGCAGAGTGAGCTGCCATGTCGACTACTGCTCGCTCTTCGGGGGGCTACTTTTGATCTCCAGCGGTTCATTTTGGCAGGTGACGGCAAGCATTCTGTTGGGGACAACCTGCTCAAGCTTGCGGCCGGCAATGGCCAGGACCATGTGGCAGCAGCAGCAATTTCGCGCGCGACCACAGAGTTCAGATAGCAAAACCAGCACCTGCATGTGTTCGCGACCAGGAAGAGGATAAGAACACCCAGCAACAAGACGCCTTTCAGACAAACTGTTTATTGAGCCACACATACCAAAAGCTGAGCACGACAGAGCAGACAATACGCAACGCTGGAGTTTACCTTCTTTCGGTATCCTCGAAACTCGACTTCGATCATTTGGTGGCGTCCACCTGCGTCGCCGAGTCGCTAGATCCCGTTCCAGTCGAGCTCTTGCCCTCAGTCAGCGTCGTCAGTCCACTCGTGATCGAACTGAGGCCACTGCCTCCGAGGAGCGAGCTGATGTCGGGGAGGTTGCCGCCACCCGTGAGAGAGCTGATGTCGGGGAGGTTGCCGCCACCAGTGAGCGAGCTTAAATCGCCAAGAGAGCTGAGGTCACCTAATTCGCTCAGCCCGTTCAGACCAGTGAGCGATGACAACGAGTCGGTAGCCGAGGTGCCGGTTGTTGTAGTCGTGGAGTCGGTAACTGGGACCACTTGACCGGTCGATTCAGTGCCGCTTAGATCGGAGAAGTCGACCCCCGAGCCATACCCCGTGCGTAGCAGCTTGCGTTCGCTGGCGAGCGTGCCCTGGGAGGCGACAGCGAGGATCGTGGCGATGGAGAAGAGGTTCATGGTCACTTGGTCTTCTGCGTTGCTGGTGTTTCGATTGTAGGAAATTGAATTGTGAGGAACGCCGAGGCGGATGACCGGAAGCCATGCTAGTGAGTCAAGGTTGTGGTTATTGACAGCAACGTCAGAGGCGACTTGGCAGACCGTGGTAATGCTTTGTGGTCGTCGTGGGACGCGCAAACAGAGCGTGTTGCTTGGGTATGTCAATGAGAGCTACGCGGAATCCGTATTTTAAAGAGTTTGATGAAATACCGTGCCATTTTGTCAGCTGTGCGTGCCTGTCCACATTGTCCACATTGGAAGAGACCAAATGAACTAGAAGGCATATCTTCCTCTACAAGATGACTAAGATCTACGGACACGCGCATTGACGACTGCAACTCTCACTCTTCTAATTCCACCTCGCCCACTAGACTAGACGGACTCTATCCGAACCAAACGGGCAGGTCCACGCTCATGTCCGCTAAGAATGTTGAAAGTTGACTTCGTTGACATGGCGGTCTGTTAATAAGTTCGCCATTGTCAGCCAACTCCGTGAGCTTCAGTTGCGCTAGGAACTGGTACCCGTGCTTAAGCAGGCAGCAGCGTTTTCACGACGAGCGGTACAGTTCTTGGATCTAGTCCCCTGCAAGCCGCGTGGCGGTGATTGTGATTTTACATCTCAATCTCGCCCGGCTCGTGGACTGGCGGCTTCTGCTAAGAAACGTTGGTACAGTGTCGGATTCGAGGGCTTTCTTTGGCGTCTCTTTTCCAGCAGAGCCAGCCCGCGAAGATAATGGCGATTAGCACCACCACTAAAGCCACAGACGCCCAAATCACGATCGTCGGCATACTGCTGTTCATCGCCATCGTGTTGTGATCGTCCATAGACCCCGATCCCATCGAGGAGCTTGGCATGGAGTCTGGCGTCGGAGTGGATCTTGTCACCGAACTCACCATCGAGCTTGCCATGGAATGCTCCACACTGGCTGAAGAGACTGCCGTTGAAATGGTCGTGTTATCTGCGGTCGAGGAGCTACTCGGTATGATCCTGCCATGGCGCGAAGTGCCTAACGCCAGAGATTGTGCCGCAGGGGCTTCATCGGTGTTGGGGCGGGCGCTGTAGGCGCTGGAGGATCCATAGGCGCCGGGTCATTCGTGTCCACTGGTGCCATCGGCAAAACACTTTTGCGGAGTCGTAGTTGCTGTTGCACGTTCGGAAATGCCGCTCGATGCCTACAGGTCACAACATGAGCCGGGCGGGAGGACTCTATACTGCAAGGGTCCTCTACCAACGTGTCAATCCATCTGCAGTGGTCCATGCGTCTGGTGATACACATCTTACCCTCTCTACACTTCAAAGTTGTATGGAACAAGTTGATGTTCATCGCAAACGTAGCATGTTTTCAAAGTGAAACCAAAACCAGTACCAGTCGCCACCATCCAGAGCGTGCATCTTAGTGCTGAGTGATTGCGTCCTCCAAGAGCTTGAGACCAACACCGCCCGCCTCCTTGCTGCACTCCCAGACGATCCACCAGTACTTGACGACAACGCGGGACGTTTCGCGATACGCGGAGCAGCTCCAATCCACGACCGTGTCCACAGACTCGCCCGACTGCTCCAGAACCTTCTTGGCGAGCTTGCAGCAAAGCAGCCACGACTGAATGCCTGCCAACGTTACGGCCTGCAGCGCTGCTTCGTTTCGAGGCAGAACGACCTTGTCGCTCTCCACGACCCACGCAGGAACGATCATCTGCAGACGGTCGAGACTTTCCTCTGCGTCCACGAGCTTCGCCTTCAGAACTTGCGTCTCGGTCACGTTGAGTGACTGCAGCACGAACTGGTATTGAGGTTGCCAGACGACGCCTGAAATGGCAAATTGGAGAGAGAAGTCGAGACGCTTTAGGTCGTCGCTCATGTCGATCAGATCCACCTCGCAGTTGGAGACGGCTCCACCCTCAGACGCTTGACTGAGACTCTTCTACGCATGACAAAATGTTAGTCGACAGCGGTGAAGAAAGCTAGTATGCTTTTGCCTCACCGCGAGATAGTTCATGACGATTTCGTGCGGAATTCCAGCGCCCTTGAGAGCAAAATCATTGGCCGATGACACTGCGCACTCCCTGGGAAAAGCGTGGATGTCAAAACAAAGAAGTGGATGGCTCTTACGTCCTTACCATTGGCGCTTGGTAGTCTGGTGCTCGAGCCAGATTCTGCGTGGACTTACCAGGAAGCGAAACACGGCATCTCGCTGTGAGGTGAACGTCACCTTCCCTTTCGTCTCCGTTGGGGTCATCTTTCTCGTATTCAATTCGAAAGTGGCGGGAAGTTTTCTGCCGGTTTGACCCCACGCCCCGTGTCGATAAATGAGCCGCGTTGCTGACGAACAAGCGTAGACTTGTCGTTGATTGGCCTTGACTAAGCTAGAGCTCACTTGCATTGATGCTTCTCCACGCGATAACTCGATTTGTCTGCCAAGAATGCTTACCAGCGAACCGACGGTCGATGTCACATGTGGTGCAGCTCATCGACGTCTATGTAGGCGATTTCTTCCGACAGAAAGTACTTGAGGCCGTGTGTGAACAAGGAGCTCTGATACCAACTCTCGAATTCGTGTTGGAGTGGTCCGCGCCAGACTGGACGGAGGTGCCACAAAGGGATTTCTGGATGTTGCTGAGTGGCTATATCAACAGCGCAATGGCACAAGGATTGATATGCGTCATGGAGCGGATCGGGCTGCGAATAGCGGTGACCTTGACGCTCTGGTGTGGCTCTTTGGTCATGGCGCCGAATGCTCTACATTCGGGGTTTCTTTGGCTGCAGGTAATGGTCCTTTAGATGCGGTGGAATGGCTTTACCGGCATTACAGAGATTCGTTCACATCATTTACCCTGGGGAGGGCAGCTGAGTGCGGTCGCCTAGAAGTGGTCAAATGGCTGGATGAAATGGACACGGGATGCACAACGTGGGTTATGAATTCCGCTGCTTCTTGGGGCCATCTTGATGTCGTCCAGTTCCTCCACGCAGACAGACGAGAGGGCTGTACAGAATATGCAATGGACATCGCTGCAACTCGTGGGCATCGTCACCGCAACGAAGGATGCACCGACGACGGTGTAGTCATGGCAATTTGGAACGGGCGTTTGGATGTTGTTCTCTTTCTCGTCGAGACTGGTAGAAGCGGATTTGGTGGTGACGCTCTGCATGATGCAAGTCGAAGCGGATTCTTGGACGTGATGAAAGTGTTGTTTCGTGAGTTCCCCGACAAACTAGACGACACCCTCGTTTCGCAGAGACGTGGAGTTCAACTCTATGTCGATAAGGTGAGCGAATCGAAGCCTTTGAGTTCGGGAAAGTATGTGGCTCAGCAGAGACTTCTGGAGCTGTTGGAATGGTTCCACGACAACGATTTTAACTTGTGTGTGTGTCGGATACTCTCAGTGGCGCTGCAACGCGGTCTTCTAAGTGTGTCGAGGCACTTCATCAAAGGCAAAGTGGCCGGCAATCTTGCAAAGTTGGTCAACACTGCAGCAGCAAAGATTGGATCCCGTTGCTGCAGTGGCTGGTAGAGAACGGGCCGCAACTCGATATGCAAACTGGTCTGGCATTGGTGAAGAAATATAGTGCTTCAGATATAACCCCATGGATGTCAGAACGCGATCGCGTCCCGATCGTGTGCGAGCTATTTCGTGAGAAGTGGAACGGGTGCCAGCAGGTGCTGGCTTGCGTCGTCGAGAACACGAGGTTCACGCAAGAAATATGCTGCTCTGCAATCTGTGACGCCGTAGAAGAGATGGATTGGAGATCGATCCAATTGTCCGCTGAAGCCTCCACGACTATCCACTTCATTCGGAGTTTTCTCGCAGCCCCTGCTTGCGAGTAGACCGGAATAGGCGAAGTGGTAGGCTGATTAATGGTAAACCTAGGAAACGAAGCCGTAGAATTAGCAGGTAGCTGTTGTATGTGAGTCTTCGGCTGGAGGTCGCTATTACCAACGATTTCAAAACTTCAAACTAACTCGAATCCAAGTCTCACAAATCTGCCGCGGATAGCCGTTCGAAAAGCCGGCACAGTGTCGATAAATGTTCAAGCCGTGGACTTTGATAATAACCTAGGATAATGCAAACACATTAACGCATAGTCCACACGCTGGCAGACAAGAATATTTACCACCACTCTGACCACGCGAATAAAACTTGCAGCTTCAACGAGGAAGCCTGCTCGGCAAGACACCTCATTCTCCAATTCACCTACAGCTTCACCATTGCATTTGAAGAAAGAAGACTCAGCATGAAGAGTATTCCGTTCCTCACTCTTTTCGCCGTCGCCCTGCCGCTCTTCGACTTAGACCAGGCTCACTCCAGAAGCAAAAAACAAACCAGGGAACGGCAGTGGAGCCCAACATTTACCACGCAGGACGTTGAGTTATAATACCCATGGTGGCCACCAACCACCTCAGCATGAACTCGCCTTATTTCTTCAGCGACGACGGCGTTTAGCCACACCCGTACGGGTTGGAGGTGGGGCAGTACTCCGTTGACCAACTTACCAACAGGTAGGGGTTTCCCTGCTGCGGGCTGGTTAACAGTCCAAGACAGCCCCTTTTGCTGAAATGCGCGTTGCAAACGCGATCAACCATATCCTCTCCTTAAATCTCGACAGTCTCGCGGATATTTCTCGCGAAAATAATTGCAAGCGTTCGTCCATCGTCCACATTTTCGCTACGGCATTTTTTTAATCTAAGAAGGACAGTCAGTTCTTGACAAAGCTCTTGCATCCATGCGCAGTCGACCAGCAAGAGTCACCATAACGGGTTGGGCATTTTGTTCCGCTGACACCACTTGGCACATAACGCCAGTCCAACGAACACTTACCTGCCATCGCTAAGTTGACATTTCTTTCCCAACAGGTTTCGGAAGATCTCTCCTCGCAAACTCTTAACTGTATGAGCTACCACTCATTTCGACATTTGCTTTGTGAAAATCAATGGCATCGTGCACCCAAGTGCTGAAAGCCTTCAAATCGTTCCCGGACAAAGAACTTTTCGTCCACGTTGCCACCAAGGATGGCGGCTTTAAAATTGAGCTGCTCGACATGGAGACCGAGCAAGCATGGCAAGTATGTTTCCATGAGTCATACACGTTGGTGTATCTGACCTTTTTCCTGGCACCCAGGTCTTGCATTTTAGCCCCTGAGAGTCCACTTCTAGCTTCCGATGCAGTAATCCCGTTGGACATGGTGCAGAAGTCCTTGAAAGTCGGTGCTGCCGATACCCAGCAAATGTCCCACCAACAGTACTAACGACGAGTGTGTTTCCAGGTTGGTATCATCGCTCTGAGCAAAGGCAAGCGGTCTGAAGAGGCAGTTCTCGACATTACTGACTGGAGCGAGGAAGCGATTGTCTTGGAGCTCCGTCTTCGAATCGAGATGTGTGGGAGCTACTGGTTCCCCCTTGTGCATTTCATTCTGTCGGCGCTCAATCCTGCAGAGTGTGAACTGATCAAAATGCGAGCTAGTGTTGCTGTGATGACGTCTGAGCTTAGCAACAAACCCGCAACCTCTGCGAATGACCAACCCCAAGCAGGCTCCCTGTGGACGCTCATTCGAACGATTATGGCGGTCTTGGGGATATTGTTGGCGGCTATCGTTGTGACTCCGCCACGAGGAATTGCGTTTGCGAGTGTCAAGGCAGTTGGGGTGGGGTATCACAACAATCTTGTGAACTGGAAGACCACCAACCACTACGATACCACCGCCTTCACAAACGTCGCTCATGGACTTGCAGTTCGCGAACGAGGTTTGGTCGTCATTGGAATGCGGCACTCCAATTGCCCGTCTGATATCGCATTCAAGGTCTACGTCGAAGAGAAGGAAGTGGCAAGTGTCTTTGATTACACCTGTGGGTTGTTTTCCAATGGCATCACAACGACCTACGTCCAAACCATCCCCGTCAATGTGAACGACACTTTAAGTGTTGCGTATGTCGGCGGCGGAGTCTTGTACCACGACGACAGCTTCATGGACGTGCTTCTTCTGCCCCCTCGATGACGAAGACAGTTTGAAATCAAGGCAGCATGATTTCGAGCTCATATTACCGAGAGAGAAAACACGAAGCCAATTACCATCGTATGACAGCTTTGAGGCATTCCATAGCTGTTTTGATTGTGCTGTAACCAACCATTTCAATTGCAAACAACAACAAACTTGTTGACCTGCCATAGCACTGTCCAAATCAGAAGCGAGCGCATCGAACGAAAACCTTGCGACGCATAGGTACGGCGGCAAACGCGAAAATGACTGATAAAACGTCTTGGTCCAGCTCAACCACCGAACTACTCACGTTCGAAGACTGGCATTTTCTCTTTTTGGGCAATTGCACTTGAATTCTTCTGTGTGCAAGCACACTCAAAAACGCGACCTTGTTTTCCATCATCACTGGTTCCAGCACCCGAGCGATTGGCTTGCGGTGGAAGCTCCTGAGTTCGGCCACGTGTCTCTCGTCCGTCGATGGTACCACAACCTCCACATACTCCAGGTTTACGTTAAGTCTCAACACCCGATGAATACCTTCAGCCTGCCCACCGCGAAAGCTGATCCAACCACGATCAAGGTGGACGCGCAATCGCCGCACAAACTCATTGAGCGGGTTGCTTCTGTCACTGAGCTCATTTAAAAGTGTGGGGACATCGTGAACACTGCAACGCAGAGCTGGCAGCCTTGTGTTGTTCTTTCGGTATTCGCTGAAACTCAACTGCAGTTCAAAGCTCCTTCGTGTTGTGAGTGAGAGCTCTTGCAATTTCGGACAATGTTGCAAGACGACACCGACATTGAGCTGTTCGGCTGCTCCTTCAACAAACAGACATTCCAGATCGCGCCCAACGGCGCTAAGAAATCGTGGCAAACCATCCGTCGCAGCTTGGGCTTGTGTGTTATCGAAACTTATCTCAAGTGAAGACAAACTGGCGGAACTTGTCACGTCGGTTCTCGGGGCGTGAAACACCAAACTTTTGCGTTGAACTTGGCATTTCCCATATCCAGGGATGAACACATGCACCCAATCACTCTCTCCGTCGTCGTTAAATGTCCACACGAAAGGTATGGGCCGTGGAAATGACATCACGCGAGATCTTGCATCAAGCTGGACTCTCTCATTTAATCTCCATCGAATCGGGCAGCTACCGACAATCATGGCTTCTCGTTCATCAACTGAACCGTGCTGTAACCCAAAAGCTCTTCTTCAGGATGATCAGACATAACAATGGACGAGAACGCCTCCATTTCTACAGCAGTCATGCTTGCTATCAATCCCAGCGATAGGCGTTTCAACGCAGATCCAGCCTTGGCTCGTTTGGAAAATACCCCATAAGCGAGCCATCTCCACCTGTAGACGTTGTGCACCGCAGCGCGCGACATGATAAACCACTTGAGTATCATATTTTCAGTTGTTTGGTTGAAAGCCAAAGCGGAGCACATCGCTGCACAGTCGACAGATTGATACAACACATCAATAGTTCCTAGCTGCAGCGGTGTACTAGACCCAATAGCTTCGAAATATCTAGTGTCGGAAAGTTCGTAGCAGCGGCGAGTGCTATCAAAAATGCGAGCCAACAGCTGGCCGAAAACTCGCTTCTCTGCGAAACCATCGTGAATTGTATCAAAGTCCCTCGTAACCCACAGCGATATCTTCGAGAACCAAACATTATTCATTATGAGCTGCTCCATCGTCCGAGCCATGTCCGGATCGATCTCCCAGTCTTCAAAGTCTGCGGTCAACGGCTCTAACACCAAGGTACACCTCAGCGATCCGGGCTCCACCGGTTGGTTCGCTGCACTCAAAGCAAGAGCGTTCCATTCCTCTCTCGCAAGTTTAGCTCCCTGTTGAATGTCCAGAAGTTCTCGATACGGACCGCGATTGGGCCAACCGGAAGCGAAAAAGTTGATCCGCACTGGGACTTCCACGTCCACCCCTGGGCCATTGACATGTAACGTTTCGTCCAGTTCTGCGATCTGATGTAGTGCTCTCAAATAGGCAGCGCTGGGGCGGTTCCGTTGGGAAACACCAAACAGCCAGACAAAGTTTCGGACGTAGTTGGGGTTGTCGTAGGGCATGCTCAACTTAAAACGCACCGGGACTTGCTGCTCGAATGGCTCTTCGCCCTCGACCCCAAAGTCCACCTGACAGTATCGAGAGAGTAGGAATTTCCATGCAGCGTGATCCACATGGGCGACGGCCCCAAGAAGCAGCATGGCCTCGTGGATGCGGATGGCAGCGATCCCTCCAGTTAAGTTGGGCATGAGCACTGACAGCTCGTGTGTCGGGGCATCCCAGAGACCGTCGCTGCGGCTGAGATAGTAGCGCAGGTCGAGCGATAGGTCGACACACCACGGGGACAGGAAGCTCCAACGTTCCTCCATTTCAACTGGATACCAATCAAATAATCAGATCAAGTTAAATAATGAATACCTTATGAACCTATACGGGAGATGTCTGATAAAAATAACTTTAGCAGAGAGATTCTTCCGCGCACAGGCGTCGGCGAGCCGCGACGACGAGCGCGGTCTCCACGGACCGCTATAGGACCCGCTGGCACTTCGCGCGCATGTTCCCAGATACTGTACACGAAACATCCCCGCCGTGCACTGCCGACTCGAGTGCCGCCATTCCCTCGTGGGAACTGTTCCCGGCGCGGTCTCGATGCCGCTTGGATGGTGACGAGGCGCTTCCCGACCGCGCGGGCACTGCGCTACTGTATGCCTTAACAAAAGTTAAGTCATCGCCGAGCAACATGATCATGATCCTTGCAGAAAAGGACTAGCGGGTGCGGGAGGCCGAGACCTTATTTATCGACAGTCGATGACGGTCATTCCCCGACGTGCACAAGATGGCGCAGAGCTCGTCGGTCGCTGCGGCTTTGAGCCAGGACAAGTTCCAGTTCGTCCCGGAGTTCGCCGGCCAGGGCGTCGCCTATTGGAGCGAGCTGCAGCAGCTCCATGCTGCGTCCAAGAGCAAGACCGTTCGTGGGTTTATTGACCAAGCAGCTCAAGCTCTGCTAGAGGAGACCAGCTGCGAAGAAGCCAAGAAATCGACGGCGTTTGAGGCGGTGATCGATCTGCAATCGTGGCTACAACATGGAGAAACGCCGGACGTGCCGTTGAGTCACGTGTTCTTCAGTGTACCGTTGTTGATGCTCACGCAATGCGCCAACTACTTGAATTTCCTTGAAATGACGGGGATAACGCACGAGATTATGTTGAAGAGGTCCACGACTGCGGTGGGCCACAGCCAGGGTGTTGCCAGTGCCGTGGTCTTCTCAGCGTCAAAAACTGCGGAAGAGTTTATGGAGCTTGCAGTAATTTTCTTAAGATTTATGTTCTGGCAAGGGTTTCGAGCGCAGGAAACGTATCTGGAGTTGGAGAAACAACACGGTGGAAGTAAGAAGGACGCTAGCCCGATGCTGGCTATCAAAGGGTTGACGAAAAAGCAAGTTACCGACGTGGTCGAGGCAGTCAAGCGACGCACCAAGTGTCAAGACCTGCAGGTGTCACTTGTCAATGCCCCGAGCTTGGTGAATGTGACAGGTTTCCCCACATCGCTAGTGAAACTGAAGCGGGCACTTGAGGAGGAGTTTGCCGAGCCTGGTGTGGATCAAACGCGCATCCCCTACTCTCAGAGGAGGCCTGCGGGGTCACTATCCTTTCTGCCGCTTTCGGCCCCATTTCACACATCGATTCTGGCTCCTGCCAAACCCAAGGTGTTGGTAGACGCAAAGCGTTTGAAGTGTGAGCTAAATGGGAACAAATTGCAGGTGCCTGTGTACGCTACGAACCCAAAAGCGGCTAATCTGCAAAAGGTTGACGATATTATCGACGTTCTTATCGACTTGGAGCTGCTCGAAGTTGTCGACTGGACAGTGACGTGGGCGAAAGTCGCTGAGTATCACGCGGATGCAACGCATGTGCTGGAGTTTGGTCCGGGTCGTGGTGTAGCGAATTTTAGCAACGCCTTTGCAGAAGGCATGGGCTTACAGGTTGTCGTTGCGACGGTTAAACACCCCGTCATGAAATCGTCGCCGAAATTCGCTCCAGTTCTAGGACTGAAGCAATTTATTGATACCGTGCCTAGCTTTACTGCGCACGGGGAAACGTGGGCGAAGAAGTTTGGTCCTCGAGTATCCAAGTCGGGCAAGCTGCGCAATAATTTTACACGTCTGCTCAAGAAACCACCAGTTATGGTCGCCGGTATGACACCGACGACAAGTTTGAACGGAGTTGGCCTCGTCGCTGCAATTCTGAACGCTGGGTTCCATGGTGAACTTGCTGCTGGTGGTCTATCCCGTCCAAACATTTTCGAAGATGCGGTGACCGACCTCGTGAAGAAAATCAAGCCTGGAGTTGGTATTTCCATCAATATGTTATATCTGAATGCAAAGCAGTGGGGGTTCCAGTTCCCCACGGTACTGCGGATGCGGCGCAACGGTATGCCCATTGAAAGCATCACGATTGGCGCCGGGGTTCCGACAAAGGAACGCGCTCTTGAGATTATGGCGCAGCTGGAGTCTGTGGGCATTAAAATGATCTGCTTCAAACCTGGTTCGACTGGTGCTATTCGTGCGGTATTGGAGATCGCTGCAGCAATGCCAACCATGAACGTTATGCTTCAATGGACAGGAGGTCGCGCTGGCGGTCACCACAGCTTCGAGGACTTCCACCAGCCTATGGAGGAAATGTATGCTGCGATACGTCGCGTCGACAACGTGGCTTTGGTTGTTGGTTCCGGCTTCGGTGATTGGGAGGACTCGCAGAAATACATTACGGGCGAGTGGAGTTTGGCTCGCGGGCACTTATATAAAATGCCTGTCGACGGCATTCTCCTCGGGTCTCGGGTAATGGTCGCTAAGGAAGCTGCAACGGCGACGGCAGTTAAACAACTTCTTGTCGATACTCCAGGCATCGGATCTGAACAAGAGTGGGAAGCAAGTTACAGCGGCGTCTGCGGCGGTGTTATCACTGTCACTTCTGCGTTAGGCGAACCAATTCACGTCATTGCGAATCGCGGCGGCATGCTGTGGAAGGAGTTCGATGATAAGTATTTCTCCCTCCCTCGAGAACAGTTGGAGTTGGCTGTACAGCTGGATAAGCAGGACATTATTGCACGACTGAACGCCGATTTCCAGAAACCATACTTTGGTCGCAAGATCGATGCTGAAACAGGCGAGAGTGTCTGTGTCGATCTCGATGAGATGACGTACTCGGACGTGATGCTACGCATGATAGAATTAATGTATGTGGATGTCGAGACGAACCCGAGGCGCCGGTGGCGATGG
Organism: Phytophthora macrochlamydospora; assembly: GCA_011947325.1. Lineage (NCBI taxonomy): Eukaryota > Oomycota > Peronosporomycetes > Peronosporales > Peronosporaceae > Phytophthora > Phytophthora macrochlamydospora. Next base: position 258,981 of record JAAVTH010000389.1, read on the forward strand.
ATTCACGACACCTACTTCACTCGGTTAAACAAGTTCATGACGCGGACAGAAGAGACTTTCAGTAACGAAACCAGTCGGTTCATCTTTGATCGGTCTGATCTGAAGGCCAATCCGAACGCCACAGTCAGAAAATTCGTTTTGCGGTATCCACTGGCCGGTAAAACGCTGTTATCACAGCCAGACTGTGATTTCTTTCTTGACCTGTGCCGTACTGGCGGAAAATCTGTCAACTTTGTACCAATTATCGACACTGAGCTCAAGGCATGGGTCAAGAAGGAATCTTTGTGGTACTCGGAAGATCTGGATGCTGTCCCTGAACAAGATGCTGGGCGAGTGTTCATTCTTCAGGGTCCTGTAGCTGTTCGTTACAGCACAGTGCTTGACGAGCCCGTTGCTGATATCCTCGGTGGTATCGTTGAAGGTTTTGCCTCCGTTGTGAGGAGACTGCCAGTCTCGCGACAGTTGCTGCTCCATCCGCTTTCGGAGTTATCGTGAGTAGAGATTACCTTGTTGTCAAGAACAGTGAGAGCTCCGTCGAGGTGTCTATGCCTGCTGAGGAAAGTGCATTGCCAGACGTGGACGATTGGCTCGCTGATCTTGTTTCTTCTGTTAGCGACAAGGATTGGTTAAATACGCTGATCTCTTCTGTCTACGTTGTACAGAGCAATACATGGGTCGCTAACCCTGTTCGTCGACTTCTCGTTCCCCAAATCAACCAGAAGTACGTTATTGATGGTGGTGGTATCCGCGTTTTCGACAACTCGATCGCTATGGCAGAGCCTGTGGTTGAGATCAAGAGGAAGGAGCAGTCAAAGATTTTAGTTGTGGTGAATGAAGTGCGCCCTGCAGTTTCTAACCTAAAGCCAGACGTTGAATCTCTGGAGCTAGTGTTTGGATACTTCCCACAGTTGAAATGCCCAATTCACGCTGAAGGAGACAGCTTTATCGACTCGGTGAAGGCTTTCTACGCTCGGTTCTGGCTCGACATCGAAGGAGATGGATCATGCGAGGAAGTGAGCGCGCGGAGCGTGGCGTCTCCCTCACGGCCGAGTTTCACATCACGAAGGAAGACATTGCTGCATACCGCGCTGCATTGGACCTGAGCGATGACGACGAAGGCGCCCCCGCTGACTTCTCGACCGTTGTAGCGTGGCGTCCGCTGATCCAGTCTGTATTCGCCAAGGAAGTGAGGGGCAACCTGTTGGACCTCGTGCACCTCAAGCACTCGTACAAACTTCTGTCTTCGCGTAAGGCTTCTGCTACTTTCGAGCCTGGAGACGAAATCGTCAGTACATGCAGTGTTGGCAGCCTGCGCATCATCGAGAGTGGTAAGGTTGTGCATAGCGTTGCTGTTGTCTCGCGCAAGACGGTGGACGAGCACAAGGTGGAGGTGCTTGAGCCCCTCGTCGAGTTGCACAGCGAGTTCTTGATCCGCGGATCGTTCGACGACTTTGAGTCGACTTTCTCGAATGACACGTCGACTGAGGAGTTCACGCCGAGTCGTCTGGAAGATGTCGAGATTCTGAAGTCCAAGTCGTGGCTGAAGCTGAACGCCGAAGCTTCTGTGGGTATCGGCGACCACCTGTCGTTTGAGCTGTCGACGAAGAAGAAGTACGCGTCGATCAGGTCCCTCAGCGCTATCGAAGTGTCCGGCACGCTCTTCCGCGAGGAAGCTGGCTCCAAGGCTGCGATCGGCGTGGTGGACTTCAAGGGCAGTGAAGTCAACGAGAGTCCTGCTGTCGCACTCCTTCGTCGAATTCAACATGGGAACGTCATTGGCGGGGAGGTATGTTCGCGAACGGTGGGTCTTATATGCTGGAGAAACCGCTTGAAATCGATGTGCCTACAAGCGCCTTGGCATACGCCGTCGCTTCTCGCGATCTGAATCCGATTCATCGATCCAAGTACGCCGCTACCCTGGGCCACTTGCCGAATGGCAAACCGATCATGCACGGTATGTGGACGGCAACAAAGGCTCGGGACTTGATCGTCAACAACTTCGCCCAGGGTCTCGATAGCAACGTCGTCAACTACGATGTGAACTTTGACGGCTTCGTGTGCCCTGGAGACAAGCTGTTCATGCAGGCTCGTCACATTGGCTTGGAGAGCGGCAACAAGGTTTTCTCTGTAGAAGTCGTGAACGCTTCGAGTGAACGAGTGATGAGCGCTCGCGCTGTCATCAGACAAGCGCCAGTGGTGTTTGTCTTTACCGGTCAGGGGTCTGCCGATGTGGGCATGGGCATGGATCGGTACCAAGCGTCTGCTGTTGCCCGAGAGGTTTGGGACCGTGGCGACCTCCACCTCCTCAACACCTTCGGCTTCTCCATTCTTGAGATCGTCCGCAAGAACCCGAACTCCATCACGATCCACTTCGGCGGCAGGAAAGGGCGTAAGATTCGTGAGAACTACATGCGGCTGACCTGTGAGGACCCTGAAACCGGAGCAAGCGTGCCGTTGCTCCCGGAAATCACGCGCCGCACACAGAACTTCACCTTCTCCGCTCCCGAGGGCCTGCTCTTCGCGACGCAGTTCAACCAACCGGCTCTGGTTCTTCTCGAGAAGGCAATGTTTTCCGAAATCGAAGCTGCCCAGCTGATCCCGGACGACGCCTACTTCGCTGGACACTCCCTCGGCGAGTACGCTGGTCTGAGCTCGTTTGCGCGAGTTCTGGCCGTCGAGGATGTCGTGGAAGTGGTGTTTCTGCGTGGCTTGATCATGCAGAAAGCCGTGAAGCGCGATGCCGAAGGGCGATCCGAGTACGGCATGGTCGCTATGAACCCCAAGCGCGTCGGTCCTGACTTCACTGAGCAGCTCATGTACGAGCTGGTGGATGGCATCGACGCAGCGTCGGGCAAGCTGCTGCAAGTGGTGAATTTCAACGTCCAGGACCTCCAGTACGTGGTCGCCGGGGATAACGTGAACTTGGCCGCGCTGTCCCTCGCACTGTCCGCTTTCAAGACGCAGACGTCCAAGGAGTTTGACATCGAGAACAGTATTGCAGAGTGCTTAGCTCAGGCCCAAACTCGCAAGGAGGAGTGTCGGCAGAGCGGACGTCCGTTGACGCTCGAGAGAGGAGTGGCCACGATCCCGTTGGCGGGCATTGACGTGCCCTTCCATTCGCGCCAAGTGCTTCATGGTGTGTCATCGTTCCGCGAGCTGCTGCGCACCAAATTCGACCCGCAGGTCCTCGAGCGCCAACTGCCGCTTCTGGAGAAGCGCTACATTCCCAACCTGGTGGCAGCTCCGTTCTCTCTGGAGCGCGCATACTTCGAAGACGTCTACGCCGCGACCAAGAGTCCATGCCTGGCTGAGATTTTAGACCCGATGCAGTGGGACTTGACGACGACAGCTCAGCGAGTGCATGGACTTGTTGTGGAACTGCTAGCCTACCAGTTCGCTTCTCCTGTCCAGTGGATCAAGACGCAAGCTCTCTTGTTCTCGGAGGGCGGCGTTCGCCGTTTCGTGGAGGTTGGCCCTGCTCCGACCTTGACGAACATGGCGCTACGAACCCTGCAGATCGGCGACTTTCCTCACGTGTCGCGAGAGCTCCTGTGGTACCAGCGAGACCGCGAGGCTGTTCACTTTGAGGACGCCAACACGAATGTCTCTGCCTCTGAGTACGCTCGTGGGTTGGCTGCGGGGACTGCTGCTCACGTGACGAAGACTACCGCCTCCATTGCCCCAAACACTGAGGCTACTGTTGTTGCCACGGCTGTCCCCGCCCCGGTGATCATGGCTCCCGTCCCTCAAGTTCAGATGGCCACTCCGAGTCGTGCTCCTACTGCCGCAGCTGACGCACCTGTGGCAGCGCTGCACGTCCTTCGTGTGCTGCTAGCTGTTCGTCTCAACAAGGAGCTCGCTGAAATCAGTGAAAGCACCGACATCAAAACTCTGTGTGCTGGAAAGTCGGCTGTCCAGAATGAGCTTCTGGGCGACCTCGAGAAGGAATTCAGCGGCGGTGTGCCCGACGGCGCGGGTGAAGTGCCGCTGAAAGAGCTGGCCTCCAAGTTCTCAAGCTACACCACACTAGGCAAAGTGACGAGCGGGCTGATTAACAAGGTCGTGGCGAGCAAAATGCCAGGCGGCTTCACGATGTCGAGCGTCAAGGAGCATCTAACTGCTGAGAAAGGCCTGGGTGCTGGACGCATGGAAAGCGTCCTGGTACAGTCCCTTCTTCTTGCGCCGCAAAGCCGCCTAAAGAGCGACGCCGACGCGCGCAAGTGGCTGGATGACAGCTTGGGCAGCTATGAAGCGTTTGCAGGTGTCTCGCTTGGTCGCTCAATGACGGCTGTTGCGCCCAGCACTGTGGCTATGCCTTTCAATCCTGTAGCAGTGCCGATCCCCACGGTGAGCGACAAACCTGTGGATGCCAAGCACGCTCTGCTGGTTCTGCTTGCAGCGAAGTTCGGCAAGACGTTTAGCGAAGTACCTGAGACGACGACGATCAAGGACCTATCGGCTGGCAAGTCGGCGATGCAGAACGAGGTTGTTGGTGATCTAGAGAAGGAGTTTGGCTCTGGTCCCGATGACGCGGCGGAGATGAAGCTGATCGAGCTGGCGGGTAAGTTCCCGGGCTATGCGTCTCCGGGCAAAGTGACTGGTGCTCTGATTGCCACACTGCTGGCGAGCAAGATGCCTGGTGGGTTCGGTCTGTCTGCCATCAAAGAGTACTTGTCGACAGAACGCTGCCTCCCTGGCGGTCGCATCGAGAGCGTGCTGCTGCACGGCTTGACCCACAGCCCGAAGCAGCGACTTCCGAATGAGACTGCGGCGAAGCAGTGGCTCGATGCTGTCGTGGATGACTACGGGACGTTTGCTGGGATTGACATCCCGTATCTGTCCAAGCTGGGTGGTGTACTGACTGCTGGACCAGCGATGGGCCAGGCAATGGTGCAGTCGAACACGCTGCCAAGTGACTTTGAAAAGCGTCTGAAGACCATGATAGCGGACCAGGTGGAGGCTCTGAACTCGTTCCTGGGCGACGATCAGCTCGACTGGCATCGCAAGATCGAAACGGAGGTGGATCTCCGAGAAGGTCTGGAGTCCTCAGTGTCGCAGTGGGTGACCGAGCACGGCGATTTCTACGGCACTGGCGTTGCCAGCAAGTTCGATGCCAGAAAGGAGCGTCAATACGACAGTTACTGGAACTGGGCTGTCCAGGATGCGACGGAACTATACTACCGAACAGCAGCAGCGGCGACAAGAGCTTTGCGGCTGCTGAGAGCCCGATCTCGAGCTCTCACATTGCTGCAATGGTCCGTTATATGAGCAGACCTGTGGATACGATCACGGACGAGTTGCTGCTGCCACCGCTCAAGTCGTTAGCATCTTACCTGAGCAACCGAGCCACTCCGGAGCTACTCCAATGCGTCGAGTTCTTCGTATCGCGTGCCGAAGTGGAGAGCGGCCCAGAGCTAGCGCAGGTGATGCAGCTGCTGGTGGAGCAGATTGAGACAGCGCTGGACAAGAACCCAGTCAACGTGCAAGTCTTCGAGCCTACGCAACCGCAACTGCGCATTCACCAGGACGGCAAACTTGAGTACACCGAGGTGCCACGCGAAGGCGTCGCAGACTCGGTGAGCTATGTTGACGAGGTTGCCCGCGGCTTGGAGTACGACGGTACCATCGAGACTGGCAAGGCGGCTGGCGCTGGTGTCACGGCTGCCATTGCTGCCGGCTTTAAATCGGCTCTGAATAACAGCTCCAGTACGAGCAATACGAGCAATACGAGCGACGATACGGCGAGCGATGAAGACGACGACGGAGAGGAGACGAGCACCGCCAGAACTACAGAGCAGTCGCGTGGGGAGAAGACAGCCCTGGTCGAAGAAGTCAAGCTGGACGTGCTCCGTAGTTCTCTACGTGAGCAATCCGGGCCCGCACTCGAGGACTCGATTGTTGCTCGCTCGTCTTCGCTGCAGTTCACCCTGAACGAGAACCTAACGACCGTGCTGTTGCCGCATGTGCACATTCGCAAGCCGTCTCTCGCTGACCCGACGATTCGGCTGTACGATGTCGAGTCGACGTGCGAGTTGTTGTCGTGCATGCGTGAGATGGCGGTGACGGGCATCTCGTTTGCCGACAAGGTTGCACTGGTGACAGGCTGCGGCAGGAGCTCTATTGGTGCCGAAGTGGTGAAGGCGCTGCTGGAGGGTGGGGCGACTGTGTTTGTCACGACGAGCAGCTTGAGCATGGGAACCAGTGGCTTCTTCCGCCAGCTTTACGAGCAGCACGGCGGCCGCGGCAGTCGTCTGACTGTCCTTCCATTCAACCAGGCCTCGAAGGTCGACGTGCAGCAACTGGTGGCCCACATCTACGACGTGCACAAGTTGGATCTGGACTTTGTGCTCCCGTTCGCTGCTGTGTCGGAGGCGGGACGAACCATCACAGACATCGACTCGAGGTCCGAGCTGGCCCACCGCGTCATGCTGACGAACACGGTGCGATTGCTGGGGAAGTTGTCAGTGCCAAGAAGGCTCGTGGCATCACGACTCGACCAGCGCTTGCGATCCTGCCCATGTCTCCGAACCACGGCAGTTTTGGTGGAGACGGCCTCTATGCCGAGTCCAAGTTGGGCGTGGAGAGTCTCATGAGCAAATGGCACTCGGAAGGCTGGGACGAGCAGCTCTCGATGGTGGGCGCCACGATCGGCTGGACCCGCGGCACGGGCCTCATGTCGACGAACAACATCGTTTGTGCTGGCTTGGAGGCCATGGGAGTGCGCACCTTCAGCACGACCGAAATGAGCTTCAATCTGAGCGCACTGATGCACCCGGTCATGGTGGAGCGTGCTGCTGAGTCGCCGGTTTTCGCGGACCTTACGGGCGGCATGGCCCAGGTGAGCGACCTGAAGGACAAGATCGACGCTATCCGCGCAGACATCACGACAAAGTCGAAGCTCCAAGCGGCAGTTTACGCTGCGCTGGAGGACGATGGCACAATGTTGGCGGAAGGCTCGAGTGAAGACACTCTCACGTCGTGCGAACCTGTCGCGATACTTTTGCGACACCTTCCCCAGTCTGTCGGGCGTGGCTAAGCTAGCAGCATCGGAGCAGCAGACAATGCTCCGCGGCATGTTGGACTTGCGCCAGGTCGTCGTCGTGACCGGCTTCGGCGAAGTGGGTCCGTACGGCAATGCGCGCACTCGCTGGGAGATGGAGTCGTACGGGAGTTCTCGCTGGAGGGCTGCATCGAGCTGGCCTGGCTGACAGGCCACATCGTGTTCGAGAAGGGCAACTGGGTGGACGCCAAGACGAAGGAAGTCGTGCCAGACCACGAGGTGAAGGCTCGCTACGAAGAGCAGCTGCTGGAGCACTCGGGCATTCGCATTGTGGAGCCTGAGCTGTTTGATGGCTACGACCCAAAGAACAAAATGGTGCTGCACCAGGTGGCCATCGACAAGAAGATGTCGCCCATCGAGGTGGCCGATCGGGAGGAAGCCTTGGAGTTCCGCAAGGAGTTGGGCCAGGACAATGTGGACGTCTTTCAGAAGGCGTCTGGGGCGTGGATGATCAGACTGCGCAAGGGCTCCGTCCTCAACATCCCGCGCGCGCTGTCGTTCGATCGCTTCGTCGCCGGTCAGATCCCGACGGGCTGGAGCATCGAGCGTTTGGGCTTGTCCAAGGACCTGGCCACCGCCGTGGACCCGACCACGCTGTATGTGCTGGCCTCCGTGATGGACGCGCTCGTGGCTGCCGGCGTGACGGACCCGTACGAGTTCTATCAGTACGTGCACGTGTCGGAGGTGGGCAATACGTCGGGCGGAGGCATGGGCGGCTTCCGTTCGTACAGCCGCATCTACAAGAACCGTTTGGTCGGCAAGACTGCTCCGAGCGACACGCTCCAGGAGTGCTTCATCAACACGCCTCCTGCGTGGGTCAACATGCTGCTGTTGAGCTCTTCTGGGCCGATCAAAACTCCCGTTGGAGCTTGTGCCACTGCGGCCGAGTCGGTGGAGATCGGAGTGGACACGATCACGAGTGGGAAAGCTCGAGTCGTGGTGGTCGGAGGGTACGACGACTTCGGGGAGGAAGGAGCGTACGAGTTCGCGCAGATGAAGACGACGAGCGACTCTGTCAAAGAGATGAGTATGGGTCGGGAGCCCAAGGAGATGAGTCGTCCGTGTGCGTCCTCGCGTGACGGCTTTATGGAGAGTCATGGCGCTGGTATGCAGTTGCTGATGGACGCCCAGCTAGCGCTGGAGATGGGAGTGCCGATCTACGGCATTGTGGCCATGACCAACACGGCGACGGACAAGATCGGTCGATCTGTGCCGGCTCCTGGCCAGGGCATTCTGACGACCGCTCGCGAGACTGCCAAGCCGTCTCCACTGCTGGATGTGGAGTACCGTCGACGCCAATTTGACGACGAAATGGAGAGCATCGAGAGGTGGTATGCGAGAGAAAAGTCGTTGGTTGGTGGCGACGATTCTCGTACTGCGTTCTTGGAGGAGATGAAGCTGCGGAAGGTCCAGCGCGCCCAATGTTTGTGGGGCGATCAGTTCTACCGAGAGCGATCCGACATCGCTCTGCTTCGTGGGGCGTTGGGCGTCTGGAACTTGGACATGGACGACCTCGGAGCGGCCAGCTTCCACGCCACTGGCACCAAGGCGAACGACAAGAACGAGAGCGAGATGATGCACAAGCAGCTGGCTCATTTGGGTCGTTCTCCTGGGAACCCTCTGCCTGTGATCTGTCAGAAGCACATGACTGGCCACCCCAAGGGCGCTGCTGCTGCGTGGATGCTGAACGGACTGCTGCAGGTGCTGGACTCGGGAGTGATCCCAGGCAACCGGCAGCTGGACAACACGTGCGAGACGCTGCGCCAGTACGACCAGCTCATGTACCCGAACCGGAGCTTGCAGACCAGCGGGGTGAAGGCTGCGTTGCTGGTGAGTTTCGGCTTCGGACAGGTGGGCAGTGAGGTGCTGCTGGTGCATCCAGACTACCTTCTGTCGACACTTCCTGCTACGGAGTTGAAGCAGTACTCGGCTCGTCGTGAGAAGCGTCTGGCCAAGATGAACGCGCACTGCCAGAAAGTGCTCACGGGCAAGCAGCGTCACATCCAAGTGAAGAACGAGGCGCCATACTCGTCCGAGCAGGAAAGCGACCTGTACTTGGACCCGACCGCTCGTGCCAAGTACGACCCCAAGATCAAGACGTGGCGCTTTGACAACAGGAACCCTCTGAGCCCTGTAAAAATGGCCAGAAAGGTTAAACCCGCTGTTAAAACCACCGCCGAGACTACCACCAAGGCCGGCGAGGAAATTGCTCCTTCCAAAGCGATTCCAAGTAGTCTCACAGCTCCCGTGTCGCCACCGCTTTCGAGTGCGGTGGAGCTGGTGTCCAAGAAATTGGACAGCGTAGACGCAAAGCCTGAAAGGGACGCACAGGGCCGAGAGTACTCTGTTGAACGAAACGCAGAGGGCCAGGAGGTTGCGTATGACTACGCTGCGCACCACCCGCCTGCAAGCTTTGCGTGAGTTAACATGGGCCAAACTATTGTAGTATATCAAGGATTGGTTTGTTTGTATAAAGCTCTTTCTCCATCAACTCTTTGTTACATGTAGATCTTCTGTCTCTTCTTGCTGTTCAAGCTCGCCTCTTCTGTGAAATACCAACTTGTAACCACGTCGCTGCGAACGTTTGCCTTGAGCTGCTGCATTGACCCAGCTGCTTCACCTTGGAATGGCAGTCCGAGAAGAGCTTTGGTCAATGCTTGTATTGTCAAGAGCCCACAAAATCAAATCTTGCCATCCTTCCCATTCCTCGCCAACCCCTCGAGCTGCTGCGTCGACTGCCTCCGCCCAACCGGGAGCCGTCCAGGCCAAAGAAGCTCGAGAGTGGCAATGGGAGCTCCGTATTCACATGCTGCCACAAATTTGCGCTGGTTCAGGAATCCGATCAAATAGCAATCGATACGGCGAGCCACAAAGACAGGGGGCTCCGAGCGACGCTAATCGTTGCCGGCTGACGAGTTCAGTCGTCGTGCGGAGCGGGCCGTCCATCTCAGAGAGAAAACAAAAGTGTGAATTCCCAGCAGCTCAACAGCAATTGACTGCCTGCGAAACATGTCATTCCTGACAAAATGAGAATTCGTTAGCTAGCAAACTCCGTTAAATTAACAAGTCTTTCATACCTTGGCGTTTATCGGTATCACTGTTGTAAGCTGGCGAGTGCTTGAGCAACAGCGTAATCGCTGGAGTGGCTAATGCTCACTCGTAAGTTGGAGAGATCAGCACGGTTAAACTCCTGCAACAGATACCCAGACAGTAGCACGGAGGGGCACCGGACGCCGTCATGACCACCTCGATCTCCCGCAAACGCTTCCCAATGACAACCTCCATAGGTGATGCGCTCGAGATAGCTTTGACAACAGCCTGCTTGACAGCCAAACGGCCCGCAAAGCTAGCGGCTGGGTGCGGCGCGGCGTAACAATACGCCATCTCCTCGTCCGTGAAGTTCCGGCGGATAAAGCCTTCTCGACCATGCAAGTTCTCGAACGCGGCCACAGGCTCAACATCTACGCCGACGACTGTGTCCTTGGAATCTAAGCCGATACCAATCGCTGCTTGGGTGAGGGCATGCTCAAGTGCCGACGATGAACGCGTTGCGCACTCACCTGAACTCTTTTTCGATACAGCGACCTCATCCACAGCGACCTTGACCTTCTTGGCACGCTTTCTGGAGCGTGGACGACGGACCTCCGGGCTGGCAAAGCGCCACGTTTTGATCTTGGGGTCGTACTTGGCACGAGCGGTCGGGTCCAAGTACAGGTCGCTTTCCTGCTCGGACGAGTATGGCGCCTCGTTCTTCACTTGGATGTGACGCTGCTTGCCCGTGAGCACTTTCTGGCAGTGCGCGTTCATCTTGGCCAGACGCTTCTCACGACGAGCCGAGTACTGCTTCAACTCCGTAGCAGGAAGTGTCGACAGAAGGTAGTCTGGATGCACCAGCAGCACCTCACTGCCCACCTGTCCGAAGCCGAAACTCACCAGCAACGCAGCCTTCACCCCGCTGGTCTGCAAGCTCCGGTTCGGGTACATGAGCTGGTCGTACTGGCGCAGCGTCTCGCACGTGTTGTCCAGCTGCCGGTTGCCTGGGATCACTCCCGAGTCCAGCACCTGCAGCAGTCCGTTCAGCATCCACGCAGCAGCAGCGCCCTTGGGGTGGCCAGTCATGTGCTTCTGACAGATCACAGGCAGAGGGTTCCCAGGAGAACGGCCCAAATGAGCCAGCTGCTTGTGCATCATCTCGCTCTCGTTCTTGTCGTTCGCCTTGGTGCCAGTGGCGTGGAAGCTGGCCGCTCCGAGGTCGTCCATGTCCAAGTTCCAGACGCCCAACGCCCCACGAAGCAGAGCGATGTCGGATCGCTCTCGGTAGAACTGATCGCCCCACAAACATTGGGCGCGCTGGACCTTCCGCAGCTTCATCTCCTCCAAGAACGCAGTACGAGAATCGTCGCCACCAACCAACGACTTTTCTCTCGCATACCACCTCTCGATGCTCTCCATTTCGTCGTCAAATTGGCGTCGACGGTACTCCACATCCAGCAGTGGAGACGGCTTGGCAGTCTCGCGAGCGGTCGTCAGAATGCCCTGGCCAGGAGCCGGCACAGATCGACCGATCTTGTCCGTCGCCGTGTTGGTCATGGCCACAATGCCGTAGATCGGCACTCCCATCTCCAGCGCTAGCTGGGCGTCCATCAGCAACTGCATACCAGCGCCATGACTCTCCATAAAGCCGTCACGCGAGGACGCACACGGACGACTCATCTCCTTGGGCTCCCGACCCATACTCATCTCTTTGACAGAGTCGCTCGTCGTCTTCATCTGCGCGAACTCGTACGCTCCTTCCTCCCCGAAGTCGTCGTACCCTCCGACCACCACGACTCGAGCTTTCCCACTCGTGATCGTGTCCACTCCGATCTCCACCGACTCGGCCGCAGTGGCACAAGCTCCAACGGGAGTTTTGATCGGCCCAGAAGAGCTCAACAGCAGCATGTTGACCCACGCAGGAGGCGTGTTGATGAAGCACTCCTGGAGCGTGTCGCTCGGAGCAGTCTTGCCGACCAAACGGTTCTTGTAGATGCGGCTGTACGAACGGAAGCCGCCCATGCCTCCGCCCGACGTATTGCCCACCTCCGACACGTGCACGTACTGATAGAACTCGTACGGGTCCGTCACGCCGGCAGCCACGAGCGCGTCCATCACGGAGGCCAGCACATACAGCGTGGTCGGGTCCACGGCGGTGGCCAGGTCCTTGGACAAGCCCAAACGCTCGATGCTCCAGCCCGTCGGGATCTGACCGGCGACGAAGCGATCGAACGACAGCGCGCGCGGGATGTTGAGGACGGAGCCCTTGCGCAGTCTGATCATCCACGCCCCAGACGCCTTCTGAAAGACGTCCACATTGTCCTGGCCCAACTCCTTGCGGAACTCCAAGGCTTCCTCCCGATCGGCCACCTCGATGGGCGACATCTTCTTGTCGATGGCCACCTGGTGCAGCACCATTTTGTTCTTTGGGTCGTAGCCATCAAACAGCTCAGGCTCCACAATGCGAATGCCCGAGTGCTCCAGCAGCTGCTCTTCGTAGCGAGCCTTCACCTCGTGGTCTGGCACGACTTCCTTCGTCTTGGCGTCCACCCAGTTGCCCTTCTCGAACACGATGTGGCCTGTCAGCCAGGCCAGCTCGATGCAGCCCTCCAGCGAGAACTCCCCGTACGACTCCATCTCCCAGCGAGTGCGCGCATTGCCGTACGGACCCACTTCGCCGAAGCCGGTCACGACGACGACCTGGCGCAAGTCCAACATGCCGCGGAGCATTGTCTGCTGCTCCGATGCTGCTAGCTTAGCCACGCCCGACAGACTGGGGAAGGTGTCGCAAAAGTATCGCGACAGGTTCGCACGACGTGAGAGTGTCTTCACTCTCGAGCCTTCCGCCAACATTGTGCCATCGTCCTCCAGCGCAGCGTAAACTGCCGCTTGGAGCTTCGACTTTGTCGTGATGTCTGCGCGGATAGCGTCGATCTTGTCCTTCAGGTCGCTCACCTGGGCCATGCCGCCCGTAAGGTCCGCGAAAACCGGCGACTCAGCAGCACGCTCCACCATGACCGGGTGCATCAGTGCGCTCAGATTGAAGCTCATTTCGGTCGTGCTGAAGGTGCGCACTCCCATGGCCTCCAAGCCAGCACAAACGATGTTGTTCGTCGACATGAGGCCCGTGCCGCGGGTCCAGCCGATCGTGGCGCCCACCATCGAGAGCTGCTCGTCCCAGCCTTCCGAGTGCCATTTGCTCATGAGACTCTCCACGCCCAACTTGGACTCGGCATAGAGGCCGTCTCCACCAAACTGCCGTGGTTCGGAGACATGGGCAGGATCGCAAGCGCTGGTCGAGTCGTGATGCCACGAGCCTTCTTGGCACTGACAACTTCCCCAGCAATCGCACCGTGTTCGTCAGCATGACGCGGTGGGCCAGCTCGGACCTCGAGTCGATGTCTGTGATGGTTCGTCCCGCCTCCGACACAGCAGCGAACGGGAGCACAAAGTCCAGATCCAACTTGTGCACGTCGTAGATGTGGGCCACCAGTTGCTGCACGTCGACCTTCGAGGCCTGGTTGAATGGAAGGACAGTCAGACGACTGCCGCGGCCGCCGTGCTGCTCGTAAAGCTGGCGGAAGAAGCCACTGGTTCCCATGCTCAAGCTGCTCGTCGTGACAAACACAGTCGCCCCACCCTCCAGCAGCGCCTTCACCACTTCGGCACCAATAGAGCTCCTGCCGCAGCCTGTCACCAGTGCAACCTTGTCGGCAAACGAGATGCCCGTCACCGCCATCTCACGCATGCACGACAACAACTCGCACGTCGACTCGACATCGTACAGCCGAATCGTCGGGTCAGCGAGAGACGGCTTGCGAATGTGCACATGCGGCAACAGCACGGTCGTTAGGTTCTCGTTCAGGGTGAACTGCAGCGAAGACGAGCGAGCAACAATCGAGTCCTCGAGTGCGGGCCCGGATTGCTCACGTAGAGAACTACGGAGCACGTCCAGCTTGACTTCTTCGACCAGGGCTGTCTTCTCCCCACGCGACTGCTCTGTAGTTCTGGCGGTGCTCGTCTCCTCTCCGTCGTCGTCTTCATCGCTCGCCGTATCGTCGCTGCTCGTATTGCTCGTATTGCTCGTACTGGAGCTGTTATTCAAAGCCGATTTAAAGCCGGCAGCAATGGCAGCCGTGACACCAGCGCTAGCCGCCTTGCCAGTCTCGATGGTACCGTCGTACTCCAAGCCGCGGGCAACCTCGTCAACATAGCTCACCGAGTCTGCGACGCCTTCGCGTGGCACCTCGGTGTACTCAAGTTTGCCGTCCTGGTGAATGCGCAGTTGCGGTTGCGTAGGCTCGAAGACTTGCACGTTGACTGGGTTCTTGTCCAGCGCTGTCTCAATCTGCTCCACCAGCAGCTGCATCACCTGCGCCAGCTCTGGGCCGCTCTCCACTTCGGCACGCGATACGAAGAACTCGACGCATTGGAGTAGCTCCGGAGTGGCTCGGTTGCTCAGGTATGATGCTAACGACTTGAGCGGTGGCAGCAGCAACTCGTCCGTGATCGTATCCACAGGTCTGCTCATATAACGGACCATTGCAGCAATGTGAGAGCTCGAGATCGGGCTCTCAGCAGCCGCAAAAGCTCTTGTCGCCGCTGCTGCTGTTCGGTAGTATAGTTCCGTCGCATCCTGGACAGCCCAGTTCCAGTAACTGTCGTATTGACGCTCCTTTCTGGCATCGAACTTGCTGGCAACGCCAGTGCCGTAGAAATCGCCGTGCTCGGTCACCCACTGCGACACTGAGGACTCCAGACCTTCTCGGAGATCCACCTCCGTTTCGATCTTGCGATGCCAGTCGAGCTGATCGTCGCCCAGGAACGAGTTCAGAGCCTCCACCTGGTCCGCTATCATGGTCTTCAGACGCTTTTCAAAGTCACTTGGCAGCGTGTTCGACTGCACCATTGCCTGGCCCATCGCTGGTCCAGCAGTCAGTACACCACCCAGCTTGGACAGATACGGGATGTCAATCCCAGCAAACGTCCCGTAGTCATCCACGACAGCATCGAGCCACTGCTTCGCCGCAGTCTCATTCGGAAGTCGCTGCTTCGGGCTGTGGGTCAAGCCGTGCAGCAGCACGCTCTCGATGCGACCGCCAGGGAGGCAGCGTTCTGTCGACAAGTACTCTTTGATGGCAGACAGACCGAACCCACCAGGCATCTTGCTCGCCAGCAGTGTGGCAATCAGAGCACCAGTCACTTTGCCCGGAGACGCATAGCCCGGGAACTTACCCGCCAGCTCGATCAGCTTCATCTCCGCCGCGTCATCGGGACCAGAGCCAAACTCCTTCTCTAGATCACCAACAACCTCGTTCTGCATCGCCGACTTGCCAGCCGATAGGTCCTTGATCGTCGTCGTCTCAGGTACTTCGCTAAACGTCTTGCCGAACTTCGCTGCAAGCAGAACCAGCAGAGCGTGCTTGGCATCCACAGGTTTGTCGCTCACCGTGGGGATCGGCACTGCTACAGGATTGAAAGGCATAGCCACAGTGCTGGGCGCAGCAGCCGTCATTGAGCGACCAAGCGAGACACCTGCAAACGCTTCATAGCTGCCCAAGCTGTCATCCAGCCACTTGCGCGCGTCGGCGTCGCTCTTTAGGCGGCTCTGCGGCGCAAGAAGAAGGGACTGTACCAGGACGCTTTCCATGCGTCCAGCACCCAGGCCTTTCTCAGCAGTTAGATGCTCCTTGACGCTCGACATCGTGAAGCCGCCTGGCATTTTGCTCGCCACGACCTTGTTAATCAGCCCGCTCGTCACTTTGCCTAGTGTGGTGTAGCTTGAGAACTTGGAGGCCAGCTCTTTCAGCGGCACTTCACCCGCGCCGTCGGGCACAGCGCCGCTGAATTCCTTCTCGAGGTCGCCCAGAAGCTCATTCTGGACAGCCGACTTTCCAGCACACAGAGTTTTGATGTCGGTGCTTTCACTGATTTCAGCGAGCTCCTTGTTGAGACGAACAGCTAGCAGCACACGAAGGACGTGCAGCGCTGCCACAGGTGCGTCAGCTGCGGCAGTAGGAGCACGACTCGGAGTGGCCATCTGAACTTGAGGGACGGGAGCCATGATCACCGGGGCGGGGACAGCCGTGGCAACAACAGTAGCCTCAGTGTTTGGGGCAATGGAGGCGGTAGTCTTCGTCACGTGAGCAGCAGTCCCCGCAGCCAACCCACGAGCGTACTCAGAGGCAGAGACATTCGTGTTGGCGTCCTCAAAGTGAACAGCCTCGCGGTCTCGCTGGTACCACAGGAGCTCTCGCGACACGTGAGGAAAGTCGCCGATCTGCAGGGTTCGTAGCGCCATGTTCGTCAAGGTCGGAGCAGGGCCAACCTCCACGAAACGGCGAACGCCGCCCTCCGAGAACAAGAGAGCTTGCGTCTTGATCCACTGGACAGGAGAAGCGAACTGGTAGGCTAGCAGTTCCACAACAAGTCCATGCACTCGCTGAGCTGTCGTCGTCAAGTCCCACTGCATCGGGTCTAAAATCTCAGCCAGGCATGGACTCTTGGTCGCGGCGTAGACGTCTTCGAAGTATGCGCGCTCCAGAGAGAACGGAGCTGCCACCAGGTTGGGAATGTAGCGCTTCTCCAGAAGCGGCAGTTGGCGCTCGAGGACCTGCGGGTCGAATTTGGTGCGCAGCAGCTCGCGGAACGATGACACACCATGAAGCACTTGGCGCGAATGGAAGGGCACGTCAATGCCCGCCAACGGGATCGTGGCCACTCCTCTCTCGAGCGTCAACGGACGTCCGCTCTGCCGACACTCCTCCTTGCGAGTTTGGGCCTGAGCTAAGCACTCTGCAATACTGTTCTCGATGTCAAACTCCTTGGACGTCTGCGTCTTGAAAGCGGACAGTGCGAGGGACAGCGCGGCCAAGTTCACGTTATCCCCGGCGACCACGTACTGGAGGTCCTGGACGTTGAAATTCACCACTTGCAGCAGCTTGCCCGACGCTGCGTCGATGCCATCCACCAGCTCGTACATGAGCTGCTCAGTGAAGTCAGGACCGACGCGCTTGGGGTTCATAGCGACCATGCCGTACTCGGATCGCCCTTCGGCATCGCGCTTCACGGCTTTCTGCATGATCAAGCCACGCAGAAACACCACTTCCACGACATCCTCGACGGCCAGAACTCGCGCAAACGAGCTCAGACCAGCGTACTCGCCGAGGGAGTGTCCAGCGAAGTAGGCGTCGTCCGGGATCAGCTGGGCAGCTTCGATTTCGGAAAACATTGCCTTCTCGAGAAGAACCAGAGCCGGTTGGTTGAACTGCGTCGCGAAGAGCAGGCCCTCGGGAGCGGAGAAGGTGAAGTTCTGTGTGCGGCGCGTGATTTCCGGGAGCAACGGCACGCTTGCTCCGGTTTCAGGGTCCTCACAGGTCAGCCGCATGTAGTTCTCACGAATCTTACGCCCTTTCCTGCCGCCGAAGTGGATCGTGATGGAGTTCGGGTTCTTGCGGACGATCTCAAGAATGGAGAAGCCGAAGGTGTTGAGGAGGTGAAGGTCGCCACGATCCCAAACCTCTCGGGCAACAGCAGACGCCTGGTACCGATCCATGCCCATGCCCACATCGGCAGACCCCTGACCGGTAAAGACAAACACCACTGGCGCTTGTCTGATGACAGCGCGAGCGCTCATCACTCGTTCACTCGAAGCGTTCACGACTTCTACAGAGAAAACCTTGTTGCCGCTCTCCAAGCCAATGTGACGAGCCTGCATGAACAGCTTGTCTCCAGGGCACACGAAGCCGTCAAAGTTCACATCGTAGTTGACGACGTTGCTATCGAGACCCTGGGCGAAGTTGTTGACGATCAAGTCCCGAACCTTTGTTGCCGTCCACATACCGTGCATGATCGGTTTGCCATTCGGCAAGTGGCCCAGGGTAGCGGCGTACTTGGATCGATGAATCGGATTCAGATCGCGAGAAGCGACGGCGTATGCCAAGGCGCTTGTAGGCACATCGATTTCAAGCGGTTTCTCCAGCATATAAGACCCACCGTTCGCGAACATACCTCCCCCGCCAATGACGTTCCCATGTTGAATTCGACGAAGGAGTGCGACAGCAGGACTCTCGTTGACTTCACTGCCCTTGAAGTCCACCACGCCGATCGCAGCCTTGGAGCCAGCTTCCTCGCGGAAGAGCGTGCCGGACACTTCGATAGCGCTGAGGGACCTGATCGACGCGTACTTCTTCTTCGTCGACAGCTCAAACGACAGGTGGTCGCCGATACCCACAGAAGCTTCGGCGTTCAGCTTCAGCCACGACTTGGACTTCAGAATCTCGACATCTTCCAGACGACTCGGCGTGAACTCCTCAGTCGACGTGTCATTCGAGAAAGTCGACTCAAAGTCGTCGAACGATCCGCGGATCAAGAACTCGCTGTGCAACTCGACGAGGGGCTCAAGCACCTCCACCTTGTGCTCGTCCACCGTCTTGCGCGAGACAACAGCAACGCTATGCACAACCTTACCACTCTCGATGATGCGCAGGCTGCCAACACTGCATGTACTGACGATTTCGTCTCCAGGCTCGAAAGTAGCAGAAGCCTTACGCGAAGACAGAAGTTTGTACGAGTGCTTGAGGTGCACGAGGTCCAACAGGTTGCCCCTCACTTCCTTGGCGAATACAGACTGGATCAGCGGACGCCACGCTACAACGGTCGAGAAGTCAGCGGGGGCGACTTCGTCGTCATCGCTCAGGTCCAATGCAGCGCGGTATGCAGCAATGTCTTCCTTCGTGATGTGAAACTCGGCCGTCAAGGGAGACGCCACGCTCCGCGCGCTCACTTCCTCGCATGATCCATCTCCTTCGATGTCGAGCCAGAACCGAGCGTAGAAAGCCTTCACCGAGTCGATAAAGCTGTCTCCTTCAGCGTGAATCTGGCAAGTGCGTTCAGGGTGGAATTGATACTCCAATTCCAATGATACAACAGCAGCCTTAAGCCCGCAAACCGTGGGGCGGGGCTCGTTTATCACTACAGCGATATTAGAGTCCTTGCATGCGACGTCTATCACAGGCTCCGTGATAGCGACACTGCTGTCGAAAACACGAACCCCGGCAGCATCGATGACACATTTTGGCCTACTTGAGGCACAAGCAGTTGGCGAACTGGGTTAGCAAGCCACTTGTTCCTCTTAACGACATAAGGAGGAAACCAAAGCGCTCAGCCAGTCTCTGTCGCTCACATACATCGCGAGTGCAGCCAACCACGTGTCCACAGGCGGCAGTGCGTTCTCCTCCACAGACATCGTGACCTCGATACTGCTCTCGCACTTGACAACCTCCATTCCATCAATACCCACGGTCTCGTCGGCCATAATAGCAGCAGGGACAGCAACTTCGCCCGACTCCTTGATAACGTGAGCAAAGCCATCAGTGATATCCCCGAGGATCTTGGCAACAGGCTCATCAACGACAGTGCTATAACGAACAGCAACTGGTCCCTGAAGGATCAGCACGCGCTGCGCATCTTGAACAGGAACTGCGTCCAGGTCTTCCGAGTACCACAACGAATCTTTCTTGAACCAAGTCTTGAATTCACTGTCGATGACAGGGATGAAATTCACAGGCTTACCACCGGTGCGGCACAGATCCAGGAAGAAGTCGCAGTCTGGCAGGGAAAGTAGAGTTGTCACTGACTGGGGTATTTCGCAATGAAAGCGTTCACGGTAGCCCTCGGATCAGTTATCGACTTCGAGTGCTCAAACAACTCGCTTGAATCGCCAGGGTTGAGACTCTTCTCGGCGCGTGTCATGAATTTGACCAACCGCGTGTGGAATGTATCGTGGATCCAGCGCTGTGGCTTCCCTCGATATCTACGACCATCAGCTCGACCATGCGGAGCATCACGTCTGAGTACGTCATTTCGTCGAGATCAGCAGGGACAATCACACCAGTGGTGGTACCCCGCTTGCTACCGAAGTACGGCTTCTGGAAAGCAGAGTTCAGCTTGGCAATGGTGTCCTTCTTGTTCAGACGAAGTGCCAGCTCCATCTGATCCCGTGGGAGGGAGAAATACTTTTCATCGAACTCTTTCCACAGCAGACTGCCACGGTTTGCAACGACATGGATAGGTTCGCCCAGCTCAGACAGGACGGTAACAGTACCACCGCACACGCTCGTGTAACTCGCTTCCCACTCCAGCTCGGATTCGATGCCTGGAGTGTCCACGAGCAGTTGTTTTACAGCGGGAGCTGTTGGGGCCTCCTGCGCAACCATTATGCGCGAACCAAGGAGAACGCCGTCCACGGGCATTTTATAGAGGTTTCCACGAGCTAAGCTCCACTCACCAGTTAGGTACTGGTGCGTGGTCTCCCAATTACCAAAACCTGAGCCAACAACCAGCAGCACGTTGTCCACTCGACGAATCGCCGCATACGTTTCCTCCAAGGGCTGATGAAAGTCTTCAAAGCTATGATGGCCACCAGCGCGACCGCCAGTCCACTGAAGCATCACATTCATGGTTGGCACGACCGCTGCAATCTCCAACACAGCATGAATGGCATCCGTTGAGCCAGGCTTGAAGCAAACCGTGTTAATACCGACGGACCTGAGCTGTTTCATAATCTCATTGGCACGCTCAGTCGTAGGGATACCAGCACCAATTGTGATACTCTCAATCGGCACACCGCTGCGACGCATACGCAGCACCAAAGGGAACTGAAATCCCCACTGCTTCGCGTTCAGATACAGCATATTGACTGTAATACCAAGTCCAGGCTCGATCTTTGCCACTAGGGCGTTCACCGCGTCCTCAAAAATGTCCGGACGCGACAACCCGCCTGCAGCAAGCTCTCCATGGAATCCAGCATTCTGGATAGCAGCCACAAGCTCAATCCCGTTCAAACTCGTCGTCGGTGTCATGCCGGCCACCATAACTGGCGGTCTGTTCAGGACGCGGGTGAACTTGTTGCATAGCTTACCCGACGGGGTCACCTGAGGGCCAAACTTCATCGCCCACGACCTCCCACACGTCGAAATGCTAGGAGCTATCTCGATGAACTGGTTCAAGCCGACAAGTGGGGCGTACTTCGCTGATGTTTTCATGACCAGGTGCTTGGGCGTCGCGATGACCACCTCAATTCCCATAGCTTCTGCAATCTTGTTGCTGAGCTTGGCCACACCAAGATCTGGACCAAAATCAAGCATGTGGGTCGTATCCGCGTGGTGTTTGGCGATCTTTGTCCACGCCGCGGTCCAGTCGGCAAGCTCCAGCAACACCATGTTGACGATCTCATCAAGAACGGTTTCAACGGTCTGCAGGTTGGTCGCGTTGGCGCTCGTAGCGTACACTGGGATCTGTAGCTGGCTGCCCTTCACCGCACACTGAAGGCGTTGGACGTCCCTCACCAACTTGGGTTTGGCAGCAGTCAGAAGTGGCGTGTGGAACGGAGCCGACAGCGGCAAGAACGAAAGCGAACCAGTGGGCTTCCGCTGTGAGTGCGGAATACGAGTCTGGTCAGCATCGGCATCAGCGAACATGCCCTCAAGATCCTTCTTTAGCTGCGCGAGGGTGGAAGGAAGCCCGTCACATTCATCATGTCCTTGGCATTAATTAGCGACAGATGCAGATCCGGGAACTTGGAACGACGATTGGACATGTCGACGGCCTCGAGCACTTTCTCCTTTTCAAGCCCTCTCACCGCGAGCATCGGGCTGGTATTCTCCACCGTCTTTCCGCCCAGCTTGCACTGCGTCATGATCTCTTGGTACGTCTCCTGTGCTCGTAGTCCCTGCCAGAACATGAACCGCAGAAAAGAGACCCCAAGATCAACAAATTCTTCAACGGTCTTGGCTGCCGCGAAGACAACGGCGCTGATGATGCCTTGACTGTGCCCCACTGCAGTCGTCGACCTCTCCACCATATCCTCATGAGTCATACCCGTCGTCTCGAGGAAATTGAGGTAGTTGGCGCATTGCGTGAGCATCAGCATAGGCATGCTGAAAAACACTCGGTCCAAATCCAAGTCTGCCGGAGCCTGCAGACTCTTCAGCCATCCGAGGACATCGATAACGCTTTCAAAAGCCACAGACTTGGTGGCCTCGTCCGTGCTGGACTCTTCCAGCAGCGCTTGCGAAGCTCGCTCGATAAATACACACACGGTGTTGCTCTTGGATCCGACGTAGAGCTGCTGCAGCTCGCTCCAATAGGACACGCCTTGACCCGCGAACTGCGGGATGAACTTGAACTTGTCTCGGCTTAATGCTGCAGCTACAGCAGCGGCAGAATCTTGCTCAATCTTGCTCATGACGAAGTTTTTTTTTACTTGACTTGTCGACGGCAAAATCAAATGTGAGCGTTGAGTTTGTAGCGAAATCTTTCTTGTCTTGTAGCAGCCCTCCACCAAAGGACTACATCGACGCATCGGCCTTGTTAAAACCCTCGCTCCACGCGTCGAAAGACAGCAGCTTGGGCATCACGTTTGGCGATCCTCCGACTTGCAGCAGTTGAAGTGATTGACTGGCGAGAGAAAGAGCTCCAGTCTTTCTTTGCAAGTGATCATGTCGCGGCGTGATTATTATCTGCGGTGGCGCGCCGCTACTGGCTGGGAAGGCACCATGACGTCACTGGATGGCAACAACTCGGGCGCTCAGCAGTCACCACGGAGGGACTTCCCTCGAAAATGACCGCTCTCGGGGCACGGAGTAAACTGGAGGCGAGTGGCGTCTACGTGGTGGTGACGCCGGGAAGGCAGCTCTTGATGGGGCCGCTCCGTCACCAGCGTCGGGACAGAGCGAGCGCCGTCTTGAGCCTGGTATCAGGCGTCAAGTTGGCCGCCGTTGTCTGCCACGAGAACAGCTGCTGCTTGTGCCTCAGCTCCTGCGTGCCGGAGCTTCTGGGGCTCCTTGCGGCCTCCACACGTGCCTTACACGTCCTGGTCGTCCTAGATCGCTCCTTCATCCAAGCGGTTGTTTAGGGTGTCGTCGTCGGCAGCGTCTTGAGCCACTCGAAGTGGCCCACCTAGAATGGCTAGATTGTAATTCTTGGAAGATATCCAGATTTGAACTGCAGAAAATAGTCAATGGTCTGAGAGCTACAGCCACTAGTCGCCGCCGCAGCGTGGCTCCTAGCCTTGAAGAATGCTCTTGGCGGCGATGCTTGTGGTGGCAGTTAAGCCTTCTGCTGGGGTCACCAGATCTCTGCTAGTTGGCTACCGCTGAGCAAAATCGGCAAGAACTGTGACAGGAGTCAAGGCTGTGTCTACGCGGAGGACATTTATCGCCCAAAGAAGTCATTCTTGGGGCGACTTGCACTGGTGGTCTATGGGACTCAATGTGAACTACTCATTCCTCCATGAAGCGGCTTGATTACCAGCACAGCGAAGTTTTCCAGACTCGTGTGGCTTCTTAGCAATTTGAAGGCGCGAGATTAATGCGCACCGAGAACGTAACAAGGTGGTTCAACCTACGTAGTCCGCGTCCTCCGCCACCTTCTTCAAGCCGTTGCCAATTTGCAGGTAGTACACAGCCCAGTCATCTGCGGTCAACGTGAACGCCACGGCTTGCGACTCACCAACCTCCAGATTGATCTTCGTGAACTTCTTGGCATCTTGACTTCCGGGGCTGATATCGTGCGGAACGGTTGCGTGAGGAAAAGCAACAACAGTCTTCAATCTTCAACTCAAGCTCAACTCGAAGCAGCAACCAACAACTTCCCCAGTCGGCCATGTCCGAAGCCCAAACGGACCCCATGTACTCCGAAGCAATCACGCCTAAGGGTGCAGACAACAGTCTCGCTTTCGACGAGCCACCAAGACCAAGGCTCGTCAGATCAAGCCCAACTTATACTTCGTTGCTGCATCGATTGGTGCTCATAACACTGTGTCAGCCGTCTAAAGCGGTGCATCAGAGGCATTGGAAATATGATTCATGACCAATACTGCTGCGCAGTGCAGCATTTCCTCCTCGGGTTGAGGGTACTTCAGCTGGAATGAAAACATCTCCGAGACGGGAAGGAGGTGCAGTGAATTGACGACAGTAGACGAAGTCTCTGCGACAGTGTCGGCTCGTATCCCGACCAGCAAATATTTAATGCAGCGTGTGAGCGAGGAGCCCCGACAGCCACTCTGGAACTCATTTTGGCGTGGTCTGCTGCACCAAACTGGAAGGAAGCTGCCAACGCGGCAGCGAAAGGATGTCATCTTCACGTTTTCGACTGGATGGTGATCTTCTCGACATGCAAACTAGCCTGGAATTGGTAAAGAGTGACGGACTTGCTGATGGGACGCCTTGGATGTCGGATGCAGATCATGTCACAGTCATTTGCGAGTTGTTTCGGGAGAAATGGGGCCGCTGGCTGGAAATGCTGGTTTGCATCGTTGAGAACACGAGGTTCAGGCGTGAAATCTGCAGCTCGACGCTCTGTCAGGTCGTCGTTCAGGAGGTAGATTGGGGCGCGATACAATTGTCAGCAGAAGCCGCAAAGAATGTCGACTTTATTCGCTGGTGCTTTTTCGAAGGGGAAGATTAGTGTTGCCGCTGGAACTGGAAGTTCGTTGTACTGTCTTGTGTTGAAATCGCTTTGGAATTGATGACTTCATTGCTTGGATAAATAGACGTAGATTATCTGACGTAGGCTTGGTGGAAGCTAAGTTATACCGGGGAGAGATCCACAATGCCCACCTGGTGGCTTTTTGATCGCGGTGCTGTCTTTGCAAAGTTTCGAGTTGCGAACTTTACTTGACAATTGGAGCTTTCACAATCAATCAGCCCACTTAGGCGACTGAAGAGGCATTTTGGAAATGGCGGGATAACCAACTAACGAGGAGAGGGCCGAGACAGCAGCAATTCAAAAGGTGGTAGAAGCCGTCACTGGTACAGCGACAAAACTTCGGAAGCTGATCGAAGAGGCTGGCGAAGTGCTGCATCATCTCCGTTTCGCTGAGGACGACACCAACAGATTGAGTCGATGGAATCGAATTCATATAATTCGAGAATTTGTTCTCCATCCCATTTCATCGATCGCCAGGCGCGGCCACAATAATCTCCACTGAACGAACACATTGCATTCTTGCTAGATCACGCTGCACGTCTGTTGGTCTTCTTGCGCTAATCTGCTGTTGCTTGTGTCCATACCCTCTAAACCTCTCGAGCAATATTTGTTTTCAACAGCTAACGACTGGAAAAGATTTAATCGTTGCACAGTCGACCATGGCTTGACGAGAGCATTGCATGATATTTAGCGGCAGCAACACGGGCTTCTATCCAACATAACGTTCGGGCGGGAGTCGACCGCAGCGTCATGGGAAGAGAGTCAAGTCGGTAACTTTCAACGGTAGTCTTCGCTTCCAAGAGAAAAATGGCAAGTCCAGGAGGCTCCGCTGCAACGGCCTCTGCAGTCCCGGCTATCCAAGCGATTGGCTTCACCTCGACCGGAATCGCTGCCAACTCTGTTGCAGCCGGAATGATGTCAAGTGCTGCGGTTGCAGGCGGTGGAGGTGTAAGCAGCGGCAGTACAGTCGCAGTTTTTGCAAAGTATCGGTGCTGTGGGTGCTCTTCCCGTTGGTATCGCTGCCGCCGTCGGGTTCGGAGCAGCAACATGCGTGAACACTCGTGTCAATGGATTTCATGAATCACGTAGTGCTTACGACGAACGCGACGCCAACAACGTCGAAGCACGCAACTGGATCATCGCCTTTGAAAAAGGCCAGGGAAATGTCCGAGTGAGTCGCTATTGTAGCGAAAATGAAGCCCGCAGGGCGTTCAAGAAGAGCTGGAACTGTCGAGTCCTGTACAATCCTGACGGCGAAGAGGTTTCGTGTGGTGGCTGGAACAAGTATGCTCGAGCTACGGTCCGTGAGGTGATGGTGGAGCGATACTTTAGTCTTTAGCGCGGGATGCACGAGCAGAATTTGAATGGACCGCATGCCGTTTGTCATCTTTTCCTGCGTTCGTAGGACACTTGGTGGACATTTTGCAGGCGTGCTCGAACACTGCCGGTCCGAAACGGAGGGAGCTGCAGGAACCAACACACACGAAAGGAGCAAATCGCCTCGACACTTGACGTTGAAGTGATCTCCTGGGATCGCCATCTGTCGACGACCCAAGCAGAAATGAAAGTCTCACATGGCACGGTTTCCACTGTAGCTACCTGACGACTACAGCAACACCTTCAGTGTGATCTATCTCGTCGGAAGCCATCGCTGGCGGGGAGCTTTGTGATACATCACACGCCAGCTTGGACCAAGACATCGATGAGCCTCCAGACGCGATGCAAAGATGTGCCCTCTCGAGACCACGACGCGTGTGCTGGACCTCCCTCCAGCTCACTTTGGATTGTGCGCCTCGGACCACACGCACCGCTTCGACAGCGCTCATGGGGCTGTGGCCATTCTCCTCCAACGCTTGCGGCCAACACCTCTATCCATTGGAATTCCCGCTGGAACTGCTACAAGAAGCGATAGAGACTCGAGATGAAGGCAAGGTCAAGAAAGTGCTGCGTAAACACCGCATCCGAAGCGAGCTGGAGTACAGCACGACGACGCACAAGGTGCCAAGCGACCCAGATAGGAAGAAGTGCAACGTGTTCACGTGTGTCGAGTCGGCCGTCAGAAACAACATGCCACGCGTCGTTTTTGCCCTGTACCGGTTCAATCCGGTGGATGTCCGTCTCGCGACATGGTTTGCAGTCTACCGGTTGTCCAAGAACAAAACCAAGCACTCGATAGTGAAGATTGCACCGGAACTCGCTGCATTGGCACGATCACAACGCAAAGTTTGGCTATGGGACCAAATCGGAGCGTTCCTGCTGCTTCGACACTGCTGTTCACTGGAAGGCAGAGATCGACGCAGTCGAAACCGGTCGCTGCTGGCCTTAAGTCACCCGTTGACGTGCATTCCGGACGAAGCTTTTAGCGTCATAGTGAGCTTTGTCGATCTCCACGAAGATCGAGAAGCTCGCATCTTGCAATTCCTGATTGAAGCCAGACCGTGTACGAGCTGTGGGCGACTGTGTCTTCCAGGCAAGTGCAAAGCCAAACGATTACGAAGGCTGGAACGGAGAGCGTCGAAGAGGTCAAGTGCGTCATGACTGACTGCTTGCATCTGCACTCTTACTGGCAACGGTTGCTTTAGCAAGTTCAGGAGTTGTCACCACCGCGGATTTTAACACGAAGAAATTGACGCCTCGACGAAGTCGATGGTGGCCGAGCTGAGACGAGATTTCTTCGAAGCACCAAGACAACTGCCGACGATGCTGCATTGGATGAGCGATGGGGGATAGTAACCGAGAAGCTGGCGAGAATGCAAAAACGACTCGATAAGGGACGGCCCAAGACCAAAGATTTCAAGTATCTCGAAGAAGCTGAAGCCCCCGCCTAGTGTTTTGCTGGGGACGTGGGGATTCATTGGCAATGCGGAAGACAACAACCCGAAGTCCTGGACGTGGCTGCAATACCACGACTGATACAGCAACAAGTATCCGGATCGCAAAGACGCTTGACAAGTTCAGGAACGCCGCGTAAGAAGCTAGGAACGTGAGGTTTAATGTACGAGAGCACCAAATCCATTTGATCCTCTTCCTCGTTGGCGTCGGTCGCGGAATGCCGCATTTACTGCACCATTCAACTTTGGTAGCATCCGGATATCTATCAAGAATAATACATTTTCTGAACTGCTAATGCGATGTCGGCGCTCGTCCCAGACCTCGTCCTCGCTGGTCTCTCAGTTCCACGATGCGCTGCGCTCTGGAGACGTCGACGTCGTTCGCCGAATGATCTACCAAGACCCGTCACTCGCCAACGCTCGCTGTGCGTCGAGTCCGCACGAGACTTCGCTGATGGTGGCAGCCACGAGTACTAATAGCAATGTATTGATATTAGTGAAATTGCTATTGGCAAAAGGAGCTTTGCTGCGGACGAAAGAGGACCACCGGAGGCATGTATTGCTGGTGGTTTGCGCCTCAGATGCCCCTGTTGCAGTGGTCAAAACCTTGCTGGAGTGGGATAAGCGTCGCGACTTGCAGTGGAGCGATCAAGACGGAGAAGGCCACACAGCGTTGACGTTGACCTGTGCCAACGGCCATGGACGACTGGCCTGCTTTATTCTGGACCAATTACGACCGCAAGATCAAGTCGGCAGGAACTCTCCATTGCAGGCTCTGTCTGCAGCAGTTGAAAGCCGAGAAGAACGCTGTGTCATGGAAGTACTGAGGAACCGGAAGGTGAAATTAGCGATCCAAATAAACCAACAAGTAGAGAGGATCCCAATCCATGGAGAGTGGATCCAAACGCACGGGCAACGGGAGGTGGGGGCTCCGGACCAAGAGGTGACTGTTTCGAGCTGCGCCACCATGGCGGTCGAGTGTGGAATGGTTCGAGCGGTGCAAATGATGCATCGATTCAATCGTCAGTGTGTGGGGCATGCGACGTGGTTCACACTCTACAGTGCGCTTGAACCACAGACACGGAGGAAAAATGTGACGCAACGACCAACACACTTTCGGATGGAGTTTGCTACGATTGCGGATCTGTATCGACGCGACTGTATCTGGGAGCGTATACGTATCGTGTTTCTCATTCGCTATGCACCACAGCGCTCGAAGAAGGCAAGAATTTGTTCGCTAAATATTGTAGCAGAACTTCCAGAGGTGCTGTTCCGCATTGTGGCTGAGTTTGTGAAACCAGAATTTGACGACGCGGAGGAGGCTCAGAGAGAGAGGTTTAAGACGGTGCTCGATGTGTCCTCGTGGTAAGCTTTTGCTGACAACTAGGTGGGTCTTCAACGGATGCCGACCCAAATTGGATTTCTCCTAAAACGGCTACTGAGGCAAACCTGGACAAGGGATTGTCACGCTGCAACATCCTCGCGGACCTTTGCCCGTTTGTTTCAGCGCGTCTCGCAGAATGCCGCTCAAGATATCACCTCACACCACAACGCCTTCAGAAGGCAGCCAGAATTTGCGATCGACGAAAACCCGAAGCAGCAGCCGTCTCACGCGATGGAGGGACATGCTCGCGAAACGTTGGCTAGCCATGCAGATTTCCAGCTTTGGGGGAAATATTCCGTTGAGCGGATGCTGGCACTTAACGAGTACATTCAAAAGACGTCTCTTATTCGAGTGTTGGCTGTCGTTATTGCCACCCCCATTCCAGTTGCGCTGATTGTGGTTGCACAGGAAAGTATTCCTCTGCAAGACCCGGCAGGAGACTGGAGCATTAACTACGGCTTTTGGATTCGCTTTTGGGTGTTCGCTGCGATGACGCCGTATCTTGCGATCATTTCGTCCGGTAGCCTTGTCGAAGGTGTCGCGTTACCGACGCCGAAACTCGTCGTCTTTTGTGTTGGCACAGCAAGTTTGTACACCGGTTCGTATATGGGCATTGCTGCCATGTGGACATTTCCGATTCCATTCGCCACGGTGAGTGGCTCCGTGATAGTGTTGAGTATCATGATAGGGATATTTCGCCTGCTTGTGGGGGCTCAAGTTTTCCGAGATATTGCAAGGCGAAAAGAGCAGCTCAAGCAGCTCAACAATTACATTTCGGTACAATGGGCCATGACGATGATTTATCCAGTGTATCAGGTGATGTTTCGAGCTGCTCGACAAACTCCGTTGCGATTTCCAGTGATCCTGGTGCTGCCGGTGATGAAACTCGTGCTGAAAATCGTCTTTGCTCGCACAATCCTCAACAAGCACGACATCATACCGGAGACGGTGACCTTCACAGTGGACTTCTTTGACGCTCTGTACTTGGCCACGTGCATTCAGAGTGTGCCATCCATCTCCACCATTGCGGCCATCATGACTTTGGACTTTACACAGTTAGCGTTAGAGTTGCATTATCTCGGCAAAAGACTCAAAGAATGTTGGGGATGCTGCAACATACAACAAAGACCGACGCCAACTTGCTATCGGCAGGTGTATTACTTTGTCAGCCCCCGAGTTTCAAAAGCAGAACCTTCGTGGTATCCAAGTATATTCGTGCGTCCCCCTTTGCTTTCGCCTAAAGGAAGAGAGCTGCTAAAGTCCGTCGCAGGAAGTTTACCACACACTCAAACAGGTGATGCGCCTACCAATATGGACATCGCTACTCAATCTGCAGTCTTGACATTTGGTACACGAAAGCACTGGTGGAGCAGCGATACAAGTGCTGGCGCTGAAAGTTCAGAGACAAGCGTGATGTCAGTGCGAGCAAAGCCAGCGAAACCATCGAGCTACGTAGCAAGTACGCTACTCTCAGAAACGCTGGAGATTCTTTTTACAACCGAGTGCCTTGTTTTAGCCGAGTACTTGGAGACCATTGTTCCGATGCTCTATGGCGGATTTATTGTAGTGATGGTGTCTTTCTCCAGCGCAAAATACCACAGTGAGATGGATGGGATCACCCGAGACAACGTCAATGCCGTGGTGCAGAGTGTATTCATCTATGCGGTGCTAGAGCTCCTATCGTTCGTGGTACTCGTAATCGTCTTGCAGCGCAACTGCAGGACACGTGTGTTGTATCATCTCGCATTTATTCTGGAGACACAAGCACACCAAGTCCAGTCGAAGTTGATAATGTGGACTTTGATGACGCTGACCTATCGAGTGGCTCATTTCGGTACGTTGGTTGGTTTTTGTTTGTTCTTTTTCACTACAGCATCCTTCCCGACTGACGGTGATAATGTTGTGTATTAGGTGCTGACTTTTCATTTCGGTTTTCATGGATTCATCATGGCCATTAAGTGTTTCGAGATGTCGTATAGTGTCGCCTCGTACTTTGAGCGCGATGCAGGCGATTTATTTCTCGCGATGAAAACTGCTGACGTTTGGTTTTGAGCTTCATTTAAGATACAAGACTTCAAAACTGGGAAAAGTACTATTCGAGATTCTGCAAACATGAAATCACCAGTAGCTAGCTTTTGGAGGGACAAAGTTAAGTGTTTAGCTACCTCATCGAGAGCAACACTACTTCGGTATTTGGCGAACATTTGAAAGCTACGCTGAAAGCAAGCATCCGTAGATGACGCTGATCACTGGCTTGGTATATGACACTTTTGTCCGCGTCGAGGCTGACTCACCAACGATGCTTTGGAGTTTATTGAGGTGTCAAGCGTCTGGATCTGGTTCTGATGGCATGGATGGTAGGGAGGATCAAGTGCTTTCCTTCTCGTTCCATGGCGTGAACATCGTCTTGCTCACAAGAGGAAGTGGCTTTGGCTTCGACTTGATTTTTTGGTTCTGTGCTGCTGCTACCAGCTACAGTAGGGGGAAGTTGATCCGTGTTAATTAGACTTCTCGAAATGCGAAATGTACATTCACCTAGAATACATGATCATACGTTTGTCGTCGAGTAGATCGGTGGAGCTGTGAGAAGCCCCGAGTCATTGAGAAACCACGCGTCGTGGCGGACGGTAAAAATCCGAGGATGTGTTACCATGAAGCGGCGAAGACGAGTCGCAGGTGAAAACACCTGCAGACAGCGTTGCAGTTCGGATTGCGTTGACGGAGAGGAAGATCGTAATAGTGCTCGGAAATGGGCACCAAATACAGCATAGACGCGAAAGCTGGTCGTGGAAGCTTCTGGGGGCTGGTGGTCCTCGAATTGGTGTTTGTTGCGTGCTGTCCAAAGCACATAGAGAACAATGGTGCGCATGACCATCCAGAGTGTCGAAAAATGTTCAACCAGGTCCTTTTGGCAGATTGCCCAAACCGGTTCTTGGAGAGTGGTGACCATAGTCCAGGTCACCGGTCCGTCTAGGATCCCCTCCCAGTCCTGTGCGATCATCCTCCACAATGAAGATGCTCGTGCGCAGTCAAAGAAAAGGTGTCGATCCGTTTCAATGTCACTACAGCCGGGATATGCACAGGTCAGGTCTGACGAGCTGAGAGTGCGTAGGAAATGAAAACGTGACCGTGTCGGGAGCAATTTCCAGCTGAGTCGAAAATGCAGATCTGAGTAGACCGGCAGGACAACACGCCGGAGCATCTTCAGAGCTGCGACGGTCTCAACTAAATCTGCTTGGCTGAAATCGTCGACTTGGTAGAAAAGTGGATGGTCACGTACAGGCATTTGAGACGGACCCAGTAAAGTTTTCATAGCG
The DNA here is from genome assembly GCA_011947325.1 of Phytophthora macrochlamydospora. Lineage (NCBI taxonomy): Eukaryota > Oomycota > Peronosporomycetes > Peronosporales > Peronosporaceae > Phytophthora > Phytophthora macrochlamydospora. The sequence continues at coordinate 291,096 of JAAVTH010000389.1, forward strand.
TCCTTTGGAGGTGAGGGAATAGCTCCACCTTCGTACTCCTCCGTACCCCGACTAGCGGTAGGGGCAGTGCTGGTGTACAAGGGCCGTGAAGAGGGCCCGACGGGCCAGTCACCACAGTGTAGATCCGATGTAGATCATAGTACAGATTGTTTAGATGGCGCATCCGGTATCGGATAGGCCATTCAGGCACTGCCAACAGGAACCGAGCCATAAATGTAGGGGCTTCAGGCCATCCTCCATTCATGAAGTCGAGTAAACACCTACATCCGGTCGCTTCAGCGAACTGCGTCCGAAATTGACGTGTCACTCCAGTTTTTCCTAGAAGCGTGAGCGAGGAGTTCGTGTCACGTCCAACAACCAGCAGAGGGTGAGTAGAGTGCCACACGTACGCTCGCAGTAGTGAGTGTTGAAAATGAACCGGATCGACAGAGGTTTCACCCGGCATCCATGAAATAGACGACCACACTTTCCACGTAGACCGCCACCACAACGTAAGCGATGCAACGTTCACGAATGCGGATCGAATCGTGTACGGGCAGCTCAGAAAGTCAAACGGAGCCCCAGAAGAACCACCGGGTACAGTGTGAGCCAGCAGTGCCGAAGTAGTCGCCCGCCAGAGCTCCTCGTTGTCCATGTTTACAAGTTGTTGGAACAGGCGCATCCGCTGAACATCAAAAATCCTCTGTATCAATGGAATTTGCAGTCCGCCGTTGTTGAAGGAAACATGGCAAATCGAAGCCTTGGCGAGCTTCACGAATCGACGTGACGAGTCCGCACTTCGCGTCAGGAGGTATCGGTCAACTAGTGACTGTAATCGTTTAATCATAGCTGTCGGCATAGTAAAGTGCGGTGTAAAGTGCCATAAAATCGAGAGAACCATAGTCTGCAGAATGAGTAGTCTGCCCCGATAGGTACGTGCACGAGCACTCCACCGTGCCAGTCTGGAACCAATCCGTGATTCCAACGACGCAAAATTGAGTCGTCGCTCACTCCCTGACCAAAAGGTATACCAAGATACTTGACGCATTCCGAAGAATTGAGCCCGATCTGAGAAGCCTGGGCTGATACGCGCTCATCATGGAAAGTAAATAATTGTGATTTCTCGAGGTTGAGTAGAGCTCCGGAGCCGGCGCAATACGATCGAACAATCTCTACTTGACGAGCCAAGCCCGCGAGAGATTTCGAAAAGAGGGTGGAGTCATCCGCGAAATAGATTCCAGTAGCGGTTAAGTCAACGGATATCGGAATTCCGAGATCCGGTTGGGCTCGGAGGAGGTTGCCGAGAGGCTCGATTGAAAGCACAAATAGCAGAGATGAGAGAGGATCTCCTTGCTTGACTCCACGTGTTGGAAACAACGCTTCTTGTAGAGTCCCGTTTAGCGATAGTGTCGCTTGGACATCCGAATACAAAAGACGAACCCAGCTACAGAACACCTCTCCGAAACCAGCTCGCTCAAGTATTTTAAACAAGTAATTCCAATTGACTCGATCGTAAGCCTTCGCAAAATCCAGAAAGAGAGCGTAACCTTTGCCTCCCCGACGCTGGAGTAAGCTCCGTAGGTCATGGAGAAAGCGTACGTGATGATGCAGGGAGCGCCCTTTGACGAAGCCTTTTGGTCGGGGTGAATTAGATCCGGGAGGAAGCGCTGAAGTCGGTAAGCCAGCGATTTGGACAGGATTTTTACATCAACTTGCATCAGTGAAATCGGTCGGTAGTTGCCTGGGTCCCTTCTGTCCCCTTTCTTGTAGAGTAATGAGACGCAGGACTTTCGCTGCGACGAAAGGAGGCGACCGTGGTCCAGTTCGCTGGCAAAAACCACCGATAGAACTTCACCAAAGGCTTCAGGATCTAACATATACAGTGCTGGCCCGAGACCGTCCAGACCGGGAGCAGAGAGTTTCTTCAGGTGGTGAATTGTCCTCGCCAATTCCCCGCGGTAATCGGCGCGTCCAAAATAGCAGCTTGGGCGTCGTCCAGGCGCCTTACCACCGAATTCAGGAGTCGATCGGTCATGGTGTTATCAACTCGGGTATCCTCCAACCCATATTTCGGATCGCCAAAGATTGAGCCCCAATGACTTCTGAAAACAGCACTAATGTCGGCGGGATCATTTGACTCCACTCCAGACTCTAGTACTATCGCAGGAATAGCCGTGGAGCGTAGCACCGTATCGGGTGGACGAAAAAAGCTGAGGTTGATGCTTCCATTTCATGTGCATGAAAGTCGAACCCTTGGTCTTGGCGTTGTTCAAGCAAGTGCTGTTGAACTGCTTCCTCTGTCTCCACAGCCTGTATCAGAGCTGCTGCGGATTCATCCGAATTGCTTGCAGCATGGGCGCGATGGCAGTGGGTAAGATCCCGCTGACATGCAGACAGGAGTGAGTTGGCTTGGGTACAATCCTGAGCTTGGGCGAGCTGGAGCTGACCTCGAATTCGCCGTTTCCATCCCTCCCAAACCAGACCCGGATTGGGGACTGAGTGGATGGTGGCGGCAAGTGTTTGAATATCCTGAACAATTTCTCGTTGTACTGCATGATTGTCCAGAGTTTCTGGCCGAAGCCTCCAATATCCGGCAGATGGACGGCGGCGCGCCTCACCGAGAGAGAGACGAACAGCTAGATGATCGCCCGTATGTGGTGCTTGATAGTACTTCGCGGAGTCGAACAGGGTGTCCACCCATGTGTCAGAGATGTAAATGTAATCAAGACGATTAACCCGTGGAAGTGGGCCGGAGAACAGACGTCGATCAGGAAAGCGTAGTCTCCAGGGGTCGATGACTCGGAGAGACGCTAACCAGCTAATCAACTCCCCTCGAGTCGTATCCGACAGTTGAGCAGTACCTCTCGAGTCTAGCACCGGATCGACAGCGACGTTGAAGTCCCCCATCACGATATGATGAGAGGAGTCTTCAAAATGAGTGGGCAAACCCGCAAAGAAACCCACCCGGTCCGTTTGGCGGACTGGGGCATACACATTGTGAATGTAGACGGGATGACCATCCACTTCCATTCGTACCAACAGATATCGACCTTCGACGGTAGCCTCAGTAACAACCTTGGCTGTGCCTACCCCAGGTAACTCGGGGTGAAGCAGGATGGCGACCCCGCCGCTACGTGGACCGATTTGGGCTGGATTGCCGCTGTTACGATCGCTCACAAATACTGTGTGGCGAGAGATAGTTGAAACATTAAATAAAAACTTGGAGAAGTGATGTGCGTTCCGGAATTTCGTTTCCTGGAGCGCGATGACATGGAACTGCGAGACAACTCGCTCGGAGAGTTTACGTCCATTCTGCTTGACTCCGTTCGTGTTGACAGAGAGCAGGTCGACGTTGGTCCACGAAAATTCCACTTAAGCGATCGGAAGAGTTAATACGGTAGAACCCCATACTGGCCCCAATGAAGAGAACGCGATCGAAAGTGCACCATTCTCTTCTGGCACCCAGAGCAAAGATTGCTGAAGCGTTTGGAGACGGCGAGTGAATGGAGTCACCCACTGCGAGGACTCAACATACGTGAGTATCCGGGCTCCGAGGTCGCTTCGGAGAACGCCCAGTAACAGGTTTGGATGGAGTAGACGTACTGGGGATGAACCAATCCACGGCGCATCGAATCCACACAGAACATGCAGCCAAATATCGCGTCCAAAAATGTCAGGAGCAACCGCCAGTAGAAGAAGTTCAAAGCAGGCTAGAGCTTCCGACAGCTCGTACAGTTCCAGCTCGTTGATGTCTAACACCCATCGATCTACTTGTTCAAATAGCGTCTCGCGCGATCGCGGGCAGTCCTCTCCGAATATTTTCTTCCATTTCTCCGCAACCGAAGCGCAGGACAACGGCAAGGTGGCGTGGATTGCGCGAGATATTAAATGAACCCGCACAAAGTCATCCATGAGCTGCGATTTAGTCCTCATGAGCCGAAAAAGTTTGCCTGCAAAGTGGACCTTATTCTTGTTCATTTTCCGCACAAGATCATCCGTGGTGATGATCTCTGTTTCTGATCTGGTAGGGTCCAGATTCTTCATCATCGCTGCGAGTTCCAGCTCCCGGAGCGCTGCGGCCTCCTGGATGGCTATATCTTCATCGAGTAGTACGAGTGACTTCGCAATAGAGGAAGGTACATCCGAGCAGACTGCCCGCCGCCTCCTCACCTCCATGAAGTTTGCATATTCATTGGAGCTGCGGACACCATCAGGTACCACAATCTCTGCCGGAGTGACGCGTAGACCCACGTCATCTCCTCAAAATGCACTGAGTGTTCTCGCAGCTTCAGTGAAACCGTGTCGAGTTCGGACCAGTAGTTTTCCGAGTAGAAAGCACGCGGACGCGCGCATACTTGGGCGGGGATACGCTTTGCCAGTCGCTTTCGTGGGGGCGAGCTAAATGCGGGACTCGATGTCGGATTCTGTGCTGTGCCCGACCTTCCTGAGGATGTCGATGGCGCTGCAGTCCTCGAACTCACTCCAGCATCATCAACTTCCATCGCTGTAGTATCGTTGCTCAGTGGCCCAGTCGTCGTTGAAGCTGACTCGACCGAGCTCTGCCGACCTCTTTTACTACCGCTGACAGGTAAAGGGAAGCCTTGATGGGTTTGTGTTGCAGAATAGACCCCCTGGTCCAAACCGTAACGCGTGGGGCGATGGTTTCGTTGGATGCAAATAGTATTGAACCGAGGGAGCTCCTCGAGCTCGCGCGGAATACAAAATTCCTTCCAACACAACTTGATCACAAACTTGGCCGTCCACGACCAACGCCTCGGGACATTTCGGGGTATTGAAATAGTAGCGCACAATGCCCGAGGTGATCGATCCTGACGGAGCCCGGTATGTGAAGTTGAAATATACCGGTTGGCACTGGCTGGCAAGAAACCCATTGAACAGGTCGCTCGCGGTCTGATCGCTACGAATACCGAGCACGTCAATGTAAAACGCGTCTGAGAGAGGGTTTAACGCCTCAAAAGTGAGCGTGCGTCCCAAATACTGACAGCGTTGGCCTGCCAAGCGCTGCTTCGCTGACTCAGAACGTAAGTAGAGCACGAGACTGTCGCGTGGTTGACGGTGCACATGTAAAATGTCGCCCGACTCGATAACCTCACAGACAGTTGTGTTGTCTTTCACTGCAGTCAACCCGAGCACAAGGGCGGGTCTAGACACTCCAAACAGGGAAGACGACACCCGAGCTTTAATGCTGAAAGGTGCATCAGTGATGGCTTCGGGTTGCGCCGCTTTCGCCGCGGCAAGAAACTCTGCTGGATCATGTTGTCCGTCCTCGTACAAGCGACGAACAGCGGCTAGGGCTTCGGGGGTTGGAAGTAGGCCACGTGGACGCTCTCGCGACGTCAACGGCGAAATGGTTGGCTCCGCGCGGCCTGTTACGGCCTCCCGATACGATGGTAAGCGGTCCGCTGGCTGTGTCTGCGGAGGCGTCGCTGACGAGATGGGTGCACGCGTATTGTCGTGCTTGGGGGCTTGTTCCAGATGCTTGCCCGTGGCTGAGGCGCTCGGGTCGCACCTTGCTTCGCCAGTTGAGGCGTCAGCCGGAGCGGAAACCGGTTGATTCATGGTTGGGCGAGGAGAGCGATCGATCTCCACCTCCATGTCGGAGGAGGCCTTCGTTGGGGGAGCAGGTGGCGTCGCAGAGGCAGAACTTGGAGTAGGCATCTCTAGAGAGTTGGGAGAAACTGGCGCTCAATTGGTGGTGAGTACAATACCGCAAATTGAGAAGTCCAGCTACAGTAGATACAAGACAATCCTTCGGCCGAATTGCCTTTACAATCCGTCTGATCGCGGCGAAACTTGACGAGGGATTGCTGTTCGTGCGCTGACACTGCCCTCGAAGACACTTTACCCCGACAATCCACGATCGAGGCGGCGGCTGCAAAGCGCTACGTTGTCTCCCGTGACGTCGGCACTCTCGCAAGCACCGCACTCGCCCATTGTGCGGAAATGCTCAAGATAAAGACATTTTGACACCAGTCTCCATCTCCACGACAGTCTCCATTGAACTGCACCCTTGCCATCGCCCCGTCATCGCCACCATTGCCGTTTTGAAAACTCTTGGTGGATTTTTACTCAAATTTAATCTCTCCGCCTTTCACCAAGCACGTGCGCCACAAAACAACTGGACAACACCCGCCTTTCGGAGCAATGAAGCTTCCGCCAATCGTCGGCTCTTCCTCATCTTCTCGGCACATTTCCTCCATACAAACGCCGAGACATTTCCAAAATCCCGGCACATTTTAGCATCCGAACGGCTCTTTTGGCCTCTCCCCAACAACGCCAGGTGTCGGACACAGCAGTGTCGTATCGCACAGGAAGAGCCCCTAGACACCTCCACGACCATTGCCATATTCGCCCTATCACCGTCAGAGTCAAGCCCAATTCAATCATGAAGGTGCTGCAGGTGCTGCAGGTGCTGTTGATCGCCGCGCTGGCCGTGGCCAGTGTGTCTGGAGCCACCACCAGAACCACCACCACAGCGGCGGCCTCCAATTCTTCAGCCGTAGCGTCCACGGCATCGTCCGCGTCGACTGTCTCATCGTCGTCGGCCAGCACGTCCTCGGCCAAGTCCTCGGCCGTGTCTTCTTCCAGCGGCGTGGCCGCTTCGTCCACATCGGGCTCCAGCAGCGTCAGCGTTGGCTCCCAGTCGGCGTCCGCTTCCACCACCAGCTCCACAAGCTCGTCGAGCGACAAGACGTCTGCACAGAGCAGCTCCGGGTCCTCCGACATCACGGGAAACTCGGGTGGCGCCATCGCACCTCGCTCCGGCTCGGCACTGGACAGTTCGAACGCCGTGACCACCACCATTGGGTCTGCTGCGGCGTTGGTGGTGGCTGTGGGGGCCTACTTCCTGTAAATCGTCAGACTTTAGGACGCTCTGCGTAGTACAAGGGAGTGGCGGAAGCTGCTTCGTATCAATAAGTTTAAACATACATTTTGCCGCTTCTGTAGGTATCCCATGTTGGCGAAGATTGACGTGGTGGTGGTGTGCTTGGTGGCAGGGGAAAAGCAGGAATGGCTTAACAGATTCTTACTTGTGGTGTGCTGAGCGCGGTCAAAGTTGGTGGTTTGCGATGACCAGAGCTTGAGACTGCGGCCAACTCACTCGTTATAGAGCTCAAGCGGGTGGGAGGTTTCTCATTGTGGTGCATGCGATTATTCACTTTATCTATCATGAGTGCGTTCCAGCGTCAATACCTCACGTGGCGGAGCTGGTTAACTTGTACGTGGGTGAATTTCTTAGTCAACAGACTTTTACTGCTGCGTGTGGGCAAGGTGCTCCAGGCTCCAGTCTCGAAGCGGCTTTGAAGTGGTCGGCACCAAACTGGAAGGAGGAGATCGAAGCTGCTGCAGAAGGAGGCTATCTGAGTGTTTTCCACTGGATGGCAATCCCGAGAGTAGATAGCGGTGGGCCGTGGATGCAAGATTTCAACTCGGCAGTAATCAAGGCTGGACATTTGCACATTCTCTGGTGGTTGCATCAAACCGCAGTGTTTTTTTACTAGTACGATGGACCGAGCTGCGCAGGCTGGTCACTTGGAAATTGGCATATGGCTGCATGAGAATCGACCAGGTTTTTGCTCCACCAAGGCCATGACTTCCTCTGCGGAAGGAGGGCACTTGGAAGTTGTACGATGGCTTCATCAACGTGTGCAGGGGTCGTCCGTGAGCTCTGCCATATTCGCGGCGGCTACTCATGGCCACCTGAAAGTACTCGAGTGCCTGTACAAAAGCGAGGTGACTCGAATGCGCTTAATGGCTGCGGAGGGCGGCCACTTTGACATCGTCCAATGGCACTTTGCTCACGGTGTGGAGTGCTCTTCGTTCGGTGTGGCCATGGCTGCCAGGAGCAGTCGTTTGGACCTGACGCAACGGTATCAACACGATAAGCGTAACTTTTCCTCGAATGTCATGGTGGAAGCTGCTGCTTGAGGCCATCTCGAGTTGGTTAAGTGGTTGATCGAGCATTGCTCTACAGGATGCACGACCTGGGCGATGAATGGAGTGGCAATGAATGGCAACCTCGACGTGGTTCAGTGGCTCCACGCCAACACAAGTGCAGGTTGCACTTGCTTTGCCACTGCAGGTTATAATCACCTTTGAGTTGTTCAGTGGCTTCAAGAATATCAATCTGAAGGTTGCACAACAGAAGCATGGATCAAGCTGTGGAGCATGGCCCTCTGGACCTGATAGAATATCTGTACTGCCACCGCGGCGAAGGGTGTAGCGGTGATGCAATACGATACGCAGCTTGAAATGGGCATTTGGGCGTTCTTCGCTTTCTCCTTGACAGCGGCAAAAGCGACGACGGCTCTCCACGATGCAGCGCAAGGTGGATATCTAGGTGTGATGACGGTTTTATATGAGGAATATCCCGAGGACGTGGACGATGAAATCGTCTCAAACACGCGACGACTTCAAGGATGCGTCACGGAAGTCGTGAAAACCAACCGGCCAAAATCTTCAACACGACAGTCTGACGAATTGGAAGCCACACAAAGACTGTTGGAAGTGCTGGAATGGCTTTACGACCACGAGTTTAACGAGTACGTGTCCCGAATGCTCTCACTGACGCTGGAATATGGTCTTCTAAGTGTTCCGAAACACTTCGTCAGGAACAAATCGAGTGGCGATTTCCTCGGGTTGATCAGAACCGCAGCAGCAAATGACCAAGTTCCGTTGGTGAAGTGGTTAGTGGGGGGTCTGGATTTGACAAAGAAGACACCGATCGCAGCTCGATCGTTTGCGAATTTATCGCTGGCAATGGTTTCCATTACCAGCGGCCCCTTTTCAGTTGCCGGTTTTGGGAGAAATGCTACGTCGAGGGAGTGGCACCTGTTTGTTGCTTGGGGGCGGTGGTTTTGTGTGTGGGGGGTAGAGGTTTTCACAGTGGGAGTACCACCAGTTTCGTGCCCTTGCGGTGCTGGCGTAGCACTCGGTTGGTCTGGTGAGTCAGGCGGGTTGATGTCCACGACATGGTTAACGTCAATGTCGTAGAGGTGGACCAAGCCAGAATAACAGTTGACGCTCTTCAGCAGATTCCTTCAATGAGCGAGTGTCGCCGCTTCCAAGCTTTCGGCCAAGTGCTGGCAGCGGTGGGGCGGAGACGTCGACAATATGGTTGACGTTGATGTTATTAGCTCGAATTGAGTCGAGCTGCGCGTGGCACATGGCGACGAGCTCCAATCTGTTTATCGTGCAAGTGCTTGCGGATTTGCTTCGAGGTGAGTACAATTCCAACTTCCCTATGAACCGATAACACCATGAGGCGGGCATGGCTGTTTATGCTCTGCATAATCGTGAATTTGTGTGAGGACCCTCAACTCAACGCGTAAACCTTCCAACTGCACAATCTGTGTTTGACGCGGTATTTCATGTGCATCATCTGCTTGACGGGCTCACCTTGTGGTCGTCACTTCATTTGGAAATAAGCGCCGTGGAAATCAACGGATCAAGAGATCAAGATGAAGACTCCACGCAAAGTTCGCGAAGGCAGCGTGCCCTACTCGACCAAACTGCAGCGTCGCAAGCGAGCCGAGGTTGAAGCACTTCGGGCAGAGGAAGCCCATCTTCGCGCTCAATTGGAGAAGTGGCAGCACGACCGAGACAACCATCTCCACAATGCGGTCTCGTCAATTTGCCAGCCTTGCGATTCCAAAAGCATCGCCAGCAAGTGGCGCAGCGTAGCCGCAATGGCGTACGCCGACCGTCAACGAACCGAACTGGTGAACCGAAAACTGAGCCGAGCGCTGGAAATGCACCATAAGTCAACCGAGCCTCTTCGCAAACAGCTGCTGAAGGACAATGTTTTAGAGGTATCGACTGTATTCAACCAGTATTGTCTTGTGGGCTTTGACTAACAGCAAATGAGTTGGCAGGGCTTCGACTTTGTGTTTCGACCGCAGCCTACGGTTGACAGACCATTGATCCAACCTACTGTCACAATGGAAATCGTGGCCGAATTGGCAGCCAGCTTGGAACAACTGCGATACGAAGCCGACATGGCGTTCCCAATCGTTGACTCAAGTACAGCGATCTCATTTCGCGTCGACTGCGATCCAGTACGAGGAATTTGCACTGGCACCACTGCAATTACGCCTGTGTCGCTTCCGATGCAGGTCGTTGGAGATCTCTTGTGGCAGCATACCATCAACGTCAACCATGACAACGACACGAACGTGGACAAATTATTCGGACGGGTGAGTTTTTATTATCCTTATCTGCAATTGTGTTGAACGTTTTACACTTAAACGTTTGGTTCTATGCAGGTTCGTAAGAGCACTCCAAGTTTACATGACATGACCGCGATGGCTTCGTGCTACGAACGCGGTCAATATGTGGATGCCATTAACACCTTCCGAAGATACGAAGAAGACCATCGCATCGTTTTGGTCGGGAGGACCAAGTGGCTCCTGCCTTCCGCGGGAGTTTTGTTCGAAGACCAGAGCTGGACGATCATTTCCCCGTCGCTGACAGTCCCAACAGAAGCTTGTGTGATTCGACACAGCTACAAGCTCAAGGTTCTAGAAGGTGGTTGGAATTCGTCTGCTGTGCTGGGACAACCTCAAGAAATGATGCTGCGGGTGGTGGGGGAGAATGCGAATGATCAACCAAGACGCGCAGAATCGTCTGATCGGCGACCTCAACCTGGGTAGTATCTAACATGTACCGCAGTGCATACATCCACCGAGAAGGATCAGTTTACCCATGAAAATTGAAACGAAGAATCAGCACCTTAACAACAATTTCGTCAGTCACGAGTGCGAGGTGCTCAGCTTAAGCTCAACGTACCAAAATGCGTCACACGGTAGGTCAATATCATTAACGTCCACATTAACAACTTGGATTGGACTTGGGCGGGTTGCGTCTACAGAACAAACGCGAGATGATACATCGCATGCAAGCCGCACTTTCGTTGCGTAATGGCAGCGAGCACCACAAACGACAGGAGCTCTAATATCGCGTAGATAAAAAGTTTTGCACCATGCCATTGACATTGTCTCGGGTGATCCCATCCTTTTCGTTATGGCATTGAGCGCTGGAGAAAAATACCATGATAACAATATATCCACCGTAGAGCATTGGCACAATGGCCTCCAAGTACTCGGCAAGAACGAGGCACTCTGATGTAAAAAAGAACGTCGAGAGTCTCTGAGAGTAGCGTAGAGTTCTTTGTTCCAGCATATTCAGATGATTTCGCTGGTTTTGCTTGCACAGAAATGTCTGTCGTTGACATCCCAGCGACGTCAGTTGTAGCGTTGGCACACCAGCGTTTTCGCGTAGCAACTGTCGAGATCGTAGACTAAGCCACAGATGAATCGTATGCTTGGGTGGGCGGTACACTTCTTGCAACGAATTCCAGTAACTCTTTTCCTTCAGATGAAAGTAAAGTGGGGACACATGAATGCACTTGGATACCGCGAAGATTTTGCCTTTGAAAAACGCCGGAAGATCGACTGAGCAATCCAACTGCCAATAGCAGGTTGGAATCAGAGTTCGTAGTATGCCCAAGCCGGCCCAAAACCTTTTGAGTTTTTTGCTGAGATCATGCAATTCCAGCATCGACGGCAATGTGGTCACAGCCATAATCGCCCCAATGGTGGACAACGCTGTTACATTCCCAATGCACGTTGCCAAGAACAGAGCATCGAAGAAGGTCACTTCCACGGGTATCATATCATCCTTGTTCGGGATAGTGCGCGCAAAGACATTTTCAGCACAAGCTTCAGCAACGCGATCACTGGCAGTTGCCACGACGCATTACTTGCAGCTCGAAACAGTAGCTGATACGCGAAGCCCATAATCATCGGCACCGTCACGCATTTGTTGAGTTCCTTCAGTTGTTCTCGCCTGGTTGCAATCTCTTGGAACCTTTTGGCCCCCACAAGAGCCCGAAAACAACCCCACCATGATGCACAACCATATCGTCGAAGTCGTCAACATGACAAATGGGATAGGGAGGCCGCAACAGCAGCAATCGCCATGACTGCGGCGGTGTCCAGAATTGCAGTACAAATACAACAGACGACAAGTTGCGGCGTCGTCAACACAACACCATCAACCATCCTGCTGACGGAAAGTACGGTAACGCACGGAGTCACGACAGCGAGTGTTCCAAGCGAACCTAAAAGCCATAGTTGGCGCTCCAGCCTTCTGCTGGGTCTTGCAGAGGATACTTTCTTGAGCTACAACAACCAACGCAACAGGAATGGGTGTGGCGATGACGACTGCCAACACTCGAGCAAATGACGTGTTTCGACCGTACTCGTCGAGTGCCAGCATCCGCTCAACCGAATAATTCCCACCATAGCTGGTGATCTGCATGGAAAGCCAGCCTTTCGAGAGCAGCTGTCCCCATTGCTTTAAACGACTGGTACTTGGGTTTTTCGTCGATCGCTTTCGTCCTGAATGAGTTGTTGTGTCAGGTAATATCTCGGGCGGCATTCTACTAGCGAGGATGTTACAGCGTCCTGCTTGGTTCAGTAGGCGGTTCATTATATTTGAGCCATGGGAGCCTATAAAAACGAGATGCAGAAGACCGATCCGTGTGCAAGCGTGAATACATGTTGAAGTGAAACGTGAAGCTGATGTGCATCAAATTGACCTGCTTGGGTCGCTGAAGGTGCAGGATTTACAGGCAATTGGTGATGAAGATACTTGAATGGATGGTTGTACAGTACTTAACATACCTTTGAATATCAGTGTGGTCCAGTAGAAGTTTGATCACGGGGTGTTTCCATTCAAACTGGCAATACCAACACGTTTCATCCTTTGGTGTCGCTGTCGTATCATCTAAACTTTGTTCCTCGGCGGAGAGAATTCCATTCCAGAAGCTTCTCAACCACTGCTTGATCAGCGTTGTGCTGGTAGGCGCTAGGTGGCGTTGGGTGTCGTGGCAACCAAGAAACGCCCCTCGTCCCACGAGACCCTCCATCATTCGAACTGCCCGATCGGTGTCCCCGTGGACAGCGGCAGTCACCAGCGCAGTCTTCATCGTGGTGCTGCGTGCATGAACTAACTCGGGGTTGATTTCCACATTTCGTCGACATCCCCGAGCGAATGAGCTCGAGGAAGACGTCACACTGCTCTCGCGGCAGAAAATTCCTCGGGTCCATGATCCCTCGCCCGTACTGGGAATCAATAAATTCTCAACTGTGGCATGGGATCAAATGCGAAGAGCTCTTGTGAGAACGCGCCAGGTGGGACGAGAAATTCGACAATTCTTCAACCCTGCTTAACGGGACCGTTCGAAATTCCTGCGCTGTTTTAAAGTCCGCCAACTGTCAACAGCACCACGATTGGGAAACCCGTTGCCGCGCGTTGATTTTGTAGTCGAAGAGTTTATCCGCGCTGTTCTACTACTAAACGGCCCATCTTTCGTCTTTAGCTGCAAGTGTAAAAATCAACTTGCGCGCTCGTGCGATCGGCTCTAGGTCGTAGCTATCGAAATCGTTTTCGTAATTCCCGTACTTCGATGCTACCGTGACTTTCACAAATTCTAGGCTGCTGTTTACGTTCATCATGTCCAAAAGTGATTTAACATCACCTTCAGCCCGGTCATTCTCGACACCGACAACATCCCAACCGTTTCTCCGATGGTGAGAATACATGCGAAGTCGCTGCACACACTCGCCGAGGGTGTTAATCGTATCCTTTAGAAACACTATAATATCATGCAAACTGCACCTCATAGCCAGTAACTTGTTCCTGATTACTCGACAATCCCCAAGGTTGAGCAATATATCGATCTTGGTGTCCGCACAGGCAGCAAGTCTGGCCAGCTTTGCACTATGGTGCGAATATCCAGTTGGTCATCCAGCTCGTAGCGAATCGGGCAGCTCGCAACGACCAAAGCTTCACGTTCCTTGTGTAACTTTCCGCGTCTTCCCTGCTGAAGATCATTGGCTCCGTAACAAAACGAGCCAAGCGCTGCGGGTTGGTTTGCTGTACTCCCTCCCATTATTTCCTCGCCAAGTACTCGCCGTGTAGGATATCCAAAAGTTCTTAAAACATCATCTTGATCCCATGAAATCACATCGGGACTTCAAACTCCACTCCTGGATCAAGGATTCATCCAGCGCTGCAATCCTCTTCAGCGCAGCTAATTCTCAATTCTCCCTAGTAATTTGATCGCTTCAAGCTCCAGCGATTCGATCCATTAAAACTTTTCCTACTTCTTGAAAAATCAGTTCACGTCGATAGTTGCTCTTGGCAAATGTACTGGTGCCACCACATGTACTCCATAGATCTTCGGTCACAATATTTGCCGCCACGATTTCTTACTCGTTGCCGGTCTGAAAATGCACACGCCAAAAGAACAAAAACGACAAGCATATTACCGTCTCGATAGTTCCCACTCTAAAAGTCCCTACTGTTCGGCTTCGGCCTCCTTGGTCTGCACTCTTGAGCGCAGGAACTGCTCCGCTTCGGCCTTCTTCTCTGGGTTGTTCATCACGTCCATGAACTGACGCGTCTGGTTCAGCCGCGTCCTGTACTCCACCGTGCAAAATGCCCTACGAAATAATTCATTAATGTGGGTAATTACCCCCAAAATACAGGTTGCTGTACCCCATGCCGGCCGAGACGAGCAGGAACGCGCCGATAGCAAAGTCCCCAGATGAGCGGATGATCTTGGTGGTGCGGTAACGGTGCAGGCCGACGACGGCGCCGATGGGGATGCCCCACAGCATGGCCTTGCGGGCGCACGGAGAGTTCTTGAGCGCTTCCACCGCCGACTCGCTCATGTTTATGTATTTTTGCACAATAAAACGTGCGGTGAGCACCATCGCAATATATACCACAACATTGCGGGATGAAGGCGCACTCGGGACTGCAGCGACAGGTGCTGGCGCTGTACAAGAAGGCGCTGCAGGCTGCCAAGCTCAAGGATAGCGACACGCTGGTGTATGTGCGCGAGCGCTTCCGCGAGGACGTACGTTGTGTCTGCTCTGATGCTACAGAAGTAAGTATTGGTACTTACTTTCGAGTGGTCATTAGGCTGCCTCCGTCGACCGCAAAGACTTTGTCGTGATCGAGTACATGCTGCGGAAAGGAGAGCGAGACCTCAAGATGCTGGGACGTATGAAGTCGGCCCACTTCACCAGCGTCTCCCATGGAAACAACTAGAACAAGCATGACTCAAAGTACTAGTATATACATTTTTTTACAAATGTATCGACGTTTATCTACATGAAAGTGCCGATGACGACCATGGTGGCGACGACCATTCCAATGGCATTGTTGACTCGAGACGCTGAGTTGGAGCCAGAACCAGACTTGGGTTTGACGCCTCCACCCGACGATGTGCTTGCAACTCCGTTGGAAGAAGCGGAGCTACTCGTTGTCGATTTGGTCAAGCTGGTGGACGAGCTTTTGTCAGTAGTGGACGCACTAGCAGCCGAGTTGGTGGCCGACGCACTGGCAGACACTGATTCCACCGTGATGCTGCCAGAAGACGAAGTTGAGTCGGATACGGAACTTCCCGAGCTAGAAAGAGATAACCCGTCGCTCGAATTTGACGCCGACCACGATGGAAGCAGGTCGCCAGCAGAACCGGAGGAACTGGCACTGGAAGAGAAAGCAAGGAATGACGAATTGGACGCGTCGCCTGCTGAAATGGATCCGGAGCTGGAAGCTGAGGAATCTCTAGCGGTGGCCGCGGAGACTGCGACAGCCACAACAAGTAGTTGGAAGACCTTCATGGCGCGAGATGCGAAAGGTAAGAGTAAAAGTGGCGAACATGTTCAGCTTCCTGAGCAATACAGGTGGCTTTCACCAGGGACACGCATGGCCAAATGGTTGAAGCGGAGGCAGAGGCCACACGTCCAGTGGTTGCGTTCCCACAAAAGCTTAGGCACATGGCGTGCACATGTTAAGCAAAGAGCCTATCGTAAAGACATAGCGCCAGGAATCAAGATGTCTCGGTTTTCAGTCGCCTGCTCTTCAGCGTGTTTGGTGCTGTCGGAAGTGTCGTTGAAAGACAAAACTTCCAATGTCATTGTATCACCAAGTGTGGTGGCTCTGGGGCCAATTCCTTGCTGTTTGCTTCTACTGAGCCTCGACGGAAGTTCTCCTTTCCCACACGGTACTTGTAGTCTTCGCCTTCCGAGATACTAACATGAACGCAATGATAATTCCATACATAAATCTACGAGATGGAAATCGCCATGGATATGACGTCGTGTGGATGTGCGCTGCTGCCTGAGCAGTCTCTGCCCAAAGAGCAGAGCTACACCTTCCTCCAGCTCATCCGCGTCGGAGACGTCGACGAGATACTAAGGCAGCTGGAGGTCGAGCCCGAGCTCGTCCACGCCCGCAGCAGAACCCTCAAAACGTCGTTAATGCTGGCCGCGATGCACAAAGACAGCGATCGAGCGCTGCGCATGATGGACATTCTCTTTGCGAGGGGGCGTATCTCGGCAGCCTCGACGTTAATCGCCACCAAGTGTTGTTTCTCGCCTGCAGATTCGGCGCCGACCGGTCGGTGGTCGAGAAGCTTCTGGACTGGAACTCTCAGCGCGGAGGAACAAAGTTCACGTGGAGCGCGTTAGTGTGGGTCAGTCAGACAGGAAACACACCCGTGGCCACGCTCCTCCTGGACCACATCGACATCAAAAGGTTTGCCAAGTACAATCACCCGTTCAAAGTGCTCAAGGTGGCGATCGATTCGGGCGACCACCAGCACGCGCTAGAAATCGCAAAGCATGAGAAGATCAGCTCTTCGTTTAAAGACCCGGAACTCACTCGATACAAAGGCAGCGGCGCCGACTCTCCGTTCACCATCTCGACCTGCGTGGTAGCAGCCATGGACTTTGGCATGCTCGACATGGTGCAAGTGCTGTACTTGCTGAACGAAAGAAGGGTCTCACGAGCGGTGTGGTACAAGATCCACGAAATGTATCGCGATGGAGTGGACGTGTTGGCAGCGGTGCCTCCGATTCTCCTGGGCATTGGTCTGCGCTTCAGCGATATGTGGCGGTGGAGGCAAGTTCGAGACGTTTGTCTTGCTCGCTACGGACGCAGTCAAGACGATGCTGCCGACACTTTGAAGCTTCTGCCAGGCGACGTTTTCCGCAGGGTGATTGCTCCACTATTTAGCCATCCTTCAGTGTTTGAGCCGGGATGGTGCGGATGTTTGGAAGTGTTTGAAGGGTGCCGCCTACACGACCGCTACATGCCCACGCGAAGTGACTACGACCGGCTATTTAATCCTAACTGAAGGCGTTGGGGAGGTTGGAGTCGTCGATTAACCCTCACGCGGCACGAATCGTATCCGCGGCATTGCTCGCGACCACGCTTTGAGCTTCCGCTTGATTGAAAGATCCAGTACGCAGAATTTCAGAGCATTTGTCTTTCCAATCATGTATCTTCAGGTCTGGAGAGATGAAATGCTCTGCGAGAACTCGATCGACCTCACGATGAAGCGAGAACCCTTGAAACACCATCTTCACTAGCTCAAGCGTTGAATTGAGCTCGTGCAACCGAGTCACCACCTCCACCGTTCTCGACGCAATCACACTGATGCTGCTCTCAAACGTAGGGGCGAATTTGTGTGAGTACAGATTGTCAAGACGGTCCAGCAAAGCTCGTAGATTTGGCACGCCCTGACGTTGGCCGCATCGACTTTGGTTTGCGCCAGTGTTTGCCTCGCTAAGCGCACCGTTTGGTCGCCTGTCTTCTTGCCACCAGGCTGCTTCAGAGCATCAAACACGTCAGACCCCCAGTCACTGGCAAATTGCTTCAACCGCTGAACAATGACGAGAATGTGCATTCGCTTTGACGGGTTCAACTTGCACATGTCCTCCACAAGTTGCCATTGAGAGTCTGTGAACTTCGGAGGGCGATTCGGGAGTTCTCCCTTTGCACACGATACTTTACCATCTCGTTCGACAAGTGATTTCCCCACGGTAGCTGTCCACTCACTGCCTGGAGGATGCACATACCCAGCGAGAAAATATCGGACGCGTAGGTTGCCTGCTCTCCATTCAAACACTCGGGAGCCACCCACCGAACGGCGCCACTTACCGATGTTTGGTCGCCAACACTAGCACCAGGAGATGTGCTCAATCCGAAGTCTGTCAACTTCGCCTTCCCATCGCTACCGACCAAAATGTTGTCACATTTTAAATCGCGATGGATGATGCCACGTGCGTGCAGATATTCCAGTCCTAGAGCACCCTCGTACAGCTTTTGCCACACCTCGGTGGGGTGTTTTGTTATGTATTTGTCTAGCGAGCCTTGCGTTGCTTCTTCGCAAACGAAGAACGGCGTCCCAATGTGGCACGCGCCGAATAGCTTGACCACATGCGGGTGGTTCAGGGAGAACCACAGCAAAACTTCATTTTGAAAGTTCTGGCGCTGCTCCTGTCGATTGGCCGACGTCGAAGAAGACCAATTGCCCATGATCAACGTCTTGACGACCACTTTCGATTGCAGCCATGTCGCTCTCGACACTACCCCAAAGCCGCCGCGAGCAAATTCCACCTCGTTCTCGAGCTCGAACGACCCGATGAACCACTCTGGAAGCGGCTCAAACGCCTTGTCCGGCTGCTTCGACACCAAATCGTCGTAGGCTTTCTGGATAATCTCTTGCTGAGCTACCGAGTAGTTGTCATTCTGCAGTTCTCGGTGCAGTAAAGCCAGCAAATCCTCTTCGTCAGCGGGCTGAAGCAGCGTCAAAGACTTGTCCAGTTCAGACACGAACAAATCGACTTGGTGTTTGCTCATCTGGGACCATCGTTGCTCGAAGTCGTGGAAGATTTCTGGAGTAGCATCCAGTACAGTCAGCAAGTAGCTCATCTGCTTCCTGAAGAAATCCAGAGTTGACCCCGTCGTACGACTAGAGGAGAGTCGCTGGATCGCGACATCGGAACGAGAGCTTTGCTGGTCAATTGCACGTCGGATGTTTTGGAGAATGACAAGTGCGTCCTCGATCGCCTTTGCAGTGATGGGGCGGTTAGAACCGACAACTTGCTGGCAGATATCTTCAAGAACAGCAAATAGCTCTTGATAGAGGTCACTGTCAAGATCGTCCACTGCGTCCCGGATTTCGTTCAATTCATCGAAGATGTCATCATTACACGCAGAGACTTCCCGTAAACATTTCCCTTGACTCGCCCTGTCTAGTATTTGTTTCAGTCGAGACACGACGGTAGCAATGCTGCATCGATCGAGAGGATCATCGCGACGCATATCGTAAGCCAACTTCTTGCACTCAAAACGTAGCTTTGGCTCCTTGATGCCTATCCATATATCAACTAGGCAGTGGCCCAAAGCGAAAACATCAGACGCCAAGGACATCGAGTTGTCGAGATCCTGCCCATTTTGGCTCACAGAAACATTCACTACATGCGATACGTTTGCCAGCTTTGCGATACCGTCCTCTCCGATCAGGATATTCTCCACTCGGACGTCTCCATGTGCAAGACCCCGATCATGGAGGAACTGCAGGCCCAGTGACGCCTCATACAGATACTTGAGTTCGTTCTCTTCGACTCTTCGTCCCGACTGGGCGCCATGCATTTTCACGTAGTCAACCAGGGATCCATTGCTCATGTCCTCGCAAACCATCAAGTTGTATCCTTCATGGACTGCACCATACAGCTTCTGAATGTTCGGATGCCGCAGTGCAAACCAATGACTCGCTTGTTCATCAAACGATGAACCCTCGGCTGAACTTGGCATCCAAAGCTTAATTACCACTTCCGAATCCAACCATCGCCCTAGGAAATCGCCCCCGATATCCTTCGTTGACACAAATTCGCCCAATTCAATCTCTGTAGCTCGGATCATCCATTTCGGTGGTGCTGTTAAAGACTCGGAGACGAATAACTCATCTTGGTTGACATGCGTCAATAGTAGCTCTTGAACGGCTTTATGCCCTTTTCGAAGCGAGTGATCTCGTGCTGTTCTGCCAGACATATCGATAATGTTTGGGTCAGCGCCCAGCCGCAACAGTACTTTCACATTTGCAGTATGCCCCATTTCAGCAGCCAGGATAAGTGGTGATTTCCCGTCCTTGGCAACAGTGTTGACAATTGCTCCGCAATCCACAGCCATAAACTCCAACATCTTTTCATCTGCCTTGCCGGACCAGCTCAGATACATGAAAGCTGTCATGCCGTCCTGATTCGTTGCGTTGACATCAGCACCGGCATCCGCAATCAGAAACTTCAACATCTCCATGTTAGCTTTACCATGGTGGCAAAGGTACATCAATGCTGTCATTCCATTCGTAGCTGCTGCATTGACTGCTGCTCCGAGATCCGCAACTAAACACTGCAGTGTCTCTACAGTGGGGTTGCCGGACCGACAAAGCCTGATTAACCCCGTCATTCCGCTCTTGTCTGCTGCGTTGACATCAATTCCGCAATCCACCACAAGAAACTTCAGCACTTCCATGTTGGGTTTGCCAAAACTGCAAGCATGTATCAACGCAGTCCTTCCGTCCTTATCCACTGCATTGACGTCACAGCTGATGTCCACCACCAGAAAGTGTAGAGTCTCCAGATCGGCCTTGCCTGAACTGCACAAATGCATCAGCGTGGTCCTCCCGTCCTTGTCGACTGCTTTAACGTCAGCCCCGCATTGCCAAGTCATTAGTTTCAGTGTCTCCACGTCGGCTTTCCCAGATGCGCACAGACACATTAGCGCAGTTCGTCCGTCTTTGGCTACAGCATTGACATTAGCTTTGTGAACCATAGCTAGAAGCTCGAACATCCTTGAGTCGGCCTGTCCTGAACTACACAAGTGCATTAACGCAGTCTCTCCGTCAGCATCTCTTGCGTTTATATTGGCTCCCACTCCAACAAGCCACTTGACCATCTCGACACGGCCTCGTTCAGCAGCCAGTAGTATTGGCGACTCATTCTTCGCGAACCCACGCACGTTGGCATTGCCGCTCTCCACCAGAAGCTTCGCGACATTCAAGTGGCCTCCCCATGCCGCCAACCCCAACGCCGTCGATCCATCTCCATCCTTCGCGTCCACTTGCGCGCCTCGTTCCAGCAAGTACTTGACAATGTCCAAGTGGCCGTGCCGACTCGCTAGCATTAGAGGTCTTTGCCTGGTCCAGAGGACTAGCGCTCTCTTGTGCCAGTAAAACATGCTCTCGGCCTCCAGAGAAACCCCTTCCTGCTCCACCAAGCGCCGCACTGTGGCGAGTTCCCCAGTCTTGCAGGCATTGCCCAATTCTTCTCCTCTGTCGCCAAGCTCCATGGTTGTCAGACGTCACCACTCTTTCTCTTCCTGGACCCATGGACGATCCAACAAAGTTTTCACCCGTTCATATATTTCCGTTGCAGTTAAATATTTCACCGCTACGATTTCCTTCCGCTGTTGCTTGTTTGCTGCTCGCGGGGGCTTCAATGCATTCGCCCGTTCTGCTGCGTTTGTCTCCGTCCTGTCGCTCGTATCTTGTTCGCTGCCAAGTCGCTGCTGCCTCCCTCGTTCATTAGTTCGCCGAGTGAGACGGCGAGTCGGCATGCTCGTACAACGTCTTCGTTGTGGTCTTGGAAAGACTGTTCTTTAGTCGTGGCTGCGTGGCAGTCCCTAATCTACTGGATCACGCAGTTGTCCTTGTTGCGTCGACCTGCCAGCGTCTTCTCTCGGTCCATAACCATCTTCTGCGTCAGTGCAGCTGCAATAATAACACGTCAGAACTTCCTCTTCCAGTGCCATCCCAGTAGCACAACACAATTACGTACGGTTAACGCTAATCAAGAACGCATCGCGTGCAATGGTTTCCAACGCGCCGTTCGTGTTCTCGGATGTCTTGGCGCTCGTTTCTACAGCCATTACGTTAGTCAACGTCGAAAGCGCTCGTCAAAGCATCTGAACGTACCAATAAAACGGCAGCCGTACTGACTGGCAGCCGCTTGGCCCTCTTCCAGCGACACAACGCGGTTCGGCAGATCAATCTTGTTCCCTACGAGCAGCATGGCCGGCATCTGCGACGGAGTCGAGTACTGACGGATGTTGTTCATCCAGTAGCCGACATCTACACGCAATCGCATCGTATGGTTAGTTCATAGACCATCACTGGGAGTAGTTCAAAATCTTCTCGTACTGTCAAAGCTGCGACGATCGCTCACATCGTAGACCAGAACGATGCCGTTCGCACCCTTGTAGTATGCTGAAAAACAAAACAAGTTAGCAACCGCATCACCAACAGAGAGCCAACTCTGTCCAATAACGTACTGGCAGTGATGCGGTGGAAGCGCTCTTGGCCAGCAGTGTCCCAAATCTGCAGCGTGATCTCTTCGTCCGCCACACTAATGTGCCGTAGCTTGAAATCCACCCTGCCGTGGCCAGCATGGACTCGGAGAACTCGTCTCCGGAGAAGACGCGCATCAGACTCGTCTTACCCACTCCACTATCTCCCAGCAGCAAAAGTTTCAGCTTGTGCCTCTTCTTGGCGCCACGGGCGCTTCCGAAGTGGTCTCTCCGTTCTGTTTCTCCACAGCCGTGGGTTTGACGCTCTTGGCTTCCACTTTGTTGCCCTCCTCGGACTTGAGCAGTCTGGACGTGCTCTTGAACATCTTGTTGCGGAACAGCGACGCTCGCACCGACAGACTCCTCCTGGCCGACAGCTTCTCGGCCTTGAGCTTGTGATCTTCCTCCTCCTCCATTTTCTTCTCCTCCAGCTGCTCCTCTGTGAGCTGCTCCCCATAGTGACCACTATTAGGCATGGGGAGTTGTCCACACTCAGCTGCAGCCCCTCGCTCAGCGCGTCCAGAGCCGCAGCGCTCAGAGCGCCCGTGGGCTGCACCACCTCCACCTTCTTGACGCCCACAATTTTGCTGTCGTCCTGCAACTTCGAGACGTCCACGGGCGCCGACCCAGCCAGGTAAATTTTGGACAGAGAGGCGGCGCGCTTGGCGGCGTCTTGCTCCTCCTGCTCTTGCGACCGACTGGGGCGCGGCGCCGCTGAACGAGCAGCTGCGTCTTCTGCTGGGGGCGTCGTCGTCCGCGCCCGACCCGATCTCTCTCGAGCTGAAGCAGCGTGCTCTCTGTCGCGAGTCCTCGGGGTCGCTTCCTCCTTGTCGTCGTCCGCCAGGATGGAGCGACTGCGGGTGCGGCCGCGGCCTTGCACCGCCAGCTCCATCTCCATCTCCCACTGGCGCTGGGCCTCGTCTTCGGACAGCGCGGCGCTCATGATATACTCGAGGAAGAGAGGGGCGAGCTCCTACCTGCAAAGTGATAATGGGGGAAGGAGTGGTGACCAGATGGGTGGTGACTACTGGGGAGTCAGAGTTGTTTGAAAATTCGACTACCAAGTAGACAGCGTTCGAGTTAGTAACTGCAGCATGTTTTTCAAGAGCGGACCAAGTTTGTTATCGCTTGCTGCCTCTCATGGTCATCATTGGAGAAAGGTTTGTTTGGAGAAGACCCTCTTGAGAGGGATAGAAAGCGGTATGATAGGAGGTCACTTGGAATAGTTCCTGTCTGGCTGGAAGCACAAAGAGTGCAGATTTGAAGGCGAAGGACACCCACGTGTCGCGCGTTGGAGCAATGTCCACCGACATCTCTCTTTCACGGGGGTGGCTGTGAGTAATTTGAGGCTGCATCAGCGGCATCAACAAGCTGTGGCTCTGTGACTCGAATATAGCCACACTGCTCGAGACCTCCTTTGCCAGTCGTTCACTCGATGCTACGACGTGCTTCGTTCGGCGACGACTTTGGTGACATCCGTTGTCCATACGCAGTCAACTGCCGTGCAGCAGCGAGGGCTCACCTGCTGATCGAACGCCGGAAAGTATCCTGCCGAATTGAAAGTTGGTCGTGCCGAAGACGAGCCCCTAAAAATACGACGTGTCTGCATCCTCGATGTTGTGCGCATAAGCTTCTTCAAGTCCGAGATTGTCGGCATGCCAGATCAAGAATGCCTGCGAAGACCACGGGCTCGATGCCGTTTAAGGGCGAGACGTTTCCTCAATACGTACTCTGTCGCGCAGCCCGGAACACATCTCGGCACGATGTTATTGTCAGTAGAGACGCCCTGCTACGAACTACGACGCCTCCTCCAGAGCAGCCACCAACCACATTCCTAACGGAGACAAAAGTCGAGCGAGAACCCCGAAGAGCTCGCACCAGCAGCATCAAAAGACCACTGCGGCCTTCGCTCTCCGATCAACTCAGAACCATCTCTCAAGGCGCCCAAGCCATAACAGCACAACTGGCGAGCGCTTACAACTTGTCAAACGCTCGCGCTCTCGCTTCATCTAGCGGTCTTGGCCCTGCAGTAGCTGGTGCAAACGACAAGTACGCCTTCCAAGCAACCACCATAGGTCTCAGCGTCGGCAAACTCGAGTGCCGTTTCCCATGCCCCGTCACCTTCGCGCAAGACCGCTGCACGTACCTGTTTCAGCATCCGTTCGAAGCGAAGGAGGTGCTGATGATCATGTACTACCGAGACATGCTACAGGCCACCGTGAACACAACGGACACCTGCTTCCGCTTCCGACTCTCACGAACACTTGAACAATTTGGCTCCGACTACAGTCCGTCCAACGCGCAACACTGGATTCGCATCGTCTTGGCCACCGCAAGCGAGGCGAAAAAGGTCAAGCTCTTCCTTACAAGCGTGGGGGTAATCAGTAGATCGTCCATTTCCAAGCAGCTAAACGGCCCTGTAATCTACACACAAACAACGTAATCGATGCAACTCACACACCTCAAACC
Source organism: Phytophthora macrochlamydospora (assembly GCA_011947325.1). NCBI lineage: Eukaryota > Oomycota > Peronosporomycetes > Peronosporales > Peronosporaceae > Phytophthora > Phytophthora macrochlamydospora. The sequence goes on from JAAVTH010000389.1 coordinate 315,774, forward strand.
TCCAGCAACAAACGTTGCATTCATAACAAGTGTGCTGGCGCAATAGTCCCGAGTTGTTTCCCCGGTGCCTACCTGTTCGCACGCAAGCTTGGTCCAGTCCAGCCTTGATAACAAGCACCGCCACTTTCTTCCTTGTAGCTTGTAAGTCGAGGTCTTCACTTGAAACCCGCAAATTACCTTGCCACGATCCAGTAACTTGGCGGGAAACTTACGCAGTTCCCGGGGTCCTTGCGGCTGTTGAGCACCGAGCGATACATATCAAACCACATAGGTACAGGACAAGGAACACATCATGATCAACAACATCATCCAAACAACCGCAGCGCCACTATCTACGCCCGTCTCATGCTTGTCATCACGACCCACACCACACTATCATCATTCCATCACCATGCAGAGCAGATAAAAGCTCGCAAGTACGGCAGATGCACGGATCAACTCAGTGATCCATGATCTAGTAAGTGATCGAGCCAACCAAACGCATAGAGACAGACTCCCATCCAGGCACACAAAGCAAACACGCAATCATGCACTTAACAAACCTGTGAAGGCGCGCTTGCCGACGGCGTAAAAGAAGTCACAGGAGTCGTGGACTCCCCAGGTGCACCGGTCGTCGTCGAAGAAGCATCGTTGGCTCCAGCTTCATTGGGGTTGCCGTCACCTGGAGCGCCAGCGCTTGGTGCACCGCCTGCAGCCGCAGCAGCCTGCTGCTCGTACTGCTTGTACGCCTCTGCGCTAGCAATAGCCGCCTCGCCCGTAACACCCCAGGCCTTGTTAGCCTCATCCACGCCGTAGTACGCGGCATACTCATAGAAACCATTCCAGTACGCGTTCGGATCGTTCGGATCAGCAGTAGCAGCCTGGGCGCCACCTGCCGCGTCCGCAGTGGTCGCGGACGGGTCTTGTTGGTAGTAACCTTGCTGCTGGTAATACGCAGCGTACTGGTCCTGTTGGTCCTGACCTGCGTAATTGCCATACTGTTGCTGGCCATAGCTTCCTTGTGCGCCACCATAGCTGCCTTCGGCGCCATAGTGACCGCCACCTCCGCCGTAGCCACCGTGTGATCCGGCACCTTGTAAAATCACCATGTCGACCTCCTCCTTTGCGCCTGCAAGGTTCTGTGCTGGGCCTTGAATGGAGATGGTGCGCACTGGCGGGTTCGAGCCCTGGTCTGCAACCTGAGGAATCTGAATACGAACTGCATGGCGATCCTGAATGCCCTTGATGGTTTCTCCACGCTTGCCAATAATGACACCCACACGATCGTTGGGTACTTGCATGTAAATCGTTTGGCCTGAGGCCATGCCGTAGCCGTGGTGCTGTCCTGGTTGCTCGCTAACCATCGACTGAATCTCGAATTTGGCCGCCTCCTTCGCCTCCATCGTGCCGCGAATAGTGATCAGTCGCATCTCTGGGTGGCTCGGGTCTGGTGTCTGCGGGATGGTCACGCTCGTGCCAGTACGTTGCTGGATGGCCTTGATCGTACAGCCACCGCGACCGATAATCAATCCCACACGTTCGTTCGGCACTAAAATCTCCACCGAGTCGCTGCCGTCCGGGTTGATACCTCCGTAACGAGCCATGCGGTCACGATCGTCACGTTCACGGAATCCCCGGCCCCCTGGTTCTGTTGGCGCTCATCGATCAAGTTCTGAATCAGCTTCTGCGCCAGATCCAGCGCTTCCTGGTTGCCGTTGATGTTCACGAAGCGGTCGGGCGTGTGCGGAGCCCCTTCCTCTTCGCGGACGATCTGGATGTGAGCGCCACTCTTCATCTGCAAGTCGCGGATCGTCTCTCCGCCCCTGCCGATGATGTACCCGACCAACTCCCTCGGCACCTTCATGTCGTAAGACACCTGGCCATGACCTCCCGCGTGGTCTTCGCTTTTAATGGGACCACTGTAGTTCTCGTTTAGCGTGCCATTGAGCTCCGCCACCTTGCGCAGCTGCTCCTGCTTGAGCTTCATGGCTTGTTGCGGGTTGAAGAGGATGTCTTCCACTGCACTTTGAGCTTTCGCCACCGCCTCGTCCGTGTCGGCAGTGATCAGCACGTGCAGCTCTTCGTTCTCGTCCGGGTCGCCAGTGGGGTCTTTCGAGGACCCTTTGCCTCGAATCAAGATGCGAGCGCCCGACTCGTCCTCCATCCGCTTCTGGTTGGAGCCGCGAGGGCCGATCAAAAGACCTACAGATTGCAGTGAGCGGTTAATAATTTACTACAACGGAAAAGGGACAAGGAAACTTACCCATAAAGTTAATGTCGGGGTACTTGTCCACTGGGATGTACACTTTCTTGCGCTTCTTCTCGCCCATCCCGGGGCAGGTCGGGCGCCTCCATCCACTGCACATAGTCGCCATTTTATCAGAGAGTCTATCATCTAAAAGACAACAAGAATCAACGTACCATCGCCCTGTCCGCCATTAAACAAATATCAACAACCATAACCACGTTAGTCAGCTCGTTAAGCCTCTAATCCGCTGCCAGACGACGCCACGCACCTCCCAGCGGCTCTTGCGCTTGCCCAGCGCGTCTCCGCCGGGGATAGCCGCCGCCGCCAGTCTCGCGGCGATCTCTCTCGCGCGTGCCACCGGGTCCATACTGCCCTTGCGTCTACAAAGCCAAACTGGCGAGCCCACCAATCAGCACTAAAATAAATAAAATTCGCCCATTGGCCAAAACGTTTCTACGCTACGTCGCGTTTTACATTTCCTGCGGCGCCAATCACTTGCTATAGCCACCAATGGCGTCGCGCGTGCCGCTGCTGGTCAAGAGCAAAGGCCGCAAACCGTCACGCCTGCCGATCGCGCCGCGCGCCAAGCCGTCGAACAGTGCGTGGCTCGCCATAATCTGGAGTCTGGAGCCTATAACATTATGTATTGTGTCCTTACGTTCCACATTTTGTATTATTTTGTTACGCAAAAGCCCCAAGAGCCAAACGCCCAGAGGTGCAGACGCCCAAGAACGATGGAGCAGAAGTTGCTACTACGTCACAGGTGGGGAGAATGCTCATATTCTAACGCGTTATGCACAAAGTTTAATTTTTGTACCCACGTTGTCTTTAGGTGACGAAACCTGTTGAAAAGCAGGCGGAAGCGGTTAGATCTGCTGCCCCACTGGCCAAGAAGCATGCGCCAGTCGCCAAACAAGCCCCTCCTGCAGTCATGATCTCGGTGGCCAAGCCTACAGCAGTCAAACCCACCGTGACGGTCGTGACGAGCTCTCCTGTAGCGAGGACGGGTGGGATTTCTGCTGGCGGGTCGCTACTGTCGTCTTCTGCCGTTGCCAAACCGACGGCGCGCTCGCCCGTGGTGCTGCCGGTGCAGCGACGTCCCGAGAGACTGGCCAAGATCTCGTCCGCCGGACCAGTGTACCGGGCCAGTCCGCAGACGCGCCCCAGGAACGGGAGCATTGGCAGCTCGCCTGCTGCGAACCCGATGAAGCAGAGGCTAATGCGGAAGCTGGATATCAAGCCTCACCAGTCACCGCGGCGGGCGATGCAGCAGAAACAACAGGAAGCTCTACGCGAACCAGCGTCACCGTTGGTACTAGGAGGAAAGGCTACCGCTGACTCGGAAATTGTCATTCCGGAAGTACGGCTAGATACGCTGCAGTCGCGGCGTGAGATCACGGCCCAAGAGAGCACGGTTAAGTCGACGAAAAAACGACCGGTCCGAGCGAAGCGCCGAAAGATCAGTGAGACTGTGGAGGTGGAGACCACTAGCCCTACTGCAGAGACTACACCTCGACGTCGATCGGTAAGGCTGGCAGTTGACATGCTGGGTCGCTTCCTACGTATCACTAATAGTCTTGCCGTGTAGTTGAGGAGAAAAGCTAAGCGTAAGCAGACTTACCGCAAAGAGGACGGTAGCTCAGGAAGCGAGCCGGACGATGACCGCGATGAGGACGTGGACCCGAACGACCTGGATCTTCCTGAAGAAGAGGCCACCAACGTACGTATTTCGACGGATGTGTTGCGTACTTCTGTGTATTGAGGCTAATACTCTTGTTGTGATAGATCTACGTGCCAGCGCGCGAGCAAGCCACGATGTGGGCCAAGTCAGTTCTGCAGCAGCGCGAGGAGGATGACAATGCCACTGAAGGCGGTGACAACTCTCGGGCGTTAGTAGTACGCGAGAAAAGGCGACGCGATCCCCTCGGCGGCGGCGCAGCAACTCCGCGGCATCCTCGATCGTGTCGCTGATCGGACCTGCTGGGCCAAGTGCTCGCAGCAAGATTGAAGAGTTGATGAAGAAGGAGCCATCGCAGATGACGATGGGCGAGCTTGCGCTTACTGTGCCCAAGGGCAGACGTATGCAGCGTCATGAGCGCGAGGAAGCTATTCCCTCTGCAGATACGTCGGGCTCTTCAGGAGAAGGAACCTCGAGCCTCTTGAACATGAACGCACTGAACCGAGTACGGTCGCTGTCGGTGTCGTCCGAGTCTGCTGCGTTGGCTGGGTCGCTCGTGACGCCGCAGGTTCAGATTGTGGACGGTCAGATGGTCGTCATGGAGAGCACCATCAAGTTAGGTGACGAACGCACGGCCGATCTCATTGCTGGAGGCGACGACCACACTGGCTTGCCGCCTCGACACTCGGGCTCTCGCATCAACTACGCGCACCATAATACCCCAGGCAAGCGCTGGGGCAAGGAAGAAACCAAACAATTCTACTACTGCCTGAGCCAGGTAGGCCCCAACTTCTCCATGATGGCGACGCTGTTCCCAACGCGAAAGCGAAAGGAGCTTAAGAGCAAGTTCAAATACGAGGAGAAGAACCACGCCAAGCTGATCGAGATCGCGCTGCGTGCGTCGGCGGCGCCGTTAGACACAGAAATGGTAGACGTCATCTCTCAGATGGTCGACAAGGAAGCTGAGCGGAAGCTCAAGGCCCAGAAGAAGAAGCGCAGAGGCAGACTATCGTCCGTGGCCGAGTCGCTCAACGATGCTGACGAGACTGCTTCCGTGGTGTCGAGCTCTGTGGCTGCTTCACCCATGTCGTCGTCCCTGTTGACGCCCGTAACGCACGCGGAGGAGTTCGTGGAGGCCACGAATGACGAAGATCTGTTCCCGCCGACGAGGCGTGGCTCGTTCGACTTCAGCGGTTGATGGAGCTACTCAGTAGGAAGTGTGTGAGTAAAGTCTCGCTGTGACCCACCATACGATAAACAGACAACACCAACAACGTTTTGGATGCAACAGGTACATGAAGTAGTAGTTCATTTAGACGTAGGTATTAGTAGCAGACTCTTCACAGCAGAGCAGCGACGGTGACGGCAAGCAGACTGACGCCAGCGGCCACGGCCGTGCGAGAAGCATCGCTACTGCCTGAAGCAGAAGCACCGGCAGCGCTGCTCTCCTTTGTGGCCGAAGCAGTCGACTTGTCGCTGGGAGAACTGGAGCTGGCGTTGGTGCTTCCAACTGACGCCGAGGAGTCCGTCGAGGTTGCCGTGATGGATGAGCCCGCCGAGTTCAGGTAGCCGTCAGCACTGTCCATACCGGTGCCGGCACTGCCGGTGGAGGAAGTAACGCCGCCCATTCCGGGCATCGGCGCCGACGTGGTGGTGGTGGCGCCGTCCAACGTCATGTGAGATCCCGACTCGGTGCCGGTGGTGGTGACGCCGTTCTCGTTGCCAGCCACGACGCTGTCGCCGAGCGTCTGCGCGTCGAGTCCGTTGGCCATGACGACCACAGCGAGGAGAAGGAGCTGGGGCTTCATCTTTCAACGGAGACTTGTCTTTCGCGTGGGAATTCCGGGAATGAAGTGGATCGATCGCCGGGGCGTTAGTAGAAGAGAGGGCGTGCAACGCTGTACTTCACGATCGGTCGGTAGAAAACGGCTGTGGCAGCGTCTTTGATGGTGCTCTCGACCGAGAGCCTCAAGGCCATGGAGCTTTGAGATGGATCCAGGATGGCTGGCAAGTCGCCACCGAAGCTGCGCGTCAGTTTAGCTCCATCGATCCACAAAACGCCAAGCTCAGGTGGTGCCGGAGAAGCATAGGAACTGCTAACCTGCGCCGAACCATCCCATGGATAAAGACTCGGTCCAGGATCCGGAGGATGGGAGGTAAAGTACTATTCGCGCACCGCTTGTGGTGCCGCCGCTGCCAACTCAAAGCAAAAGTGCTCATGTGTAGACGAAGGCATGCATCGACTTTCATTGACGTTCACCTTTTTGCTGTTCGTCGATCTCTATAACTTATGCATCTACAGGAAGTAGGCGCCGATAACGGCGACGGCGAGCGACGCTGCGCCAACAGTGTTAGCAATCGACGCAGCGCTCGAGCCCGAAGCAGATGCTGAAGCAGCAGACGCGGCCGAGGCCGCGCTGGCTGCAGTCGATCCGGTCGCTGACGACGTCGTCGAGGTCGACGGCACCGTCACGGTCGCCGTTGAGCTGCCGGTGCCGGCGGTGGAGCCAACCGTAGTCTCCGTAGCACCGGAACCGACGGCGGCAGTGGTGGTGGCAGCCGAGCCCGAAGCCGACGGGCAGCGCGGTGGCACGTAGTCGATCAGGTCCGCCAGCAGGTTGATGTGGTCGCCGACGGGGAGCGTGCACTCGGTCAGGCCCATCTTCTTGGCGTCGGCCAGCAGACCGAGGCAGGCGCTGGATGCACACATCTTGTCGATGATGTCCTGGGTCGGGATCGACGCGGCCGTGAAGACGTAGCCCGAGTCGGTGGAGCACTGCTGGATGTACTGGTCCGTGAGCAGGGACGTCAGCACGGACGAGTCGCACGTGGCGGCGGTAGCAGAGTTGGCTAGCACGGCGACGGCAGCAACGGCGGCGAAAGACTTCATCTCGGAGGACTTGGAAGGCAGGCTTGAGCGCTGGAGGAGGCGAATTCGAGAATGAAATACCAACTGCAGACAAAAGTCCTCAGCCAGCAGAGGGGCTTATGCAACTTGCACGTTCCTCGGCCCCTGCTCACAGAGTCGGGCGGCGGGAAGCGATTACAGACAGATTGGGTGACCCAGGTGAGCAAAACACCGGCTCAATGCGTTTCCAAGTGTCCAGGCGTGAGATCAGTGGCGGCGACGGTCAAACGGAGGGCATTCATGGCAAAAGCAATCGACGACGACGTCAATAACGTCTATCGTGTCCATGCGGCACTCTTGCTTACCAAATCGAAGAGGGACGGCGGAGTCGACCTTGGCTTTGCGTGAATTTCTGTCCGAATGCTTGATGGGCTGATGGCAATTACTTGCGGCCAAGGCCTGCTCTCTCGGAAACAACTGGCCCATGTTGCACTTGCAGTCACTGAAGCATCAAGGATGTAGTTCCCTCCAGGCCGTAGACGAAACAAAACGGACTTGAGAACGTTCATCACTCGATCCAAGCGAACAGGAAGGAAAAGTCGGCGGCTAAAGTCCAAACAAACAATACGTACTGCAAGCTAAAGAACACGGCAATCTACTTTTTTAATCGCACCGAAGTGAGCAACGCGGTAGGCCAGCATCATGATGGTCCACAAAGAAACTTGCACTTTACGTGGGACACCTGTGCCTCCAGTACGAACGCGAGGTAGTAGAACGCTGGTATACCGCAATTCCTCTGTAGAACCACTGCGAGAACTGCAAACGACATCAACTCCAACATCGCATAGAGGGAAATACTCTGAACCATGTCGCCAACATGTTCTCGAGTCACGCCATGCATCTCTTCGTGATACTCGGCACTTGGGATGTGAACCATCGCGAATACGAAGCTCGCTTAGAGAATTGGGATGACCGTCTCCAAGTGCTCGGTCATTCGGTAGTGAAAAGTACTTCCAGGGCTTCGTGAAGAGTACGCATGCTGTTAACAACAGGGTGGCTCATTGAGCCCGTCGCCCTATTGGTTCCAGAGCCGTATAACCGTCTCCTTGTTGAGCAGTCGGATATCCTCCGACTCATAGATCGTCGGCCGAAGCTGACAACGCTATCGCCGGAACTCGACTGCGACTCGAAAAGACTTTGTCAAGTCGAGATATAATGTGTTCCGTTCGTTGGTGCAGGTCGTGCAGCTCAATTGCCGCCTGCAGCAAGTCAAAGCTCATAATCACCATCACTGACGAAATCGACGTCACATTTTGGATGCAGGTGGCCAAATACAGCGAGTCGTAGAAGTCGATCGTAAAGAGCACACCTTCGGGCTCCAGATCTTCTTGGTCTGAAAAGGTGCTCACGAAGTTGCTTTTGAAGCCGAGTTTGATGACAGGAAGCACGGTATATGCACTTGGTATGCACACAGGCTCGAAACAGCACCTGGTACATTGGATGAATCACTGTCATCGCCGACTGTACTGCTGCAAACTTGTTAAAGCTAAGCGGTTGACCTCGCTTCTTTGCGATATCGTGTAAGGTTGACGTTCCGACAGAATTCTACAACCATGAGATATCGACATGGTCAGAACCAAGTGGAATCCCAATAGTTTGCATAAATCTGCAAGCGCCATGGCCCCTTCGACGGTGCCAAACATGACAAGGTAACAGAAGGCCATGAGCTGCAATGCTGAGAGCTTGGCGCCGTCCACCATCGCCCCAAAATGTTCCATCGCTCCATAAGCGGCAGTCGCTGACAAAAAGCGAATCGAACCCAGAAGCCATACTAATTCATATCCCAACCGTGTGCTGGATCCAGAAAGGGAACGCTCTCCTAAGACAGTACGATCGCAATGACTGGGACTGGTTACAAGCGCTACTCGGAGCAGAGACGTCTGCTCGATGTACTCGTCCAACGCCAGCATTCGCTCGATGGAGAATCTGCCTCCATAGTTGGTGATCTGCATGGCGAGCCAAGCCATGGACACGTTCGCAGCAGTTGTGGGGACACGTGCAGTAGTCGACGACTTGGTCACTGGAATCACGAAGGAAGCATCCGAAGGACCCAAATTCTATGCGTTATTACCCTCAAGAGAGCCGTGCGTGTTCCGTCAGCCGACAACTTAAGATCCCACAATTATTCATGTACAACAGCACACGAACACTTGAGCACGCGGAGATTGTGTCTAGATTAGACGACAAACACAACATGCAAGAAGACTGCAGTCTTCATCTCGACTTGATCCTACAGTGTACAGCTTCAAAACATTCAACACCGCTTGAGCGATGCGATTCTCCCTCCAGGAATTCCAACTTGTAACAGCACAAATTCCATCGCCAAAGCCTCCGCAGTAATTACTTCTGCTTGTACTCCACGAAAGCAGCCACTTTTTCCGCCTGCAACGCCTCGGACGGCAGCAGGAACGTCAAGATGAGCAGCAGCATCTCAACGGGCAGTTTGGCCCACGGGTTCTTGGCGATGTAGCTCCAGTCGCGACGACTAAAGCGCCGCATGTGCCACACGAGTCTCCACAGCGACGACGACCGCTCCTGCTTCATCAGAAACTCCCAGTTCCGGACGATCAGAATGTCCCGCAGTTGTGGCAGGAGATCCACCAGGTACTCGCTGGCCATGCGTCGAATCTCGGGCGACACCTCCACCTTCCTTCCCGAGTGTTTGAGCTTGTAGAGCGCGTACCAAACTGCTTGCGGGGTCTCTTTGGGGTTCACCTCGTAGATCGCTTCCACGATGCGAGGCGTATCACACCGCACGGCCATACCCACGCACGTGTAGACGTTGAAGAACCTTTTGACCCGCACCACGCGCTGCTCCCAGCGGGTGTTGGCGTTGAGGTGGGCGGCGGCTCCTGGCTGCAAGTCCCGCGCCACTCGTTTGTTGGCCAGCAACTGCAGCACGCACTGTTCGTTCTTGGACTCGATGGCGAACTCAAGCACCTCCAACGGCGAGTGGCGGCACAGCAGGTCGTGGCTCCAGACCGGGTCGTCGTCGCCCAAGAGACACGACGCCAACTGGCCGTGGCCGGCGCGGACCGCGATCTCGATGGCGTCGCGGCCGTCCGCGTCCCGCCGGGACATGGGCACCACCACCTTGAGGCTCGTCTTCCGAGCGTATTTGACCAGGCGGAGCAGCACCGACGGGTGCACGCCGTTGTGGCAGGCGTCCATGATGACGTGCCGGTTGTCGGCGCTTTTGGCCCAGAAGTTGGTGTTGTGGTTGTGGTAGACAAAGTCAACGAGTTTGAGCGCCAGCTTGGGCGACGGCAGCGCCGCCACCGCCATGAGCACGGTGCGGCCGCCGGCCAGACGCGCGTCCGGGTCCTGGGGCCAGGCCGTGTCGGGCGGCAGCAGCGAGAGCACGCTCGCGACGAGCTCGGCTTTCCGCATGATGTACGACGGTTCGTATCGGAGACTGCGGATTCCAGAGTGACACATTGGAGAACAAGGCTCTTCCTTTCGTGGCTTCACGGGGAGATTAACTCGGGAGTGCTAAACGATCAGGACATCACGCTGACGTGCAGGAAGCCCCTGTGAACACCAATGACGAGTGCCTCATGAACAGCACAGTCTGCAGCTCAGAGGGCGAGGAGATGGCGAAAGCTTTGTATATCAAAAGTCCTTCTCGAGGCAGCTCTGCGTGCTGGTGATACGCTTTGTCGAGTTCATTCGCTTCTCCCATGGCAAGTTTCAAGGCCCAGCAGACCCAGCAGCACGATCCATGAGAACTCGCGTGGTGGCACCAATCTGCACGGCCCCGTGGACTTCAGACGTGACAATCGCCTTTCCTCACCAAAGCAGGAAACAAGAAGCTGCGCCTGTGCGGTATCAAGGAAGAAAGTGTTCAAGGAAGGAGGTCTATTGATCTCGTTTCACCTGGACTTGCAGGCATAGATGTTTTAACTAGCAGCTCGGGCATCCCTATAACTTACTCTCTCCAGTCTACAGGAAGTAGGCCACGGCGACCGCAGCAAGCGAGGCAACGCCAAAAGCACGCGTGACAGTGGACGCATCGCTCGATCCCGACGAGGCGGCCGAAGTGTCCGCCGCGGCCGACTTGGAGGTCGTGGAGGTCGTCGGCGTCTCGCTGGATGATGTGCCGGACGATGCAGTTGACGACGCTGAACTCGTCGGGGCCGTCACGGTATTGGAACCGCCGGTTGTGCTGGCCGCAGTTGACCCCACGGTTGCCCCCGCCGCCGTGGAGCCCGCCGTCGTCGTTCCCGTGGTCGCAGACCCGGTGGAGGCGACACTGGCAGAACCTGACGCGGACGGGCAGCGCGGCGGCACGTAGTCGATCAGGTCGGCCAGCAGTTCAATGTTGTCGCCGACGGGCAGCGTGCACTCGGTCAAGTTCATGGCCTGGGCGTCGGCCAGCAGGTTCCGGCACGCACTGGACGCGCACATCTTGTCGATGATGTCCTGGGTCGGGATCGATGCGGCCGTGAAGACGTAGCCCGAGTCGGTGGAGCACTGGTCGATGTACTGGTCCGTGAGCAGCGCCGACAACACTGATGAGCTGCACGTGGCGGCGGTAGCAGAGCTGGTCAGCACGGCGACGGTGGCGATGGCGAAGAAGGTCTTCATGGTGGTGGTGATTTTTGGCGAGAAGGTCTTCCGTCTTCGGAGGCGAATTGCAGAATGGTCCGAGCGCTCGGCGGTCGTGAGAAGCGCACACGTCCGCATTGCCGCGGTGGATGTCGTGCAGTGGATGATGCATGTTGCAGTGACATACACGCGGGAAGCGGTGACACGCCTTGACTACGATAGTGGGAGGCGCCGGCATGGCATTCGAACACCTTCTCGAAAATCTCAGCGGTCTCAAGGCGGTCTTTCATCGCACGGCAGCGGAATCGGCCGCACGATCCGGTGATCACCGCGGCGAGGTGACCAAGGTGATCGAGGCCAATTCTCCATGCAGGTGACCAAGAAAACAAGACGGTCTGAGTTCTGGCTCGAGAAGTGACTTCTTGCAGGCAACTTCAAGATGCGCATCATCTTGCTGTCGACTTCTCGGAACCCTCACTGCTGTGGATGATCACCCTCGCCACGCACATGGAGAAATTCTGACATCGAGGCGCATGATCGTCTCGGTGGAGACGGCAACACAAAGCCTTCCGGAGCAAGCTCGTCGCCGCATACAGTTTTGCTGCAGCGACGGAATGCCATCCCACGGACGATCTGTGTGGCATGCACAACGACGCTGCAGTCGTTTCCTCGGAGGCTTCCTGAGTCGGCTAGCAGCGGAAACGGCGCAAGAGCGGTAGGATAGTGCTGGGAGTACGGCGATGTTTGGTGTTCAAGGCGACCGAGCATTTCGTGTTCTGAATTTGCCCCGCCATCGTGATGACAATGGCGTTTTTGGCCCTCTGCTTGGGGATGCAGCGCGAATGCCGGGTCCCATTGAGACTGGATTGCGTTGTTGGAATGTCCTGCCCGTTGTTGTGGATCATTGCGGCTGGGTACTTTGCCTCTGGGAAGAAGAACTCGCCGTCGTACCGGATGGAAGCCTGGAGACGAGGGTAAACATACAAGCATGAAAGCTCATGAAACTTGTGAGTTGCAGCATGTGCATGGCAAGCCCCACATAATCATCATTATCCCCGTAATCCCCAGGGCATCATGGAGATAGCTGCTCAGCGAGTCAATGTTGGGCTCTCATTTCTCCAAGTTCTTCCCAGCAAAACATCGATGCGTTTCCACTTTGCGTTCGTGGTCACCACGGCGATTCGTTTCAGCGTTTCATCTGCTGATGAAGGTGTGGCGGCCAAACCAATCCTCAGGACCACCACCAATCCTGGAAACCCCTCGAGACAGCTAGCCGAGACATCTCCGGCGGATGAGGGAGGAAATTGAATTGATGAACTGTTTAGCGGATTTCTCGTCTTAAGGTGATAAGCTATCTATCCGTGAGAGTTACGTTCGTGTCGTCCACATGTGGTGCATCGGTTCCGGGATATTATTTTCTGGCGGATCAAACCCAAGTTTTTGCAGCACGCGGACCACAGTAGCGCGGTTGCAATGAAGCTCATGTGCGTGTTGGTGGAGGAATTGGTAGTGCATCTTGAACGAGTTCAGCAGATTGAGAATATTTGGCACTTCAGCTGTTGTTTCCTGGAAATGAATATCGTTCCTGAGCCGCCATGTTGCGTGAGATACTATCGCTGTGTAGATCCTCCATAGAAGTATCAGTTCTTTGTGTTCACTTCTCTAGTTCCTACGGAGGTCTTGCAATCTTGGGAAGAGTAGCAACCTCCAGCTTAGGTCGACGCAAAGAACGTCGACCACCGGCTCCATAGTTCACTCCACATTGGTTCTAATGACGGGCACGTGAAAAACAGTGTTCTACCGTTTCGATCTCCTGGCATTCCGGACGAACGCAGTTTTTGGATTTAGTTCTCTGAGGAAGTATAGTCGTGAGCCGACTGTGAGGTCTCGAAGCACATTCGTACTATCACATCATGAATTACCGGCAGTAGATATCCACGTAGAGAAATCACACTGGACAAGGTTTCATGAATCCTTTGTCGAGGACACCCCAGGTCTTCCATCGGATGATGCATCAACTCCGGAACTTGCTGGAGAATCAACTTCCAGTCTTGCGATCGCAAATTTGGGAAGAATCGCGTAGTTGGTTCTGTTGGGAGACAGCTGCTTAGCTTGATTCCAAATATCGGTGGTGAATTCGTGTTTCTTACTTCCTGCATTCCTCCTTCGTCCGGATGCGGTAGTAAGCGCTGAAATAATCGGCTCATTTGATGGTAGAGCACGAGAATGTCATGCGGTAGCACTTTCGTCCCAAGTATTGGATGAATCTCGGAGCAGACGTCCGTGAAAAATGCCGTTGACGACGGCCAGCTAGTCGCGACCCAGAAAGTCGGCAAAACATAACTTTTTATGATTTACCAGTTCCCGACAGAGCGCCCGAAAGGCGTTTGACCCTGACCCCAGGGGCTTCGCCAGACTTGCTGGGCTACGCGTATCCAGTACCTGAAATTCAGCAACTTGCTCCACCAAATTTTTCCAGGGTCAATTGACACGATAGGGCAAAACCTCGAGTTAAACCAATTCAACGAACTGAAAAAATGCCTGGAGTTTCGGTGGGATTCTGCAGGCACGTACAGCAAGCTGGAGCCTGGAATTATTTTCACTTAGGCACACAACTCGTTTATAGAGACCCCAGCGGGCAAGAGTACTTTGCTGTTTGTGAATTGCTCGCATATGCTGCATTTATCAAGAGAACAGGACGAATCTTAGAGAAGTAGAGAAACGTATCAAACGTTGTTGTTTGGTACAAGTCTTTCGTGGAGTAATTCGGCAGTATGACCACCCCGCTCCCAGTCTACGCTGTGCCTTGGGAGTGTATTGACAAGACTCGAAGTTCACTTTGCCATCCCCGAACTCGCCAAAATCGATTGCCATGCATGGTTTTCTGCTCCTGATTGGCGCCAGCATCGTCCAGTTCGTCAAGAAGCTGCAGCATCTTCAGAAATTGCAGAACTACAAGTAGCTCAACCAGCTCAAGAAAATTATGCGGACAAAAAAATAAAGTGACTGCATAGCTATGTATTTGTGAGACGCCTCGGTATTCCTCGACCTCGCAACGCCAGCCTTACATATTCCCCACATGCTGCGGCTGCGTCGATTCCTTGATTTATTGCGTTCCCTTGGTATTATGCAATTTCTGCCGTCTTTGCAGCTTCTTGACGAATACGGCTGAAAACCACGTGGCTCTGAACCTCTTCTTTTTGCCCATTCTTGAAGGACTTTGGTCCGAAGTCTCGCGATGTTTTGGTTGCCTGGACTGAGTGCGGAAGGCATTCGATGAGAGGTAGAAAAATAGTGCTTTCCTCGCTCTTCGTCCGCTGAAGACGGCTTAGTTAGCCGTTTCGAGGGGCTATCGAGCTCGGTGTTGGTCCTGCGAGTCGTTTTGACCGTCGCATCTTCATCTGTCTTTCCTACGCGCTCTTCATCGGACGGTGTCGCTGCCCCACTGCCGCCGTAAAGCTGTCTAGCTGGGTAGTCGAGTTCGTAGTCAGTCCCCGCAGCGTTTTCGTCATCACAGATTCATCGGCAGCGGAGACAGCGACAAAGATGGTCGAAATGACGAGGAAGACGAAATTGACTCGCATGGCGGTTGGGCTTGATGTCGGGAAAGTTGAAATGAACGGCTGGAAGGTATTGTGTTCGGGTGAACGGGGGCAAAAAGAAGAAACGATTCACCCGTATTCTTGATGATGAATTGTCGTGTTTACGGGGTGCTCGAGCGAACGTGATCAACATTAACCCCTGACCAGTCCCACAGCTTTAGCTCTTCACGACATTTCGACGAGTTTTCAGATGCTTGGGCTACCTCATTACTGCGCTCCGTAGTTGGTGCTGTGACCCCATTGAACGAGGAGCGAAAATGGCACAATGGTTTTTACCTAGCAGAGTAATACGGTCTGTTCACGACCGCACACGTTCGTCAAAAAGCTACAAGCTGCAAAAGGTGAAACAATCACAGCTAAGAAGACGACCATGATCATGGCAGTCTACACCTGTGGATGCGTTGTTGCCGAGTTTCTCGATACGTAAAAGTATGGGATCAGCTATGAGAGTAGATTACCTGTTTCACGTTATCGCTTCAGGAACAGTGTAACCAAATGCTAGTGCCCGGCCCGTATGTTGCTTTCCTTCTCCATCCTCGCGATTTACCGCACTCGCAAAGTGGACTGCAGCTACAATATGTCTCGTCCTAACGTCCTCCTTGTTGCGACCGTCGCCCTTCTCTCTCTCGGCAGTGTTCTTTCGGTATCGGCTCGTACGGATCGCACTAACGGCAACCTGCTGCGAGGCGTTGAAAGTTCTGCGGACATGGCCGAAGAGAGAGGCTTCAAGTCGGCCTTGTTGTCGCTCTAAATCTTTGAGCAACCTGGCTGGTGCGCAGCTTAGAGCCCACCCAAACTACTCCTACTTACCAACGTTCGTGAAGAAGACCGAAGAGTTCCGACTACTGAACTGGTTGCATACTACCTACACGACGACGTGCGAGGTGTGGGTGGTGTTGGGGCTCAACGGCGTCGCGGGCGCGCGATTACGCCACAGCAAGGAGTGTGGCATGTACAAGAAGTCCAAGGCGATGTCCAACGAGCACATCAACACGTTGTCCCAGTCGGGCTAGCACCTTCCGACGACCATCAACAAGTCCAATACAACAATGTCGGTGTGGATAGTTGTGAACAGAGACCGTCACTACGTCAAGGAGGCACTGTCGAGGCGAACTACTCCGAGCAAAGGTTCCAGTCGAGGACATGTATTACCAATTCTACCTCAGCAAGTTGAAGAAGAAGGCCGCTGCAAGATCTGCTGCAACCTGAAAGCAGCTCACCGGTGAAACGTGTTCGAGCATACATCCAGTTCGGTATTCGTCGTGTTGTCCACGCACCCTAGCCGAAGAAAGAGTTGATACAAAAACTTCACGCAATCCCCGATCACGTACGGGAATCACGATGCTCAATGCATTCTGACATCTCGTCGGATAGTTTCTCATGACATGCTTCAGAATCGTGGAGAACACTTTGTAGTGAACACGCTGTACAAATTGCACCAAGCCATCGCCCCCGCCTCGCAGGAAAGCTGTACAGTATCCACATCTGTAGCGTATACGTGTACGCGGTAACAGCGTACGTCTATTATACTTTTCGTCACCAGCAAGCGATTTTCTACTTGTATGTGAGAACAAAAGCTGTGCTGCCCACCATACGATGATGGCTAACCGGGTCGGCTCTAAGCGCTAACGTTCAATGATTGACAGCTCAATTCGAGGCGTTCACTTTCCAACCTTCCGTCAGGCGCACAAGTAACTTCGTACAGCAGCAGCAGCCATGCGCTTCAGCTTCGTCTTCCTGTTGGTTGCCATCGCCGTCCTCTTCGCGGTGTCATCCGCTAACGAATTTGTCAAGACCAAAACGATGTTACGGAACAACCCCGAAGCTGAAACCCTGTCGAGACGGCTAGGACGAGGACCCAGTCCTGGAATGCGCAACATCGCGAAATTTCGAGAGCAGATCATGCGTGGCTGGGAGGAGAACAAGAAGAAACTCGTGACCGCCGGATTCTCGGCTATGTTCATCACGAAGCTGAAGCGGTTGCAGAAGAACGGGAAGGCCAAGGAGGCCGGCCAACCCCAAAATTGACGCGTTCAGGGCATATCACAGGCTAAGTAGGCGCGCAAGGAATAGGGAGGGGGGTCTCACATTCAAACTTCGTACTTACATTAACAAAAAAACTATACTACCTCGGGAGGAAGCCCCCCCACCTCTATGCAGAAGAAGGAGAAGACGGCGCGCGCTATGGCGACAGCTTCGCCGTATTTACCCCTCCACCGCGCTCGAATGTATTAATGTACACGTTCCTCTTCCCTTCTGAATACATAGCATAGACTGATTCGGTGTAGATATCGCTACAACACGTGCCAGCGTTGCTTTTCCATTGATGCGTGTAGCTGCTCTAGAATACCCCCATGTTGCGCTCCTACGTTCATATAAATTGCACCGAAGGCGCCCAGGCTGAAGTGTTTGCTCGTGCCTACATGTACATGCTCGCGCGGGCGGCAGGGACGCTATCAGGGCCGAGATTCGCCTTCCACGGCGGAGTATGCGCACCGGTAGCATTGGTCATGTTCTCGGCGTCGAACTTGAGAGTGAGCAGAAATTTTCCCAAAAGGTAATCCCAAAAGTAAGCACTGTTTTTGCCAGGTTCGACCCCCTAAATACACGCTTTGTTTGTTGACGACCATGGAAGCGTTGCGTGAGATGCATTTGATGTACAGGTAAAAGGGATTCTCATCGGTAGTTGTCGAGCTTGTCCAACGTGTTCAACGTGTTGGCCACTGCCGATTACGAGTGTCGGAAAGTTTTCCTGGCCGCTGCGAAGTACTAGAATCCTCTCAACGTTCGGACAGATCACGCTGCGATATCCCAGCAGGCGTACGCAAACGATGACGACCGCTGGCGTCGATCGGTCCATACCGAGTCGGTCCGCTGCAGACTTACAGCACGAGATAGCTATCTTGTTGACTACAAGCTGCCGTGGAAGCGCATTCCGCGCTCACTCAAGAGGAGAAAACCCACGACCTTATCCAATATATGCGCATTAATTTCGTCCTGCTCATTGCTTCGGTCGTCTTGCTGGTACTTTCATCTGCTTGCTGCGTTGGCAACGAGCAAGTCGGCTCTCAGAACCGGCGCCGAGCCTAAACAATCGAGACGACTTGACAGTGCGCCGCCAACGGCCGCAGAGAGAAGACTAGTTTACTGTTTTGATGATCACATCGGAGAATGTGGATAAACTCCACGAAGCAATGCTTGCTTTTTTGCTCGCGAGAATGTTTGGCCATGCTGGGAAGCATTCCCTGTCAGGCGATATTGTATGACACTCGAGTGCCAGCGAAGCGATGTACTAACCGTCCTAGACACTGGAGGGATCTGCTTGTGATGCCGCAAGTCGACGACCAGAAGAAGAAGGATGCACGCTTCAGTACACTCGCACTTCGACGCCAACAGATTGCCAGGCGCAACAGCAAACAAATCCCAATGATCATCGTTGAGAGTCCCAACTTGGGATCGGCTCGACAGCGCCTTAGTGCAAATGACTTGACGCAGAGTGGCTTTTACTCATTTCTCGACTCGCCACCACTCGCTGAAGAAGAGGACCTTATCAAGTGTCATGCGCGTCAATTTCGTCGTTCTACTCGCTTCAGCCGTCTTCTTCGCGCTCTCACAAGCCGACGCCTCAATGGCGACGAAGACGTCTTTGCGGACCGACACTGAGCCGGATAACTCGAGATTGCTCGTCCAGGACAGCGAGGCACTTCCTTCCAGCCAAGAAAGAAGACTCAAGCTGAGCCCCGGCGCTAGAGCTACTGCAAAGTTGCGGACCGAGATCATCAAGGGCTGGGATTACCAGAGAAAGGTTGCGACGGCTGGGTGGTCGGTCACCTTCGTCAAGAAGCTGAAGAGACTTCGGAACATGAGGAAAGCCAACGAAGCCAAGCAAACCAAGAAGCTGACCCGGTCGGCACATATCACCGACGCCTAAGTATTTCGGCTGATTAATGCTTAATGACATAACACGACTCTGTAATGAATGACGTTGCTTACTGCCTGGTTTCCGGTAGCGTTCGAACGATGCAGTATTCCATTGTGGACTTGGCGCTACTTTGCGCACTTTGGCGCTGATTCAATAATGCGCAACAATTCATGAACGACCAGGGAGCTCAACACTTTTAACAAGGCAACATTTTGCGTGGGGATATTGGGATAAAGCGTTAATCTTAACTTCTCAACTTGCGAAAATGTACAGCGAACCGTGTTGGTGGATATTCGCTAGAAGCAGACAGATACCAGCAGGCAAGGCGGAGATTCCTACAGACGATGGGATCAGCTTGCATGTAAACAACATGGAGCCGCATATTACCAGGATATGCCTCAGTTCTGGTACGCTGCGGACACCATTCAGTCGACACATTTCACGTTTCACCTCCACTTGATCAAGGCAAGGAAAACCCACGACTGTCATGCGCATCACCCCGTCTTTGTTATTGCTACGGCCATCTTCATCGCGCTTTCATCGGCTCAAGTCTCTGCGGAAATCAAGAAGACCCCGAGACAATTCGGCAGCGACAATGAGGCGCCAACTACGAATCAAGGGAGGCGACTTAAGTGGAGCCCAGGAGGTCAAAGCATCATAGACCGACAAAACAGCATCTTTCGAGGCTGGAACCTCGACAAGTTCGTACAAGCTGGATATTCGGCCAAATTCATCAAGACGCTGCAAAGATTAGAGCGGGCCAAGAAGGCGAAGGGAGCCAAGCAGCTCAAGAAGCTGACGCGGGCAGCGCATGTCACCGACAACTAGGGGTTTCTTGGTGTTCGCGGAAATACACGTGTTCATTTTGCACTGCTTCTGTGTCTTCATCTTCTACTTACAAGAAACAGGAAGCGACGAGGGCGATGCTAACCGCAGTGGAGCCAACAGCGCCTGTTAGCGACACTGCACCGCTCGACCCACTCGAGGATGAAGCTGATGCGGCCGAAGCCGACGTGGTGGTGTCGATCGTATCTGAGGTTGTCGTGTCCGTCGTGGAGCTTGACGTGCTCAAGGATGCCGCAGTGGTGTCCGTGGAACCGGTGGAACTGGTAGTGATGGTGGTGGTGTCCGTGGCGGTGCTTGAACTCGAAACGGTGCCGACTGTCGTCAAATTGGCCGTGTCGGAACTAGAAGTGGCTCCGACCGTCGTCGTCTCCACGCTGGACGAGCTGCTAGCGGCATACGCGCTGGTGATTTCGATGTCGGTGGTAGCGCTGGCAGCGGAAACGGTGCCGGTAGTAGTACTGGCAGTGGTGGCGGCGACCAAAGTGTCGTCCACCTCGACGGTGTTGCTCGAAGCAACAGAGGCGACCTCTTGAGCGCACACGGCGCTGGTGGCAAGTGCTGCGGCAATAACGGCACGGAAAAGCTGCATGGCGGTCTTCTTGGTGAAAGGGTGGCTGTACTTCAGGTGCGAGTCTCGAGTCGAATTGCCGAATGACTCGATGCTTGCGACTAGCAAATGTGAGGACGACCGAGCGACTTGGGCCGAGGAGCCTTACAGAGCGGACAGATCATCTCATGAGCGTACTGGGCACGTAGTATACAGAGTTGTGGCCGCTCGAGTGCACGAGGATAACCCCGGAATGATCATGGCGAGAATCCACTCGGTTGGTGTCCACCACTATCGGTCACGCCGCCGCTGAAAAACTCACGCCAACCGTGAAGCAAAAAAGCAACAAGCGACAACACTATCATGAACACCGGCAACTGCATACAAACACGACTTCCGTAAATAGCGAGCGCTACGTCCGAGTGAGCAACCGGCACAGACATCGATGCTTTCTACAAGAAGCATGAGACGACGAGCACGACCCCGTCGCTGCGACGCCAAACGTCGAGGCTACAGCCGAACCACCGCTCGACCCATGGGACTTAGAAGCAGACGCTGCCGACGCCTCCTTCGAGCTCGAACTGGTCGACGACTTGGAGGTGGCCGCGGAGGATCCTGTGGAGCTGGCGCCGACCGACGCAACGGCACTCGCGCTCGAGTCACCGACCGTCGTGTTGGCGAGCGAGGCGCTGGAGTCGAGCGACCCGACCGTCACGTCCGTCGTGGACGACGCGCTGGAGTCGGAAATCGAGATACCGGAGCCGGCGCTGCCAGCGTCGAGACTTCCGATGTCGCTGAAGGTGGTGGTGTCCTCGAGAGCCGAGTTAGCGCTGTTGGCGGCGGAGCTTCCGCTGCCGATCAAACTCGGGGGATGTTGGAGGAACCGCTGCCGAACGAACCGATGGCGCTGGAGCCGGTGCCGAGCAGGAGGTCGTCGGTGTCGACGGTGTTGGACGCGGTGGTAGAGGCGTCCGGGGACACGGTGGCGGCGTCCTGCGCGCGAACGGCAGCGATGACGAGAGCTACGGCGATGGCGGCGCGGAAAACCTGCATATCTGTGGCGGTGTCTTCTTCTAGCTGAAGAGCGTTCTACTTCAAGCGCTGCGGTGCCTCGAGTCCAATTCGCGAATGTCAAAGAGCCGAGCAGAAGTGCGACTACGATCGAGCGACTGCTTCAGGAGCAAATGGAGTCGGCACCACCCTGCAGTGCCGGCACGTGGAGAACAGCAAACGTCGGAAGTCCGCGTTCTGCACTAGCTCGCGAGATTTCACCGCGAGGCATTACAAACGCCGAAGCCACCGCGGCTTGAGCTCTTCGGCTGGCCGTTTGATCTCTGCGGGGATCTGGCCAACAGCGACAGTAATGCCAGTGTTAATGGTGAGTTTTCTGAGAGCTCGTGCAGCGGCGTTGAGAAGCTCGAGGAAATCCCTGTGCCTGGTGTTGCCGCTGCTGACACCCGAAGAGCTCTGCAATTCAGCAACAGAGCGAGTCGAACACATCAGTTGGGACCGACATAGAGTCTCCGTCCGCAACAATCTACCTAGTTCACCGAAATCGACAGCACGAACAGCAACGTCGTGCTCTTCTTGCTCTTCATCATGTTGCTGTTCTTGCCAGGTTTTCTTGCCCATTTCGCTACCCATTTCGAAGTGGTTTTTTTCTGTGACAATGCATTGGACTTGCGTTCACTATGGCAACCCAAAAGCCAGGGCCGACATAGGCTTCATACCAACAACAGCAGAGCTAGGAAGAGGCTGTGCCCGACCGTGGTCAATCGCCTTCTCTCCGCCCGGGAGTCCACAGAGACACAGAGACTGCCATGCCCCGTGACGACCGCAGCGACCGCAACTACCGCGAGATGGACGCCCAGCAGCAGTTCGACCGCCGCCGCGCGGACGACCAGGCGCGGCAGGACGCCATGCTGGACCAGATCCACGGCGGCGTGGTGGGGCTCAAGAACCAGGCGCACGCCATCAATGGCGAGGTGGTGGAGCAGAACATCATGATCGACGACATTGGCAACGTGCGTACAGAGGACCCATTGTTGTATACTGGACAGCTACTAGGTCCTGACGTTCTTTGATATGCTGTAGCGGATGGACAACGCGACGCAGGACATCAATCGGGAAGAGCAGGCCGCACGGGAAGTGAACGCGCGCAAGAAGAAAGTCTGCAAGCTCTACGGCGTGATCGCCGTGCTCGTGGTGATCCTCATCATCGTGTTCGTGATCCCGTCACCCAACTAAACCGAAAAGCATTCCAACACTTGAGCTGCGTTCGTTCGGGAGGTTTTGGCTATTTCATCTTCTGCATCTTCGAGCGCCGATGGACCTGGGGAGATTGTACACTTTTAAATACACCAACAACGTCGAGCAACTCACTACGTTAACGTTTAAAATGACGGCACTTGACATCTACAATACTAGTGCGACTGCGGCGCCCGCAACAACAGCAATACTAATCGTGATGGTGGACGCATCGGATGTCAACACCGCGCTCTCGGACGAGTCGTCTTCGTCGTCGTCGGGGGCATGGCCGAGGTTCCTCCAGCCGGAGACACCGTGCCGACCACGTCGCTCATCCCTCCGCTTCCTGTTGAGTTGGTGCCGCCGCCGCCGCCGCTGGTGCAGCCTGCCAGCAGCTCCGAGTTCGTCGGGATCTTCGTGGCGTCGGACGGATGGCTCACGCCGGAGGTGACGAGCCCGGCGGTGTTGCTGGTGGTCCACGTGCAGCACGGGTCGCCCAGCTCCTGGCCGTTGGTGTAGCCGTCGCCGTCCGTGTCTTCCTGGCACAGACTGGTGGTCCATGCGTTGCCAGCGGAGGCGAACGCCTTGCCAAAGTCGTTGACGCCTGTCTGGCCCGACGGGTCCAGGTGACCGATGTTGGGCGAGTCCGGTACGTTGCCGCCGTTCGGGATGAGCGCCACGTACTTGGCGTACCCCGCCACGCACGGAAGTACGGCCGCGATCGCTGCGAGAGTGACAGGTCGCATGTGTGGGGAATGTCTTGCCGGTCGCGAAATGGCAACGGCATGTCGGGCTGTCCGGAGCTGCACAGCGTGGAAGCTGCATCCGACGCTTTTACGGTGCCGAGAACCAGCTGGACGGGGTTAACGGTCAGATTATCCGCACGTTTTACGGGAATTCACTTGAGTGCTGTATAGGAAGGTGCTGTCCTATGTAAATTACAGCCAAGATGATACGTTTTAGACGATTCGCAAACACTGCGCTTGCAGCAGACGATCGGCGTCGTTTTCCGTTGGTGCTTGGACAAAGATGTCTTGCCTGCTGCGACCGGAAGACCCCTTCAGCCGGTTGCTGCTCGCCCGACTCACTTTAGGTCGGCGAGGAGAGAGGGCACTCCAGCGAGCATTCCAGCGAGCGATGTTGAACGGATTGTATATCGCAGTCCACCGATAGCGACGTACATCCCAGTGATAACCACCCACTCGCTTTTTGATGCGCAAGTAAAAACCAGATAGAGTAGTCCGAGCGCTCGTGTATGTCGTCGAAACTAGAAACAGCGAGAACGCTCGGATCCCCTTCTCGTTGGGAACTTCTTCCATCCTCTTCTCGACTACACCTTGAAACTCCCAGACCAATCGACCGTAGAACGACATGCCGTTCTCTTGAATGTGGTTCGTCCACGGAGTCCATTGCGAACTCCATTCGGCTTCACCTGGCGTGTCATCGGCACTCATCATTTGGAAACCATGATACCAAACATTTTTTTCAATGTATAGCACGCCTTTCAAGAGCGTGCTAGGTTTTTGGAGAAGGAAAAAGCTTACAAGGTCGTCCGAATGAAGACCGTTGAGCTTGCGTCGATGCAAGCGATCTCGCCCTTAATCTCTTTCCAGATAACCATCGATACACAGTACGTTTGGAGACATCAACAACTGCAGCAATCTGGTGAGTGAAAAACCGTGTAAACGTATGCGAGAGCATATCGTTCGCTCTTCGGGAAGATGCATAACAAATGTACATTAAAATTATACAGGTGGGGGTGGCATTTTCAGTGAAACCCGTGATGAAGGTCAATTTCTCTTCCTGCAACGCAATATGGCTTTCTTTTGTGCTTTTGTGTTTACGCTTTGTGTTTTCGCCTTGAGGTTATCGCTGCGGTGCTGCTACACTCAGTCGTGTTTGCTGTGGTCGAGGTCGGATGTGCCGCACGTTTGCTGGTACGACACAAACTGCTGCAAATCCACACTGCTGCTCCGTGTTCGAGAATTGTCGATTCCAGAACTCTCATCTCGTCTCACAGTGCATTGAGTTTATGTTGACGCGGTACGCAAGTCTTCTCTGCTCATTGACCTGCAATAAAACCAACAAGTTATGCTGAGCAACTCTCAAGTGATTCCGGTACATTGCGCCAAAGACTTTTTCCCGACGACCAGTCGTTTTGGAGGGGCTTTTTCGGCCGGTTTTCTTCATTCCGCAATTCACCATGCCGGGAAGAAAGCGATTCCCGCCAGACAAGACGTCCTTAATGGACGAAATACTTCCAATCAGAAAAGAGAGACCTCGAGCCAGGAGAGTATATCGAGCAAAACGCATTGCCGATAACAAGACCACGGATTGCGTCGCGGTGAAGACAACCACGAACACTTTACGCAAGCGAGGAGTAAGGTTTCTGCCTGGTAGAGCTTTACCATGGAAAGAAGTTCTCGCTGATATGAACCAGGGTGTACTGGAAGCCTACCTGCTGGCGAACGTAAACGTATTATGACTGCTTCAAGAAAAAGGAGATACCCAAATTGGACACAAACTTTTTCGGGGTTGTCTGTCTGCCGTGATGAGATTGATCATTGACCGGAAGGTCAAGGGCGAAGTCTGGGGTCTCTCAAAATTTACAACGCGAGTCGTTGCGCGTATTCTCCATGAGCTAATGGCGCGTTCATCAACCAAGGAAGGGTGCCACAATGCGGCGGTCCAGATGGCTACGATGACGAAGAACGCGCTATCCATAAACTTTTAAAGATTTTTCCACGAGTCCCCGAAGCGCACGTACACGATTGATGAGCAAAAGGCGTGCACTTTGCTACAAGGAATTCATGAGCCGTATGTTCCTCAGGGAACATCGTTCGACGCAATTGCTCAAGAATGGCGAGAGAAAATCCCTCGCAAAGACAATGGAGACTGACAGACGATGTTCATCGACTTGTCCCGCTTTACGAGTCTCGTTAGGAACTTCTATAGCTGATTTACACCGTTTGAAAATGGATACCGCTTCAGCATCTGTGACCTTTGCTGTCGAAAGTCCTCGAGCTTTTGCTGTTCTCTCAATCTTTTGCATCAAGAACTTCAAGTCACTGAGTCGTTTGCGTTGGTTGAGGGTATTTAAGTCGAAGGGCGCATGATCCGCAACGGGGGCAGCTTTTTCACGGAGTCGTCACAGCAACATTGGACCCAAGCTTGTTCTGGTGATCCGGACGGCAGGTCTACACCAAAAGGAAAGAGATGCATGGTGCCACCCCAGTTGTGAATCGGATAGATGTGATGTGGCGCTTGGGCTTCCTGGTGTTGCGCACGCGATACTCCCAAGTGAGTCAGACGGCTCCGCCCGGACGAGGGATTTATCTGGGTCCGTGACCTGGGGATTCTCCCACTGAAAAGTTCCTTATGGACCCTGTTCGGGACCGGGACAACCCTGGGCCGGTCAGTACCTTGAACTTGTGTACCCCCGTCGAAAACGATTGTTTTGATCAGGGACCGGTCACCGAGTTGTTCAAAGAACGTCTCGACCGGGTACTGGTGAGCTGCGGGTTGCAGTTATACACACAACGGTCCGGGATACTGTCTGGGTCCGGGACCGGGAATACGACGCATAATATTCACTCTGATCTTTCGGACGGAAGACTCCGGGGAGATGGCCCTAGTAATATGAAATGTGCAAACCCACACCCGGGCCGGCCAGACCGCTGCCGGGACACTCAAATATGAAATGCCTAACTCCTTGGGGGAATGTAGACAAAAAGAATGGAAATATTACCGGGATAGCCTTAAGCACAGCCCCTGCCCTCTGTGACCCTGGTCCCAGACGATCGCACTGAAGAGAACACTTGCGCGCCAGAGGGAAAAGGTAGACTGAATTGGTCGCCCCAGCCTTCGCCGGGGCGAGTAACGTTCCTATGAACTATACTTGATTTTACTATGGACCCAGTCCGGCCCTCGACGATGCCCCAACGCGATTCGGGTGCGTACATTGATCAACTTGACTTGGAAGCACTATGGCGCGTCGTACTTGACCGCGACCGAGAAGGGTCCGGATGGAAGGCGCTTCGTCCCGTCCCGGGAAGAAAGCAGTGTATCGTCTGGACTTGACTTGGCTTGGGTATAGAAGCCAGCGCAGATCCTGACCGGGGCCGCGAGATGGGACAGGTTGAGGTTCGGACCCGATGTGGTCCACATCACTGGCCCCGGAACCGATTGCGTCCTGGTCCCGGTCTGGTGTGGTCCACACCTATGGCCTGGATCAGGATGAGACGGGGCTGGCACGGGAGTTCCCGGCACTATGCCACATAGAGGCTAGGTTGCTCGAGCCTAACGCTGTCATTGACGTCACTGTCTCAGTTATCTACACAATTGTTGATGCATGCTGGCACTTGCATTTGAGCTGGTCGGATGAAGACGCTGAAGTACACCTTCCAGATGCTTCATAATCAATGCTGCCATTGAATTACAAGTTGGCACTTCAGTCGCAATTGCTCGATCTTCACGAATTGATTTCACACCCGGTATAAACGGCCATACAACTGCGACTCGGTGATATTTTGCATATCAACCCTTCGTAATTCTGCCGCCTCTTCCAACTCATTGCGGGCAGCTCGTATTTCACTTAAGATCATAACGTGTGGAGGAACTCCACTCGGCTGCATTTTTGAGTTTCGGTGTCTTTGAATACACGCGACCGTAGCTGATCGATCAAATGGTCATCTGCGAAGAGTGGGGATTGGAAGAGTGGGTGATCTTTCGATAATCGCTGGTGGAGAAAATCAATGTGGTAAACTAGAAAAGCCAACGCAAATTCGGCGACAAACTCGACCCCTTGGGAATATTGGGGAAGAAAATATGTATTTCTTTTTGGATTTGTCCATCGCGAACAGCAAATCGAGGTGGAGTGCAGCAAATTCGGGTTGCAATATTGGAAGTCCACTCACAGTACGACCGACAAACATGTCTCTAGCTGCATCGTGACGGAGATAGCGGTCTTGCACGCCTCCCAGCAACCGCCCTGCACGTAAATAAACGGCAACCGGCGGTGGACAAGCCATCGACCCTGACGAACAATATGTTGAAGCTCGTTTGTGTATTGAATGTGCGCTAATATCATCTGCAATCGCTCAATTTCTACAGTCACTTCTGGTCCTTTTAAGGCCCTGCCAAAGACATTTCTAAATTGCTCATATTCATCGTTACCGGGGAATTGATGAACATCATTATCGTCGATGCCGTAGGTAGCCCAGTATACACCTGTTGAATGTGCAATAATAGCGCGTTATAAACTCGATAACCAATTCCGCTGCCTTGTTCGCTCACCAAGTGTGAGTACAGGACAACTTCCAGGCGAAAGCGGATTCGCGTACACATGCCGCGGGTCTCGTGGCCGAGTTCCTCGCTGATCATTCTTCATATGGGCGAAATACACACAGAGAGCGTCATTTTGCCACTCGAGATGGCCATAGCAAATTGACACAGTATTCGCAGCTCGCGGCATTAAATTACATGACAGAATCATAAAGGTTTGTGCCAAAGTCATGTCCCGTGACGTGCACTTCAGCATCGCCAGCGCAACTTGCTTGCACAATCCAAAAGGCATTGAATTGAATCTCTTTCTCCTTTGATCGCTCCGTATCCCTGACTGATCATTGCAGCTACTTTGCGCTGGAACCCCTTAAAATGACAGCTTAATTTACGCTCCAACTCAAAAGACATCACGCAGTGATAATCTTGAAAGAGATTGCAAAAGGCAGACCGATGTCCAGCATAATTTGAGAAACTATGGTTTCTCCGTTGCTCTTCTTCATCGAAAACACCCACGTCATAAAATCCCGAGCCGTGATGCGAGTAAAGGTGAGCAGTGGGTTTTCAGGAGCGGTGCTTAAAGCAGCTTTAATATACTTTTTCTCTGCTACTCCGTGTTCATCGTATACAGCGAGTTAGCAAAAGTGTCAGTAACAAGTGTTCGATTAGTTTTCAGCATCCATTGCAAGAAGTGAATTGTTGAACTTTGTTAAGAAGGACGAGAACTTAATGAGATTGTGCTTGCACGGTCGCTCGTCACTTCTTCATCTAATAGCAGTAAGTCGTCGACTTCGATTGCCATTTTTCGTCAGGACGGAAGTCCCGAGAAAGCTGTTGTGTTTCATAACCACAGCACTATATATAAAAGGTTATATGTAGTGCGAAGAAGCACTAGTCACGAACTCCCGGACATTGTGCTTCGTAATAAAGCCGTACGCTGTCCGTCTGTGTGTCCGTGGTCTGTCCGTCCGTCATTTTACCGCCCCTTTGCCTGCATCCTACCTATCGTCATTAAATTATATGTTGCGTACGTGGCGAACCGTCTAGAACGTCATGGAACCTACGGTAGCGACTTCGTACTTTAGCGGGAGGCGGTACCTGGCCGACTTTCGAACGCACTTCTCAAGGGCAAGCAGCCGGACCAAGCGAGCGAGGAGCGCGGCGATTCCTGGGACGGGCAGCGAGCGGGGGACGGCGACAGGACAGGACTGTGTAAGTACATGGTATTGTACTAATAAAAACAAATTTGGACGTATCGAGAGTTCCTCCTGTTGGGATAACTGGTACCTTCAGGGCAGCCGAGGTGTATTTGTGTGGGATTAGGAGCGAGGGCTGGTCGCCTCTGTGGGGGTTAAAGGGGTCGTCCTTTAGGAGCTCGGGGTCCGTTGTAGTGGGTGCCACGCCACGACCATTTAGTCGAGAATGACCCCAATGAGCGCGTAGACGCCAGGCAGCCCCTCTGATACCGACAACATTTCTAAATGTATGTTTGCCAGATCTGGCAATGACTACATTTAGAACTGTAGGTTCCCATACTTTGCACCGCTAATTTCCAAAAACGACCAGTATCTTCGCGACGCTCCCTAGCTGAGCGGCGGGAACGGGGTCGCAAACTAAGGTTTTTCTAAAATCTTAATAAAGAAGTGTTTATAAACGCTTTATAGGAAGCCGAAAGGTCGCAACCGGCACCCGCCAACGTCTACAACGCTTAAGCTTACTCCGCCGCCACTAAAACCTTCGGGCCCGACGCTGAGGCACCCGTGTTAGCCCGCAAGCTTCGTGGGAAGTCTCATACCCAATCCGGGGTCAGGAGCAGCACAAACGACGATAAAAGCCGGCTTGGCCGAGCCGTCTGCCTCTCCTCGGGGCTTGAACCCAGTCGTCGTGAGTGGGGCCGGCCTTTCGGGTGGAAACACCCGTTTGATGCATCTATGCCGCGGCGGAGGCAAAATCCATACAAACACCGGTGGTGGCTATCTACGGCTGTATGGAGGGATCGAGGCCAGTGGGCGTTGCCTATATGACCGAGGAACTCCTACACTACGACAGGATGGCACGAACTATTGGTTAGCTTAAGTGCAGTAGCGCTTTACACGATTCTTCGACGTCTATGATGCCAGTGGACGCTCCGACGATAAAAATCCCGATGTTTTACCCCTACACAACCAAAAAGGTTCATTACCTGACGTGAATAACCTAGTGGCATTGAGCACACGCTACCCGTCAACAAAGGAAGTGACCGCGTATGAACGCAACAAAAGTGGTGGGTAGCTTTCGCTTTAGCACAAGTGTCTGCCGCTGCGTCTCCGAAGGAATTGAGACGCGGGTCGCAATTGCAGACGTGCTTAAAGGCGGAAAACACACAAGGGAGGGCACAAACAAAAAAGAAAAGAAGAAAAAAACATCGGAGCAGAACCTGGCTAATGAGATGTCTTACCGTCGTGTAGAGTGTTGTCTGTGCTTGGGCTGGCTGATATATCGAGCCGTCTAGCTGTGGCGAAGTATTCTTTGGACACTTGGGCAGTGGAAGGGAGTGAGTCCCGTGTTCTTCTGGTCTGTAGCCGCTACCACTCCAAGATCGTCTCTAACAAGCAAATATTTTGTTCCTGTGTCTAAAGCACGTCTTTAGTGTCGTATTAACCTTCGTATTTGTGGTGTTAGTGGTCGTGGCGCCCAGAAAGCGCAAATTTCAAAACGAGGAAGAAGTTTACGAGGCGTATGCGACTCCTGACGATGGAGACGTGAGTGAAGCAGCCATGAAGAGGAGGAAAGCCAACCTACGGTCGGCTTTATAGAGGGATTCGGGAAGAGAGTGCCCAGGCCGCAGCGGCTGCTAACGCAACTTCAGCTTTGGCGCCGTTACGATTTCGGCGCTCCGTCCAGCTGGAAGCGTGGTAGGCGTGCCAGCAATTGTCTCGGCAACTACAAGAGTAGTTGCGGTCGCAACAACAACTTCACCTACCGCCAGCTGCGACAGCGATTTATTAGCGCTTTAACCCAGAAGGTTGCTCAGTTCTCGGCTACCTCGAGCACGGCGCGCGCTTTTTCGGAGGTGGGCGAGGAGACTCAGTCACTGAAACTCTGGATCTGGAGCTGGTGTCGCATCATCTTGGAGGGCTTCTTGGCCACTTTCGTGTTCTTCGTCGACGTCGTCCTTGTCCTCTTCGACGTCGCTTTGGCTGCCGAGGTGGCTCTCTATACAGGCCAAACGCTCGTTCACGGTTGCCATCTCGGTGTTAATTTTCTTCAGCAGGCCCACCAAGTACAGATGTGAACAGGTGGGCGTGTCCAGCAGATCGGGGCCCGTCACAGCACACTCGCACATGTCGCGATGGCGTGTTGAGTATGTCTCTCCAGGGGCAGATGCTTAAAAGAGACGTTCCACGGGGACACTCTGGGAAGATCCAGAACACCCCAGTCGCTTGCTGTGTCATGGCTGCTGCTTTGCCAATGAGTGGTGGACGATACGTGTCAAATGTACATCGTGTACCGAACATGAGTAAATGCATCGCACATAAGTATACTAACGTGTATACACTCTTTACAGTACAGTATCGCTATGCGTTCCAAAATGGCTACACGATAGGGACCCTTATGCATTATGGAACATGTACACCATACGTATTGACATTGTCCTACAAAGCGGTACCTTACACCACTACATTGTTCTGGGGTGCTTTCTGGCGTGCTTTCTGTCGCCGGACACATGTTCGTTCGTTGTGACCAGCTTTTCCGCACATCGTGGAGAGTCTCCGCTCAGATATTCGGAGCTGTTACGGATTCTGATCCCTTTCGGTCTGCCACGCCGTGCCTTCGGATTAGATGCCTTTGTTCCGTCGTTCGTTAACGTAGCGATATCAACTGGGGTCGACTCTGCTTGATATACATCAACCTGTCGATCAACCTTGTAGTATAACGAGATGTACTGCATTGGGTCCTGTTTCTTGAACAGTATCCCCGCGCATGCATGGATACAGGGATACTGAAGTCCTTACCGTTGTAGACAAGAACAGGCCTACCGTTCTAGGTCGACAATTGCGTACGAGTTAGAAAAGCCTCGCATGACCTCTATGATGTGGGTCAAACGCGGTGAAACTAATCTCTTCCTCGCTTCACACGCCATGACGTTGATGCGAGCGACGACCCATAGCACGTACTCGCCATCGAGTCCTTCGTATTCTAAGCGCTTCTCATAGCGCTGTTGCCGGTTTCGCCGCACCAAACCTACTAGGCACTGTGATGTAGCGATTGTCCAAAGGATCGCGCAGCCAACTATCGCCTTTACTATTGGCGGAATCGGTTACCATTTTGGGCCAATCCCAGGATCAGACGAAGGTTCGTTAACCTCAGGGTGTCGCTACCCTGGGCGCCACTATATCGAGGTGGTCACTACGTCTGGTCGCGAGGCTGAATGAGTGGCCCTGCTAGCACCGACCATATATCACTTGATGTTTGTATAGAATCATCGGGAAGAGTAAATTCAGAGAGAATAAGAGCCCGCGAGGTCGATACAAACAGAGCAGATATTTCCCCTTACTATCCAAGCGGGCAAGCGTCCTAGGTAAGCACCTTGCCCTTTGTGTTGAGTTATGCCTGCCAGCGAACACAAACCTTCGCGAAGTGAGTGTTCAGGCCAACAGAAACTGCTGCACATGACCCTTCGCGTTGCGTTCGCCCTTCTCGATCTGCAGGCGAGCGTTCCTCGCGTACCCATTCAGACGGTTCAGGTAGTCGCATAGGTGCTCCGTTCGATTTCTTCTGGCCAAATAATAGCGCGCCTGGGCTGGTTGAGCGAACTGCGAGCAGTAATAACTCACGAACTCCTGGCTCAGCAGCTTCCACTTCCGGCGAGTCTTCTTCGGGGGTTGACGGAACCAATGGATGGCACCGCCGCGAAGGCTCAGCTCGAAAACGAGACACCACAAGTCCAGCGGGGTCCTAGCTCCCTTCATCTCGTACACAAACGTCTTCAACCACTGAATAGATTTCTCGTTCTTGTTTCTTTTTCCATCAAATGGCTTGATCCGGTCGAGCGCCTTGTGAGATACGATTTCAAGCTTCGGTTGCGAATCCTCGACGTCGCACCTGGACAGAGACTTCACCTGGCGAGTCAACTTGTTACGTGGGTCGTCATCGGCCGCTATGTGGTCGAAAGAGTCGCCGTCGCTGTCTGACGAAGATTCGTCTCGACAAATGTAGCCATCAGACGGTCGCCGCAAATGGCTCGGGCTCGGACGACTCTGCTTGGCCGATGAAGCTTCGCGTTTGGCGGCCAGGCGTCGGGAACGGCTTGTAGAACGTGTTGTCGCCATGTGCGAATCTTGAAAGTACGCCGAACCTTCGGCAGCGGCGAAGATATTCGCGTCAGCATCCATCACCTTCCTTGGTGTCTCCAGCAGGGTAGCTCCCGACTGATCCTGCATTTCAACCATCGCCCGGCTCACAGGCTTCCTTCCTGTGTCGATACCGCTTCCGAAGACGTCGCCGCTTTTCACGTTCTCTATGTGCAAGTGGGAACTGGTTATTGACCACTGGTTTTCGAATGAAAGAGCCTGTGCGGGTCTTTGCATACAGCTACGCAAATACAAGTACAGTACACAAAGGCTACAGGTTTTGTCACGGAAAACGCTCTTCTATTGAGGTGTCCAACGGTAATGTTTTGTTGCAATTTAGCGTTCCAGTCTCAATATTTCTGAAATCCGGTTCTTATTATTCGACCACCGAGATCTGCTTCATGATGACTTCGTCAGTTCATTGCGATGGAATTGTTTGGGGTTTGTGCAAGGGGTGAGATGGAGGAAGTTCGGCGGTTGGTGGGGGAAGGAGCAGCTTTGGATGCTGCGGATGCCTACGGGAGGACGGCGCTGATGTTTGCGAGTGAGTATGGTCAGGAGGAGGTGGTGCAGCTTCTACTAAAGCAAGGGACAGCAATCAACAAGAGAGATGCACAAGGAAGGCCGGCCTTGATGTATGCAGCTCTGTGGGGCCATCTCGAGATTGTCAAGCTGCTCGTGGACAAAGGTGCGGATATAAACGCCATCTCTAGCTACGGCAGTTCCCCTTGTGGATCGCTGCTGTGAATGGCCATGTGGATGTGGCGCTTTGGCTCGCTGAGGCTGGAGCTGCCGTGGATGTGGGGAAGCTGCCGGAGCGATCAGAGCAGCTCGAGATCGAGACTGCTGTGCAAGGGATGGACGGCACCACTGCGCTGATGCTACTCTGCGGCTCGGAGAGCGCTGGTAGTGACGCTATCCGACGCTTTATAGAGCTGGGGGCGGCTGTCAACGCAGTCAACCGAGACGGCAGAACGCCATTGATGAGTCTGTGTGGGTCTGGAATGGTTGACATGAGTACGGTGAAGCTGCTGGTTGAACATGGAGCTCAAGTTAAGGCAGCAGACAGCGCAGGAAGAACGGCATTGATGTATCTATGTCAGGCAGCAGCTGACGAAGATGTTCTTAGGCTTCTCGTTGAGGACTTTGGAGCTGACGTTGAGCCGGTGGATGACTCTGGAATGACTGCGTTCAAACTTATGTGCCAATCTGGGAAGGTGAACATCGATATTGTGAAGTTGTTCGCCAGACATGGTGCCGATGTGACTGGCAAGAAGCGTGGCTGGCTGCCGTTAATGACTCTGTGCCAAGCACCCGACATCGACACGAACGTTGTGAGGCTTCTTGTGGAAGATTTCGGTGTCGATGTCAACGCAGTTAATGCCAATGGCTGGACTGTGCTGATGCAACATTGCTGTGGGAAGCCTCAAGCGGACGTTGTGAAGCTCTTGGTGGCAAATCTTGGGGTTGATGTGAACGCCACAGACATGAACGGATGGACTGCTTTGATGCATCTCGCTAGCTCGGGACAGCCTAACGCCGAGATTGTCAAACTGTTAGTAAATCTTGGAGCGGAGGTTGATGCAGCGGATCATTATGGAAGGACTGCTTTGATGTACTTGTGTCGGAGGAGATCCGTCGAGGCCGACGCTATCAAGACTGTCAAGGCTCTTGTGAAAGACTGTCGAGCAAATACCAATGCGGTCGATAAGAACGGGTGGACCGTCTTGATACATGCTTGCAAAGGAGGCAACTGGGGACTTCTCAGGGTATTGGTGGAGAGCCTGGGAGCGGATGTCAACAAACACGACAATGAAGGACAAACACTGTTGATGAAGCTCTGTCAAATAAAGGGAATTGGGTCAGACGCCGTGAACTTCTTGGTGACGGAACTAGGAGCCAACATCAACGATGCAGACGATATCGGAAGATCTCCTTTGATGCATCTCTGCTGCTCTGAAGAGGCCAACGCCGACGATGTGAAACTTCTGGTAGTCGATCTCGGTGCAGACGTCAATGCGGTGGATAAACTCGGAAGAACAGCTCTGATGCATCTCTGTCGATCCGAGAACGCGGAAGCAGCGTTTGTCAGGGTTTTGGCGGAGCAACTCGGCGCAGACGTGAACGCTGTAGACAACGATAAGCGGACGGTACTAATGCATCTTTGCAGCGAGGAGCATCCATACAGTATGGAGGGGGCACTCGCCGACGTAGTGAAGCTGCTAGTCGACCAGTTTGGGAGTGATGTGAACGCACAAGACCACAAGGGTAAAACTGCACTCATGCTCGCCTCAAAGGTGGGAAATGCGGAAGTAGTGCAGTCGCTATTAGCCTTTAAGTCCGACACTGCAGCAACTGATATTTCCAAGCGATCAGCTCGAGATTATGCTGTCCGACAAGGGCACAGACAAGTCCAAGAACTGTTTTTGCCATATATTAGTCAAGATCAACTGGGCGTAGGGATTTCCGACCAAGAATCTTCTGAGTGGAATATTTTCGCAACTGAAATTGAAGTTGGCGATTTTGAATCGACCAGAGACGTCGGTGGGGATTTTCTCGGGTCTTGGCTCGATTCTGAAGTGACGATCAAGCTCTGGGTGTCTAGTGTAGGGAGAGATGTGACGTTCGAGGAGCAGGTCGATCGATGGTTTTCGCTTCGCCACCCGAATATTCAAAAACTGTACGGAGCAGTACACAAAGGCTACAGTTTGTTTGTGTGCGAGCACATGACGGGTGGATCCTTACGAGAGTTTGTCGAAAGAAATCCAAACATTTATAGTATTGACCGAGCAGGTTTCTTGCGATTCTTGTACGAAGCGGCTCTCGGTTTGCAATTCCTGCACGAGAGGGGAGTAGTCCACGGAGACATTCGGCTGGAGAATGTACTAATCGGTGGAGACCAAGTAGCCAAGCTTTCAAATGTGTCGACTGACGCTGGAAGGAAAACAATGGCGTCGGATGTATTCGATTTTGGGAAATGTCTTGATGAAGTTCTTACCATCTACGACGGGCTGGCTATTCAGGAGGAGGGTCAACTCCTGGCAGCCGAAATGTGTCGCGACAATGCTGAAGAGCGATGCATGATTGCCACTGCCGTCAGCCGATTGAAACACTTCGTCGAGAAGGAAGCTGAAATCGAACCCCAGCAAGAACCGATGACGTCTAGCGACGAGATTGAATTGAAGCTGCAGGATATTCAAGACATTGTTGACGATTGTGACAACGAAATCTTCAGCGAGCTGTTTGATATTCTAGAAGCTGTATGCCACGGCATCGTCGGCTCAAACCCCGTCATAACGGAGCACATGTGCGACGATATGTTGGACGTTCTCAATAGCATCCAAGACGCTATCGAGCAGCAATACTCCCGATCAAATGTTGCTATTCAACGGCTGTCTTCCAGTCGCGCGAGCAGCTCATCGTTGGACTTCTTTCACAAGCAGCTGGAGCGCTTGATTAATCTGGCAGACTCGTCGGCGGATCTGTATCATGAGTTGGATAAGCGCTGGGGAAAGTTGCGTGCACGACAAATGGATCTGTTCGTGTCCGAGGTGGACCAAACACTGACACTACTCCAACCAGCCAGCAGGGAGGAGTTGGTGACGTTGCTGTTTCGAGAGCTACAGAACGAGAGCTATTCTCCTGTCCAACACAACATAATTCAAAAGCGTATGACGAGATAGTCGCCAACCAATCCGGAGACGTACTGAAATCTCTTCCAGAGTGGTTCATTGGATGGTACGAGCTGGAAAACGAGTCAGTATTTGCTCGCGGCGGCTTTGGCGAAGTATCGCGAGCCAAGTGGCTTAACTCGGATGTGGTCGTTAAGCGGATGCTCTTGGATGAAGCACCTGACCGAGACAGTTATCGGAATGAGCAGCGCCAAATGTTCCAGCACGAGATAGCCCTTTGGTTTGCACTCAACCACCCACACGTGGTGAAGTTGTTTGGCGGTTGCCACATTGGGGCCCCATTCTTCGTCTGCGAGGAAGCCAAGCTTGGATCATTGGATAAATATCTAAAGAACCATCCGGACGAGGTGTGGCACAAACTGCACGAGGCTGCGTTGGGACTCGAGTATCTTCACGTGCGTGGCATCATCCATCGGGACTTAAAGTGCGATAACATTCTTGTGGGCAGCGACGGCAAGGCAAAGTTGACGGACTTTGGGCTGAGTGCCTCAATAAACTCATCAGAGCAGGGTGCTTCGACGGGGGCTGTTCGTTGGGTGGCCCCGGAATGTTTAAACGGTAACGATACGAGCTGCAGCTCGGATATTTTCTCGCTGGGTATGTGTGTCATCCAAGCTGTGAGCGGGGCTTTGCCGTGGGAAATCACTTGAATAATGAAGTGGTGAGGTATCGTGTGCGACAGGGAGAGCTCCCTCCGCGACCAGATGAATTCACAGATGCCCAATGGCAATTAGTGGAGGATATGTGCAGGTTCGATCCAGCCCAGCGGATGCACATTTTGGTGGTTGTCCAGCGTCTGAAACAATTTGCTTACGGTCCAAAGGCGGTGATTCCGTCGCCTGAAGTTTCAATTCCAGTGAAACGGGAAGATTCTGCGATTCAAGAGATGAAACACACTCTTTCGCTACAACAGAGAGACGCTGCCAAGTATGTGACCTGCCAAATTTACGATCACTTGGTCGCCCGCCTCGAGGATATCAATGCTAGCGAGCAAGGGGGCGATCTAAAGGGCAAACTCAACGCGATCGTGTTATCGGCTGGTGATGCGGTGGCGAGATTGCAGGCGAGTCATTCGACCATTGATGGCGTCAAGACGGCCTTTCGAGGGTTTTCACTGCACCGCGAGATCGATCGTGTACTGGCGGAATACTTCGTTACGCCTGGAAACACTGTACACCAGTGGAAGGAGAAGTGCTCGACTTTGTTGGACGGTTCAAACTAGTCCGTACGCAGACTCGAGAGACTACGTTTTTACTAAGCTATCTCACTTCATCCGCGACTCGTTTGGCAAGCACAGCGAGGCGGTCCTGTCTCAAGTCGTACTTGGCGCGGTACTTGGTGAAGTCCTGGTATGAGTCGACGACAAGTTTGAATTTCCTTCGAAAACCCGATGTCAAGGCTCGATCGATATCGCCCGCGGTTCTTCCCATCGTATACCACTCGGTGAAGGGTTTCTCCACCTTGGCCAGGTCCTTGTTCTTGACATCGCGCTCGATCATTTCGAGGTCACGCATACGAAGCCAGCCGCCAAACGTTTTCCCATACCGGAGGTTCGTCCGGTACTGGTTGTAGGCCAGCAGGACTTCCTTGTTTGCCGCAAAGCTTTTCGAGAGTCTGGAGACAATGGCATTGGACACGGCTTCGTTCTCACTCCACGACTTGAACACTTCGGCTTGTCTGCGGGTGTCACGCATGGTCCATTCGATGTTGCCCCGGGTGGTCTCCGCCCTTGCAAGAGCGTTGACCCGGACACTGTGCGCCTTGAAAGCTCTGATGACCTCCGCATTATCCGCGTTCTTGGACAACGGCTTCAAGACGTTTGTCGAGAGCGCTGGATATTTTCCCCAGGACGTGAACAGTTTGTCCATCTTGGTGGCGTCCGCCAGGGCGCTATTGATTTTGGTCGGATTGACCAGCTCTTCGAGTTTCTTGGCATCGAACGCTCTCTCTTCAGAAGAGTTATCCACCTCAATGTCCTCATTCAGATTCCTTGTGCCATGATTTCGTGTCGACTGAATGAAGTTGTTCCGGAGCATTGGAGTACTCGAACCCGTGGTCGCCACAGCCAATGTGTCGAAGATGAAAAGAACCGAGACGACGATGAACAAGGTCGAGCACTCACGCATGGCAACTTTGGGTGTTTGTGCGAATGCAAGCATTAACGCGTGGTTTACGGACAGAAGCAGCGCATGGATGTGTTAACCTTGCTGGGTGGTCAACGAGGATCTCTGGTTGACCACCGTCGATCCGAATGCCATGGTTGCTGCTGATCTCATGATGTTGCCCGCGCGCTGGACAGGTCGGTTGCTTTATCACTATGCGTCTGGGCCATTTTGTCCATGTCGCTGCAAATGTGGCAGCTTGGATCACTAGCAGCAATGCAGTCATCGCGACAAGTGGTCAACAATCCCTAGCAAGTTTTTTTTTTTTTTCTTGGCGGAAACGGAGCTACTCGACCTTCGAACGTGCCCAGTACTTCTGACGGATCAGCGGCGCTGGATAGATGGTTGGTGTCGATAGGCAACACCGAAATCCGACAAAATACCTGAGGCGGGCGGTTGGGATCGCCGAGACATGGATGTATTTGCGGACAAAAAATCAAAGACAAAGTAAGAGCAAGCTGTCATGGACAAAGTGTTCGATGGTGTAGAAGTCAAAGCCCCGCGATCTAATCACTACCAGGCCTACTTAGGACTCCCACACGTAGTTCGTCGAGCGAACGCCCTTGTCCTCCTCACCCAAGAACGGGTAGTCTGTATAGCCTGCCTCCACCGTATTGCCCGGCTGCAGGTAGAACGTCTTGCTGTCGTACGGAGTCAGCTCGGAGCCGACACGCAGCCGCTCCACGAGATCCGGGTTCGAGATGAAGTCTCGTCCGAACGCCACGAGGTCGGCCGCGCCGTCCTCGACGATCTCCATGGCGCTGGCACGGTCGAAACCCGCGGCCGTGATCAGCACCCCGTTGTAGATGCTGCGGAAGTGGCGCGCCACGCCCGTCTTGGGCACGCCGGCGTTGTCCGCGTGCATGCCGCGACGCTCGATGACGTGCAGGTAGGCCAGGTCGTAGTCGTTGAGCTTGTTGACGACGTAGCCGTACGTCTCGGTTGGGTTGGAGTCCTTGCAGCCGAAGGTCTCACCGAACGGTGACAGGCGGATGCCCACTTGGCTCGACGGCAGGCTGGACAGCACGGCCTCGACCACCTCGAAGATGAGGCGCGCGCGGTTCTCGATGCTGCCTCCGTAGCGGTCGGTGCGCGTGTTGACGCTGTCGCACAGGAACTCCTCGAGCAGGTATCCGTTGGCGGCGTGGATCTCGACGCCGTCGAAGCCCGCGGCGATGGCGTTCTCGGAGGCGCGCTTGTAGTCGGCGACGACGGTGGGGATCTCGGCGACGTCGAGCGCGCGCGGGTGACGTAGTCCTTGCGGCCCTCGCTGGTGACGGCGTGGCTCTTGACGTTGTCCATGCTGGTGGCACTGGAGGACACCGGGAGCTGGTTGCCGGGCTGGTTGAGCGGGTGTCCGACGCGGCCCGTGTGCCAGAGTTGCGCGAAGATCTTGCCGCCCTTGTCGTGCACGGCCTTGGTGACGGGCTTCCAGCCGTCGATCTGCGCCTTGTCGAACAGGCCGGGGGCGCCGAAGTAGCCGCGCGCCGTGGGGCTGATGTTGGTGGCCTCGGAGATGAGCAGGCCGCCGTCGGTGGCGCGCTGCTGGTAGTACTCGATACCCGGGGTGGAGTGCACGCCGGCGTCACCGGTGCGGACGCGGGTGAGCGGGGCGAGGGCAACGCGGTGCTTCAGTTGCACGGGATGCTTCTTGCCGCCGAGCGTGATGGCTGAGAAGAGCTTGGGCGTGGTGGAGGCGGTCATGGAGGCGGTGGGGGCCATGGCTGGGGAGGTAGGTTGGAGGTGGTGGTTGGTCACTTGGAGGAAATGCAATTGTGAGCGAGGTAGATCGCGGTCAACGGAGCAAGTCCGCGCTATGCTTGCGTCAAACTCATTGATGTCGTTGACGGTTCATTTTAGTGATCGATGTGCTGAGCACATCGATCACGAAAACGAACTCAACGACATCAACGAGTTTGACGCAAGCCCATAGCCAGACTTGCGCCGTTGCTCTTGTCCTCGCTCACAATTGCATTTCCTCCAAGTGACCAACCACCACCTCCAACCTACCTCCCCAGCCATGGCCCCCACCGCCTCCATGACCGCCTCCACCACGCCCAAGCTCTTCTCGGCCATCACGCTCGGCGGCAAGAAGCATCCCGTGCAACTGAAGCACCGCGTTGCCCTCGCCCCGCTCACCCGCGTCCGCACCGGTGACGCCGGCGTGCACTCCACCCCGGGTATCGAGTACTACCAGCAGCGCGCCACCGACGGCGGCCTGCTCATCTCCGAGGCCACCAACATCAGCCCCACGGCGCGCGGCTACTTCGGCGCCCCGGCCTGTTCGACAAGGCGCAGATCGACGGCTGGAAGCCCGTCACCAAGGCCGTGCACGACAAGGGCGGCAAGATCTTCGCGCAACTCTGGCACACGGGCCGCGTCGGACACCCGCTCAACCAGCCCGGCAACCAGCTCCCGGTGTCCTCCAGTGCCACCAGCATGGACAACGTCAAGAGCCACGCCGTCACCAGCGAGGGCCGCAAGGACTACGTCACCCCGCGCGCGCTCGACGTCGCCGAGATCCCCACCGTCGTCGCCGACTACAAGCGCGCCTCCGAGAACGCCATCGCCGCGGGCTTCGACGGCGTCGAGATCCACGCCGCCAACGGATACCTGCTCGAGGAGTTCCTGTGCGACAGCGTCAACACGCGCACCGACCGCTACGGAGGCAGCATCGAGAACCGCGCGCGCCTCATCTTCGAGGTGGTCGAGGCCGTGCTGTCCAGCCTGCCGTCGAGCCAAGTGGGCATCCGCCTGTCACCGTTCGGTGAGACCTTCGGCTGCAAGGACTCCAACCCAACCGAGACGTACGGCTACGTCGTCAACAAGCTCAACGACTACGACCTGGCCTACCTGCACGTCATCGAGCGTCGCGGCATGCACGCGGACAACGCCGGCGTGCCCAAGACGGGCGTGGCGCGCCACTTCCGCAGCATCTACAACGGGGTGCTGATCACGGCCGCGGGTTTCGACCGTGCCAGCGCCATGGAGATCGTCGAGGACGGCGCGGCCGACCTCGTGGCGTTCGGACGAGACTTCATCTCGAACCCGGATCTCGTGGAGCGGCTGCGTGTCGGCTCCGAGCTGACTCCGTACGACAGCAAGACGTTCTACCTGCAGCCGGGCAATACGGTGGAGGCAGGCTATACAGACTACCCGTTCTTGGGTGAGGAGGACAAGGGCGTTCGCTCGACGAACTACGTGTGGGAGTCCTAAGTAGGCCTGGCAGTGATTAGATCGCGGGGGCTTTGACTTCTACACCATCGAACACTTTGTCCATGACAGCTTGCTCTTACTTTGTCTTTGATTTTTTGTCCGCAAATACATCCATGTCTCGGCGATCCCAACCGCCCGCCTCAGG
The DNA here is from genome assembly GCA_011947325.1 of Phytophthora macrochlamydospora. Taxonomy (NCBI): domain Eukaryota; phylum Oomycota; class Peronosporomycetes; order Peronosporales; family Peronosporaceae; genus Phytophthora; species Phytophthora macrochlamydospora. Next base: position 358,127 of record JAAVTH010000389.1, read on the forward strand.
TATTTTGTCGGATTTCGGTGTTGCCTATCGACACCAACCATCTATCCAGCGCCGCTGATCCGTCAGAAGTACTGGGCACGTTCGAAGGTCGAGTAGCTCCGTTTCCGCCAAGAAAAAAAAAAAAAACTTGCTAGGGATTGTTGACCACTTGTCGCGATGACTGCATTGCTGCTAGTGATCCAAGCTGCCACATTTGCAGCGACATGGACAAAATGGCCCAGACGCATAGTGATAAAGCAACCGACCTGTCCAGCGCGCGGGCAACATCATGAGATCAGCAGCAACCATGGCATTCGGATCGACGGTGGTCAACCAGAGATCCTCGTTGACCACCCAGCAAGGTTAACACATCCATGCGCTGCTTCTGTCCGTAAACCACGCGTTAATGCCTGCATTCGCACAAACACCCAAAGTTGCCATGCGTGAGTGCTCGACCTTGTTCATCGTCGTCTCGGTTCTTTTCATCTTCGACACATTGGCTGTGGCGACCACGGGTTCGAGTACTCCAATGCTCCGGAACAACTTCATTCAGTCGACACGAAATCATGGCACAAGGAATCTGAATGAGGACATTGAGGTGGATAAGGAATGTGCTTAAGCGTCTTCGTCTTTTACTCGTTTGGCCAGCGCAGCCAGTCGCTCTTCCCACAACTTCTTGTCGGCCATTTTGACTTCGTGCTTGGTGCAGTTGTTGAAGCCGTTCATGACAAAGTTGAACTCGGTTCGCAGATCTCTCGGCAGCGCCCTGTAGATGTCGTTGGGCGTTCTTGCATTCGCGTGTCATTCGCGGAAGATCCTGTTGACGTGGGTCATGTCCCAGTCCTTCCTCCTGCGCTGAAGAGTGTGGCGGTCTTTCATGTGCAGCCAGCCGTTGAAGGTTTCGCCGTATCGGAGATTGGTGCGGTACTGGTTGAAAGACAGAAGGATCACCTCGTTCTGCTTGAAGATCTTTGTGAGCCTCGAGACGACGGCATTGACCAGAGCCTCGTTCTCATTCCACGGCTGGAAAAGTTGGGTCGCGCGGTGTCGTCCACCAAGGCCCAGTAGATTTGACCCTGAGACGTCTTCGCCTTGGCCAAGTCGTCGATCTGAGCTCTGTACGCTTTAAACGCCTGGAGGATCTTTTCGTTCTCGGGGTTCATGGACAGCGCCTCGACGACGTCGTCCGAGAGCGCTGGAAATATGTTCCAGGACGTGAACAGCTCGTCCTTCTTGGTGGTGTCATTCAAGGCGTTACTGATCTTGGCTGGGCTGACCAGCTCCTCCAGCTTCTTGGCATTGAAGACTCTCTCTTCACCGTCCTCCTTCTTCAGATCGCTCGTTTCGTGGTCAATCGCATTGACACTCGGAGCCGACGTCAAAGCGGTTGAAAACGGCAGTCAGACGCTGCTGATGCAGGTGTGAAGCAGCTCTGCAGATGATGTCGTTAGGTTCTTGGTCGATTGTTTTGGAGATGTTGTGAGCGCGCGAGATCACAAGTTGAAAACGCCACTCAAGGTCGCGTCCAAGAGCGCCAACGCCGGCGCCATGAAGGCGTTGCTAGACCTGGATGCCGACATTACAGCGACTGACAATTCCAATCGAACCACTCGAGACTACGCGATTCGATATGGCCACCGACGAATTCAAGAGCTGCTCCTGCCGTTGATACAATCAGGCAAGCTGGACAGATATCGTGAGGATGTCTTGAACCAGCAGACCGAGCAAAGTGCCGTGGAAACAGATCGCGCACACCAGAGCAGTCAACCTATAACTTTGGTAGTCAACCCACATGATGGCGAGTGAAGAGCTGCTCGAGGTCTGTGAGAGAGGTGATGTGGACGAGATTCGGCGGTTGGCCATGGACGGAGTCGGTCTGGACGCTGTGATCCAATATGGGAGAACTGCACTGATACTCGCGACCGAGAGCGGACGATGTGACGTGTTGCGAGTCTTGCTGAAGCTAGGGGCGCAGATTGACAAGACAACCAAAATGGGGGTGCACGGTATCACACAGAACGCTAAATACTTGTCTGTCGGTGAATTGTCCAATGCACTCTTAATGCGGCCGGCAACAAGCCGTGGTCTGCGTCGTAGTGCGACCACGCCGGCGAATTCATTACCCGTCGTGTCCCACGAAGTCACAAACTACTTTCTCGTTGACGCGTTTTAAGTCGCTTTTTCAGTTTGCCTTCGTGGAAGCATATTTTCTGCATGGTGGGTAGCAGTTGAGAACTGTTGCCACCTCGTTATCTAAGCGTTTTCGTCCTTCACTCGCTGGGCGAGTGCCGCGAGGCGATCTTGCTTCGGCTTCTCTTTGGCTAGTTTCTCCTGCCTCTTGATGTAGTTGTCGAAGCCGTCGGTCACAAACTTATATTGCCATCTCATGTCTCGCCGCAAGGCATTGCGGACATCAGCCGCGGTCTTTTTCTTGACATGATACCATTCCCCGAACTTGTTGTTCACTTTGGTCATATCCTTGTCGAGCGCTGCACGCTCGATAATATTGAGGTCGTCCATACGCAGCCACCCACCAAACGCTTCGCCATATTTGAGGTTCGTCTGGTATTGGTTGTATGCCAAAAGGATCTCCTTGTTCGTCGTGAAGTCCTCCTTGAGCCTCGTCACAATGGCATTCGACACGGCTTCGTTCTTGTCCCACGATTGGAACAGTCTGGTTTTGGCACCTTTGTCGATCAAGGCCCAATTAATTTTATGCGGGGCTGCTAGTTTCGCAGCGTATGCGTCGACACGGGCCATGTGCGTCTTGAATTCTTGAATGATCTCCTCGTTGTTGGGGTTCTTGGACAGCGCGTTAATGACGTCGTCAGAGAGTGCAGCGTATCTCCCCAGGACGTGAACAGTTCGTCCTTCTTGGTGGCGTCCTTCAGTGCACTACTGATTCTGGTGGGGTTGATCAGTTCCTCGAGTTTCTTGGCATCAAAACCCCTCTCTTCACGGGCGCTGTCGTCCAGATCGGCATCGTAACTACGTAAGTTCCTGGGCGACTGAATTGTTTTCGTCTGGAGCACAGGAAGACTCGAAGCCGTTGACGCTGCAGAAACACTGTCGAAGGTGAAGACCGCACATGCTGCCGCGATAAAGAGACAGCAACTGCGCATGGTGCCGTCCTCAAGAACGAACAGCAAACTGGAGAGTGGTTTACGGACATCAATGCGTGAAAATCTCGCGTCAATCCCTGCGCCATCGCATCACCATTGCGAGCCGATCCCATGATCAGAGGCTCATATCATCCAAATTATTGTATTAGTTGAAAATATAATACAACGTTATATGTATACTAATACTACCGCATTTTGATGTTATTTATATTAAGATTGTTAATACCAAGTTCAGAAAATGTATTGCGTCTAATACTTTTGATAATACTTTCGCAGTCGCTTGAAGTACCCTTTGTGGAGGTGAGATTGCGTCGGTTCTTGATTGATCCTAGTATGAACGAGTTTCAAGAGCTAGCGTGATCAGATGCACTAAAGGCGCTCCGCAACACCTGGTGAGTCACATCGACCGCGCCTTCATGAGCAGACACTCCGTACAGAATAGATGAGGCCTCCAACATCTCGAGCATAAAAGTTAAAACAACTTGTCGAACACCGGCAACTTTGGTGAGCGAATAAAGCGCCGATCTTGCCCGTGCCCACCACCCCAATAGTGCGACCATGCACGTCCTGCGCAGCGCAGGAACATCGCCTTGGTGCCGCTGGCGGCCAGCACGCGCAGAGCCTCGTCAGCCACGTCATTGACGAAGATACAGACGGCCTCGCAGCCGGCGGCCAGTTTGGCTAAGTCCTTGCATTCTCCACCAAGATCACAACAAGTTTTAGTGCGACCCGTTGGCGCGGAGCTACAGAAAGGCTAAAGTATCACAGACGTATTAATACTTATTGTAGTAATACAAACACTCGCCTTATGCCTTTGCTCAAAGTATTGTATTCTATTAATACCGACACAACTAAAGTATCAGTAATACTGATACTTAATATTTGGCGGTAATATGACTCTGCCCATGATTCTACACACCGTATACATAGCAACTGTCGTGACTGTCATATCCTGTGAGCCAATCATATTGATTTGCCTCTTCGAAATTGTATCACGCAAACAAAGACTGGCTGTGAAGCACCAGACGCAAAGGAGAAGACAATGGGCCACGACAGAAAGAAGCACGCCAAAGGCGGCGGGAGGAATCGACTACGCCTCTGAAATCAACGTAGAGCTCATGTCAATTGTACCAGCTGGGTGCTGACGTCGCTCGGAATCGACCCCGTCATAAACTGCTGCGCGGTCACGATGTTCACAGATCGCTGTTCAATGGCCAGCATCATTAGGAAGAATGGCCTTCTCAACGAAATATGCAACCATCCCGTGGCTGGCACTTGCGCTTCGCCTTAGTCACAATTTCCAGCTCCAGCTTGAGGATAGCCGTTTGCAGTAGTTCCCCAGCTAACACTGATGCGCTTTCACAGCTCTAGGTTGTGTTGGCGAATGCAAACGACGTTTAGGCAAGCCGCGTCTACAAGTACTTAGTAAGTACTTGCACGACTTGCCGACAAATCTAAGTTCTTTGCCACTTAGACAAGGTAATTCCTCTACGACAATTGCTATACAGTACATCTATGACTCTAATGCTCGACCCGAATTACAGGTGGAAGTGTCACCAGAGTCTCTGCAGAGATACGGTGGACAACAACAAGAAACCAATCGCAGAGATGCGGTCTTGGCGCCAAGTGGTTGTCAACCCTTGGCAGAGGCTCAGAATCAGCACCGAATTGAGCCAGCAACCTCGAAATGGCCTTCACACTCTGCGTCTCCAAGAAGCAGCGCACGAGAGTACAACTCGAGCTGATGCTTAGCGTCTGCTTCATAACCTCCCCCAGAAGCGACCTGCATACCGGTAAATAATAATGAACCGTTGAGATCGCCGCAAAAACTAAATAAGTAAAATCCCCCAAAATATGTATACACCATACGTGTTTAGTTTTGTGGTCACTTCACCCCAGACCAGTGCTTTTCCAAGCCAGTCAACGGCCGTCGCCACTGTATCAACTGCTGCCTCGACATGGTGGTCAAGGCGTCCGAGATCGCGCCTGCAGCGTTCGCTGTGGGCTCCACGAGCGACGTGCAGAAGGAGGACGACCTGGGCTACGACCTGGGCAACTTGGCGGCCTTCGACACGCACCCGTTCGCCTACCAGAGCGAGAAGGAGCTGGCGCTGCACGCCCGCGAGAACGTGCAGCTGCTGATCAACCAGATCTTCGAGCTGCCTCGGGAGATGAGCGACATGGGGCCGCTGGCGCAGCTGCCGGAGCCCTCGAGCGCCGTCCCGAGAGAGAAGCCGCTGCCCAAGCCCAAGGTCGAGACCAAGTGGGAGAAGTTCGCCAAGGAGAAGGGCATCGTCAAGCGCAAGAAGAGCCGCAAGGAGTTCGACGAGGCCACGGGCGAGTGGGGCCACAGCTGGGGATACAAGCGCGCGGATGACGACATGAAGGACTGGGCCGTGGAGATGAAGGCCGGCGACATGAGCGACCCGTGGACCAAGCGCAAGCAGGACAAGAAGGCGCGCGTGGACAAGAACCTGCGCGCGCAGGCCAACAACCTCAAGCAGGGACGCGGCAAGCAGCTCGCGGGTATTGCCGGCCGCACCCCCACGGGCATCCCCGTGGAACTGATGGACACGGACGACACCAAGGCCAAGCAGAGGGGCAAAGAAGGTACCAACAAGACGCTGGAAAAGGTGCAGTTCTCCACCGCATCCATGGGCAAGTTCGATAAGATGCGCGAAGGAGAGTCGGAGCGCAAGGTCAAGGGCAAGCGCAACCACTTCCTGCCCACGACGGGCGCCGAGAGCACCGAGAAGGAGCGCAGTCTGAACGCGCTGAAGCGAGTCTTGGGACGCGAGGAGAACGCGGGCAAGAACAAGGGCAAGAGCTTTGACGATGAAGAGGAGGAAGGCCACAAGCGCAAGCAGAAGGGCAAGAAGCTCAAGAACATCACCAAGGGACACGCCAAGAAGCGGCGGACCAAGTAGAGCCACTCGCAACGAGTGAAGCAGCGAGACGCCACGAAGCGATAGAACGAGAACACCTAATATATGCTGCATGTTGAGCCAATTCTCCTCTCTCTTGGTACAGTGATGTGGAATGGAATTGATGAGGAATGTGAGTGGTCTCGCTCAGTCTCATCGTCTTCACCCGCAGCAGCCTCCTCCCACTACAGCAGCCATAACGTTTCAGCATCAGCATCATTAAAAACCACCAGGTGCAGTACGTACTGGGCTGGTTGATAGTGCCGCGGTGGTTAATCCCGCCCATGCGGCGCGGTCCGTTGCCGCTATTGCCTCCCAGTCCGCGACCGGAAGAGTTCGACCCCTGAGGAATGTTGCTGTTGGCTCGAGTCGCCGTCGATGGATCCTACAGTTGGGCACAGCATTGCTTGGTTAAATGCGGCAAGAAATCTCTTGAGCCAAGCCGTTCGCCTACCGAGAAGATGGTCGAGACGCTGCAGGTCGACAACAACACAAAGTCGTTAATATATCCTTCAGAGTTCGTTCGCTTGTGCACGTACAAGAGGCCAACAAAGTTGACGACGCCCCAGAATACGTCGCTGATGATCGACAGCCTCCAGGGCGAGCGCTTGGCCACCACGTCGCCTCCGCGCACGTACGTCATCCTTCAGCAAGAAAATCTGTGCCGTCGCTTCGCGGAACTGGCACAAAATTGGGTGTGTACCGCTTATCAGGTACCTTTATGGGTGCTATTGCTTTTTGTGGCCCCAAATTGCTGTTAGCGGACGCCATGGCGATGGCGATGGGGATGGCGCGCGTCTTCGGATGCAGCGCAGTGCGCGTGGGCGGCAAGAGCGAGGGCGTCTTCACACAGTCGCGTCGCTGGGCCACCAAGAAGGCCGGCGGCTCCACCAAGAACGGCCGCGACTCGGAGTCTAAGCGGCTGGGCGTCAAGAAGTTCGGCGGCGAGAGCGTGCTGGCCGGCAACATCATCATCCGCCAGAGAGGCACCAAGTACCACCCAGGCACGGGCGTGGGGCTCGGCAAGGACCACACCATCTTCGCCACGCGCGACGGCTTCGTGCGCTTCTGGTACAACGTGCCCAAGAAGCGCCAGGAAGTGTCGGTCAAGGCCACGCGCGAGGTGCAGCGCGCCGTCAAGAGCAGCGCTTAGAAGAGGGAGATAGAGGAGGCTGGGGTAACACGGTTTCTTTCTGTGTATTGCTGTTGACTGTTGCACGTGCTAATGCAGTTCGACTTGCTGCTCGACGATGGGCGGTGGCGAGTAGTCGGCGTCGGCAGGACGGCGAGGGTCGTTGTTGTAGTGCTGCACGCCGGAGACTAAACGTGCAGGAAGCTTGTCGTGGACGCAGGAGCTGCGTGTAGCTGGGGAGAAGTAGAGCAGGAAAAGCACCACGAGTCTCGGCCTCGCCATGGAGACTCTTGCGGCAAATCGAAACCACCAAGGATCCGACGAGTATCGCCGCAGTTTAGTTGACCGCATCGTGTACAATGACAAAATCGAGAAACACGTCGCCACGCCGGAAGACTTCAACGCGTGACTGCTTAACTGCAAATTCTGGCGCAGTTACCACCAAGATGGGGCTGAAGCTTTGAGCCGAGACGTCTCTGCAGACTGTTTTCGATAACAATTCGGCGAGCTCGGCGTGGACAACGTCGTTCGTCGTGCTTAGAAGGACAGGATCCCGACGATCGGATTAAGTTAGCAGCATACGATACGAAATGGAGAAAATGGAATTGCAACTTCTAGACACTGCCGAAGCTTGCTCTGTATGCGCTCAATCACTCAAGTGGGGCGTCGAATGGCGATCGAGGTTTTCGAGGCGATTGAAGCGTTATTCGCGCGGGTGTCTGCTTCTGCTGCCATAGTCCAGCCCCGACAAAGTTTGTCCTCTTGTTGTTGTTGCAACGATTTGTTGACGATGACTTCCAACCGGGATAGCCTCACGAGACGAAGTCGCTGACTCTTCCGGGCGCGTGTGGACGGGATCAATTGATGTCCAAGATGTTGGTCGTGAGCTCACGCCGTCAAATCGCGCGGGTGAGAAAAGATGGCGGCCAAACAGCACGAGCCAACTCGGCTGGAGACTCCACCAATTTCGCAGATCCTGTCGGGGTGGGGGCAGTCTTTGCCCTCCGAGCCTGCGTCTATCGGTCAGATAGCTCGACAGCCTTGCAACTGCGGAGGCGACTTCAGATTTGCGTGCCGCTGACTTGAGCCCAACGTTTACGCCGAGATGGCATACGAACGGAGACCGGGCGAACTCGTGGGGGCTCTCGCCATTCTCCGATTCTCCACACCAGCACGCAGTTCTCAACGATGCAACTTTCCAAGCTCGTCGTCGTCGTCGCTTTCACTGCCGTCGCCCTCCACACGGTAGCGGCCGAAGACTCCCAGACGTCCACGCTGCACTCGGACGACGCCCTCGATGTCATTCTCGGGGCTTCTAGCACAGCCGGGTCCGTCGTCGCGGGAACCGTTGACCAGACTGCGTCCGGGTCTTTCGGATCGAATGCAGCGTCTTCCAGCTCTCCTGCTGCACTCGTCCTCGCGTCGACCGTATTAGCCGTGACCGCGGTGGCTCTCGCTTAAAAGGCTGCCAAGACCAAGCTTATATCCCCTCGTTCTCGCCGTGGGTCTACAACCTGAACAACAATACACATTTGTCGTAGCAACTCCATTCATTAGCTCCATGGACAGATCTGGTTTTCAACTCGGAAATCCACCATGAACAGCTCACGTGGAAACGCGCCATGTCCAGCAAGAAGCCCCGGACTAAAAGCGGTAGAACAACAACACCGTTCCGAACCCCTGGACTTGCGGCGAGGACAGACGCCTTCAAACGCAGCGCTCATTTGCCTACGCCAACACCGTTTTGCCTACTTTTTTGCCGGGAGATCCGTTCGTCCTCGATGGCGAGTGCGTGCGCTGGGCTGTCCTCCATCCGCACGTCGAGTCGGTATCATGAAGCGTCGTCGTGCTCAGACGAATCCGGCGTCGCGTCATGCGGTTGTGGCATTCTTTCGCCGCTCGGCACCTAGCTACAGCTCGGTGCTGGGTGGCTTTGGGCTCTCTCATTCGCACTTTCACTCTCGAGTACTCAAGCGCCAACTCCCCTTCCTACGAACGGCAATGCAGGTCGTCAAGCTCCTCGTCGTCGCCGCGCTCGCCGTCGCCGCCGTCAGCGGCCAAGCCACCACCACCGGATCGACTGCAACCACCGCGACGTCGGCTGCTTCTTCGGGTACTGGTACAGCCACCACCGCTCCGAATGGCGACGTTGTCACGACCGCTCCGGGCGGCGCCGGTGTGACTACTTCTGGATCCACTACTGGCGCGACGACTCCCGCTGTCGGGTCTACGAGCGGCGCTGCCACAACAACGGCCTCGTCGAGCGCCGGCTCCGCCACGGGTACCAACTCCACCTCGAGCGGAACGTCCGCGTCGACCCCCACCAGCAGTACCACGAGTTCGGGGTCTGCGACGGCCACATCTGGATCGGGATCGAGCACCACCACGGCGTCATCTGGCTCGACCGACAAGCAGAAATCGAGCTCCAAGGGGTCCGGGTCGAGCGATGCCTCGCAGCTGTCCAGCACCATGGGCGTCGCGACCGCGGCGGTGCTCGCTATCAGCGCCTACTTCCTGTAAATCAAGAGGCCTGTAGAGCAAGATCGACGCTCCACGATGCATGTCATTTTCCCTAGCTAGGTAGCAGAGCTAACGATAATCCCCCTTTGACGTTCACACTTTTTCGGCGTGTTGGAATCCAGCACGAGACCGCTGGTCGAAAAAGCGCTGGGTGCACACCCACAAGAAGAACCGCGCTGACAGTCATTCCCCGCCGCCACCAAGTCCACTTCGCTCAGCAGCACATGCGGCGAGATCTCGACGCTAGCAGACTAATGGACCGCGGCACCAGCACGATTTGAAGCAACTTCAACGACACCAATAACTACAATCTGTCTAACGACGCGGCGACACCTGGTCGGCATGGAAAAACACGAGCTCGCACGCCATGCAGATGGCGGCGTCGGTCTCACCACGTCACCACGAAGGCGCGGCTGGCCAAAGCTGCTCTCATTCTCACTTTTACCGCCAAGTGCTCAAGTCCCCACCTCCTCCACCACCACCATGAAGGTTTTCCAGGTCCTCGTCGTCGCCGCGCTCGCCATCTCCGCCGTCAGTGGCCAGGCTGCTTCGACCACCGGCGCCGCCGCTACCACCACCACCACCACTGCTCCGGCTACGGGTGCTGCCACCTCGACCACTGGTTCGACCACCGGCGCCGCCGCCACTACCGGTGCGTCCACGGCTGGCACGACCACCGCCGCCAGCGGTGTTGTCGACACGCCGGTCGGCGCCACCAGCTCGACCGGATCTGCTGCCACGGTGGGTGCCAGCACTTCGGGCTCGAGCGCCGCCACCACCTCGTCGTCCACCGGCACCACCACGACGTCGTCGTCGTCGGGCACCTCCAGCAGCGACAAGGCCACGTCGGGCTCCAGCGCCAGCGCGTCGGGCTCCAGCGGTGCCTCCCAGGTCGCCAGCGCCATGGGCGTTGCCACCGCTGCGGTCGTGGCGGTCGGCTCGTACTTCCTATAGCTCGACGAACGGTTCGCAGTGCAAGAGCTGAGTGGAATAGTTGAGGGGACAGCACTTCTCGAGTAACCTTCCGACCATTATTTGCTTGCAATAGATGTATTCTCTTACCGTCCACGCTGGCTTCGTTCATTGATCGCGTTGAAGATGCATCTCTACGTCGTAGCAGCTCTCGCGCTGGAATTTATCGTCGTGTATGATCTTCTTTTTGCTCATGATGGGGACGTGGTGCTCTACGTTAGCACTTTGTGGTTCGAAGAGAGGAGACTTCGGTAGAGCACCACCACGCCATGTCAAAGCGTTGCGCGGTGATCGGTGCTATGAGCTGCTCGCAGCATGACCCCGATCTATATGCAATATCCACCCGGAAAAGATCGTTGGGGGTGGCTTCATTTCGCCGCTCGTCCCGCTGTAGTCGCTGTAGTCATCTCGTTGGTGGCGCTGCATCCCAGCAGATTGGACACACGTGTCTTCAACGTCTCGCAGAATTTGATGGTAAAAGCGCTCGGTTGCAGCGTTGGGCTAGGTCTCCATCGTCTTGTTTCGGACGCTTCGTTGTCCGTGCAGCTTCACGCTAGACTCTTAGCCGCACGTGGTTTGCAACAGACGGAGGTTTGTCCACATGCTCTTCGCGCTCTTTCCAATGATTTTCAACTGCACGTTGTGCAAAGACACCGTAGCTTGACGAGCATCGGGGGCGTTCACGTGCTCGGGAAACAGAGCTCGAGAGGTGGCTCTGCCAGCGTCTGAACGGCATCAACCTCTTCATTCTCCATTTCACCTCCAAGTGCTTAAGTTCCACTACTCACCTTTTCAACAACCATGAAGTTCTTCCAGGTCCTCGTTATCGCCGTCCTCGCCGTCGCCGGAGTCAGTGGACAAGTTGTCACCACTACGGGTGCCACCGCCCCTGCTGCTGGTGCGACGACGACTGGTGCTGGCGCCGCCACAACTGCCCCAGCCGTGACGCCTGCTACCGGCGCGACGACTACCGGATCAACAGCCACCGGCTCGACTGCAGCGGGTATTGCTGCCACTGCAGCTCCTGCTGCCGGTGCCGCCACCGCTGCCTCGGGCACGGGTGCTACCGGAACCGTTGGAAGCGCCGCCACGGACTCGACTGTGGGAGGCAGCTCCACCGGATCGACCTCCGTCGGCTCGTCCGCGACCGCCACGGGTTCGTCGACCACGTCGGTGTCGTCTTCCACTAGCACCTCCAGCGGCTCTACGGCTTCGTCGGCGTCTGCGAGCGCGTCTGGATCGAGCGGAGCTGCCCAGATCACTGGTGCGATGGGAGTTGCCACCGCCGCAGTCGTCGCGGTTGGCTCGTACTTCCTGTAAGCAAGAGATCCTGGAGAATACCGAGCTGCCGCTACACATCAACTCGAGTAGCTTCTGCTCTTTTGCTACATTGTGAAACTAGTTAGCATGCTTTTTATCTACGGAATCCAGGTCGTGTCAAAGTATCAAAGCAGTAGCGCCTTACTATCGGAAATGTGCATTGCAACAAGCATAGCATTGCTTCCCCGCGACCAAAGCGGAATCTTGCCTGCGTCTTACTCGTCTTCGACTGACCCACCGTCTTTCAAAGGGCAAGGCAAGAACCGACTCGTGATTTCCCTCCACTTGGGGATACCAATGACGATGTCGCCATTCTTGAGGCCTTCGACGATCGTGAAGCAGCGCGGGTGGCCCTCGACGTGGAAATTAGCCCGGTAGACGTCCGAGTAGTCGCTCACGGGGCCGATGCACTCCTCCTGATGCTGGCACGTGATCATCTCCATCTGGTCGCTGGCTGCGTCATCGTTATAGCCGACAATTTGAGCGGCTTCGAACATGGCGATATTCCAGCGGCGGACCAGGTCGTCCGTCGCAGTCGTGCCGGTGACCCTGGCATACAGCGGGTCTTTTTCGTCTTGACAGGAGTCGCAGAGCCCACATAGCCTTGGTCTTCATCGCCCATGAGAACGATGGCGGTGTTGGCCGTGTCGAGCGTATTAGACGCCGAGCAGTTTTGGTACAGGTTGGCAAGGTTGCCGGTGATTTCGTACGTGTAGCTGTAGTTCCCCAAGTCTTTGGCGTCGATATACTCCCCGTACGTGTGCGGCAAGTCCTTGAAAAACGGATACAAGATGTTCTTTGGTTCGTCCCACACATTCACGTATGTGCTGCCGTCGTTGGCCGTCGCTCGCATTGTGATGTTGTCCGAGGCGTTGATGTCAGGGAGGGAGGTGCTTCCTCGAGCACACGACTCCCAGTACCGAGGGTCGGTGGTTTTGGTCGTTGCGGAGAGAAGACCCCTCAGCTCCGTTTTGACACTTCAGGTAGATCGTCTGAAGCAAGTCGATCAGCGAGTGGTGCGAGTAGAACACCGGGTCCACTGGTGCCTGCAGGTAGACCATGATCCCACCCACCGCGTTGTGAACCGTGTCTGCAGCCACAACACCATTAGCACCGGACGAACGGTTAACAATCTTATCGACGTACTGTGGACGCCGCTCTCGACGGCGGATGTGAAGCTGGCAGTGTCGTTGTAGGAGAAGAGCTGCTGGTACACGGACGCGAACGAAGCCCCACTTGGGTACGGAGTGGCGGTCAAGTACTTGCTGCGAGTGCGGATAATGCAGTGGGCACACCCCGTGTTGTTCCCGCAGAAGTTGTATGCCACGCCTTGGTTGATGCACGTCGTCTTGGTGGTGTATGGGATCGACGTTCCGTAGATCAACAAACTTTTGCTGAGTCCTGTGACCGTCCCGCCAAAGTCTGTGATGATCGGAGAGCACGTCTCGATGCTGGAGCAGATATTACTCGCCTGCTTGGCCGTCCCGGAGATGTGGTCCCAATAGGGCAGTGTGATGCACTGGTACCTAGGGTCGAGGCTTCGCAGCATGTTTTCGTAGCCCAAGAGGAACATGCGGTGCCAGTAGATGAATACGCACGTCTTGTGTGCTTCGTAGCCGGTGAGCGTCTCGGTGTGGATCTGGGAAAACTTTTGGTGGAAGCCCTTGGTCATGGCCACCCCCACGGCCTCTAGGTAGAGACTTTTGTCGTCGGTCGAAAGCGCGTCCCAGGACCTGCGGACACGTGGTGCCGTGCAGTTCGTTCCGAGTTGCTGCCCAGTTGCGCTGCATGTTGACAGGCAGAGCAGTGTCACCCCGAGCCAAAGCGAGAGACCCTTCATCGTCATCATCGTCGAAGCTTGGGCTGTCAGGAAATGAAAAGGATCCGCAGACGACGGTTCATGGAGAAGATCGCCGTGACCAGCATGCCCAAAAGACATGCTTGTCAGGCCGATCTTTGGAAACGAATATGCCCAATGCCGCTGATTGTTCACTTGCGCCGGCAATGGCAAGAGCGGCGATGACGAGGACGTGGAAAACCTTCATGGCTGATGAGATGGGTGGTGGGAACTTGAGCATTTGGATGTGGAAAGGAGAATGAACTGCCCTCGGTCCATCGAGGTCGCAATCGCCTCGGCGTGAATCTCGGGACAGGCAATTGCAGTTTGATTCGGTGCTGGGATGATTTTGTGTGTACGCCCCATGATGGCCATGCGTTTGCAGCAGGAACAGCGGCTCGAATAGATCGGGTGGCCACCTCAATTCATGTTATCGAATGGGGACTTCCAATTCAGGGCTTGTAAGGGGCAGCTCCGATCTGAGGTTGCAGCCTCGAAGCATTTATTGAAAATCGATGAGCGATAGCTCCGATCTGAGCTGCCTCTTACACGGAGTGCGACGACCGTGGCTGCGGCAACGCCCATGGCGCCCGTAACCTGGGTAGCTCCACTGTGAGACCCGCTTCCAGGAGATGACGACTCCTTCGAGCGGGTAGATGACGAATCCTTCTTGGTCGACGATTTGGTGTCCGAGAATCCCTTGCTTGTCCCCAATGAGCTGTCGGTACCGACGGCCGCCGTTCCGGTGGAGCTGCCGCCCACGGTCGAGTCGGTGGTGGCGCTTCCGACCACGGTAGCACCCGTGCTCGACGCAGCGGCGCCAGCTTCATGGCCCTGGTGACCTTCGTGGCCCGCAGTGGCAGCGGTGTCAGTCGATCCGGTGGTGGTTGCTCCCGCCGCTCCGGTTGCAGGAGCTGTCGTGGCCGCGGCACCAGCTCTGGTGGTCGTCTCACGTGTGGAGGCAGTTGTGTCGGCGTTGACGGTGGCGAAGGCAAGAGCGGCGATGACGAGGACCTGGAAGAACTTCATTATGAGGAGGTGGTGGAGTTGGTAGTGGAACTTGAGCACTTGAAAGTGAAAACGAGAATGAGTCGAGACCCGTTCGAGATCGCAGCGCTAAAGGGAGAGATGGTCTTCTTCATGCGGCGTTGTGGTACCTGGTATTTGGATATGCTGGTCGGTTTGCCATAAGATCGCCCTGATGTTCACGAACTTGTGGAGAGTGGAAATCGCGGCTTGAGCCAGGCCCCACAGTATGGATAAGGTAATGCATGCGCCTGCTTTGGTGTCGCTAACGAGGATACTATTGATCACTCCAGACCACAGCTGCCATCAAATTCTGCGTGCAGATTTACTTCACGGCAGCCGTGCATGCCATACGAGATGATCAGCCTCCCCGTCTCAACCTTCAGTGAGCGCCGTTCATCGACTCCGCGGTCAGTCGCAGGTAGATCGGGCGAGGCTCGTCCGGGTTCATGGGGAAGCACCAGCTACCTCTGGCGCCTCCAATTTGGCACTTGAGCTGGAGCTTCATGAGGTAGGTCGAGAATTTCTGCTTCAGGTTCAACGTGCACCAGTCCTAGTCGGGGATGTAGGTGCTCGTCATGTGCCCCAGAGAGCCTTTGAGTACCGCCTGCTCACAGTCATAGCCCGTGAGTTATAGCGTAAATGGGTGATCGAAAGACGAAACAGTTTTACCTTGAGGACGGCCATGATCAATAGGTCTTGTCCACGGAGCTGGAGGTCGCTGTTCATGTTGGACCAGAAGGGGTCGATGTTTCAAAGTCATGTGGCAGGACCTGCAGAGCAACAATGCGAAAAGTGAGCTGGAAAATGTCGACAAGAGATCAGCAGAATGGGCCATTTGTCATGTTTGGGCTGGTTCATCAAGCGGATGACGGATCCGTATTCGGTCGTCTCCACCTCGCAAACGAAGTGGTAGCCATCCTGGCCAACGTCTTGTCCATTGCTCGTTCGAAAGTGAATCAAATAATAAGTACGGGATTTATTGGTGGCGGATCCACAAGAGGCGAAACTATCAAATGCTGGCCGCTCCATCGTCGTCAGTTGGTTCGAGCTCTAGAGCTCACGATACGCAGCATGACGAACGACATCGATCCTCAGTGTCAATGACGGGGACGATTCCGATGTGAGGCAGGCAGGGATGATGCCATACAAAAGACACTTTAGATTTGAGGACAAACACAACAAGAACCAACTACACTACGCACAACAGCAGCCATCATCACCCACTAGTATTTTGACTGAGCCACGTCCAATTTCGCAAGCTGCACGCTGAAGGTGGCGTTGCCTGTGCTTTCAGATCGCGCGATATCTTGAATTTGAGCCTCTGCCTATGGGTCGGACCCAGAAAATTTTCCTCCTCAGTCAGAATTTCTTATCAATTTAATGCACAAATCGTGCTTGGCTGTGGATTGGAAAGAAAAACTCTCCTTACTACATGGAGCTCATGTTTGACTGCACGCTTGCTGGCAAGCACGGAAGATGGACATTTCCTCTGATACCGAAAGACCCCGGGGCCATCAAGCGCCGGTTGTTGGCGGACGCGAAGGAGCAGCTCTTGTTTGGCGGCAACAATTAACTTTAGAATCAAGGCTTCTTTTTTACATATCACAATTCTTTTTGTTTTTCATTTTGCGTATCATATGGCGCTCGCACTCCGCTTCGCCGAGGAAGGCGAGTTCAGGTGGCGTCTCCCTTCGTCTAGCTTCCTACAGCCAGGTGCTCACCCTTCCTATCTGTCTGCAGCTCCCGTGCCTGTGATGTGTCTCTGGAGACGCCCGACGTTCCCTTAGCCAGGCCATCTTCCGATGGAGTAAACCAGTGCGGAGTCATCAGGGGGCAGACCCAGCCCCTGTCAAGGTGGAGACGCTGATCGTGGCGACGCCTGGCGCTGCGCAGCGCTTCGTGAAGGAGCTGGCGGTCTCGTGGGAAGTTGTGGCCACGCTCGTCACTTCGGACCAAACCATGAGCTCCTATAGGCTGCAGGACGACCTCGAATCTGCTTCCGCTGGGATCCTGCTGTCCCAAAAGGGGATCAATGTGGCTGAGAGTGGCAACCACTTGGCGCTGCTGTTAGGCCAGGAAATCCCTGTCGCGTCGACGTGGATCTGGCTCAACAAACTGCTGCAGCACGTGGACGCCCACGAGGTGGTCTGCTTGGACTCGCAGCTCTCCACCATCTACGCGGACTCGTCGGCAGCTGATGAGCCAGGCCCCAAGCTCCGGATGTTGGCGTCGGGCTCGGTGACGGACGAGATTAAACTTAAGACGCCTGTGCGGCCGCTGGAAGTCCCGCAGTTTGTTGCTGGCGTGCCAGCCGCGCTGCTGACTCATGTGAGAGTTGTGGTGGAGACTTGGAGGGCTACTATCACTATTTATTGATCATTTTTGAATGGCTTATTGCAGGGTGAGTTGCGGAAGCGCCAGGTGCAGGTTTTCATGAGTCTGCGAGATGTTTCAGCGACTTTGGGCGATGTGGTGAGGAGTTTTCTGCCGCTGGCTGCGAACGCGTCGAGTGTGCTGGGGATGCTGAAGCGCCCGATGTTTTATCAACCGAGCGACGACCGTAAAGCTCGCGGCGACGGATCTCTGAATGTGCTCTACACCTAAGGAGGATCTGGATGAAGAAGGTCGAACTGCTACTGCTGGATGGAAGGAATAGAAGTATTTCGAGCACATTTCACGGGTGTTTTGACTTCGTGAAGGTTTGAATCGTGCAAAAATAGCTCGAGAGCGTTCAGGTGACTCGAAGACCCCAGCGAATGGCGGCTTGAAGCTACCTTTTTGCTGCTGTCTGGGATGGATCAAAGAGTCGAGCGCAGCGGGTCGGCATCGGCGCGTCAGTTCTCCACGAGGTTCCTATCGAGTGATGGGATTCCAGCGTACAATGCGCTCTTAGACACGAACTTGGGCAAACGACGGGAATTTCTACTGGGGAACCGACAGTCGCTGGAGTTGATGCAGCAGACAGGAGTGATTGAGCGCGTGGAGTCACAGCCCGACAACCCGAACCAATATGTGGTGCATATCGCGGAAAAGCCCATCCACCGACGCAAGCGGCTGCCCCCAGATCCTGCTCGGGCCCGCTGCAGCTTCCAGAGTCGCAATTGACACCATGGCGACAACACTCCACTGCTCACGGTGTTTTAGGTGCGTACTCCAAGGCGCTTGGACGTAACGGCGCTAGCACCTCACAGCTACAGAAAGCGGAAGATCCTGCTACCAATGCAGATAAAAGCTGCACAAAGGCGAATGTGGCGAGACTGAAAGGACTTGGACGAAGTTACAGCACTGGGATGGCACTGAGCCATTGTAAACCTGTGCTAAAGTCTTCGGCTGCAAACCGATTGACACTGTTCGGGTCGACAAAATGCAGCGCACTCTTAGAAGCTGCTGGGGGCGATGAGTTGGGTCTGAACGCGCATGATGACGCGAATGGGCGGCCGTCGAGGCTCTCCGTAATGCGTCAACGGGTTGCAGTGCACCAGCTGTCGATCAATTCATGGCGGGTCAGTCCAACCAGTCCAGTCACGCGATGGTAGCCAAGAAGTCTGTGACTGCGACGTCTGCTTCAAACGGAACGCCACAGCCAGTTGTGAAAGGAACGGTGGAGCATCTACTGGAGAGCGACGCATCTTTCATGGCACAGATTCGAGTCATGAAGGACCAACTTTCGCAACTGGAGGGCACCAAAACGCACCTGGATGCCGAGATTGGACTGTTACGACGAAAACTTCGTGGAGTGAATGCTGTGCGCGAGAACGACGTGGCTGTGGCTCATTGCTCCTCGATCATGCAGCACCGTCTATCGAAAGCCGAGGAGGAATACATGAAACTCGTCACTCAGCAGCAACAAGTCAAGAAAGACGTCGATCGAGTGCGTCGCGAGCTGCTATCGCTGCGCAAAGTGCGGCACACTCTGGAAACAGATATTGAGAGTGTGACGCAGGCCAACCAGGTTTTTGAGGAGAAAATTCACGCGTCCAAAGTGGTGCGCAACCAGCTGTCCGAGGAGCTCAGTGAGCTGGAACGCCAAGCAGAGACGGAACTCGAAGAGCAGCGACTTAACCTGCCGCCAGAAGACGCAGTCGTCGTGGATGTCGCGAAGCTCATGAGTGCTGTCCAAGAACGTACTGTGAATCGACGAAATGCGTCCTTCTCTGGGTACGACGTCGCCGTCGAAATGGCACAACAACTTCATTCTGGTGTAGTGACGGCTTCTCCTGGTGAGAGTCCTAATGACAAGACTTCACGACGGAAAAGCACTTGCCGCAACAGCGGAATGCAGAACCAGAAGCTGCTGAGCCACTCGACGGCATTCGTCGTGCTGCAAAACTCTCTTGGCCTCAAGGACTTGTCAACCTTTGAGCAGCAGTTTACGACTACAGAGGAGCAGTTACTGTCCAAATACAAGGCCAATATGGCGCTGGCGGACGAGCTCGCTGCACTGGAGAAGGAGCTGCATGTGTTGAACACGGAGAAAAGAACAAACCGCGCCAATGTGCGCGGAATCATGCAGGCAAACGAGAAGGTGGAGCGCGGTATGCAAGTGCGCGTCCAATCGACACTTCGGAACATCAGAACCTACAACGATTTACGCGAACAGCGCAATCGCGAACACGCTCGACTGCGTGGTATTATGATTAAGTGTCTAGAGGCATTGCAGGTTGATTCGAGGAACTCGGACTTATCCAAGACAGATGGCAGCAACACTAGGTCGTCTGGACACGGGCTGCTGTTAAGTGAGATGCCGTCGCCGGAGCTTCTCGAAAAACTGCAGCGCAAAATGACGCAGGTGGCAATCACAATGAAGGTTCGACACAGCTCGCACATGTTCGACGTGCCAGCGGAAGCGCTCCGTCTAAATCGTGGTCATGATGGCCGTCGCAGTAACATGTTCTCCGCCCGCGATGCGTCAAAGATTGTGTTAGGTCCGAGAGATCCGTCAGGCTCTGCATTGTCAGCAATCTTAAGCACGGTCCAGGCACCTTCAATTGAGTCGGCGCTGACGCTAACAGATAACATCAGCATGATGGAGGTGATGCATGGGCTGCACCGAGCTACGAGCCCTGCGAGGAGGAGAGCAAGCTCTCTAACAGCGATCCCTCCAGTGATAGGGAACGTAAATGGAAGTCTCAATGGCGATATCGTCTCACCTGGAGCACTTCCTGATTCTGACAGTGATGACACGAGTGTGACGAGCCGAAGCTTCTTGTCCTCTGTGCATGTTCTTCCCTCCACTCTATCACCACTGGGAGCCATGGCTGAAGAAGAAAAGGAGGACGAGGAAGATGAAGAGGATGAAGGCGACAGACGTGATGACGAGCAGAGTGAGGACGACAATGACGAGGATGTGGACGTGAAACACACTGAAGACGATGAACTGAGCTCGTAGATGGAAAGGATAGCAACTATGTTGTTTGGATAATCTTTCGAGTAGGCTCATTTCCTGAAGCTGACTGGCGCCGTGTCAACCGACGTCGAACTGCTTGCGGAGTTTGCAGCCACTTCGCGCAAAGCGAGTTTGAGTACCGTTGACAGGTGAAGAAATGAGCGTAACTTGCTGTCTCAGCTGCCGCAGCTTGTAGTGAATCTGCTGTAGCAGGGAAAATGCGGTCGAAGTGGCCGCGGCGATCGAGTTCGTCGTCCATGGCGCGTACAATATCCCACTCGCTAGCAGTGAACAAATCCAAGTGCGAAGCCTCGAAGCGCTCAACTGTTGGGTCTTGAACGACTTCGTGCAGCTGTCGATTTGCAGGCTTGGCTCGCATCGTCTTGCTTCGACGAACTGGACGCGCAGATGAAGTCGATGAATTCGATTCAGGTGTTGCAGGCGAAGAATGAGCCGAATAGAGTTTAGGGGCATTGATTCTCGGGGCACACTCGCAAGTGGCACTTGCAAACCGACCAAATGGAAAGTGTCACTGAGCAGCAAGCCTTTTATTCGCCGGTCAAGGGGCGATCCCCCATAAGCGATGGCGAAACATTGACCTCGATGAGCCACGGGCGCAATTTCGAGTCCAGCATGAGGTCGAAGCCAAAGAGCTCGTAGCAAGAGCTTTTCCCTGCGAACTGGTGGAAAAGCGGCGTGAGATGCGCTTCGGCTGCGATTATCGTTTTGCAAATGATCGCTCGGATGTCACGCAAGAGTGTTTCTGGGTCTTCAAGAAGCTTCTGTTCCTGTAGAGTCTGTATCAAACCCGCTAGACTCCATTTGCTGCCGGCATTTGCATGCTGCGCGTCTGCGTTCTCCACAAACCCTTCGCTTCCTTTGTTGATGGCGTAGTTAGTCAGGTGTGCAAGACGATTGCGAGGATTCTTGAGTGAATACGGCTCCGTGCAGAAGCGAGCAATGCCTTCTTGAAAGAGATAAATGCGCAGGGGATCGATGCTCGTCACGACGACGTACAATCTCAAGTCGAACTTGTATCGTTCCCCGTCACCAAGCAAGAGAGGATCAGCCACGTACTTCTGCACGAGACGAGCTTTTTATTCTTGCCGAGCTTGGCTTTCTTGGAGGGTTTTCGAGCGTAACCACACAAGCGACAGGCATCTCGATGCGAGAGAACGCGGATGCCTCGACCACAGGCGGAGGCCGGAGGCTTCATGATCCACATAGGTCCTACCGTCGACGAAGATTTCCCCTTCTTATCGTCAACTATCGGAAATGTGCTGGCGACGAACGCTTCATTGCGCTCCAGAGCACGTCGAAAGGCGTCGAATTGATCCGGGAGCGAGAACCCTTCAGGAAAGAAGTCATAGCTTGCTCCAAAGCGGCGACGGCAGTTGGTGAGCGTTTTCATGAGGCGGTCCTTGCGACCGATGACCCACGGATCCGGAAAATGGTTAAATGCTTGCGCGTGGTCGACTCGAAATCGCTCAAACTCGGTCTTTGGCACAGGTTTTGCCCACGCCATGTGCCATGCTGTCCACTTCTTGCGAGTTCGAGAAAACCCTGCCGCAGCGAAAGCGTTTTTCACGCAATTGCGTTCCCAGGAAGTCCGATACATTAGCGAAAGCTCTTGAGCGTCGACGGTGGAGATTAGCAGACCGGTGTAGTCTCGCAGAACACCCAGAGATGGCGGGTAGTCAAAGCAAACTGTAGGGTTGCGTCCGAGCGGATCACTGCGACTGAAGACGAGCTTGACGACCGGTGAAGTCATACATTTCTCTCCTGGCCTCGGAGCTTTGGTCGTCGCCCTGTTCGGGTCTGTTTCCGTGTCAGCATCATTGTCAGAGTCGCCGCCGGATTCTTCGTCGTCTCCGTCTTCATCGCCGCCTTCATCGTCTTCGATATCTTCCTCGTCGATCTGCTGCTCAGGGCATCCAGTCGCTTTCTGTAGTTGGTTGGATCGGCGTGGTGCGAGAAGGTAGGAGGGCTCTGAAGGTGTGGCAATGTCGGCAGGATCCTCGATACGCAGCAGCCGCTGGCGCAGACTCAACCGCGTCTCCATCGGCATGGTTAGAAATCGAGGAAGGTCGTTTCAGCGGCCGTCGCGTCAAGGTGCCATTCTGACCGTTATCGCTACCTCTGAAAAATGGCGACGACAAGATAAAGCAATCAGCCTTACGCTCTCGTTTCTCCCCTAGCCTCGCGAATCGCGATGCAATCGAGTGTGAACCCCGGCCACGAAGCAAATTTGATCGGCGCCAACGATGCAAGGTACGGCTCCCGTCCTTGGTTGTAGATCAGCATCCGGTCGTTCCGAGTGTCGACAATGACGCCTTCCCGGATCCCAGCGTCCATGAACCTCGACATCTTCGTCTGCAGCTCGTCGAACGTCACGCCGGTCGACAACATGATCTCGATCACCACAACTGGGACACAAGGCGTGTACGCGGCGTTTCTCGCGTCGTTCGATAAGCTCGAGAGTGTGGCTTTGTCGATGTATGCCATGTCGGGGACAAGCTGGTAGCGGAACTCGTTTGTGCGAAGTGAAGACGTCTCGTTGAATTGGAACCCAGATCGATCAAAGGAGATTCTGCCTCCGATCTCCGGGTGCTTATCCTCCCAGTTCATCCCTTGGCGCCGCATTTCTTGTTGCTCGGCCGCCCTGAAGACATTGATCGCCACCTCCCGCACCGTGAGAACCGGGAAGGCGTACTCGAGGAAGAACCGCATCTCATCCACTTCGTTCAGATCAGGAGGAGGCATAATGGCGTATTTCCCGATCATTGGTGGTAGGCTTTGTCCGCCCGGCAGAACGATGTCCGCTTCTTCGATGTCATGGAAGCTGCCCCAGCTACACTCGCTGTTCTCGTTAACCTCGTCCATCGCTCCCTTGGAAGAATTTGAAGTAATCCCCGTCCCAGAACAGTAAGCATTCCCGCTTTCCTCTTACCTTGCTGTTCTCCATGCTGCCGATCAACCCAATCTCCACCGCATGCACTTGGCGTTTGTAAGGACATCTGCAGCTCTTTCGGTGGAAGGTCACCACAATCCAATCCCCCTCACCTCCGCTCCAAGAACCACCTCGTCATGAAGCCCCGCGTATCCACGAAGGATCATCTGCAAGCGACTACCAACAACCAGGAAGAAGACGCCATAGATGACCTCACCGCGGGCCTGCACCACATCTCGGTCCACGACTCCAAGAGCCCTGTCGTCTCGTTCGGCGACGCTATCGGAAAAGTGGCCAAGATCTCAACCGCCAGAGAACTGCGACAGCAACTGCCAGACATTTGCAACGAAGTGTTCTCCGTGCTGGGCCTCTTTCAACTGGAAGCCACGTACCAGCGAGCTTTGGCCATCGAGCTCAAAGCTCGCGGTGTCCACGTCGAGTCGGAAGTGTCTCTCTCAGTCGTCTACAAAGGGCTGCCGATCGCGACTCGCCGTCTGGATCTGCTGCTTAAGCTGGACAAGACGGTGGTGCTGGAGCTCAAGACGGTGACCACCGCACTCAAGTCGGACCACCTCAAGCAGCTGCACTTTTACATGACGCACTTTGACGCGAGCGAAGGTTTCCTCATCAACTTCCCGCACAAGACTGGGTTCCCGGACAGCGACGTCAACTACAGGCAGCAGGTGCTGCAGCCTGAGCACGGACCAGAGGTCAGCGATCGAGTCACTCGAGCCAGCACACCGAAGAAGAAGAGCGAGCTGCCACATATTATCTTTGTCCAGCGAGTCAAGTCCACCAAGACGGTCAAGAAGACGACGACAAAAGCGTTGTAAGTGTTGAAGGCGACTTCAACTTGTCTTTCAATCCATCGTACTTAACAGAATGTAGCCATCTCCTTTGCTGGCCACTAAGTTTCATAGAGACTTTTTGGGTAACGCGATGAGCGCGCTCTTCCCGGCGCCCGTGCGCTCGTACACGACCTTCTCGGACACGTCTGCGGCCCCCGCCGCGGCCTCTGCGCCGTCCCGACCTGCCACACAGGTCCCCAAGTACCCGCACCGCGTCAAGCAGCAGTTCGTGCCGCGCCGCAACGAGGACTTTGGCGACGGCGGCGCCTTCCCGGAGCTCCATGTTGCCCAATTCCCACTCGGAATGGGCAAGAAAAAGGGTACCGGCCACTCTACTTCCGGGGGACGCTGGCGCTGCAGGTGCGTGGCCAAGATGGCGGCGTCAACTACGACGCGATCGTGACGCAGCAGCACCGCGACAAGACCAAGGTGTACACTAAATTCAGCGACATTGTCGAGAAGGACGGGGACGCTGCGGCGCTCGCTCTGCCCAGCAGAGACGAGGAGATGGAGACGACCGACCGCACCAAGCAGGCACTGCAGAAGCTCGTGCAGGGAAAAGTGGCCAGCAGTCTGCCGGTCAACGTCAGCCGGCAGAAGACGGTCAAAGAGACGGCCAAGTACATTCGGTACACGCCCAACGAGCAGGTGGAAGGGGCCCCTAAACAGAGGATCATCCGCATGGTGGACGTACAGAAAGATCCCATGGAACCCCCAAAGTTTCAGCACACCAAGGCAGTGAGAGGCCCTCCGTCCCCTCCGGTGCCCGTGCTGCATTCCCCACCCAGGAAACTGACGGTGGCAGATCAGCAGTCGTGGAAAATCCCGCCGTGTATTTCCAATTGGAAGAACTCGAAAGGTTTTACTATCGCATTAGATAAACGTTTAGCAGCAGATGGACGAGGACTGCAGCAGGTGACTGTGAACGACAACTTCGCTAGCTTGTCGGAGGCGCTGGCGATTGCAGAGAGGAAGGCGAGAGAAGAGGTCAACATGCGAGCGCAGGTGCAGAAGAAGTTGGCGATGAAGCAGAAGGAGCAGAAGGAGAACGAGCTGCGTGAAATGGCGTCTAAGGCGCGCATGGAGCGAGCAGGAATTCGTGCGGACGATGAAGAGGAAGATCCGAGTCGTAGTCGGAGACGGCGTTCGTCTAGTGCGCACAGCGATCGTCGCAGTCACAGCAGTGACGGCAGTGAAGACAGCGATGCTGAAGGCCGACGTGACGTGACCGTATCCGCCGCGACCGTAAGAAGGAGCGCGAACGTGAAATGCGCATGGAGAAGTTAGGCAAAAAGGGAAGCTCGCACGTGACCAGGACCGTGACATTTCAGAGAAGATCGCATTGGGTCAGTTGCAAGGCGGCGGCAAAGCTGGTGGGAGCGATGCAATGTTTGACTCTCGGCTGTTCAATCAGTCGCAAGGCATCAGCTCTGGGTTTGGCCAAGAAGACGAGTACAATGTTTACTCGAAGCCTATGGTTGACCGCGGCAAAGCCAGCGTGTACCGACCGAAGGGCGACGACGGTGCGATCGATGCCGATAAGGAATACGAGGAGTTGAAGGGTGGCCACACGAAACGTTTCAAGGCCGACAAGCAGTTCCGTGGCACTGAAGCTGTGGCTCGTAGTGGTGCTCGCGATGGACCCGTGCAGTTTTCGTACGACACTGTTAAGGACGAAGACGATGAAGATGCCGACAAGAAGAGAACTGCAGCTGTAGATCGTCGTAAATCTGCGTCCCGCTCTCCACCTCCATCAAAGGACCGTGCTCGCTCTCCGGTTGCTTCTCCTCGTCGCTCTCGAGGTCGCGATCGTTCACCGTCCGCTTCACCTTCACGGGCCCGAGGACGTGGCCGATCGCCTTCAGATTCGCCCCCACGCTCGCGAGGTCGGGGCCGTTCGCCGTCGAAATCTCCTCCACGGTCTCGTGGTCACGGCCGTTCCCCGTCGCGTTCTCGGTCTCCAATCCGCGGTCGCGATCGTTCGGCTTCGCGAGGCCGCAAGCGTTCGCCGTCTCGCTCTCCTTCGTACTCTCGAGAACGAGGCCGTCCACGTGCTCGTTCACGGTCACCGGCGTATTCTCGTCGGCGTTCGCCTTCGTACTCGCGCTCTCGTCGTGACACCCGTCGGCGGTCTCCGTCTCGCTCTCGCTCACGCAGCGCAGACAACGACCGCAAGCGCCGTCGCCGTTCCCCCAGCGAAAGCAGCGACGACGACCCGTTCGGTCTGGACCAGTTCTTGACAGACGCTCGCAAAGGCGCAGACGATGCTCGCCGCTCTCCTCGTCGCCGCCGCTAAAGAGGACGACGCAGCAGACAGGAAGAGCCAAAATGTTCACAGCAATAATCGATACCTTGAAAATCCACTAGATGGCTGCGCTTTTGAAACGGATCCTATAGTTACCTCAAGATAAAATTACCCGTTGCTGCCATTCCTCCTTTTTCGACCATGGACCACATCAAGCTCGTGATCAGCGACGCCGGCGAGAAAGTGGCGGGCGCGGCCAGCGACGCGAGCAAGAAACTGGCAGCAGTGACCGGAGACAAGAAGAATGCGCAGGAGACCTCGTCCTCCGACTCGCTCCCCACCACGTGTCCGAGTCTCACCAAGAAGCAGCGGATGATTGGCTTCGTCAGCTGCTTCGTGCTGGGCTACATCGTCAGCTTCGGGGTAAGTACCAAGCAATCGTATATTTTGCGTGGAACTTCTGACAAGTAGTTTGTTCTAGTCGACATTCGCGCTGATCGCCGGAGACGACAATGGCGCCAGGTTCGGCATCACGTACAGTCTGGGCAACGTCATCTCGCTATGCGGGTGGGGTAAACTGTGTTCTATATGTGAGGAGCTGTTGTGGTTACCAACTTTTGTGTTGGGTAGGTCGGGGTTCTTGGTGGGGCTCAAGCAGCAGGTGAAGCTCATGTTCAAGCCCGTTCGACGAGTCGCCACCATCATTTACCTGCTAATGATCGTCGTGGTGCTCACAGTCGCCATTGCAGTAAGTTTGAGAATTCGTGGGGTATTGTGTTGAAGTGCAAAGATTGAAGAGAAAACGTTTGTTGTTACAGGCCCCGCAGCTTGGACTCGTGGTGCTGTTGCTGGTATTGATCCAATGTGTGGCTGCTGTCTGGTACGACGTCAATTGGTGTTGGGCTTAGGATCTGCTAGTGACCCTCATCATTGTTCTTCAGGTATTCGGCGAGTTACATTCCCTACGGACGTAAGATCCTTTCGAGTATTGCCCAGAAGGTCTGCGGCAGTGTTGCTTAAGGAGTTCGATGCTTCCAGCGATTTCAGCAAGAGAATCGAACGAGGTGCATTGATGAATATATGAAATCCATTTCTTTATCTATGAACGGGAAGCACTAGCTACTTTCAAGAACGACAACCAGACGGTCACGACCAGCTAATAGCCGTCGCCACGAGGACGATACGGTGTCATGCATGGTAACACAACAGCGCATCGTCCCTTCAGTTGGCGATAGTGCTAGCCGTGAGCGCTCTAGTTGCCGTAGTAGGTAGTGTTCGTGTACACAACGTAGCCGTACTCCGCAGGACAGTACGGGAACGTCTGCTCGCTCACGATGTCAAGGAACAGGTCCTTGCCGGTGGTGTACGTCACGTACGCGCCGAGGCACGCGCACACCACGATGATGAACGTGCCCACCATCTTCTCGTACCAGGGAACCGTGTGCCAGAAGACCTTCAGGTAGAACCAGATCGGGATGATGATGCACTGCCATCGACACACAGCAGGCCCCCACGAAGTCCGAGAAGTCCATGAAGTGGTCCTTGAAGATGATGGCGAGGATCAGCAGGATGACCACGACGCACACGCGCAGGGTGACGTACTTGGCGATGACGATGGGGCCGCTGTTGTGGTACTCCTCGATCAGCGCCTCAGGGGACAGGTCGTGCTCTGCATCGGCCATCGAGGTGACTGAGGGACCCGAAATGGGAACGGCTCCTTCCTTCCCGCCGTTGGGCGTACTGATCACTTCGAATGCGGGGGACTCCTCGTCCACGGGAGCGAGCAGCGGACGCTTGTGCATGCCCAGAAGGCCGCGCTCAGCGATGTACAGCACAGGGTTCAGGATCACCGACATGGCGATGGTGATGTGCAGCTGCATGAACATGTAGGCCAGCACCACGGCGCCGCGGTTCGCGTCCAGGTTGAGAGCAGTGCCGTTGATAGCGAACAGCAGGTTGCCGGGGATCTGGCATCCCACGTACGAGTAAGAGGTCTCGCCGATCACGAGGAAGCAGCACGCAGCGAAGATCATGGTGGTGGCCACAACACGGGGCATGCGTTCCGGCTGCGAGTGCTCACGTTGCAGAGCGGGGACCAGCACGGCAGCCGAGTAGGCCAGAGCCAAGTTGCCGAACGAGCTCGCGACCTCGCTGAACTGCAGGTCGGGCTTCGGCACCGTCGGGTGGTCACCGCCAATGCCCACAGCCAGGACAGCGATGGCGATGGCGTCGGCCAGGATCGTTCCGATGCAGCCGGCGAACGCGGCGGCGGCGCCTTCTTTCAGCGTCGGCGTCACGATCACAGGCAGCAGCAGGACCGCCATGATGATACTCCAGTACTGCTGGTCGAACGCGTCGGGCGAGATGCCGTCCAGCAGGATTCCACCCAGGACCAGGTATGCGCACGGCACCAGACAGCAGACGCCGAACTGAGCCAGCAGCACCACGTAGCGACCGATGGGACCAGCGGCCCACTCGCCGACGTCGCCATAGGTCTTCACATTCTTGGGAGCGGCCAACATCACTCGAGAGATGGCGACGCAGGAGCAGACGTTGGCGAAACCCATGAAGAGCAGTGCCACCGTGGCGAGCGGAGCACCGGACCGCGCAAAGTTGGCTGGGAGACCCAGCGTTCCGATGCCGTAGACTGTGCAGAAGAAGTTGAAGGAGATCTTGAGGTCTTCGAACGTGAAGAACGGCATGGTTATCTCGTGCAACCTGCTGTGTGGGTCCTTGACTTAAGGGGGGACTTGTCGACCAAGGCGGGAAAGCCGAAATGAACGAGCTGGACGCGGAATGGCAAAGGAGCGAGACACCGCGAGGTGCAATGCCAAGCCGAGCATGAGTGATCAGAGGCAGGGTCAACTTCCCGGAGACCAGTCACTGCACGATTCCAATCAAGACGAGCAGGAGCTCGTGCCTGGGTGTGCGCTGACTGGGTCGAGTCCGTGCTCTCGATTCGCCGAGACGCTATGCGGCGATCGAATAGAGACGAGGGAGCGCCAAGGTCTCCGCTTGGGCGCCAAGTGCGTGGCCAGGGATGGGCTACATGCGACGAGACCCCGTCTCTGAACAGAGCAGAGACAGCCTGTCGACGAAAGCGAGATGCGCTGATGCACCGGCACAGGATCCAATCGACTTGCAAAAAGACTCGGCTGGTGGAGGCGACTCAACCGAGCGCTCGGTTCCATGCAAACGATCTTGAGCGATGCAAACACACTTGGCGTCTTGTGAAGCAGTGGGCACCGGCGTTTCGGCCGTCCTGTACGTGTGCAGAGGACGGGGAATGTTGGATCGCAGCAAGTTAGCTTACATTGTTCGTAGTCGAAATTCTGATGATATGCTTCAGCCCGTGATTAAAGGCAAATGGCAAAAGATTGAATTCATTGCGGCCTCGTTTGAGCATGTTTGACTCAACTGTTTAACCATGCAAGTGTTAGCAGTTATCGCACCGCGAATTGAGTGGTATTGCAGCCGCGGTTGGCCCAAGAACTCTTGGTAAAGACACTCGTACGTGCGCCAGACATCTAAGCTTACCGTCAAAGTCAGCGTCCTTTGGAGCAATCCTGGATGTTTGTCAGTGTTATACTCCAGACTTTGTATGTCTTCACTAACGCAAAATAAAATGTTAGAGCATTTGCCTCACACTTCAGTTGCCGTAGTAGGTAGTGTTCGTGTACACAACGTAGCCGTACTCCGCAGGACAGTACGGGAACGTCTGCTCGCTCACGATGTCAAGGAACAGGTCCTTGCCGGTGGTGTACGTCACGTACGCGCCGAGGCACGCGCACACCACGATGATGAACGTGCCCACCATCTTCTCGTACCAGGGAACCGTGTGCCAGAAGACCTTCAGGTAGAACCAGATCGGGATGATGATGCACGCCATCGACACACAGCAGGCCCCCACGAAGTCCGAGAAGTCCATGAAGTGGTCCTTGAAGATGATGGCGAGGATCAGCAGGATGACCACGACGCACACGCGCAGGGTGACGTACTTGGCGATGACGATGGGGCCGCTGTTGTGGTACTCCTCGATCAGCGCCTCAGGGGACAGGTCGTGCTCTGCATCGGCCATCGAGGTGACTGAGGGACCCGAAATGGGAACGGCTCCTTCCTTCCCGCCGTTGGGCGTACTGATCACTTCGAATGCGGGGGACTCCTCGTCCACGGGAGCGAGCAGCGGACGCTTGTGCATGCCCAGAAGGCCGCGCTCAGCGATGTACAGCACAGGGTTCAGGATCACCGACATGGCGATGGTGATGTGCAGCTGCATGAACATGTAGGCCAGCACCACGGCGCCGCGGTTCGCGTCCAGGTTGAGAGCAGTGCCGTTGATAGCGAACAGCAGGTTGCCGGGGATCTGGCATCCCACGTACGAGTAAGAGGTCTCGCCGATCACGAGGAAGCAGCACGCAGCGAAGATCATGGTGGTGGCCACGACACGGGGCATGCGTTCCGGCTGCGAGTGCTCACGTTGCAGAGCGGGGACCAGCACGGCAGCCGAGTAGGCCAGAGCCAAGTTGCCGAACGAGCTCGCGACCTCGCTGAACTGCAGGTCGGGCTTCGGCACCGTCGGGTGGTCACCGCCAATGCCCACAGCCAGGACAGCGATGGCGATGGCGTCGGCCAGGATCGTTCCGATGCAGCCGGCGAACGCGGCGGCGGCGCCTTCTTTCAGCGTCGGCGTCACGATCACAGGCAGCAGCAGGACCGCCATGATGATACTCCAGTACTGCTGGTCGAACGCGTCGGGCGAGATGCCGTCCAGCAGGATTCCACCCAGGACCAGGTATGCGCACGGCACCAGACAGCAGACGCCGAACTGAGCCAGCAGCACCACGTAGCGACCGATGGGACCAGCGGCCCACTCGCCGACGTCGCCATAGGTCTTCACATTCTTGGGAGCGGCCAACATCACTCGAGAGATGGCGACGCAGGAGCAGACGTTGGCGAAACCCATGAAGAGCAGTGCCACCGTGGCGAGCGGAGCACCGGACCGCGCAAAGTTGGCTGGGAGACCCAGCGTTCCGATGCCGTAGACTGTGCAGAAGAAGTTGAAGGAGATCTTGAGGTCTTCGAACGTGAAGAACGGCATCTTGATGACCACTGGACAATCTTGAATCTTGGCCGTAGATTGTGTTGCTTCGACAGAGTCAAAAGAGAAGTGAGCGACACGGAGCCTGCAGACTTGACGGGATCAGCAAAGCGCGTGCGCCAAGCTGAGCCGGTGGCGTGCTTGTCAATGCAGGAGAGCGTTCGTCTACCGCCAGTTGGCATGACTGGATCGAGCCCAAGCGCCCGATTCGCGGATGTGGTGGGGTCACTTTGCATTGCGAGCGCCCTCGCAGACGAGGGAATTGATAGCCCAGCAAGTGACGCGACACAACCGGTGGCCATGGATCGACCGCAGCATCCCCTCTTCAGAAAAAGAGGCGGACCTGTCGACGAATGTCAATGCACCGGCACACTGTCGGCCATGCAAGCGTCGTGTGCGAGCTGAAGGTGGCGAGGCTGTACCCGTGTCAGAACGTCGAGATGGTGCCAAGCGACCTTATTGCGTTCGTCGATGCCGAGAGATCCCCACAGCAGTGAAGGTGCTTTGCTGGTCGTGAAACGCGACTAGAAAACAGCAGCAGATTGACGAAGTTTCGAGCTCGACTATTGCGATGGCTTTCTCACAACAAAAGTTCAATAGATCAAGTTGGTGTTGTCATTTTAATGAGCTACAATAGGGAACAGTTAGCAGACGTGAAGGTTGGGCGGTACACACTAATACCGGCCACCATCATCTGCGCTTTTAGTTGCCATAGTAGGTGGTGTTCGTGTACACGACGTAGCCGTACTCGGCGGGGCAGTACGGGAACGTTTGGTCGCTCACGATGTTCAGGAAGAGGTTCTTGCCCGTCGTGTACGTCACGTACGCGCCGAGGAACGTGCAGACGACAATGATGAAGCCACCGACGGCCTTCTCGTACCAGGGGACGGTATTCCAGAACACCTTGAGGTAGAAGAAGATCGGCAGGATGATGCAGGCCATCGACACGCAGCAAGCGCCGACAAAGTCCGTGAAGTCGACGAAGTGGTCCTTGAAAATGATCGAGATGACCAACAGGATGATCACGATCACGATTCGCAGCGCCATGTACTTGGCGGTGACGATCGGGCCGCTGTTGTGGTACTCGTTGATCAGCGCCTCGGGGACAGGTCGTACTCGGCGTCGGCCAGGGACGTCACAGACGGCCCGGTGGTGCCGACGGCGACCGGGACCTTGCCACTGCTGGGCGTGTTGATCACTTCGAAAGCGGGGGACTCCTCGTCCGCAGGGGTAGTAGCGGACGCTTGTGCATGCCCAGAAGGCCGCGCTCTGCAATGTACAGCACGGGGTTCAGGATGACCCACATCGCGATGGTGATGTGCAGCTGCATGAACATGTAGGCCAGCACCACGGCACCGCGATTGGCGTTCAGGTCGAGCGCCGTGCCGCCAATAGCGAACAGCAGGTTGCCGGGGATCTGGCATCCGACGTAGGAATAAGAAACCTCGCCAATAATCAGGAACAGGCAAGCGGTGAAGATCATGGTGGTGGCCACGACACGGGGCATGCGCTCAGGCTGCGAGTGCTCGCGCTGCAGGGCCGGTACCAGCACAGCAGCAGAGTAGGCCAGCGCGAGGTTGCCGAATGAGCTCACCACCTGGCCGAACTCGAGGTCGGGTTTGGGTGGCGACGGGTGGCCCGATCCGATACCATTCACCAGCACGCCGAGCGCAATTGCATCAGCGAGAAGCGTGCCGAGGCAGCCCGCGAAGGCAGCGGCAGCACCTTCCTTAAGGGTCGGAGTCAGAATCACCGGCAGCAGCAGAACAGCCATGATGACGCTCCAGTACTGCTGGTCGAAGGCGTCGGGCGAAATGCCGTCGAGCATGATACCACCGAGCACCAGGAATGCAGTGGGCACCAGGCAGCACACGCCGAACTGCGCGAAGAGCACCACGTAGCGGCCGATGAAGCCGCAGCACCACTCGCCGAGATCGCCGTAGGTCTTGACGTTCTTGGGGGCGGCCAGCATCACACGGGACACGGCGATACAGGAGCAGACGTTGGCGAAGCCCATGAAAACCAGCGCCACCGTAGCAATGGGGGCGCCCGAGCGAGCGAAGTTAGACGGCAGACCGAGCGTGCCGATGCCGTAGACTGTGCAGAAGAAGTTGAAGGCGATCTTCATGTCCTCCGTCGTGAAGTACGCCATGGTTGCGGTGATTCAAGCGGTCTCGACTCTTGCGGGGGCGGGAGCAACTTGGGTGCGCCGGAGCGAAACAGGAAGTGAGCGGTGGCTGATCGTGCCAAATACCCGCGGGGCTCAAAGAGATTAAAAATCTCTGCGGTCTACTGACGTTTGACATGGACTCGCCTCTGCGCCACCAGTCAAGGCGGCTTGCCAATCAAGCCACACGCAAGCCCGTGCCAACGGCGCTGACTGGGCAGCTCGCCACGGCGCGATAGGGCAGCAGGCTGGTGCCGGCTCCGCATTGCAAACGTTAGTGAAATGGCTAGAGACGAGCAAGCGCCGCTCGAAGCTCGCCACGAGGTCTCGGCAGCGCGCCGGATTGGCGCTTGGAGCGGAGACCGTGCCCGTCTCCCCGCCGCGTCTCGTTTTGTGCAGACGAGAGACCTGTTGACGAACCGGAGACATACGGAGCGCAGTCTTGGGGTTGTATGACGGTGATGAGCCCCCTCAGACATTCGGTTCCGGTGCATGAGATGGTATCCGCTCGCAGACTCGACTTTGTCGCCTTCGACTTGAGTTTTGCGGCGATACGAGCTCGCCACGATGAAGAACTTTCCTCGGGTTGTCGGTACCGGCCGGTATCGGTAGTTTTACACAGGTCACACGGCTGATTGGCTGGGAATTGGGATCGACGCGCTTCAGCTCTTGCGGATCAAACACCCACCTGGCGAAATGACTGAGTTAGCATGCGAGCGATGCCACGGAGATGCGGAGGCTGCCGCTGGGGATGCGCCGTTTCAGTCTATGTCGCTGGGAGATGACTGTTGAATTTTGGCGCAAGCCCTTGTCGTTCCCGTCGTGTGGGGTCTTGGTGAATGGCTGCGAATCTTGTCCAACCTCGACATGCTGACGCTTTCGCTCCCACGTGACGTGTGGCATCTTCATGAGATCAATTGGCCCATGTCAGAGGCCATGGCATTAGAGCCGCTCTGGAAGACACTGGCGGCTTCTTGCAGCTGCAGACACTCCAAGAGTTTCACTCAAGTGCTGTGCGGCTGTACATAGCGGAACAACGCTGAGTGAAAGACCTCTTAAGCTTGTGGATGATCTCCATGAGCATAGTTTCGCCTCTTGTGGGTCCGCCACCAATAAATCCCGTACTTATTATTTGATTCACTTTCGAACGAGCAATGGACAAGACGTTGACCAGGATGGCTACCACTTCGTTTGCGAGGTGGAGACGACCGAATACGGATCCGTCATCCGCTTGATGAACCAGCCCAAACATGACAAATGGTCCATTCTGCTGATCTCTTGTCGACATTTTCCAGCTCACTTTTCGCATTGTTGCTCTGCAGGTCCTGCCACATGACTTTGAAACATCGACCCTTCTGGTCCAACATGAACAGCGACCTCCAGCTCCGTGGACAAGACCTATTGATCATGGCCGTCCTCAAGGTAAAACTGTTTCGTCTTTCGATCACCCATTTACGCTATAACTCACGGGCTATGACTGTGAGCAGGCGGTACTCAAAGGCTCTTTGGGGCCCATGATGAGCACCTACATCCCCGACCAGGACTGGTGCACGTTGAACCTAAAGCAGAAATTCTCGACCTACCTCATGAAGCTCCAGCTCAAGTGCCAAATTGAGGCGCCAGAGGTAGCTGGTGCTTCCCCATGAACCCGGACGAGCCTCGCCCGATCTACCTGCGACTGACCGCGGAGTCGATGAA
Organism: Phytophthora macrochlamydospora; assembly: GCA_011947325.1. Taxonomy (NCBI): domain Eukaryota; phylum Oomycota; class Peronosporomycetes; order Peronosporales; family Peronosporaceae; genus Phytophthora; species Phytophthora macrochlamydospora. The sequence goes on from JAAVTH010000389.1 coordinate 393,354, forward strand.
CGGCGCTCACTGAAGGTTGAGACGGGGAGGCTGATCATCTCGTATGGCATGCACGGCTGCCGTGAAGTAAATCTGGCGCGCAGAATTTGATGGCAGCTGTGGTCTGGAGTGATCAATAGTATCCTCGTTAGCGACACCAAAGCAGGCGCATGCATTACCTTATCCATACTGTGGGGCCTGGCTCAAGCCGCGATTTCCACTCTCCACAAGTTCGTGAACATCAGTGCGATCTTATGGCAAACCGACCAGCATATCCAAATACCAGGTACCACAACGCCGCATGAAGAAGACCATCTCTCCCTTTAGCGCTGCGATCTCGAACGGGTCTCGACTCATTCTCGTTTTCACTTTCAAGTGCTCAAGTTCCACTACCAACTCCACCACCTCCTCATAATGAAGTTCTTCCAGGTCCTCGTCATCGCCGCTCTTGCCTTCGCCACCGTCAACGCCGACACAGCTGCCTCCACACGTGAGACGACCACCAGAGCTGGTGCCGCGGCCACAACAGCTCTTGCAACCACCACCGGATCAACTGACACCGCTGCCACTGCGGGTCACGAAGGCCACCAGGGCCACGAAGCTGGCGCCGCTGCGTCGAGCACGGGTGCTACCGTGGTCGGAAGCGCCACCACCGACTCGACCGTGGGCGGCAGTTCCACCGGAACGGAGGCCGTCGGTACCGACAGTTCATCGGGGACAAGCAAGGGATCCTCGGACACCAAATCGTCGACCAAGAAGGATTCGTCGTCATCTACCCGCTCGAAGGAATCGTCGTCGTCTGGAAGCGGGTCTCACAGTGGAGCTGCCCAGGTTACGGGCGCCATGGGCGTTGCCGCAGCCACGGTCGTCGCGGTTGGGTCGTACTTCGTGTAAGGTGTTGTTGGTAGAGATCGTTCGTTCTTGTTGATAGTACAACCTCGATTATTTTCCTCACAGCGTTCATTGCCTCGTGAACCTTGAAGAGTTTGTGATGAATACATGCCGAACACTAACGCCAAAACGGCGCTGCCGTTCCTGTTCTAGCAAGCGGAAGTGGTCTTCGGTTCATGACAGCGACGGTGAAGGGTGTGCGTAAAATGGCTCAACCAAAGCTTTCTCTATAAGACTTGGCATCGAATTCTACATGCAGTAGTAGTTTCTACAATACATGGCGGTGTGCTCATAATTGGAGCGATCGAGTCTTGCCGGACGCTGCACGGTACATACGATCGTGTAGCGACGCAGCCAACTCGTGGGACTCGGACACGACTCCAGTGATCACCACACGCTCGACGCCTTGCACATTCTCACACCAACGCAGCGAGTCAAAGATGCGCTGCGAAGCCTCAGCGACGTCGCCGCTCGGAGAAAGGTCAAGATAGCCTCGAACACGGTCTTTGAGCTCCGCGAGCTTGCCGTGGAAATCCAGCACGACCCAGCGGCTCACATTCTGCTTCGTAGACGCGTCCATCGTTTCGTCCGCATCGCTTTGGTACAAATACGTGTCCACATCGGGGCGTAGTGCGTGATCAACTGTCCAGGAGCGATTTGAGCTTCCTGGGACTGCATTTTGGCCTCTTTCTGGATGGTCACCACTTGGTACTCCCCAGCGCCTCTTTATTCTCCCCAAGCACCTGCCTCAGTGCTTGCTCTGACACGCCTCCTCGTCGGAAGACGATGATCTTCTTCTCCTCAGGTACAATCTTGGCCACAGTCGACTCGATGCCCACTTCACAGCACCCCTGCTCGTCGGCTTCGATGACGCTCAAGTTCTTGCACGCCCCCAAGTCGTCCATGACATGTCTGGCCGTAGTGGGGACACGTGTCCGAATCTATTGGCACTCGGCGCCGCCACTGGGACTTGCGCCTGCTTCAGCAGCTTCTGCGCAATGGGGTGTTTGGGGCACCGCAGTCCAACGAAGCCTGTGTTGGCCGACAGCGTCAGCGGCAGTTCGGAGACTGCCTTGGCGATGAGTGTGAGGGGTCCAGGCCAGAAGGACTTCCCGAGACACTCGAAAGCCTGTAGCCCAGTGGACGTCATGTCCACCAATTTGACCGCGTCTTCCAGCGCCGGCACGTGGACGATCAAAGGGTCCGTCAGAGGCCTCCCTTGGCCTCAAAGATGGACAGAACAGCATCAGGGTCCAGTGCATTGGCTCCCAGCCCGTAGACCGTCTCGGTGGGGAAAGCCACGAGCTGTCCGCTGCGCAGCTGAGCGGCGGCTGCAGCAAAGCCCTCGGCGTTTGGGTTGAGCAGCTTCGCCATGGTCTGGTGCGGGTTGGAGAGCGAGTTGAGGCGTCGTAGAGACTGCGATCGATGGAGGAGACGCGTGGCGAGCGGCCTGCAGCGGTAGGTAGCCAGGAACGCCGTCGTGAAGCGCGGCAGCAAGGCGGATGCGTGCCCTTGGTGGCTGACGTTGCTTGACCAGCAAAATCGAGCGCGTAAAACGTTTTTTTCCATCCGGATTTACCAGAGTGAAAAATAGTTTTTAAACAAGATGTGCCATGACGTCGCCCACTCTGCACTTTTATGCATAGTGACGCGTCGTGGATTCATACAAACATCAAGTATAACAATCCAACCGCACTTAATCTCGAAGTCGCATCGTGACGTGTGCGCGTCAGTTTTGGCGTTGGCCGCGCGACACGAGGCGCTCGTCACCCGCCATTCGCGCTTACACCGGCTTAGGTGGATTCTTAGCGCGATCTTAACTGTTAATAGTGTTAACTAACGCTTAATAACATTTTGCTTAGTAGTTAATAGTACTGAGCAATGTAGAAAAAGGCCACAGCTCGACGTTATTATTTACATTCGTGATCACACAAACACAAGCAAAGTCTAGCAGCGAGTGCAGGACGAGCGGCGACAACGACGCCATCGTCACCGTTGTCGAGCTCTTTGAAGAGGCCAAGTGAGCCACAACTGGCAGGATTTGGCTGCATTTGCGTCCCTACAAGCCCGTGCAAGATCGCGAACGAAGGCCCCACACGACTAAGGAAGTGCTGGATACGGTGTTTAAATTCTTAGCGTCACCGACTCCGTATGAATTCCAGCGCCGCGCGTCTCGTGAACTCCGTGCGAATGCGCTGTTGGAGGAGCAACAGCAGGCTCGGTCCAGAGGGGCTGGCGCTGGCGATGTGGGACGGCCCCTCGGGACCACCCTCCGTCACGGCCCCGTAAGAAAACCGTCTACGACGCGGTCGTTGGCAATGGCGGACGGGAACTGAAGCCGCGTGAATATGACTCGCTTACCATCGACGACTTCGATCTGCTACGCGTTGTTGGGCGTGGTGCCTTTGGTAAGGTGATACTAGTGCGAAGAAAAGTGCCTCAGCAACAGAAAGGTGCTCGTCTATTGAGTCCGCGGACGATGATGGCGATGGGGATGACTCCGCAGCAGATTGCGGTCGCTTCAGGAGGCGAACAAGGCAAAGTGTATGCGATGAAGGTCATCAAGAAGGCTGCTGTGTTTGCCAAGAACCAGGTGGAGCACACCAAGACAGAGCGACGTATCCTGCAAGGCGTGGATCACCCGTTCATGGTGAAGCTGCGCTACGCCTTCCAGAACGAGGCCAAGCTCTACTTCGTCATGGACTTCTACAACGGCGGAACGCTGCACTTCCACCTGCGGCGCGCCATGCACTTTGACGAGACCCGCACGCGCTTCTACGCTGCCCAGCTAGTGCTGGCCATTTCGCACCTGCACACCTACAACATCGTGTACCGAGACCTGAAGCCGGAGAACATTCTGCTGGACGACAAGGGATTCATCGCCTTGACGGACTTTGGTCTCTCGCACGACCACTTCGACAGTAAGGACGGCATGCAGACGTTCTGCGGTACGCCCGAGTACATTGCGCCCGAGCTGATCCGTCGTGTGCCCTACGGCAAAGCCGTGGACTACTGGTCGCTCGGTGTCCTCATCTTCGAGATGCTGGCGGGTTACACGCCGTTCTACCACGCCAACCGCAAGCGCAACTTCCAGAACATCGTCAAACTCCCACTGCGGTTCCCGTCCGAGTTTTCCGACGATGCTCGATCCCTGCTGCGTGGTCTGATCTGCCGCAACCCAGCCAAGCGACTCGGCTCCGGTCCGTGCGGCGCCCAAGAGATCATGGACCACCCTTTCTTCAACAGCGTGGACTGGGAAAACTGTATAAGCGGGAGGTGCCCGTGCCATTCCGACCGGTGGTCAAGTCGGACGGCGAGGTGAACAATGTGCCCGAGTTCTTCGAGCGGCACGAAGAGATAGACTCGGTGGCATCGGACACGCGAATCGGCAACAGCCATGTTTACTCAGGGCTCTCGTACACGAAGTCATGCAGTCTCTAAGGAGCGAAAGAGAATTTGTGGCACAGCGAGATAGAAAGTAGTGGGAACTCTTACGAATAAGTATGACGGTCATCGCAGTTATGTATTTATTTTCATTTGGAGCCTGGTGGAAACAGGAAACCTCAGCACTGCCAGAACACGAACTCAAACATATTTGCGAACACCCCTTGTTGCCCAGCTTCAGTCGGCTTCGTCAAAGCCAGACAAGGACTCCAAAGGAGTTCAAAATCCTCGTCATCGAGGTCAAACGCCGTTTCTTCATCTTCTTCAACCTCTTCCTCGCCATCGTCACGCTCGGTCGGCGCAGGTGGAGTAGCATAAACTGGCAACCCCTTTCGATTTTTGTTGCCACAGTTGTTGCGGATGAACGACAATTTCTCGACACTTGGAACACTCAGTCGATTTCGTAGCTTGGTATGGGTCAAGCCTTGAATACTCCACAGACGTTCACTTGCTGCTGAAGATGTGGGGCTGCTCAAAACATGTTGCGCAAAACGCTTGACAGGAGACCGCGAGAAAACATTATTTCTAATCCACCAGTCAAGAGGTGGTTTAGAGCTGTTAGCTTTCCAAGTGTCCACGTCCCAGTCATCTTTCGCGCCTACCAACTCCATTAGAGCGTTCTCAAACACCTCTTCTGTCACTTGAGCGTTAGCAACATGCCCAGTGCGTTTTGCCAGTTTCACAGCGTCATCGACGACTTTGTCAACACTAATGCCTTCGAAGGTCGCGAAAGCTGAAAGACTCTTGCTTGGATCCAGTAAATAGGCGATGCTGGTGATACTGGATCGGGAACAAACGAAGTCCCAGCGTTTTGAGATCGCATCCCGGATTTTAGGCTGAACGGTTCTGTCGTGGAGTCCATGAAGGTCTTCTTTGTACTCAGGGAGCGCATGAGACGATCAAACTCATGCAATATCATCGAATTTGAGCACAGATCAGATTCGAGAGCGGCGAGTGAACGCGTGATCGGGGCTGTGAGTCTCTGAACAACCCACGCGTTAGTCCAAAACGTGGAACTGGGTCTCACGATATCTTGGATCTTCTCCAACTTCGCTTTGTTCTCAGCAGTATCCTCGTAGTTTCGCATCAACTGCGAATTTGTGAACGCTGTAGTTAGCGGCGATTTATTGCTAAGCACACTTCGAATGCACTTCTCCTGCGAATACCATCTTGTTGCGACCGGCAGTGCTAGCTCTCGAATCTTCTTCTTGCCCACCCTCTGAAAGTGCATCCTGTTCTTCCTAACTCCAGCCAAAAGCAGATTTCGAGCACGCACAAACTTCGTTACTTTCAGCGCTTGTTGTAGTACTTCTTTCAGCAATGGTAACTTGTAAATATCCTTGAGCAGCAAATTCATCGCATGGGCAGCACACCCACTGTAAACAACGTTTGGGCGCCTCGCCTCCACCAGTTTCCCAGCTAATCTCATGTTCGGCGCATTGTCAGAGACAACGGAAGTCACCTTTCCTATTCCAGCCAACTCTTCAACTTCACCAATAACTCGCAGGATTTCTTCAGCCATAAATTCTCCGGTGTGATTGGCAGAACCAGTCGTCCCTGACGACCACATCATTGGCCTCATCTTCGGCGATGTCAGGACGTAGTTGACAATGCTCTCACGACATGTGTTCGTCCAGCCATCGGTAACCAAAGTAAGGCGTTTTTGTGGCTTGAGAATCTCTGCCAGTTCAGAACGTTCTACTTGGTATACCTCATTCAGCAAACTCGTCGCAAGGGCACGACGTGTAGGCAGTCGGAAGGCCGGGTTACAACGAGTAAACGCGCTTTGCAAATGGGGGTTTTCGATGGCTCGGAAAGGTATCCCAGCCGTATAAAACCCTCTAGCAAGCTCAACATGAACCTCGTGGATCTCGGTGTCACTCAAAACCGGGGTCTGGTGGGTCGATGAGCCGTAGCTGGTTCTGCGGGACTTAACCGGAGAAAACATGGCTCCGCCATTGGAGGAACGGCGTTTACCCTTCTTCAGCTTCGCGATACGGGTGCTGTGTTTCGCTTTCACGTCCGTCGGTATTGAATCACAACTCTCGAAGTGACGGACTAAGTCTCGAGTGAGTTGGGCACTGTTAACACGCCACGTTCTGCAGTGGGGGCATAAAACATCAGGATGTGGTTTGTCAGGGCCTCGCTGGTGCACGATGGTGAATTCATCCCACAGCTGATCTTGCTTGCGGCCCGTCATTGGGACGGAGTCGAGGAAGACTTCGATGTGTGCTTGATGACTGGTAGTTGTGAGACGAACTTGAGCTTGGACTTAGTAGCTTCGAGGCAAATTGCGTTGTGGGGAGAACCAAGCGCGTTCGTGATTTGATTTCCGCGCCAAGATTCTTGGGTGCCCTTTCAGGTTTTGGATTTCGCGCCGATATTGCCAAGATCTCTTTTGGCGCGAAATCCAAAACAGCGCGAGGAACGAGATAGCTCGTTGCTGAAGGAGGCAGCAGAGGGACTTGTTGGGATGGCAGAGATTCATGACCTGTTTAGCAGCATCAATACCACGTTAGAATGTTTTAAGGTGCAATACAAAAGTGTAAATTCGTACCAATCCAGTTCCGCAGGCAAGTTGCTGTACGGCACAAGAATCTTGGTCACACCAGTAGTAGTTGCTGCTTGAAGGGGCTCGTGTCGAAAATTGGCACATTCTTGGTGGCGAAGTTCGCCAAGTTCTTGGACACTATGATCACCAGTAACTAGGCCCATGAATACATCGGCATTAATATCGGCTGTGCCAGACACAACAACTACGTCGACATGTGCATAGCAGCATCAGCCGCTGACAAGTACATTTTGCCATTCGGTATGCAGGTTCTCCGCGAGCATTCAACGACACTCCGATGATACCATCTTGCGATGGTACTACTAGGTCGCCACCACAAAAGCAGCATGTAGGTCGTGGAAATCATGGGGACGCCAAAGCGTTGAGCCGGTCCCAGTGCAACATTCGCTCCCGGATCTGCACGAAAGCTGCGTCAAATTCATACAATTTATCACCACCAGCTTATTCTTGCGCGCATCGCCCACAAACAGCGTGTAATTGTTGACTGCACCGAACGTCGTGTATTCCAGCAACACACCACTGTACTTCCCCCAACATGAACCGCCTGGGTCAGCGTGGCATTGAAGCCGTTGTCAGTGAAGCTCTTGAGAGGCGTGGTTCTGACTTGCCGTCTTGTTCAATTTGGCAGCAGCCCACTATCGAGCGAGCAGCAACGTCAGGACCGACAGAATTCTCAACAGCATGCATAGGATGATCGAAGTGATGACGGCGGGCTCAGCGGGCGCCAGCAGCGGCGCACTCACGGCAAATACCATCGCCACCAACGGAGACAGCATAGAAATCCAAAATTACAATATCAGCCATATCTCACAGTCTTTTCTTTGCGCGCCCTTTCGTTTTTAGTATTTCATAGTAATTTTTAGATGTTATTAAAGGTGTTAATACTACAATATGTTAATAACTGTTAATAGTAATTCTTAGGGTAAGGATCCACCCTACACCGGCTCCGTCACACCCTGCTCGGCTTGAAGCGTTCCAGCGCAGACACACACCGCGATCCGTCGAGCCTGAGCAGAGCAGGCCGAGAGCGAGCGCGCGAGACCGACGGCAGCAGCAGCGCCCGGATGCGACTGAAGAAGCTCAACACGAACAGGCGCCACAAAGCAGGGGAGGACGAGGCCTCGGGCGCGGACAGCGAGCCGCAGAACTGGGTGAGCCCCAGCAAACCCGCGCGAGTGGACGTTGGCGGCGGCAGCACCAGCGGCGCCAGTAGCCCCACGGACACCAGCAGCGTCCAGAGCGCGGCACTGCAGCAGCCTCTTCAGCCTCCACACCAGCCCTTGGACTTCCAGACCGGCGGAGGCGTTGGCGGCGTGGCTGTGATTCAGACCATGGACAACACAGCCAAGAGCAGCGACTGGAGAGAGGCCGTGGACCGCCCCGTGCGCGAAGCGGTGCACGCCAAGATCGTCGAGGTGCTGCAGCAGCTCAAGCCCAACGCCCCCAAGAAGGTGCTGGAGAGACTGCCCGGACTGGCCTACCGCATGGAGGAGACGCTACTCAAAGCGGCCAGCAGTCAGGCAGAGTACAGTGACGTGGCCACGCTCAGGCAGCGCATTGCACGCGTACAGGAGACCAACGCCAAGCGGTTGTTGGCCCAGCAGCAACAGGCCGCGGGCGTCGCGCCTCAGGGTTCTAAGGTTGATGGAGCTACTGCCAACATGCCCAAGCCGCTGACAGAAGAGCAAGCACGCCTCATCTTCCAGCACCTGCAGACATGGCGACAGAAGCTGGTTGCTGTGTACGGAGTGGCCCCCTGGGAAATTCTCCCCAACCAGACACTAGCCAAGGTGGCGCTCTACATGCCAACCAACGAGCAGGAACTGGCTGTGTGCGACGTCCACAACGACCAACTGGCGCGCTTCGGCTCGTCACTGATCCAGGAGCTGCAGCGCCTTCATGGCTCAGCCCCGTCAGCTCGCACCAAACCTGCCGCCAAGTTGACGAAGGCGTCTCGGACTCGCAAAGCAGCTGAGATGGCCAAGCGCAGGTTATCGGACGCAGCAGACAGCAGCAACAACAAGAAGCGGAAAAACGGAGCTGCGACCAATCCAGTTCTAGCGCCTGCTGCCCGAGCCCCACTTTGAACAGCGCCTCGCTCATGTCGCCATCTCAGATGATGTTCCGGTCTCAAGGCTTGCCCGACTCACTCCCGACGCTGCTGCCGTCGACCAACAGCTCGAGGTTATCACCGGTGGCTCCCGCGTTGCAGCAGCCCTTCTTCTCCCGAGTACAACCGCAGCCACAGGCAGGATCTCCGTCCCCAGTCCAAGAGAACCACATGCACCTACTGGCCCAGGGCGCGGGTCAGCTAAGCAAACAGCAGCAGGCTGTCAAGAGTCTAGAGGCATACGAGCAGGAGGTGCAGTCTTTGCGATGGATGCTGCACCAGTCTCAGCAGGAGAAATCGCAGCTGGAGCAAGAAGTGCAATCTTTACGTGCCCAGCTCCGGGCAAGCGGCAAGTGAAGCGAAGCAGACAGTATTTAATGTCGAGTGTAGTCCGAGTCCCCTTACAGACCGGAGCGAAGTAAACATCTCACCTTGACTTTCATACTCGTTAACTCCACGACAATTCCGTAAGAGGAAGGCAGGGATGTTAGGTAAATTATCCATCAAGAAGCGCACTTGCGGTGGCATTAGCGTTTCCCGAGGGCCTACGAGTCGAGGTCCTGCACGTACACGAGCGATTGCGGCGCAAGTCCCTGTACACACAAACCCATAACATGACCCATAACATGATTAGCCGAGCAGCTTCAGCATCCCACAACATTTCACAAGACCTACCGCATCGGCGAGGGTGGTATCCAGCACGTCCGGGCCATAGACCTTCTTGGGGAAGTTGGTGGCCAGCTCGTAGTTGCGGATCGTGATCTCGCGGTCGAAGAACTCGACGTCAATAAAGTCACGCACTGTCTGCAGCGTGTCGTGGGCGTAGAAAATGTGGTCCAACCTGGAGCCGTTGTGCAGGTGGAATTTAATCACGGCCGTCTTGTAGTCTGCACCGGGTGGGGCTCGCGATTTCGGTCCGTCGGCAATTCGAGCACGCTTCTCCTCGATAGACGTTTTGTATTCCGCTTCCTTACGAACTCGCTCCTCTTCTGCACGACGCTCCTCCTCCTCCTTGTGTACACGCTCCTTCTCTTCGCGTTCCGCCTGCTCTCTAGCTTCTTGTTCGCGACGACGATCAGCCTGCAACGACTCCTGGTACTCCAAGTCCTGCTGTTCACGGAGGATCTGCGCCTCCGTTCGTTGCTGCTGAAGGTGGCGCGCCGTCGCCAAGATCTGGTTGTTACGATCCACCGCTGCATTCAACTTGTCGATGATCTCGTTCGCCGGCAGATTGGCTAACAACGGCAACCCGTCAGCGACTGAACACAGAACACTCCTACATTACACCCCACCTGTGATCTTCTCCACCACATTAACTCCCCTCGACACACAGGACAGCAACGCCAAGAACGGGAATGATGCGCATCCCAGCGACAAACTCACGCCGAACCCCTCGGCGTGCTGCACACAGCCCGCCCACGACACAATGCAGTCGCTGTTGTTCAGGTACGCGCTCATCTGCTCCGTACACATCGCCTTCCTGCAGCAGCAATCAGTTAGCCTCTACCAAGTAAACTAAATAACTATAAGGTCTATTATACCGACAGAACGCGTCGGCGTCGTCGTGGATGTTGGAGTGCAGGAACACCAGCAGGAACTTGGATGCCGTGCGCGCAGTGGACACTGCGTCTCGAAACGACGTGTGCTCGAAGCGTGGCGTGGCATCCTCGCCGTAGCGGCGCCGCAGACTGTGCGTGAAGTTGCGCGCCGACGCCTGCGGGTCTTCGGGCTCGCCGTCGCCCAGCACGAAGCTCAACGGAGACATGAGCAGCTCCACGAAGCCCTTCTGCTGGCGTGGCGGGCGTCGCTGGCGCTGCTGCTGTGACTGCGGCTCGCTGTTACTCGCATCCTGGTTCTCGCCCTGCACGTGGCGGCGTCGCAGTCCCGCGCTCTCGTCCGCCGTGCCCGCCGCCATCGTCTACGTGGCTGCCTTCTTCGATCTGAGTCTCGTACCGCGAGTTTTAGTCATTCTAGATTTAAAATTTATCTCATGCATAATTTAGCTTAAGGTGTGCTTTTAAATCGTATCCGCCATGCCGAAGAAGAGTGCTGTGGCGCCGGTGCCGCTGGAGACGTGGGTGGCTGCGACGCGACGGCTGCTGACGCTGGAGCAGGATGAGGAGGTGCAGAGCATGCGAGAGGAGCTGAAGACACTGACAGACAGCGAGAACTCGAACGTTTTGACGCACTTGACGCTGCACAAATTCTCTACGGGGCTCTTTGGTCGCATTCTGCTGCAGTTTTCCTTCCCTTCGTTGGCACTACAGCAGGCCAAGCCGCACCAGTTCACAGTGGGGGATCTAGTGCAGGTCCGGACGCAAAAGGCTCCGCCTACAGGCTCCAAGTTGCCGACGGGGATCGTCTCCAAAGTGGGGGAGAGGAGCATTGCAGTTGCTGTCAATAGCGAGCAGGACGACGTGGATGAGGTGGAACTGTTGGCTGCAGCTGCATCGATTACATTGGATCGACTGGTGAACAACGCGACGTTTGTCAAACTGACGAGTGCACTGGACCAACTGGCAAAGTTCGACTTTGGAGCAGCTCAAGCCGTCGTTGACGTGTAAGAAAAGGATGCAGCTCTTGTTAGGAGATGGAGATTTAGTGCTAATGCTAATGCTTATCGCAGGGTGTTTTCGGAGCGTGCTCCAAGTTGGAACACTCCGTTACCAGAGATCACGCCGTTTAACACAGGATTGAACGAGTCGCAGATGGAGGCGATTCGGTTCGCGTTGGCGTCGAAAGATTTGTCGCTGATTCACGGCCCGCCAGGAACAGGAAAGACGACGACTGTGGTGGAGTTTATCTTGCAGGCAGTGACCAAGTTCGACCTGAAGGTTTTGGTGTGCGCGCCGTCGAATATCGCTGTGGATAACGTGCTGGATAAGTTGGCTAGTACGTGCTCGACGCTAGGGAAGAAGCTGAGGCTGACACGCGTTGGACATCCAGCACGTGTACTGCCGCAGATTTTGAAATACTGTCTCGATGCGAAGGTCGAGAACGCTGAGGGGACGGAGATTGTGAATGACATTCGCAGGGAGATGGCTGCGATGCAGACCAAGCTGCAGAAGACGCGCGACAAGAGTGCGCGATACCAATTGCGACGAGATATGAAGGCCAACCGTAAAGAGATTAGAGAACGCGAGCAAAAAGTGGTGGGCGACATTGTACAGCACAGCAACGTGGTCTTCGCCACCAACGTGGGTGCAGCATCGAAGCTGCTAAAGGACGTTACCTTTGACCTGGTCATCATTGATGAAGCCGCACAAGCATTAGAGGCATCGTGCTGGGTCCCGATTCTGAAGGCAAGGCGGTGTGTGTTAGCTGGCGATCACTTGCAGCTCCCACCCACGATTAAGTCTAAGGCAGCAGCAGCCAAAGGTCTTGAAGTGACTCTGTTTGACCGAATCACGAGCTTCACAACCACAAAGAGCATTGTGAAAATGCTGGACACCCAGTATCGTATGCACGAAAACATTAGCAAGTGGAGCTCGCAAGCGATGTACAAGGGCGAGTTGAAAAGCTTTGAGGGTGTAGCGAAGAGGAAGCTCCATGAACTGCCCCACGTTTCCATTGCGAAAGACGACGAACTGCTTGATGCGACCCTGCTGCTTCTGGACACAGCTGGATGCGATCTCGAAGAAGATGTTAACGACGAAGACGACAAAGCAAAAGCAGCTTGCTCCAGCTTTCCAAGTCGAACGAGGGAGAAGCACGTGTCGTGGCTAGACATGTCCGAGCACTGCTAGAGGCAGGCTTGAAGCAGGAAGAGGTTGCCGTAATCACACCTTACAACAAGCAGGTGCAATTGCTAAAGGCGCTGTTGCTAGACAGCTTTCCGAAGCTTGAGATTCGATCAGTGGATGGTTTCCAGGGCTGCGAGAAGGAGGCAGTCGTCATGAGTCTTGTGCGCTCCAATGCAGCTCGGCAAGTCGGTTTCCTTGCGGATGACCGTCGTATGAATGTCGCGATTACACGTGCAAAGCGCCACGTTGCGGTGGTGTGTGATACGGATACGATCTCCTCGCACAAATTTCTGGCGGTTCTTGTCAAGCACTTCGAGAAGTTCGGCGAGTATCGTAGTGCTCAAGAGTATTTGGATGACGATGTTGTAGAAGGAGCGGTGGATGAAGAGCTTATGAAGTCTCTTAGTGTTACTGCGATTGGAACCGACTCACCCCAGAAGCCTATTGTTTCTGCTCCTGCTTCAGCGTCAGCTAAGACAGAAGGAGCCAAAAACAACAAGCAGAAGCAGACGCAGAAAACCAAGAAAGCTGTCCCCAAGCCCAAAGTAGTTGGCAAGGAAACCGAGACTGTCACAAAAGACGATGCATCAATGAATGTCGAAGCTACGGCGAATATCGAAGATACTGATGCCACTACACCAGAAGCACACGATGACGAGGACAACGTCGAGCTGGAGGATAAACCTGCAGCAAAGGCAAGTGTATTCCAGCTCATAGACTCGGACAGCGATAGCTCAGAGGATGGCCACGAAAACGAGAAAGCTGAAAAGACTCTGAATTCGTCGAAACCGGACGATGGAGATGGTCTACGGGCTGCTAACTCACTTTTAAAGGATTTACATCAAAATCGACTTGCTCGACAGCCTCAACCTCCTTCAGCGCCAACGTCGTCCGGCAAGAAGAAGAAGGGCAAGAAGAAGAAACCCAAAGCCAAAGCTGCCAACACAGCTCCGGTCGACGAACTACAAGATGGCGAGGATGAGCTCGAGTTCCTCACTCGACAGGCAGAAAAGAGTTCAAACTGTGCGTTCCAAAGCTCGTCGCGTTGCAAGAAGAGCACCAAGATGCTAGGTAGCGTGTGCAAATTCTGCAAGCTCAAGTTTTGCTACGACCACGCAATGCCCGAAGTGCACGGCTGTGGCGACGCCGTGCGTCAATTCGAGCGCGCCGCATTTCAGCAGCAAATGACTCGATCCAACGATGCGCCGAAGAAGATGACAGCCGATAAGCGTAAACTGCTGAAGAAGAAGCTCGATGAGAAGGTGACTGCAAAGACAACTAGTCGCAGTGCACAGACCAAGCCCAAGAAAAGAAATAGACGTCTAGCTTGGTGCTTGTGTGGGACAAATACGCCGCTACAGGTTGATAGACGAGTGGTAAGCTACAATGGCCTGTACAGTTCGCTAGCTAAAGCCCTGGAAAAAGGGCGCACGGGTCGAAAGAGCTACATGCTGCTGACCAATTTCTCAATCGCAGCGTTCTCGTCTCCGTTGCACGCAAGCAGCGCGCTCTTGGCCTGATCCTATTGACCACAAACGAAACAGCAGAAAAAGTTAGCTTCTGCTCAACGCATCTTAAACTCCCTCCCCACATACAGCGGGGAAGCCCATGTCGATGAGTCTAGAGATGGCCGCGTCTTCGCCTGTGTCCGTCTGCTTGGCGTACGACTCGGTCCAGAAGCGGGCAGTGTTGAGGAACTGCTCTTGGTCGTGGAGATACATCTTGGCAACCTCAGCATCCTGCGGGTCCGTGGGTTCAGCTGCAGACAGTAGCGCCTGAATAGACAGCAGCGCCGTCTTGATCGTCAGCGCCGGAGACCACTGGTCTTTCAAGATGTCCTGAGCACAGCCACATCACTGCAAGATCAGAGAAAAAAAGTATTAACCAACACGGATTAGCCTTGCAGTACCAGGCAAATAGCTCCCGTCTGGGACGAGATGTTGGGGTGCCAGATCTTGGTGATGAAGCGCATCTGCGGCGGCTCGAACGGATACTTGGACGGGATGACGATCTCCAGCTCAAACACGCCTCCTTCGTAGGGCGTCGCTGCGGGGCCTTGTATTGTGCCTGCATTAAGTGGTAGAATTATTAGTGGTTTTGCCTATGTAAAAGTGGAGCGCGCAGAGGACCTCGCAGGTTGGCGATGTCGCCGTCTGTAACGGGTACCGCCGTGACGCCCGACAGCTCCGAGTCCTTCTGGCACTCCTCCAGCTCCTTCCGCACGCGGCCTCCTACACAGAACACCAGGAAACTCAAGGTCAGTGCCCACTCTTCCATCCATTCGTCTACAGTTTTGTCTCGTACCCGGCGCCATCTTCAAAAAGTAATAAAGCTCGTTCTTCTTCTATCGTAAATCCAATACTGAAAAAAATAACGCATAAATAAAATGTCACTCTTTCGGAACACTGTCCGCATGGCTACATTTGGACTGTTTGCAATGGAGCTCAAGAAGCGCAAGCGCGGCGCGGGGCCTCGGCTTAGCGACCTGCAGCGGCTCGAGATCTTGCGCCGCCACCAATCAGCATCTCCCAGAGTGTCTCTGCGTCAATTAGCGCGCGATTTCGGCGTGGATGACAAGACCATTCGGCGCGTAGTGGCCTCCGCAGACGCCATCGAGCAGCGCAGCAGCAGTGCAGCTCTGGGACGCCGCAATATGACGTTCCGCAGGTCGTCACCGCGCTTCCCAGAGCTGGAGAAGACTTTGGTGACTTGGATCGACGCTCGACAACGTGCGAAAGAGGAGATCTCGCCCTCGGTGGTGATCGACAAGGCCAAACTGGTGGCAAGGAGCATGGACATCAGTCCCACCGACTTCAAGGCGTCCTGGGGCTGGTACGACAAGTTCTGCAAGAGATACGGCATTCGGACGGCGTTTGTTGGAGCTGTGAAGGACGAGAAGCAGCAGAGAAGGGAGAGCGGCAGCTTGCAGGAGCTGCATGCCAAGATGGAGGAGTACGACCCCGAGTGGGTGTTTACGGTGGACGAAACTGCGCTGTTTTACGACGCACTGCCTTTCGACTTTGGAGAGAGTGGAGTAAGTGTTGGGGAGTCTTTAGGGAGAAATCGGGTGACGTTGGTGGTGTGTTGCAACTCGACAGGTCGGATGACACCGCCAGTCTGTGTGGTGGGGAAGGAGACGTGGCCCGAGGAGATGGATGCGAACTTCCCGCTGCCGTACTTGACGCAGCCGAGAGCTTGGCTGGATCGCTCGACATTTGGCCGATGGTTCGACGACGTTTTTGTGCCGTTTGTGCGTGAACGCACCAGTAAGTCTGTGCTGCTGGTCGCCGATGGAACTCGCCCAGGGCATCAAGGAGGTTTTGAGCAGGATGGCGTCAAGGCAGTGTTCCTACCCCCACCATTTCCGCAGATATCATCAGAACAAGCGGACATTTCGGTGGTGACATCGAACAAAACTGTTTGGTGGACTAAACCACTGGAGATGGGTGTCCTTGCTGCGCTAAAAGCGCGCTACAAGTATCTACTGGTACGAAGTACACTTTGGTATCATGATGCGCCGCAGGAGGTGAAGGCATCTTTGCAGAAAGCTCATCCAGGCCACAACAGAAATCGTTGTGGTGTGCATTTTGGGCAAGCAACAACGCTGTTGGATGCGGCACGGTTGATTGGGCAGGCATGGAGCAACATGCCCCGCGATTTATTAGAGAACTGCTTTGCTCGTGCAAATCTGGTGCCTCCTTCAAAGTTATTAGCAACCCCCGCACTACCATCGCCAGGGTCTTTAAGTAGACAAACAGACGTGGCAAAGCGAGTCGAAGAAGAAGTTGCAGAAGAGATTGAAAAGCTGATACTTTCCAGCTCTCTTCTTCAGCACGATTGCAGCATCGCTCCTATTCTACGGGAGCGGGTCCGTGCTTATCTGCAAGTCGACAAAGAAAACTCCACAGACTTCCAGAGACAACTCCACGGAGAATTACAGGAAGCGTTGGGGATGTTGCCCCAGTATCTACCTCAGAGCTATCACAGGCACGTCCACCGCCCACAGAGTCGGTCAACACCACCGACAATGTTAACTCTGGAGAACCTGCGACCATCACAGAAGAAACTTCATCAACCTTGCGGACTCAAGTTCGTGAGTTGCTGCTTGGAGTCACGGACGTCGCCTCACGACTTCGTCTACTCCCGCAATCCGGTATTGCAGCAGACAAGCTGACACCCCAGTACCTCGAGGAATGGATCACAGCAACCGACAAAATCCGGCACTGCATACAGTCCTATGACAGCCAACTCCACTCAAAAGTTCCTTCAAGTTGCGAAGAAGAATCAATGCCCCGTCCAAATAATGGTGAAGACGGGCCTGCGGCATTACCAGCTCGACCAGGGGACGACGAGGTGGCTTTAGTGTGATGGCTTGGACGATTGACAATTAAACTTGTAAGCGATGCATCAATTCCGCTAACAACTCAGACAGCTTATCTACATACTTCTGCTCAATCCGATTTCTTGGCAGTAAGTGGCTTTGGTCGTGCTTGCTCCTCGGCCTCTTTCACCTCCGCTTTCTTCTTGAGTAGAGCAGGGATCAACATGCCTACCGCTAGTAAAACCAGCATACCCATGGATCGAGGGTCCATCAAGTCACTTGTACTCGTCAACGAGGACAACATGGCGCCGGCATGCACCGTGATAAAGTTGTACGGCAGCAATCCGACCGCCACCGACGGTGCGAACAACTTAAGTGGCACCTGCAGCCACGGACTCGATATATTCAGGAACCAATTCGGCGTGAACGGGAACACCCGCAGGAACAGCAGCAAGAAGGGCAACTGTCCTCGTGCTCGAGCGTCTTCGATTTTCTTCCGCAGCGTATGCAGCTTGCCCGGCAGCAGTCGTTCGCTCAGACTCAGCACAATCTCCTCAGACGCCAGCGATTTCGACAGCAAGAAGCAGAACGACGCCCCGCACGCCGTCAGAGTGCACACCAGTGGGAACGCCAGCGACAATGGCAGCACAGCTCCTGCAAACACATTGAGCAATGCTGAGCCAGGGATGGCGAACGTCTAGGAATGCATACAAAATGTCAACGAAAGACCCAAAGACTGTGTCCTGTCGGAGACCGTACCTGCTTGAGCACGTAAACGCAGGCGAAGCAGGTCAATGCCAACGGGAACTGCACGGCAAACACATGCAGAAACGTTTCGTGCGAGAGCTTGAGCTCCTCCAGCGACGACAAACTCTTCAGCGACAGCGAGTCCAATTTGGACGTGGCCAGTCCCAGAGCGGCGTCGTGGGCTCGGACTCGACGCACCAGCAGGATGCAAAGCGCCGATGCGACGCCCACAGCGACCGCGAAGACCAGTACGAGCTTGAGAACAAGCTGCAGCAACGCGAGGCCGCCGCCGGCGTTACGGGAGGCCGCGGACATGACGATGACGTCAGTCTGGAAGCAAAACAACAAATGGTGGGGTAGTTTAGGAAGACAGTGCACATCTTTTACGCCAAGTGTATTCACGAGTTGTTCTTAGACGTCGTGACGAAGAGATGTGGAGTAGACGTCGTCATGGATGCAAGGTATGGTCCTTTAGCTTAATGTGGTTTGTATTTGAGCGAACATGCAGCTCCATGAAAGGCACAAGCTCGTCACCCTGTCGATGCTGTTTCTCCACTGGCCTTTTAGCTGCATCCACTTCGGTGTCGAGTCCAAACGCTCTTCCTCGACTTTATAAACGATTAGAATATATATATTTCTTAGTCGCGGAGGATCGCGCATGCTCATACTCAGTTCCCGGTCTCCTGTCATGCTTCGATTCGCATAAATACCGGGCAGCATCCCGTCTGAAAGCCAACACACACACAAGATGCAAGACGCAAGACGCAGCAGTTTGCTCTCGTTGCTCTCCACCATGGGGTAGAGCAGCACCGAACGTAGTTCACATCATGCAGCATTCACTCGAGCCCGCGCGCTCCTCCGCCGCAGCATCGCGTAGTTTCTCCATGCGAGAGATCGCCTCCTCCAGAGGAGGTCTCTCTGTCGGGTTTTCCTGGCACATGTCAAGCACAAGCATCCGATCGTCGGTATTGATCTTCCCAGCAACAGACTCCAATCCAGCAGTAGGGTCGAACCCTTCGTCGCCAACATGCTTCACTGATGAAGAGTCCTGCTGGCGCGAGACCGACGACACTCCAGGAACGAGAGCGTCCAGCAAGCACAGACCGAAGGAATAGACGTCGTCCTGGAAAGTCGGACGACCGAGCTGCTTCTTCGCACGGAAGTTGGGAGCACGCCAGCCCATGTCCTTGAAATGCGGTACCTCTTTCGGAACCCTCTTCTTCAGTGGCAAGCCCAGCTTCTTCTGCTTCTCGTACTCTTCCTGGCGTTTCTTCTCCACCTCTTCGTCCTGCACGATCTGGTTCTGCATCGTGAGCATGCCCAGGCCAAAGTCGGTCAGCTTCACGTGGCCGTCGCTAGCCAGCAGAATGTTGTTGCTCTTCAAGTTGCCGTGTACGATCTTCTGCTGATGCAGATACTGGAGACCGAGCGCAGCCTCGAGAAACAGACTCCAGAACGCGTGTCTGTCGTTCTTGTACGGCCACTCGCGATCCACCGAGTCTGCCTGTTTGCACTGGTTCCCTCGGGACTGTTGACGCTGCTGGTGCAAAAAGGTGATCAACGACCCGTGTGTTGCCTCCTCCGTCACGAGAATCGCCGGCCTGCTGCAGTGCGAGGCTCCGTACAGTTCCAATATATTGTCGTTCTTCAAGCCATGCCACAGCTCCACTTCCTTGCGGAACGTCTCAATGGCATCTGCGTGGATAATCACTCGCTTCACCACAACACGCCGCGAGACCTCCTTCAGCTCTCCATCCTCTGGCTTCAGAGCCTTCACAGACTTCTTATCCACCCACACACCAGGGAAAGACTTGCCCACTGACCCTACGATTCCCTTATCTCGAGCGTAACTCAGAGCGTACGGAGGGATGTACCATGGCGGGATCCTCGAGACCTTCCCATTGGACGACCTGACCACCGAGAAGAAGACTTTCTTCATGCTGTTGACGTGTTTGGTCGAGTTGTCGGCCTTGAAGAAGTCGATCTCGAACTTGAGCAGCGTCAGCGCCTCCATGGGCTCGTGCGGCAGCATGGTCCTGGAGAACGGCAGCGCGTTCTTGGCCGCCTTGTTGCTCAGGTCCGTCTCCTCCTGCTCCCGATCGGCCTGCAGCTGCTTCTGCCAGCTCCACTCGCCGTCCTTCCACTGCGGGTCCCTCACCTCCTTCTCGCTCAGAGCTGCAGCCTTCCGCACCCACTCGAGCTTCTCCCCGACCGCCTGCAGGTCCACAAACATCCGCCGCAGACTCGCCAAGTGGAACACGAATCTGTCCGTCTTGGCGAAGGTGGCTACGAAAGCGGTCATGGCCGCCGATACGTCATGATAAGTGTTGACTAGACTAGTACTAGTGATGTCTGCCGCTGAGGCGGGGGCTGCAGAGGGCGTTGGAGCGCCCTGGAGTCTCGTGTGAATCGCCTCACCGACGCGGATGGACAGAGCGAGCGTGTGCGTCGCCATGACCTGCTGCGGCTTGCAAGACAAGCGCTGCAGGGCAGAGACATCCTCGTGCACTTGCTGGAATTTGGAGGCCATGGGGTGTGCTGATCCGAGGGAAATCTGCGAGTGAGCCGTCGATGGGTTGTTTCGAAACCATTCAGATGTGGCCATGGGATAAGCTCTGGTAGAAATCACTTCACAGGAAGAAGCTGGCGAGGAATGTCTTCAGCCACACTAACTCCCTGGCCAGCCGCAAGAGATACATCGAGACGTGGGTTGGCTAGCAGTTTAGTGCTCTTGACCTGGAAAAGGGCAAAGAAAAATTCCGGCTCCAAGTAAATGCATTGGCAGCCAGTGTATGCTGCGCATTTCGCTCACGCCCACGCAAAACCTCGTGGAGCTCTAAGGCCAAGATGAGCAACAGCTCTAGCCACGAAGCAGATGAGAGAAAACAAGTGGAGGACTCGCTGCGCTGACAAAGAAATCTGTGATCAAATTCAGAAGAATTCCAATGATTTCTAGATCTAAGACAGCCACTTGGACCATGAGCGGCCCTACGCCTCGGGTGGATCTGGAGGCGCTCCGATCCGCTCGGCTGGCCCCCAAGCCCCACCAGTGCATGTACCGGTCGCTGCACCAGCTCGCCCTGCGCATGGGAGAACTGCTGGCGTCCAAGGCCGAGACTGCCCCCAAGAAGAGAGCCTTCTTCCGACGCAACACTGTGGGCAAGGACAAGAAACCCCCGGCAAACTGAGGCAGCTGCTGTCCAAAACCAAAGCCAGATCCAGCAGAGACTTCATCCCCGCAACAGCAACCAGGAGCAGGAGACCCAACAGGAAGAAGCCGCCGACCAATTCGAGACACACGACGCCATTAGATCTTTCCACACTGCTACCAACATGTTGACAACGTTTGGGACGACTTTCGCCAAGACGGACAGATTCGTGTTCCACTTGGCGAGTCTGCGGCGGATGTTTGTGGACCTGCAGGCGGTCGGGGAGAAGCTCGAGTGGGTGCGGAAGGCTGCAGCTCTGAGCGAGAAGGAGGTGAGGGACCCGCAGTGGAAGGACGGCGAGTGGAGCTGGCAGAAGCAGCTGCAGGCCGATCGGGAGCAGGAGGAGACGGACCTGAGCAACAAGGCGGCCAAGAACGCGCTGCCGTTCTCCAGGACCATGCTGCCGCACGAGCCCATGGAGGCGCTGACGCTGCTCAAGTTCGAGATCGACTTCTTCAAGGCCGACAACTCGACCAAACACGTCAACAGCATGAAGAAAGTCTTCTTCTCGGTGGTCAGGTCGTCCAATGGGAAGGTCTCGAGGATCCCGCCATGGTACATCCCTCCGTACGCTCTGAGTTACGCTCGAGATAAGGGAATCGTAGGGTCAGTGGGCAAGTCTTTCCCTGGTGTGTGGGTGGATAAGAAGTCTGTGAAGGCTCTGAAGCCAGAGGATGGAGAGCTGAAGGAGGTCTCGCGGCGTGTTGTGGTGAAGCGAGTGATTATCCACGCAGATGCCATTGAGACGTTCCGCAAGGAAGTGGAGCTGTGGCATGGCTTGAAGAACGACAATATATTGGAACTGTACGGAGCCTCGCACTGCAGCAGGCCGGCGATTCTCGTGACGGAGGAGGCAACACACGGGTCGTTGATCACCTTTTGCACCAGCAGCGTCAACAGTCCCGAGGGAACCAGTGCAAACAGGCAGACTCGGTGGATCGCGAGTGGCCGTACAAGAACGACAGACACGCGTTCTGGAGTCTGTTTCTCGAGGCTGCGCTCGGTCTCCAGTATCTGCATCAGCAGAAGATCGTACACGGCAACTTGAAGAGCAACAACATTCTGCTGGCTAGCGACGGCCACGTGAAGCTGACCGACTTTGGCCTGGGCATGCTCACGATGCAGAACCAGATCGTGCAGGACGAAGAGGTGGAGAAGAAACGCCAGGAAGAGTACGAGAAGCAGAAGAAGCTGGGCTTGCCACTGAAGAAGAGGGTTCCGAAAGAGGTACCGCATTTCAAGGACATGGGCTGGCGTGCTCCCAACTTCCGTGCGAAGAAGCAGCTCGGTCGTCCGACTTTCCAGGACGACGTCTATTCCTTCGGTCTGTGCTTGCTGGACGCTCTCGTTCCTGGAGTGTCGTCGGTCTCGCGCCAGCAGGACTCTTCATCAGTGAAGCATGTTGGCGACGAAGGGTTCGACCCTACTGCTGGATTGGAGTCTGTTGCTGGGAAGATCAATACCGACGATCGGATGCTTGTGCTTGACATGTGCCAGGAAAACCCGACAGAGAGACCTCCTCTGGAGGAGGCGATCTCTCGCATGGAGAAACTACGCGATGCTGCGGCGGAGGAGCGCGCGGGCTCGAGTGAATGCTGCATGATGTGAACTACGTTCGGTGCTGCTCTACCCCATGGTGGAGAGCAACGAGAGCAAACTGCTGCGTCTTGCGTCTTGCATCTTGTGTGTGTGTTGGCTTTCAGACGGGATGCTGCCCGGTATTTATGCGAATCGAAGCATGACAGGAGACCGGGAACTGAGTATGAGCATGCGCGATCCTCCGCGACTAAGAAATATATATATTCTAATCGTTTATAAAGTCGAGGAAGAGCGTTTGGACTCGACACCGAAGTGGATGCAGCTAAAAGGCCAGTGGAGAAACAGCATCGACAGGGTGACGAGCTTGTGCTTTTCATGGAGCTGCACACACGGCAAAACGCACCGCTGAATGCTTCCAGCAGAAGGCATCCAAGCGATTATGAGCCTCTGGTCATGAAGTCGCGATAGCAGTTACTCCTGAGCGTGACGTTCCCCGTCGACACGGCACTCTCTGGCGAGACCGAGTCTTGCTGGGAAGGCAATATCTCGCGTCGACTCTCGCCGCATGCTATTCCACTGACCTTTAGCAAGCATCGAAGCGGTAGCATGCACGAACAACACTTTGTATAAGGAAAATACTTACGAGTTTCTCGTTCCAAGTTGTTGGTATATTCAATGTTTATACTTTAGATAGTTTGTAGTAACTCGATGGTGTACTTCGTGGCGATTCGCCTCGTTCAGTTTATAAAAGCGCAACGCAGTTCTGTTGCACAATCCCCACTCCGCCTCAGCAGCACGTGCTTTTTGCTGTGACGCAGCTTCCTCGTCCATAGCTTCCTTCCATGCCAACTCTTCCACCATCTCAACCAGCTGAACCATCGACGGTCTATTCGCCGGGTTGTGTGCACAAAGTTGTTTGAGAACTTCCCATTCGTCGTCGCGAAATCCGTCAGGACGAGGATAACACTCTTCATGGCGTAGTTTATCTACGATTGTATCGTCACCATCGGTACTGTACGGGGTTTCACTAGTTCGTGCTTCGATGACACACATAGCGAAGGCGTACACATCCCCGGCCGGCGATGGGTCGGGTCCATTGTCGAGATTGTACTCGGGACTCTTCCATCTATCGATCGCGCCTGTAGCAGCCTCCTATTGAGCTCGAAGTGGCAGATCTTGGGGATCTCTCCGTCAGCGACGAGGATGTGTGAGCACTTCAGATTGCCGTGGACTCGCCCTTGCTGGTGCATGTAGTTCAGTCCGTGAGCTACTTGCAGGAACATCCTCCACAGTCGACGCTGGTGGGCCTCGTGGTTGTCGCCGTCCGCGAAGAAGTTTACAAAGTTGCCGTGAGCAGCGGCATCTTCCCACACGACGAATGTGTTCGAGTCCAAGTGGGAAGCTCCCAACATCTTGACGATGTTCTCGTGCTCCAGCCCATACCACGTCTCCGTCGCTTGCAGAAACAGCTTCCTAGCGTGGCCAGAGTCCACCGACAAATACTGAGCTACCAGACGCGTCTCTCGATCCCAAACTCCACGATGCACCTCGCAGCTCTTTACTGTCTCGACGAACCTATCGATCTCGATCTCGACTGGCGCAATGAAAAACTTTGGGATCCTCGGAACTTTTACTCGAGAGTCCCTGACCACTTTCTTGAAGACGTTTCGCATCAGCAGCGCCTGTTCCAGCGGCATCTCTGCCTGGTGGAAGTCTACTTCGTACTTGATGATCGCCAGCACCTCGATGATCTGCGCATTGCGCAGTCCACGCATCGCGACGCGGCGGTTCTCCAAGTTGCTTCGGAACTGGTCGTACATGTGCTCTCGATCCTCCACCCAGTGGGTTCTCCAGTCGTCGACAAGGCCCAATGGCGCCAACAAGGCGTCGACCTCTGCGTGCATCCTCTCCAGCTCCTTGAGAGTGGATCTCTTGGTAGCGAACTGCACCAGCAGCTGCTTGCGCTTGTGCTTGTCCAGCAGCGCTCGGAACCTCATTGACAGTTTTCCCAGCAGCAGCAGAGCGACCGTCGGTCGGCAGAGCTCGAGGGCGCTGCATCTTCCCTCTGCGACCTGCTGGAGTCGACTGAGCCGGCTGCAGAGGCGGCAGAAGAGTCGCTGGAACTCGTCGCCGGGGTCTTGGCACTGCGTCAACAGGGCGGAGGGGATCAACGGCGCGTCAGGGCCCTCCAGAAACGTGCGGACGAGCTGCGGGACGTGGAGCATGCCTTATCGTTTGTGTCTATGGGGACCGGAGCGCCCCAGATCGTCAGCCGTCCCACACGTCAAGCAGATGTATCTGCCCTCTGGAAGAGCTGGACGGAAAATGAAGCGAGCAGTACTGTTGCTTTAGGATTCACGTTTGTGAGTTCTGTTAATTTGAACGGAAGATACCTTTGTTTTTGTATGGACGTAAAAATAAACAGATGGTTAGAGCTAGAAGAGGTAAATTTAGTTGAACCCACTCGACGGCAGTGGAGAAGACCGGTGCTGCGACGTTAACGCGCAATGTTGGTCGATGTTCGCCCAAGAGAGCGTGTGGACTGCTGCAGTTTCGTTACCGCATGCCGTTCACAAACCACTTGATACCGCTCGCTCAGATGTGATTTTGATCCCACGCTCACGATTGTTGTCATTGTCGTTCGAACAGTTGCTGAACGACGTCCAAAACCCAATTGCTTCCTCGTTCAGATGGTGGTGGCATATTTCCAACGCAGCCAGCTAGAAGTCTGCGATATCGTCATTCAAGCTAGCGCCTGGCAGGTGCATACTTTAGGTTCATTTTGTGACAAGGAAACTGAGGAATGAAGCTCGCCCGAACGCAGTATTCCCAATCAAGAACATATAAAAATGGTTAGAGGGACTGATCAAGCTTGCGCCTGCTTCTTCAGACGACGGCGAGCAGGGGTGCATTTGGTGTCGGACGTCGCGGTCGATGGAGTTGCTTCGTTTGCTAAAGAAGCTGCTCTGGAGTCTGCTTTGGGCGCCGAGGGCGAAGATTGAGACGCACTCGACGAAGTTCCAGTTGACGGAGTTTCCGCGGGCGAAGTCGAGTTTGACGTCGTCGTCGTTGAGTTGCCACTCCCCGACAAAGGCACCCAGTTGACTGTATACAAAAGAAAGATTAATTTGGTTCAAAGGAATAATCGACAAGCTTTTGGAAAACGTACTGTACGCCTGCCACTGCGGATTCTGGAATCCAAGCCAGTAAATCGTGAAGACACGCTTGCCGTTGCAAGACGAATAATCCGCAGGCATCATCGACCATCTCCCCGAATGGTTCGATCCTTTGGGGTAGTCGGACTCACAATCGTCGCTGTGGAGAACCATCTTGTCGTCGACATAGAGCTCACACGGTCCCTAGCAAAACAAATGTTAGCAGGAAACTACCGCTACTCGTTTCCAACGGTTTCTACCGTGTGTGTAAAGCCGCCACCGTCGTTGCCAAGCCATGTTGCTCTGCCATCCGATGGAATCGGCTGCGGCTCTACATCCGTACGCGTGAAGCCGCAGTTTTTGTCTTTGACCATGTCCACCACGACGTCCTTCACATGCATGCTCTTCTGAGCAGCCATCGTTTTATACTTCCCCACTTGGTCGCCACCCGAGCCGATGTCCCAGTAGTTGTCGATCTGGGCAACCCAGTTAACGGTGGACTCGCCATCTTGAAATGTCGGCTTCGGTTCCGCAAGGTGTCCGTTGGAGTCAGCGAGGGAAAATGTCAGCAGCGCGACCGTGGAGGACAAAACCCTCCTCAAGCATCCTTCGACGCTGTGTATTTCAGGACTGTTGGTGGAATACAACAAATGCAGAAATGAGAGTGAGTGAAATACGCACGAGCGGATGCGTATGACTCCTCGTTTTAACGCTGTGGCGACTTGCCATTGTGTTTGTTCGGTGGAAGTGCATACAAATCAAGACAGTGTCAACCTTGCAATCACTGCGAAAACGCCTAACTTATTGGTGGTTTGATGCAGTCGACTTGGTGGTGGTCTCCCTCTTTTTCGGCCTCACAGGCACGCATTCTTAGAGATCTCATGGAATCTAAGTGGGCCAAAATCTTGACGTGAACAAGTTTATCGCATAAAGGAAAGCTACCGGTAGCAATTGTACGAAACAGCAAAACTAGTGTAAACGCAAAGAAAAACACTCGTTCAAGATCGATCTCTTGATCGAGTCGATCCTCACGCGCGCAGAGTCTTTTTGAAGACGGCGCGACCGAGTGCACTTCGTCTCGGCCTCAGCAGAAACGTTTTCAGTCGACGGTGGCTGGGTCTCCGCCTTTGGTACATCTGTCGCTGCCGGAGCCTCGGTCGCTTTAGTAGTCGTGGCGGGTGTCGAAGTCGACTCTGTCGCGGACGGTGTCTGCGCAGGTGTCGATGAACCACTCCCTTTCAACGGGACGCAGTTGACTACACCAGACAAGCACAACAAGAGTTAGTTACCGTCAACCAGATCATCTCGTGAACGTACTGTACGCCTGCCACTGAGCGTTTTGGAACCCGAGCCAGTAGATCGCCAAAGTGCAATCTCCGTTGCAGGATGAGTAGTCAATGGGCATTTCCGACATTTGGTCGGATCCATCGGGACCGCCAGGGTATTCGTCCTCGCAATTGTCACCGTGAAGGACCAGCGTGTCATCGATGTAGATCTCGCACGGACCCTGGTGAGTAAAGCCGCCACCACCATTGCCCCACCAGATCGCCTTGCCATCGGTGGGCACTGGCTTCCGGTCGACATCCGTCCGGGTGTAGCCACAAGTAGCGTCCCCGACCATGTCCAGCACGACGTCCTTGACACTCACACCCTTCTCCGCAGCCATAGCCTTAAACTTGCCGCCTTGGTCACCGCCGGACCCAATATCCCAGTAGTTTTCGATGAGAGCGACCCATTCAACGGTAGGCTTACCGTCTTGGAAAGTTGGCTGAGGTTCGTAGAGATGGCCATGGCCGTCGACGATATTGGCGAGCACGAACAACGCGAAGATCGATGACAGAGTGACCCCGCAAAACATCGTGCGCAGAAGACAGGGAAACTGGAAATGGCGACTATAACCTGCCTGGCATGACGTGAGCTGCGACCACCTCGACTACTAGAAACCAACAGCGAGAGGCTTCATGGACCTTCAATTGTAAAGGCAGGAGGGGTCATCTGCTTTAGGCGAAAGGCATGACGATATGAGTGGTCTTTGTCATCAGCGCTATAGGACTGTAGCGGACGTTCTCCTTGGCCTCTCGGCGATTAGATTTACGTAGAGGAGGTGAGGTGACGAGAATTAACGTCGTTGACGTGCAACGTGGGAAGCAGTGTCAAGAAGGCAGGTAGAGTTTACGAACAGCGCAACCCGAAAGTTTATAGTTTTTCGATGGCGGAGGAAAACGGCACACGTTGCATTATCACGACAAAACACGAAGGTCCTCAGCTATTCACAAGCCATGCTCTTAGGCGACATCGTCGCTCTGCTTAGGCCGTCTTACGGAGACGACGAGCTGGCGCCTTGCACTTGGTATCCGTCACAGGAGCCTCCGTCGCGGGAGTTTGATTATCCTGGTTGTTCTGGTTGTCCGTGGACGGTGCTTGGGTGGCAGCCGGAGCCTCGTTACCAGTCGATGAAGACTCGGGTGACTCATTCGACTGGTCTGACTGGTTCTCAGTGGACGGAGCCTCAGTTGATTTGTCGTCGTTGCCCTTGGACTGGTCTCCTGTCGACGACGACTGGGTCTGCGTCTGCGTTGACGATCCATCGCCCTTTAGCGGCACGCAGTTGACTGCACCAGGGCCCAAAGGTCAGTATCGTGTCTAGCTGAACAAACACAACTCAAGAACTCACCGTAGGCTTGCCAGCCAGCGTTCTGGAAGCCGAGCCAGTAGAACGTGAACATGCAGTTCCCCTTGCATGACGAATAGTCCACCGGCATCTCGGACATTTTGTCTGACCCGACGTCACCACCTGGGAACTCGTCCTCACAATCGTCGCTGTGGAGAACCATCTTGTCATCGATGTAGATCTCGCAGGGGCCCTGTTGCCAGACAACGCGTTAGCACTTGCGATCTCTGATGAAAGTCCCAACGTAACACTGTCGTACCGTGTGCGTGAATCCTCCTCCTTGATTGCCACGCCAAATGGCTTTCCCGTCAGAGGGAATGGGCTGTGCCTCTCCGTTCTCGAGCGTGTTGCCGCACTTCTTGTCTTTGACCATGTCCAGCACCACGTCCTTCACCGACATACCCTTTTCCTTGGCCATGGTCTTGAACTTGCCAACTTGGTCTCCTCCGGTTCCGATGTCCCAATAGTTGTCGATCATCGTGATCCAACCGACGTTGGGGCCGCCATCCCAGGACGGTTTGGGCTGGTAAAGCGTCCCGTGGGCGGCAACCTGAGAGGTATAAGCGACGAGACCAATGACCGACGATAACACGATTCCTGACAGCATCGTTTTCGGTGAGATCTCGGTGTACTTGGCAGATTGCAAATTGCGGAGTGAGGGCTTTGGGTCTGTGCGCCTCGGTGAGCCAGCCAATAGTGTAATCAACGACGTGAGCAAGAACGACTAAACCGAACTAACTGCAGGTAAGAAGCTCATGATTAACGCAAGTGCTGGCAGATCCTCCTCCGGAATCGCGGTGAACAAGGTCGAAATCGTGCCCGACGTTCCCGCTTCGAACATCAAACGGACAGCGACACTTGAAGCAGGGTCGCTCGGCTGTTTTCGGCGACCGAATGAGTAGAGGTGCGCCGTTCTCAAGATGCGTTTGCCTCTGCAAAGCTGGTTTCGGGGGTTGAAGCCAAGCACGCGCGCGACAGCCGAGCAAGGGCCGGACAATGCGTCGATCCACCTCTACGGTCGTTGACGGGTCGAGGACGTCAATACGTGTGCGAACCATCTACGATCGTAAGTCGAAGGTAAGATAGCCTTGCATTTTGTTAGCAGCACACGACTCAAAGTATCCAACTCAGCAAACCCAAACAGAGTATCCGTGAGGCATACAGTGACAAGCCACTCGCGTCTTACTTACGACGACGGTTGCAAGTCGAGGTGGTGGTGGACGTTGCAGCTTCGTTCGAGATGGATCCCGTACTCTCCACGGTTGGCGTTTCCGTAGCAAGAGCTTCAGTGGCCGCCTCTGTCGTCTCCGCTTCATCTGCCGTCTCCGAAGCGCTCATTTGACTGGATGCGGCAGCCGTCGTTGTAGGCGCAGTCGTGGTGGCGGCCGCACTTGAATCCACCGCTGCACTCGTCGTGGTGGAAGACGCAGTTCCATCGCTAGCAATTGGAACGCAGTTGACTACAGTAACGACACATTAGCAAATACTTTACCAACTCGAAATCGCACGTGACACTTACTGTAAGCCTGCCATTGTTCGTTCTGGAAGGCCAGCCAGTAGATCGCGAGCGTGCAGTCTCCATTGCAAAACGAATAGTCGATCGGCATCTCCGACATGACCCCGAATTGTCGGCGCCACCAGGATACTCATCCTCGCAGTTGTCGCCGTGCAGCACCATAGTGTCGCCAAGGTAGATCTCGCACGGACCTTGATGCGTGAATCCGCCGCCACCATTGCCGAGCCAAATGGCTAGACCGTCCGTTGGGATGGCCTTCGGGTCCACGTCGGTACGAGTGTAGCCACACGGATAGTCCGGCGCCATTTCCAGCACCACGTCTCGAACGGTGACGTTCTTCTCCTTGGCCATGGTTTTGAAGATACCGACCTGGTCCCCGCCAGAACTGACCTCTTCCCAGTAGTAGTCGATGTTTGCGACCCACTCGACGGTGGACTTGCCGTCCATGAAGGTCGGCTCGGGTTCGTAGAGGTGGCCGTGGGCATTAGCGAGGGGCGCGAAGACTAGCAAGGCCACTGCAGAGGATAGCGCTACACAGGTCAGCATTGCGGGGAGTCGGGAGGAGTTGCGAATTTCAGGTTGCGACGACTATTGGAAATCGAAAAGTGAAAGTGTCGGGGGAAGGCAAACTCAAACCACCGGTGGCAGCATGCGCCGCAGACTCTGGTCGGGGAGGCCTCCGTACGGACCGGGCGACCAATATGTGCCGTCCCGATCCTTGTCGACTAGGTGAGCTCTTCATTCGCGTTCATGTTCTTTCGAGTAATGTGATGCGGTTAATCGTCTGTTGTCCAGATGTTACTACGGACGCCAACATCTCGGTGAGATTAAGGAAGTTCCGTCAGAAGGTTCGCACACAATTATTCACTCTTCACGTCCACATTAAAGTAGCAACACTAGTCTGCTTTTAACCCACGTCGAGGCTAGTTTCCTTTCACATATATGCTCAATTCGTCGACGTTTTTTTCAGGCGACGACTTGGCGCCTTGCATTTGGTGTCTGTGCCGGTGGCGGGGGCGTCTGTCGATGGCGTTTGGTTGTCGGCAGCCGGCGCTGGGGTCGACTCAGTTCCTCCTGACGAATCCCCGGTCGATTGGGCCTCGGCTGCCGGGGCCTCAGTGGTTGCCGTTCCATTCGTTGCGCCTTGTCCAGTCTCCGTTCCAGTCGACGATGACTCAGTTGACGTCTGCGTTTGCGTCGACGGACCACCACCACCGCCTCCAGATCCCGTCAACGGAACGCAGTTAACTGGGGAGCAAAGACGGTATTAGCTACTGCAGCGAAGCTACCACAAAGAAGACAACGTTAACTTACTGTAGGCCTGCCACTGTGCGTTCTGGAACCCGAGCCAGTAGATTGTCAGCATGCATTTCCCATTGCACGAGGAATAATCGACAGGTATCTCGGACATCTTGTTGGATCCGTTGGGTCCTCCGGGGAATTCTTCTTCGCAGTCGTCGCCGTGCACCACCATCTTGTCGTCGATGTAGACTTCACAGGGGCCCTGCATGACGGTTTCTACGTTAGCTTATATCGGCGTACTACAGTTCCTAACAGAGCCCGTACCGTGTGCGTGAAGCCGCCGCCACCATTGCCCCACCAAACCGCCTTTCCGTCGCTAGGCACCGGCTTTGGGTCCGCATCCTCGCGCGTGTAGCCGCACTTCTTGTCCTTGACCATGTCCAGCACCACGTCCTTCACCGACATGCCCTTCTCCTTGGCCATGGTCTTGAACTTGCCCACCTGGTCACCGCCTGAGCCAATGTCCCAGTAGTTGTCAATGAGCGTGACCCACTCGACGGTCGGAGCGCCGTCCTCGAATTCCGGTTCCGGCGACTTGAGGTGACCATGGGCATCGACGTGCGATGCAAACGCCAGCAGCGCAATGGCAGAAGATAGAGCGACGCCCGCCAGCATCTCGTCAAAAGTGTGTTGGCACCAACTAAACGAAACTAAAAGTGAGTGAGCGAGCACTTGGCGCCAGCAGAGCTTTACACTGTAATAGTGCAGTTCATACAGCGAGAGGTTCTCTTCGGAGTGCGACCGTCTATCGTAAAGGTGTCTGCGAAATCGCCCAGCTGGGCTTCCGGAAGCGCCGAGTAATGATCTGCAGCGGGCCGTTTATTATTCAGGTCCGGTACCGGTAACACTTTGCGGAGCGACAGTCGTCGTCACGACGTCAAAGGAAGAGGAGAGCGACTAACCTCGAACCCCGAGATGAGTTGTGATCAATTTGCAGGCGGCAACGGTGGCCCTGAGCTGGTTTTCAGCCTGCCAACCTGCATCTTCCCCTCGTTACGATAGAGATTGGAGGAGAAGGAGCGTGTTGTCTTTCGCGTCTGTGAGTCCAGTCCGCCTCATCTTCGATTGCGTGCGCCGCTTTCCGTCGGAGATTATGCTTTCTCGCCGTCCGTGGCAATCAATTGGTCATGGATGGCACTGCGACTATGAATGTCGAGCGAGGAAAGTCTTTTGTGGTCCCAATAGGACATGCCTTTACGAAAACTTACCGCTCACCAGAACGTTCGACTTCGTGCTTGCTTGTCGTTAAACCCCTTGGTTCCCGAAAACGATAGCATTAAGCATCGCTCATTACGACATGCACGCGTGCGGGAGGTGTTCGACGTTCCGATGTATCGATCACCAACTGGCCAAGTTGCTGAGCTCACTGAACGTAAATGGAGCCTTCGTCACGGTCTGCTGCTGCTGGTTCGAGTCCGTTGACAGCCACGGAGACTGAGTCCATTGGTTTGACGGAGCCTGACTCCAATAATTCGACCGAGCCTGCGTCCACTGCGTTGCCGATGCCTGGGTCCATGGGGCTTGTGTCTACTGCGTCGACGGCGCTTGAGTTTGCTCGGCCGAAGGTACTTGGGTCTGCTCGGCCGACGGTGATTGAGTCTGCCGGTTTGAGGGCGACTGAGTGGCCGGTGATGGAGCCTCGGGCGCTGGCGTCGACTGCATCGTCGGGGTGTCCGCCGTCAGGATCTGCGTCGCTGGCGAAGGAGCAGCAGTTGTCGTCGCAGAAGACGTTTGAGACGATGAACGCGACGACTGGGTCGTAGACGTCTGCGTCGTCGATCCACCACCACCACCACTCCCAGAGAGCGAAGTGCAGTTAACTGTTTAGAAGTTACACTGAGTCGACAGATAAACACCATCAGCTTCGACAAACATGCCAAGCAAATTCGAAAAGGAGGCAGGGAACTTCGTAGGTAGATGTAGCGGATGTTGATGAAGCGTAGTGCTGTAGCGAGAAGAAGTCATCAGTGCCTACTATAGAGAGCTTGCTCTCTATCAGTATCAGTGGATCCGCTTGAGATTTTCTTGGAGAGGAGAACCGATGTTGCCCCAAGTTACATGCAAGTTATAAAGCAAAGTCCAGTGGCATTGCAGATCCATCGACAGAACGATAAGACCTTACATGCGATAGCAATATTATTATTTTTCGTCCGATATTCAAGGACTAATGCATTTATCCCCTTCAAACTACGAGACTTCGAAAGGTCAGTACGGGAACACGAAAGCGCGCGGCTGGACGATATCCACGTGGATATGGCGACCACATCGCGATTATGAATGTCGTAACCGCTACGGCAGCGGGCATGTCGTGCAACCCCACAAGAACATGCTTTTACGAAACTTGCAGCCTATCTACCGAGGACTTGGCTGAATTAACACGCACCGCGATCTGCTCGTTCAACATTCTCTTGCTTGCATTTTGTTTAGAAAAACGAAGCGTGGGGCACTACTCAGCTGTATACATGGGCGCGAAAGGTGTTCGACGTTCCGACGCATCGACCACAAACACGCTCACTTGTTGAGCTCGCTGAATGTAAACGGCGCCTCCGTCTCAGTCTGCTGCTGGTTCGAATTCGGCGATGGCGTTTGCTGCTGCTGGGGCGCCGGCGTCTGTTGGGTCGACGGTGCTTGGGTCCACTTGTTGGACGGAGCTTGCGTCCACTGCGTTGAGGGTGCCTGGGTCCATTGAGGCGATGGAGTTTGCTGAGGCGACGGAGTTTGGTTCTGCTGGGGCGACGGCGCTTGGTTCTGCTGGGGAGACGGAGCTTGAGTGGATGGCTGCGTCGGCTGGGGCTCGTCGCATGGTTGGAGTATCCGCGGCTGGGGCCTCCGTCTTCTTCGATGAAGACTTTTCAGACGAGCTTGACGCCTGCGTCTGCGTCGTCGATCCACCACTCCCAGAGAGCGGAACGCAGTTAACTGCGCAATAGGACATTGTGTTAATCAATCGTCTACCAAACCAACTACAGCGTCGACAAACGTACTGTAGCTCTGCCACTGCTCGTTCTGGAACGCCAGCCAGTACAGCGTCATGGTGCATTTGCCACTGCACGATGAGTAGTCCACAGGCATGTCCGACGTCTGCGTCGAGCCAACGTCACCACCTGGGTAATCAGCCTGGCAGTTGTCGCTGTGGAGCACCATCTTGTTGTTGATGTAGATCTCGCACGGGCCCTGAAGCAGAAACAACACTCGTTATCATCTCGGTTTGAACATTAAGAGTTTTGTTGAAACCATACCACGTGTGTGTAGCCGCCACCGCCGTTGCCGAGCCACTTGGCCTTCCCGTCGGACGGAATCGGTTGCGCTGTTCCGTCCGCGAGGGTGTTACCACAGACATCACTGCCGACCATATCTAGGATAACGTCCTTCACGCTCATGCCCTTTCCTTGGCCATGGTCTTGAACTTGCCCACCTGGTCACCGCCAGACCCGATGTCCCAGTAGTTGTCGACGTTGGTCACCCAGCCTGGGTTGGGCGATCCTCCCTTCCACGTCGGCGGTGGTGACTTCAGGTAGCCGTGGGCATCTGAGCAAGCGTTGAGACTCGCCAAAATGACGGCGGATAGTAGAGCGGTTCCTGCGAGCATCGCGCTTTCGTGTTTTCTTTGGAGTTGAGCTGGCAAAATCGCGAATGAGGATGTCAAACAAACGCACGGGGACACTTTGGGGCGTCGAACACCCGACAACACGAGCGCCTTGCATATGTATAGGCGTTACTTACCATCATCAAATCTGGTGTTCGCTCATATCGTGCTACAGTGATCCACCGAGACTTGCCAAGGTGAAGCGTGAACACCTCGGCGAATGAGCAGGCATGCTCTATCGGGGCATTATGCACATAACAACCCTTTTGAAATTCTCCAGGAGTGCCCATTTTGCCGCTCGGATTCTGGGCTGTTGAAGGAGCCCTCCAGCCAACATTTGCTGTTACCTACATACTCACCGACACGTTGGGAGTTGATACACGATGCATGCCACTTTGTGTTGAAGAACTACGTTCGTATTGGAATTGTCCAAGACGAAAAGGCCACTTATCGCTGGCGTTGACATTTGAAAGCGAAATGACGAAGGTACGCCAACTGTCGATTCAGCAAAGGTCTCTGAGCATTTACCGTGATGCTGCCTTCACTCAAGAGACCTTTTCGACAAGATTGCCACGGGACACCACAATGTTCATACATGCCGTCAAGGAGCTGAAGTGGGTTTCGCTGGCATGGCTCTGGACCAATCAAACATTCACGAGCATCAAGACGGCGAAGAGGTTTTGGAAGTTTCAGCGCATCTGGCGGACATGGTAGACGAAGATACCCCGAGTTCCCACAAGGATGAAGACATGCCACAACTCAATGAAGTAAATGAACCGACTGAATCCCAGCAATCAACGAGTCAGCAAGACTTGGTGGAAGCTGTTACTACAGCTCAGACCGTGATGATCGACGGAATTACCGATATCAAGCTCGATATTGCAGCAGAAGCCCGCGATGCGCCTCCAACGAGGTCGATTGACATCGTGACGTGTACGGATGGAGCGTTCCGTCGTCTGCTGATCGCTCATTCAGCAAAATTGCAAGAACACCTAGGTGAATCGGCAACCGAGGAGATCTGGAGCCAGCGCAAGAACCTGATCCACGAATACAAGCTAAAGCGTTATGTTTGCAGAAAGGTGAAAAATCAAGGTGATCTGTCGCTTGAAGACGCGTGGGCTAAAGTCGAACCTTGTGGTGAATTTGGAGCGCTCATCGAATTTTCTGTTGGCCTCGCAAGTATTGCTCCAGGAACCCATACTGCGGAAGGGGATTTCAGTACGCTAAACGGTGTAGCTGGTCCACAGGAGAACTGCTAGCGCGTCAATACTTCGAAGTCATGGAGCTGGCGGACAGATTCGAGTCAAGCAAGAAGGTTATAGCACAACAGTGAGTTTCTGATCCAACAGAGCGTGCGTAGGCTAACCTCACTTACATTTCCATGCGTAAGCTAGTGCCCTTTAGGATTTTCTGGCAATTCAATACATTTCCTGTGCAATGCCCCCTTTGAACTCTGCCCATTTTACATCAAATCCCAGCCCCGTTTGAGCATGCCTGCTTATGAGCCACAACACGTTGCTGCACCGTAGAGGACCGCAACAACTCCACCGAATTGTGGACACGTGCAGTATGAACTTGAAAGAACAGTCACAACACTGGGTCACCGAGATTTCGGCTAGTGCAGCTGTTCGCGCCCGCCTCACAATGCGACCAGCCAATCGCAGGAACACGAATGAGTTGTTTGGTTAACCTGGACGATAACTCCATTTCGGAGTGGCAGGCTCACTTGCGACTTGCCATTGCAAGGCACCGCTATCAGGCGATTGTCTTCACTGTTTTGCTCTTGGATTTTCGTGCTCTACCATCAAACGAGCCGAATATTTCATCGTATGCTACCACACTCGGGAGCAGGAGAAATGCAGGAGTCGGAAACACAAAATTCACCACCGATATTTGGGACCAAGCTAAGCAGCTGTCTCCCAACAGGAGCAACTGCGCGATTTTCCAAAACCTACGATCGCAAGATTGGTGATTCTTCAGCAAGTCCCGGAGTTGATGCACCATCCGATGGAAGACCTGGGGTGTCCTCGACAAAGGATTTATGAACCTTGTCCAGTGTGATTTCTCTTCGTGGATATCTACTGCCGGTAATTCATGATGTGATAGTACGAATGTGCTTCGGAGACCTCACAGTCGGCTCACGACTATACTTCCTCAGAGAACTAAATCCTACCATCCAAAACTGCGTTCGTCCAGAATGCCAGGAGATCGAAACGGTAGAACACTGTTTTTTCACATGCCCTTCATTAGAAATGTAATAGACCTGGTGGCAGCGATGCGTCTGAACGCCAATCAATAATTGTTGGGCGGTTGCGACTTGGGGGCGACCGATGGTAAAGGTCACGTTGGGTTTGAGCGACGAGATCAGGCAGTCTCAATCGGCAGCGACGAGGACAAGTCTCGAATGCGCAGCAACGTGAGCAAGTAGTCTCGGATTGGCATCGACAAGAGCAAGCAGCAGAAGGTGACGACAGAAGTGCGGCAACCGACGACAGCAAGCAGAAGTTGTCGGTGGACATCGGATGTAAGGACTCGGTGGACATCGACGGTGGTGACAACGGTGGATGTCAGACGGAAGCAGCAGTTGAAAGCCAACAGTGAACGACGGTGGTAGTCTCGACGGTGGACGCTGAAGCGGGAACAGTCGACCGACCCGTGACCGGCGTTGCGGCAATTGATACTGTCAAGGACTGCAAGGTGACGTGCAGGCAGGAAGGACGGTTGGTGTTGTTGATGCCAGCGGTGGCTGTGCAGAACGGTGCTAGCGTGGACCGAACGAACAAGAGGAGACCAGTGTGTCTTGGAGTCTCCGCACTGCGATGTAAGGGGCCAGTGTGTTCCAAGTGGTAAGGACAGGCGTGCAGGGAGTTCGCTTCGCGAGGTGCCAAGGGCTGCAAGGTTGAGAGCAGGCAGGACAGTTGTTGTCGAGAAAGGATAATAAATAGGTGGCAGTGTCGGCCAGGGCACGCACCGGCGCAGGAGCCCAGTTGGTTCTCTGTCGGCCAGTAGCTGTTAACGGTGTTGAAGTTAGTGACGGACGGCCCATCGGATCCAACGCAGGGTCAGCACACGAGCCAGCGGCTACTCCAGGAACAGGAGGACCTCAAGAGTTCGTTACAGAACCAATGTGGAGCGAACTATGGAGCCGGTGGTCGAGGTTCTTTTGCGTCGACCTAAGCTGGAGGTTGCTACTCTTCCCAAGATTGCAAGACCTCTGTAGGAACTGGAGAAGTGAGCACAAAGAACTAATACTTCTATGGAGGATCTACACAGCGATAGCCTTTCACGCAACAGGGCCGCTCAGGAACGACATTCATTTCCAGGAAACAACAGCTGAAGTGCCAAGTATTCTCAGTCTGCTGAACTCGTTCAAGATGCACTACCAATTCCTCTACCAACACGCATATGAGCTTCATTGCAACCGCGCTACTGTGTGCAAAAACTTGGCTTTGATCCGCCAGAAAATAATATCCCGGAACCGATGCACCACATGTGGACGACACGAACGTAACTCTCACGGATAGATAGCTTATCACCTTAAGACGAGAAATCCGCTAAACAGTTAATCAATTCAATTTCCTCCTCTAGAGAAATTGCATTCGTGTCTTTTGGCGGTTCGAAACCCAGTTGACGTATTATCTACAGTATTACCGATTCGTCGTAATGGAGTTCAGCTGCGTGTTAGTAGATAAATTCACAACGCATTTTGAAGGAACTCATCATTCGTGGAATGCTTGGCGTTTCAGTTTGGTCCCCCTATACAGAATGTCATTTCGTAGTCTCCATGTTGCATGGAAGATGATTGCCGTGTATACTCTCCATCGAACAGGGATGATAAGTTCCTTCTACATTGCCAATTTACCTACAAACATGCTGCTGAACTCCATTATCAGTGTCGACAACACGTCAATTGGGCTTCGAACCGCCGAAGGACTCAAGTGCAATCGCTAACACGGCATCTGGATTCCTTAACGGTAGATCTGAAGCTACGAAGTAAATCTGCTTAGACAAGAAATCCTTGCATTCTTTAATCCACTCGTTTACTACTACTACTTAAAAATTGCGGAAGTACTAGCTTACTTGGTCATGTGAAGACGATATTTGGACTCTTTATCCATAACATTGGTACTCCAACCAAACGTTAGTAGTTTCGTGATGGAATGCTGAAGGTAATAATCCTAGATTTGATGTTTCGACAAGATCGTTGCTTTGTCTTTGAGCTTCATGGCTTTCCGAAGTAAATGCGATAAAAGTTACTATCAAAGCAATGAACCGAAGAATGTGAGGCCATTCGTGCACCGCACCTCTAATTCACAAAGTTTCGGTATGTTGATTCTCAGATAAACGTTGATACAGCTTGATGGATAGAAGCAGCTAGTTTTCTACTGTATGCAGCAGGAAGAAGCAAGTGAAAAGTGTTATTATCATTGATAATAGTAAAATATTTGTTCAGGACGTTCCTTCGACATAGTGCAGCACAATGCAGCAAGTGCGCCACAAGAGCTTGCAGC
Source organism: Phytophthora macrochlamydospora (assembly GCA_011947325.1). Lineage (NCBI taxonomy): Eukaryota > Oomycota > Peronosporomycetes > Peronosporales > Peronosporaceae > Phytophthora > Phytophthora macrochlamydospora. Next base: position 432,650 of record JAAVTH010000389.1, read on the forward strand.
GGAAAGGGTCACGAGATGACCGCGACAGAACTTCATCGTAAAACAAACTCAAAGCTTTTATTTTAGTGTCTCTCAGCAGCGCAAGCCTAGTCCGTTGGGTACAGTAGTAGTTCAAGACTCTGCAGAAACATCGGAGTTTGCTTTGAAAAGACTGAAAGTATCGTTTCTTGGCTCGATGTACATGTATATGAACTCCTCGCATTCTACCAATGACTTGTGGGCTTTCCTGCGTGTTCCAGAGACCTCACGGCCGAACCAGCCCACCTCAACGGGCTTTACAGCCCCTAGATAAGTTTCACCGGGATCCGTCAACTTGCTCAATCACACCTGTTCCGAGCTTTAATTTGTACAAGGAGATAGACTCGAACCTCAAGGCCGTGGCAGCCAGTCGTCGCCCATAAAGATACAGCATGACACCAGGAGGTACGGGCAACAGACCAGGACGCTGCTTATCAAAGGCGACTCAATGCCATACAACTGCACTGGCATCCGGAGAAAACGTTGGGAATGGATCAGCACATGGTTAAGGCAGAAGCACCATCACCATTGTCAGAACTGTGTTCGTCATGGTTCAAGCAGCGCCCAGCATCACTGCTTTGAACCGTACGCCACACCGAACACATCGACTTGACTGGGAAAGCAGCGAGAGCTCCTTCTGGTTCTGAATCTTCCATGCCCAGGACGGTTGATTTGTTGCCCGAGAGGATTGCCGCAGACGGCAGCTCAGACGGCAGCCAAAAATTGGGCGCTTTCTTGGATCACATGTGTCCCCGTCAACACGGATGTGTCGTGGCAGCCAATTCGAGCAGCGAGAATGCGGTGGAGCGGTGCTGCTACGGTTTACATGTTAGCCCTGTGTGCTTTGGTGGGCCCACATTGGACTTCGAAGGACTTGCGAAGGGTGTGGAGTTTTTGTTGTTGATCTGTTCGTCAAGCTCCCACGACCAAGTCAAGAATACGGTAGCGATCAGGTCGGGGAAACGTTTGGGTGTCCCGATCCGAGAATTATCTGGGGATCGGGAGAACTGCTCTTTGCGCAGCAGCATGTCCACTGGCAGTGACAGGAAGCCACGCCGTTGCCACTCCGCAATTTGCCCCGCTTCATTGAGGCCAACAGCATAGACAGACAATACAGAATGCGCCTCCACCGTGCCCTCATCGTCACCGCAGTTGTTCTGCTCGCCAGTACCGACAGCGCCGCCGCTGTGGTCAAGACCAAAACCGGCGTGACGAAAGCGCCGATTGACATCGCCAGCGCGTCGGAGTCCGGCAGCGGGGCTTCGGTGGCTACTAAGGGCAAGACCAAGGGCTTGCCCGCCGACAGCGACGAATTCGACGCCAGCGCGCTGGACGATCTGCTGGACTCGGACTCCGACTCGGGCATAGCAGACCAGATGCCCGTGGACAAGGCGACGAAGGCCACAAAGTCCAAGACGATCGCTTCGAGTGAGTTGGACTCGTTCGATGCGAGCGCTCTGGACGATCTGCTGAACTCGGACTCCGACGCGGGCGTAGCAGACCAGATGCCCGTGGACAAGGCGACGAAGGCCCCCAAGACGAAGGCCACAAAGTCCAAGACGATCGCTTCGAGTGAGTTAGACTCGTTCGATGCGAGCGCTCTGGACGATCTGCTGGACTCGGACTCCGACTCGGGCAGCGACGACCAGATTGCCATCAAGGGCAAGGCGACGAAGGCCCCTAAGACGAAGGCCACAAAGTCCAAGACGATCGCTTCGAGTGAGTCGGACTCGTTCGATGCGAGCGCTCTGGACGATCTGCTGAAAAGCCTGTTCGGGTCAGACTCTGGTAGCGATGCCGCTACTGCCGTTAGGGGCAAGGCGACCAAGGCCCCCAAGCTGAAGACCAAGACTGCTCCTATCAGCACCGAGTCGCTCGACGCTAGCGCCATCGACGACCTGCTGAAGGAAATGTCCGAGTCTGCCTCCGAGTCTGGTAGCGACGACCTAGTGCCAATCCAGGGCAAGAAGACCCCTACCAAGAAGACTCCTACGAAGAAGACTGGTCTGGACGAAAGTGACTCCGAATCTGCCAGCGCCTCTGAGTCTGCGGCTGGAAGCGACAACATCGACGACATCCTCGGCTCCTCCATCTCGGAATCCGGCAGCGACGACTCTGCTTCGGTCAGTGCGGTCCCCGTCCCCAAGGTGAAGACTCGTGCCCCCGCCAGCTCGTCCACGAAGGACGAGTCGGGCTTGTCCACGCCGATTCCCGCTACGTCTGCGCCGGAGACGACGACGACCACCGGATCGTCGTCGCAGGAGAAGCCTGGCATGTGGTCGAAGGTCAAGTCGTGGTGGAAGAACACTTTCGGCGGAGGCTCCAACTCGTCTCGCCGTCTACGTCTGCTGGCTAACGACGCCTAGATAGCATACTAATAGCTATTGGCTTTCTAATCGATGTATACGGTGTATTTGAGGATAATGCTCACCATAAAGAGAAATTCTGCAAACCAATTCCTCTTCTTTTGCCTGTGCGCACCATTTGGGGTGCCAGCTCGAGCCGGAGCTCAGCCGCAGGGAACAAGTCGCTGGGTCTGGTCCGTGGACTCCATGATGGAGGATACAAATGTTGAGCATGGATTGTCGCCAACGAAGAGGGTCCTCCCCAACTTTGCCTTGTCATCAACAACAAAGAGAACGTTTCTTGGTAATAGCATTTAGATATTTTGATCAAGCCAAACCTTGTGACTGCTGTAGGCACCGATGATTCTTGCACAGGAGCACTTCAAACACCTCGAAACCTGCCTGCAGATGACTACGTAGTATACCATAAAGCTTATAAATCCGAGTCTTTCCTGAGACGGAAACGACAGCGGGAACCAGAATCGATCGGATTGGTGATCCGATCACAACGCACTTCGAAATCGACCAGCGAGCACGTCTATCAAGTACAACAGCTATCTTACAGGCAATTTGCTGTCCTCGGTACTCATGCGTTAGCACCAACTCGTGCTCGTCTTTGAAGTACTGTTCGCTATGCTCTCGAATACCGTCGACGGAGCCATGATCAACAGTCCGCCGACCGCCGAAGAGCGACGGGAGGCATGGCAAGCGAGACTGTTTTCATCGGTGGCACTGTCAATATCGGCGAGCCTGCCGCGTCGGGCAAAATGGATGTGGTCGAATTCCCGACGCTGTGGAAAGGTTTACGACGTGGCGGGGCACGACATTCGGGAGGGAGATTGAAAACACGACGACTGCAGATGCGGCGGCAGGGTAGAATAGGTTTGTGGCAATATCAATATCAAAAAGCTCTATTGTAGTTGCACGAAGTCAATGCTCCCACCTCAGCAGTTCATAGTTTGACAGATGAAGGAACAACAAATTTTCCGCCTGAGCATCCAATGTGCCCGATGGCGGAGAAATGTGTCTGGGTCATCGAATGCAGCCGCAGCGTAAACGTTTCGAGTCTGCGTGGCGTCCACTCAGAAAAACCTGGTCGTCCGAAGATATTGTTCATTGGTGTGACATACTGGTAGGTGGGCCCAATCCCGGCTTCGGATTGTTGTCAAGGTCGACGCCACATAGCGATTCTCCAGCCTGACGAACACCATTCCCCCGATGCGAGCGAGAACTTTTGTCTTCGCGACTTTTGTACTGCTGCTTTCATGCCTCACCACTGTGTCAAGCGCCGTCGTCGACAGCACCAAGAACGCAGACCCTACCGATACAAACATCGCAGCAGAGCACCCAGTGAACAAGGAAGAGCGGTCGGGGAACAAGGGGATTCGGGGCACGTTGATCTCGTTGCCAGGACCCAATGACCCAGGCGTAAGGTCGGGGAAATTCGATGTCACCGATTTCCCAACGCTTTGGGAGAGGTTCATGGCGTGGTGGAGAAGGCATTTCGGGAAGCAAGTCGGTGGGAACTCAGTGTCGTTTGCAACTAGCCTCAGGCTTCGCCAGTGAGTGGGGTGTATTTACTACGATGGCGAAATTTGTTTTCAACTAACTGAAAGGGCTCTAAAACAACAATAATCGTTCTTCATTAGCTTGAGTTTTGTCGTGGCTACTAAGAAAATGGTGGAAGGCGATAATGTACTTGTTTACTTTGCTCGTGCTCGCTCTCAGAAGCAGTCAGGGTGAAGTTACTGTACTAGTAGCAGCGAATGAAGCAACCAGTTGCCACTCAATAACCCGGTCTACCTCGACGCTTTCTCGTACAGGTCCACCGAATCTTGTGAGACGAGACCCAAACATCTACTGCGGTGCTTTCTCTGGATGTCCACGCGGTACCTGCACCACACTGCCTTGCATTGTGCGGTGTTCAGTCAGCACTGTTCTGGTCTGCAACTGAGGACCCCATCTTGAGATGCGGCTATAGTACATTGACTGTGGGGCCTATCTCAGCGCCATTTTACAAGTCTCCATCAAGTGACGACCACCCCAAGTAATATCTCGTTGGAGTCACGATGCGTTCCGATCAATTGGCGCTGGCGGCGGTCGTCATTCTGCTGACCTACGGCATCGTACTAATAGACGCTAACAGCACGGGCTTGAAGGTTCTCCCGGTGGACCAAGAAGAGCGGATCATCGTCAGCGGAACTGGAGGCGGCGAGACACCGTTTATCATTGGAACAAACACAGACACGGACACGACCAACACAAGTTCAGACGAAGTCGAGGTTGAGTACCCGAGTCTCTGGGCCAGGTTCAAGAGCTGGTGGGAGAAGCACTTTGGCAAGACGGTCGACGACTCCAGCGTTATGGTCCCAGCTTCCCGGCGTCTTCGACTGACGGATTGTCGATAAGATAAAGCAGATAGGGAGCGGGGTGAGGAAGAGATAGAGCTCTGTGACAACGAGTATGTATTGAAAGGGTGTAGTGAAGAGCGAGGCAAGAAGTGGATTGCGCACACGGAAGTAGGTTTCGAAGTGAACTTGATCATTGCCAACCTTCTACTGCTTCTCTAGGGTGCTGCCTTACGGCAGCTCCTTCGACCTCGCGCCACCACTCGTTGATGCAGCAGCCACCGTATTGCGGGGCGCGGTGTTGACGATGGTTGCAGATTAACTGCCTACTAGCTCATGCAGTGCTAACCAGCGAGATCCCGGCTTCCAACAGTATGCACAAAGCACACGATACATTTGCTGGCGGAATCGACGGTCCCATCGCACAATTATCTGTTGATCGGTTGATTCTGCTCGGCGGGAAGTCCATGTAGCAGCGTCTAACTGGGGTAAACGCATGTGTCGGTTCGCAACTTTCTCTCTCGTGTCAGTTTGCAACTTTCTCTCCAGCGACAACACCTCTCGACTCTCCAGCAACGATGCGTCTAGGCCGCGTCGTCGTAGCAACTTTGGCCGCTCTACTCGTTGGTGGCGATACTTTGGCCAACGCTGCAAGTCAAGTCAAGAGCGACGTCCTATCAACCACTGCTCCTGCCAAGGCGTTTTCGTTTGACAAGGTGTCGGATCAATCGGCAGCCGAAGAGGAGCGATTCGCTGCTGCTCACGTCGCCGCGATCTCGGGAGGAGGAGGTGGTGGTCCATCATACGTCCACAGCACTGACACTTACGACACGCCAGCAGCGACACCCAGCACGTCTACCGACTCAAGCTCTGCTTCGGGAGATGTATCAAGCCCTTGGACGCGCTTCAAGGCCTGGTGGAAGCGAAGGTTCGGGAATGACGACGATACCGAGGATAACACAACGCGCAGGCTTCGCCTGACAAACGGCAAGGGAAACTGAGGGGCAGTCGAGTCATGTCAGTGAGTTTGGTCGGTAGTGTACTTCGAGCTCCCAACCAAAAGTACATGTATACCCAGTACGCAGTTGAATGCAGCAAATGACATTTTGCCATCTCGACAGATCGCTAAAGTGTTTCACAGACGGCAATGGGGCGCAAGGACCATGACACCTCCTTTCCATGACGTTGGTCTCACCTGGTCCAGAGACGGCTCCACTTCATAATTTGCCTGTCGATCGGCGAAGTAGCTACGATATCATGCGGGTAAAGTGTATTGCTGCCACTGCGATGGCCCTGTTCGCCGGCGGTAGCAACGCGGACAAGAACAACGACATCTCCTTAACGACTGCGCCTCAAAACTCGTTATCGTTTATCAATGGCGGCTTGAACGACCACGCGGCCACCGACACAGGAAATGAAGAACGACACGTAGCTGTGAATGCTGCGGCAGCGGCGGGCGCGAGGTCTAACGGGGTGGCGACGACGACAACGACAAGTTCCGATGACAGCCCAAGTGCTTGGCAGAATTTCAAGGCCTGGTGGAAGCGAACGTTTGGGAACGGAGGAGACGCGGCGACGACCTCAAGTCGACGGCTTCGACTAACTAACTGATAGTTTGTACTAGTCGAAAGCGAGAGATGTTAGACTGAGAAGGAAGAGCCGAGGAGCTTTATTTCGATCGAGTTTTCTGTTCGCTTGGCAAAAATATTTAAGGTTTCGCGCTTGCGGAAATACTGCTCCCTCCCCTACTTTGAGTTTTTTTCAGTGCAGAATCCCTCGATGTGGTGAACATGCGAGCAAACTTTCGGCCATCACATTCGTAATTCACTAACGAACGAACCAAACCGCTTCCGATTGATTGTCTGCAATCGCAATGCGCCTCGGTCGAGCAGTGGTGATGTTGCAGTCACGATTGCGTCGAGCTTCCAAGGATTCGCAACTGCCCGCAATGGCCTCGTCTTAACTGACCATGTTGACAGAGAGGATCCCAGCTAATGGTGGAAACAAGGTGCCGAGCGCGTCACCACAATTTCAGGCGAAGTAGACGTCACCGACTACCCAATTCTCTGGCAGCGATTCTCGACCGTGGTGGGCTGTAAACTTCGGCAAGACGGACAAGAAGAGTTAGACCACGATTACCGAGGAGAGATTCGTGCCACTAGTACGTTGTAACAAAATATATTGTGTGAATGGTGAAATCCCCCATTGCCGCAGGTTCTTAGAGGCGACAGCTCTATCTAGGATATCTGGTCGTTAATGTCAGGTTTGTTTCACTGGGGCTTCGTGCTACGCAGTCGGCGAGCCACAGTCATCGTCACCCTCTCTTCTTCCACCGTCTTGCCGAACATTTTCCTCCACCAGCGAGTGAATCGTTCCCACAGTGTTGGGTAGTCGATGACGTCCACTTTTCCCGACGGTGTGCCTTCGTTGCCGGCACCATTTGAGGTCGTCGCTGTCGAGCTGACGGTGCTGCTCAAGCCGCCTCGTCTTCTCCGTTCTTCTTGGTTGGCCGTTAGAGCTCTCGCGCCAGGATCCAGCCGCCGATAGAAGAAAGGTCCCGGCGCAGCATCTCGGAGGGTCCTCTCGCTTCTGACGACGCTAAGACAAGACACAAGCAGAACGACCGCAGTCACCACCACCAATTCGCGAAGACCCATGCTTCCAACCGAGAGAAAAAGAAATGGGGATGGCGAACGGCGATGTGCCGACTTGCAGTCTCGGAAACCCTGGTCTGGTCCGAATGGACGGAAAGCTTACGATGGGAGGCCAGCACAAGCATAATGGGAGCCACTCCAAGTCAGTAATTATTTGCGTTGCGAACAACCACAGCACTTCCACTTCTCCCCCCACCACCATGCGTCTCTTTCAGCTGCTGCTCGTGATCGCAATCGCCTTGCTCATTAATCCAACCCTCGCAAGCAACCTCGACTCCAAGAACGATCCAACCCCAGAAGAAGACAGAAAAGTGTCCCGACACATTAGCTACTACAGCGAGCCGTCCGGCAACGTGGACGTCATCGACTACCCGACGCTCGGGGAGCGGTTCACCTGGTGGTGGGGGAACATGACCTTCCACAAGAAGGTCGACGCGTCCGCTCGACGTCTCCGGCAGCTAACTCCTCAATAAAACAAAAGTTACTCTGCAAAGTTGCGTCCGTAGGTCTCGACCCTCTTGGTTCGTCGTCTCATGGCTTTCTTAGCTCGGGCCTTCCACTGTTTCAGTAGCTTGTTGGCTCTCGTCCTGACCTCCTCCGAGTCCGTCCTCCTGCTGACTCTCGTCATGGCGATGCCGATCTGCGTCTTCTCCAGCATTTCCAGCGACACGAACAGCGTCTCCAGCGTTTCGAGAATCGTCAGCATGTTGCTGCTCGTCTTGGCGTCCTCCAGCTCCTCCTTCAGGAACTGCACGCGCTCCTCGCTCACGACTTTGTCTCCGTGGTGGATCATCGTCTGACGGCGGCGCTTCTTCTGCGAGCCGGGCGGCGCATCCGCCAGCGATTCACGCAGCGCCGCCGCCGCGTCCCCACGCAGCACGAAGTTCTCCATCCTATCAAATGGCTACATTAACATTGATTGGTCCACAAACGTGTGTGAACTGGGAAGGCAACATGCAAATGGAGTCAACCTCCTTCTATGCGTACGAACTTCGTACTTCTAGCACTGGACGTCTTGTGATATGCGCCGCGAACTGGACGCCGTTCGCGCTCGCTGAGCAGATAACGTCATGTCGGCACGTGCCAAATAGCCAAGAAAGCCGAAATACAAACAGCACGTTCCTGCCAGCGCGATGATGCCAACGACGCCCAACGCCAGACTCTCCAGGTTGGTGAAGATCAGGTACAAGTTGATCACACACACGAGGCCACCCAAGAGCCAACCGCCCGCAACAGTCGCTTTACTGTTGGCGAAGTCGCCCATGATTTCAGGAGAGCTCGTGAACACGAGCACAGGGAGCAGTGCAAACGGCAGCTGAATGGACTGCAGCACATTGAGCAGCTCGTCCATGCGGTCACTATCCGCTGGGTTCTGCTGGCTTAGGATGGCCACCGTCATCGCTGGGACCAACGATACACACCGCGTGAGGGCCACACGCTTCCACGGCGAAAGGTGAAGCTGCAGAAACCCTTCCATGACAAACTGGCCAGCATACGTTCCTGTCATCGTCGAGCTCTGTCCTGCAGCTAGTAGGCCAATAGCCCAGATTGTATCAGCGTACTGGCCCAACATTCCACTGATAGCCACACCGGCCTGGGATAAGCCAATCTCTTGGCACATGCCTTCTTTGCCGCTCTCAAGCAGGCAGTGGCCGTACGTTTCGCCGCTCGCAATTGCTCCAGGGACGCAAGCTGTATTGACACCGTCCGTGTCATACGACGCCGTGCAATCTGCCGAGAAGAACCCCTTCGCGAAGACTGCCAGCACTGCCAAGTTGATCAAAAATGACACGAACAAAGCGAGTCCGGACTCGATGGCGAAGTATTTGTTGGCCTCGCGCACTTTGCGTCCGTCGTGGCGGTTCACTTTTCTCGTCTGCACCAGCGCCGAGTGCAAGAAAATGTTGTGCGGCATGATCACAGCGCCCAGAATCCCCACCGCCTGTGTCACTGCATAGCGATCCACATGGGGCACGAACCCAGTCGCAATGTCAGCCGAGGCCACTTCTCCCCGCACCAAATTGGCGCAGAAGCAGACCAACATCACCACAATGAGCGACACGAAGAAGGCTTCGAGTTTGCGGATGCCGTACTTGTGCAGCAGTAGGAAAGTGAACGTGTCGAACCCCGTGAGCAGACAGCCAGCCCACAGCGGTAACCCAAACAGCACTTGGAACGCGATGGACGAGCCCAAAACTTCTTGCACGTCACTGGCGACGATGGCGATCTCTGTCATGATCCAGAGCGTCAGCGACGCCCAACGAGGGTACACTGCAGTGCACATTTCAGCCAGATTTTTGCCCGTGACGACGCCCAGTCTGGCCGCCAGAACTTGTAGGAAAAACCCATTGCAGTGGCGCCAAACAGCACCCACGTGAGCTGGTAGCCGGCATACGCTCCGGCCTGCAGATCGCTCTCCAAGTTGCCTGGGTCCACGTACGCAATGCTCATGAGCCAGCCAGGCCCTGCATAGGCCCATAGTGTCCTCCAACTACAAGAAGCAATGCAAGCACATAAGTAGTCATGATAACTAGCAGACACAATACAGCACGCATACCTGAAACGACGGCTCCGGACCTCGTCGGGGGCTTGGACTTCACCTACTGACAGCGCTAGCGCTTTGTCCACCGCATCGTAGCTGGCCACGTCCTCCGTATCATCTCCCAGCAGTAGATCCAGCTCCGACGCGCGTCCGCAGCAGCGGGAGGCTGACGTGCCCATCCCTGAGACCGTTGCAATGTATGCCGCGTTGGTTATGTGAGACCAAACTGGGGTTTTATGTAGGACCAAATTGGACTAAATGATGAAGTTGAAGCCATGTCGTGTTCCAACTCCAGCTATGTAGACCGCATCACCTATCTACCGTCGTCCAGCAGCTTGCCACGGCTTGCGTGCTATCTCCCACGCCGAAGTCGGCGAGTTTTTCCGAACGTCCGTGTCCACCAGCTTGAGACTCCATTCCAAAGGCTATGGCTGTCTTCACATTTGTCGGTGCTTCCAGAGTAGTCGGAATCTGCCTTGTTGCGTGAACTGGTGCCGTTCTTGTAGGACATTGTTTCACTGCAGTCAAACTATCCACGTTCTTCAGAGAGCGCTGCCGATGAGTCTTCGGGAGAAGCCGGCACGAGAGTTGCAGAGCGATCACTTGTGCTGTCCATGACCGCTGCAGCCAAGCCATCGACGCGCAGCGTGCACGACCACGGTGGCAAGGACGACGAGACTCAGACGCATGGCTTGTTTTAAGTGAGCTGGTTGAATTGTTCGCGGGTGAGAAAATTGTTGTGTGAGGATTCACCGCCAAACGATAAATTTTGTGGACCGAAAAGCGAATTCTACTCTGCAATCGTTGGCGTTGAGGCGATTAGAATTATGTCACCGATCACATGAACGCAACGAGATAATCGATCAACACTGCCCTATGGCAGCCCCTCCAGGTCGTGAACACCAGGTACAAATTGATGACACACGCGAAGCCGTCCTACCGCTGACGGAGTCTTCCATGATGGCTTGTGAAAACGAGAATCGGCAGCGGAGCAGGTTCAACGCAACTTTCAGCAGGAAGTTGCCTTTTTTATACAAAACAAACTGTTGGCCATAATAGTGTAGCCATGTATGCTGGCGTGGACAAGTACGGCGGTGCGTTGGTGGGCGAGGGCCAGCCCGACGGCAGCGAGGTCAGCACGGCCCCAGCGACCTCTGGGTTGTCTCTTGAAGACGCGATCGAGACTGCTGCAGTGGAAGAGACGGTGGTGGTGGACGTGCCGTACTCGTACCTCGAGGATGACGCGGACCCAACGTCTGTCGTCTCGGGGTCTCTAAAGTGTTGCTGGCAGCGCAGTTGAACCCGGAGGCGGGCGGCCTTATGTGGGTGGAGCAGAGCAGTCCGCAAGAAGCCTACAAGAACGTCGTGGCCATGTCCCAAATGACGTCCATGCTGCGGGACCACGACCGCAACAAGTGCTACGAAATGGCCATCAAGAGAGCCATCGCCAAGTTCAAAGAGCGCCACGGACGAGCGCCAATTGTACTGGACATTGGCACGGGAACGGGTTTGCTGTCCATGTTTGCAGCCACCCACGGGGCCGAGCACGTCTACGCCTGTGAAATGTTCGTCCCCATGGCGGAGATCGCAGATCAAGTGACGAAGGCCAACCACCCAGACAAAATCACAGTCTTTAAGCTCCGCTCGACGGATCTCAAGGTCAGGACGGACGGTGTAAACGACTGCCACCTGCCTCAACGCGCAGACATGTTGGTGTCGGAGCTGTTCGACTCGGTGTTGCTGGGCGAAGCCGTGCTGCCGACGATCCGCCATGCCATGCAGCACTTGTTGCAGCCCGAGGCGGTTATTGTCCCAGAAAGAGCGACAGTGTATGCGCAGGTTGTTGAGAGCGAGCCAATTTTCCACTTCAACAGCTTTGCAGTGGCCGAACAGGAGGGAGCTGCTGTCACTGGGGCGCACAAGGCCAAACTGGCAAGAAGTGACGCCGCGTGGAAATGCGAAGGAGGCAAACCGGCGTTGCCGGTGCACTTTAAGGCATTGGGAAATGAGTCCAAAGTGCTCACCAAGCCGACGAAAGTGTTGAGCTTTGACTTTACGAAGCCGACCACTGGAGAAGCTAGCTACCAAGAAACAATTGTTGCTGCTGTGGAGACTGGAAAGGCACAAGCGGTGGTCATGTGGTGGGAAGTAAATTTTGATGAAGAGGGCAACATCGTGTACTCCACGCAGCCTGGCGTGCAGAACTGGCAAGACCACTGGGTGCAGGTTGTGTTCCCGCTCGTCGAGGATATCCACGTGCAGCCGAACGGCAAACTTGTCTTGCGTGCACACCATGACGATATTCGCATTTGGTTTGACGTCGAAGCTGCACCTATCCAGGATTCGCCAAAGAAAGCGAAGCGCACCGTTGTTAGCGAGAAGCCTCCGTGCAGCTGTGGTATGCACCTCATCTGCAACGCAGAGCGCATCGCGATGCTTACAGACACTGCACGTCGTGAGGCCTACAATGCTTCCGTCTCGTCAGCTATCGCAGAGCTAACAGCTACGGAGCCACTGCGCCCGATTTCTTGCTTGGATATCAGTGATGGGTCCTTGGGCGCGCTACTTGCAGTTACTCATGGCGGAGTATCGAGTGTGACTTCGATCGAGTCAAAGGAAGTGTCGGCGCGAATTTTTGATCAGATTTTGACCTACAATGATGTCAATGTCGAGGTACTCAACAGTGGCGTGAAGGGCCTCCAGACGGAGCACCTTCAGGGCGAACCAGCCTCTGTAGATTTGCTGGTCGGCGAACCTTTTACTACTCGATGCAGAATTTACCTCTTTGGCAGGCGTTCAACTTCTGGCTTCGACGCTCCGCGGTGGACAGTCTACTACACCCCAAGGCAAGAGTTCTTCCTGCTCACGCTCGAGTGTTGGCCCAAGCTGTTCGCTTCGAGCGCTTGCACGAGTGTTTTGGTGCAGTTGGGAACGTGTCAGGCTACGACCACGCTTTCTTTGACCAGTTCCAAGACGAGTACTACACGCGCAACTTCCCGTTCCCGGCGTACATGTATCCGTTCGAGCCTGCTTCCGAGATCGTAGAACTTGCAGCAATGGACTTTATGCAAACAGCGCACACAGTGGCCGCGAACAGCACCATTGAACTGTCTGGCGCATCTGCGAACGCTGTGATTGTCTGGGTGGAGTACATCTTGGACATTGCTGGCCAGCATGTCGTGACGACTGGACCAGCAGTCCGCTATGCCAAGCAGCTCATTCGCTTCCTGCGCCCTGCCGTCCATGGTGAGGAGACAACACACACAGTAGCTTCTAGGTTTTGCTTCGACTCGTTGGAAGGCACGATCGAGCTGAACTTTGACGCAAACTAAGTTGCGGAAGCAAATAGAGAGAAACGCGTTGATTTGGTATCTCTACACTAAGCCACAAGCTCTAAGCCTTCTTGTGCTGCGTCTTACGTTCCTGAAGTTTGCGCAGATACTGTTTGCGCTTTGCTTGTTCCTCTTTAATTTCCAGTACGCGACGATGCTTAATCGCCTCAAGCTCTTCAAAAGTAGTGCGGCCACGTTATCTTGTAGCCTCACCGACCATGCCTTCGTACCAGAGTGGGTCGTCAGCTGATGCAAAATGTCGTGATTTTCCTCTCTAGATAGCGTGGCCATGACGTCTCGCAAAAACTCCCAGAGGTCTAGCGGTGAGTCCTCACCGCTACCAGGAATGTGGGCCATATCTACTATGGTTAGAAAGAAAGCGCCCAGCTCTGTTTCCAACTGCGTTGGCGCAGTTTGTGACGGCTCAGACATCGTCGCCGTCAGCAGAGGCTTCTGCGTGAAGAACTGCTGTACGAGCTCCAGGAACTCCAGCATCTCTGCGTCTTCCGGTTCAGTCTCAAAGCCCAGCTTGCGGGCGACCTCCACATTTTGCTTGACCTGGGCAGCAGCGTTGATGCGCGCACGCAATCGACTCACAAACGTCCATCGCGTTGCCGACTGGAAGGGCGGGCCACGCACAGACGCACCTGGCGCCAAGACGTTAATAGGCGGGAACACGCGGTTGCGAGCCAAAGAAGCCTCCAGGCCCATGTAGTCGTCGACCAGCGAAGTCATTCGCTCCTGGAATTCTGATGGGGTTTCCAGACTATCAGGAGCATCCACCAGAACCAACGACGTAAGTGAGGGGCCTTCTGCTTTCTTCGTTGCGCCCTTAAACTGAGCCGAGCGCTCCATTAGAATCGCATGGGCGCTCAAACTGATCTGCGTCGCTCGTGGCAAACGCAGCGACTGTACGAGTCCCTCCACCACTGTCGTGTGCGTTGCCAAATCATCATATACCACGACACTGCGAGAAGACTTGCCATTGTGCATGAGGTACTCTGCAATCGCACAACCCGTGAATGGCGCTAGGTACTGCAGGACGGGGAATCGCGGTCACTCGCGGCTACAACTGTCGTATACTCTAATGCATCCGTCACCTTCAAGGCGTCTCGAATCTGATGGATCCTCGCGGGGCTCTTGCCAATGCAGACGTACACAAACTGCGGGGGCTCTTCTCCTCTCTCTTTACTGCTGGCCACTTGGTGCGCGATCACATCCAACGCAACTCTCGTCTTCCCTGAATTTCTGGGCCCCATAACGCCGAATCGATGTCCCAAGGCCATCGGATGCAAACAGTCCACAGCCAGCAGACCTGTTTCAAACGGATGCTTCAATGGAGCTCTCGTCATGAGACCAGGAACCGTCTGCGCTCCCCAGGCCACCTTCACCCTGTCACTCTTGGCTACGTCTTCATTTTGTCCTTCCAAAGACTGTCCTAACGGATCCACTAGCGCTCCTCGGAAGGCAGCCACACTGCCTGGAATCACCAGCTGCTCGTACTCCAACTGCACGTCCATGCCCTTCTTCACGGGTCTGAGTCTAGCCTTGTCATCGTTGCCATACAGCAGAGCAACGTGGACCGCCTTCTTCTCCAGGAACAGCACCAGCCCTTGGCACAGCAGCTCCTCGTCGTCCTTGACGCTCACTACAGAGCCGATGGTGGCGTGGCGAAGTCCCGAGACCTTGGCCAATCCGTTCTGCACGCCCATGACGACACCACTTAACGGAAGTTCGCCCTGCACTGCGTTGGAGGCCTCGGTGGTCGACTTAGCGTCGCTCTCGAGCTGCATAAAGTCCAGCAATTGCTGCTCCAGTGCTGACTCCGAGTCATCGCTGCGGGATCGAGTGGAGGCTGGCAATGAGCTGTGTAGAGACCGAGAGGGGCCACACAAGAAGCTCTGGAGAGGTAGAGCGAGGCGGTGCTGCGCTTGGGGGAGCCGCAGTAGTCGAGAGAGCGCGGCAGGACGAACGCCGCGCATAGCTTGGCTGATTGATACGTGAGGCGGAGCTTAGATATACCGGGTAGGTCAATTGGGTACACAAAATATATTCCTGGTAGCCAAAACAATTTTGTTGCGGCACATTCGTTTGCCACAGGACGCTTGGAAATTGTCAAGTAGCTGCCAGAGAGCTGACCATGGAAGGCTGTATGAGCACGTGAAGAGAGTAATCCTTGGCGGTGATAAAAGCGATAGCGGTGTCCAGAAGTTAAATGCTTATTGTTCTTGCCAGTAACACGGTTTGGACTACAGCGCATGGAAGACCGTTCGGTGGCTATTTGATCTTGTGCAAAAGTGTATTTCGGCTGGAATCGAGGTGCACACTAAGTACATTGGGTATGGATAAAGCTATTGGAAATGAACACTTTGATGGAATGAAGTGGTTGAATACTGGTTGCGCCAAAGGGGCACGGCCTACGGATGGGATTTCAGATTGTCGTTATCTTGATGTGGCTCAGTAAATCTAAACAAACATGCGGAGTTCACAACAGCGGTGATAAACTGGGAGGCAGGAAACGGCCACCTCGTGGCTGCATGACCACCGGTCTGAAAGTTGCATATTAGATGCGATTGACCAAGCCAGTATTTACGCAACCTCCGGAATGAAGGATGCAATGACGCAGTAGTGAACGCGACTTGAACCATAAAATACGGTATTTGCTTTCATTTTGACAGCGGTAGAAACAAATAAGGTTGCAAGGGCTCTCCATGGCGCAACCTAGAGCGGATTCGAC
The DNA here is from genome assembly GCA_011947325.1 of Phytophthora macrochlamydospora. Classification (NCBI taxonomy): domain Eukaryota; phylum Oomycota; class Peronosporomycetes; order Peronosporales; family Peronosporaceae; genus Phytophthora; species Phytophthora macrochlamydospora. The sequence continues at coordinate 448,626 of JAAVTH010000389.1, forward strand.
ATGTATGAAAAAAATATCAGAGTTATGGAGGAGGAATATAGGTTGCCTACTTAGGTATGAGACTGGAATGAAAGGATGCGTATGCTGAAGCTAGCGACGCTGCATATTAGTACGGGTTCAACGCTGAAGAAAAGTAGCTGGAGTTGCTCCAAGACCATGAGTTTGCTGCGTGCATGGTGCTAACGGTTACATAGCGGTCCCTTCAGTGTACAAGAACATTTCTTCTGGGTGACAAATTCGTCAACTTGATCAGCACCGCTATAGTACTACCGGTACAACGACTGCATATGTCGTCGGTGACACAGAGGTCACTAGAGACCGACATGCCCGTTTCGATGGACGCGAAGGCTACAAAGAAAGCAGGTTTCAATCAAAAGAATCGAGATTCAGGTCGAGCAGCATTTAACATGAGATCACGCGAAAGATTCATCCCACGTGTCCACGGGAACGGGTGATCAATGGCACCGCGTCAGACGCTGGATGAAGAGGACTGTCGCCTACAACGTCAACCTTGCTGTCACGAACACATTCTTCATTCTTGTGGCAACAGCACGACCCAACCACCGCAGATTGAAACCAGCTTACCATTGAAGTCATCAACACCAAGATCGAGAAAGAGTTCACACAGATGCAGAAAAACTTCCTGTGGAAGGGATTAAGCGAGACATATTCTTGTCAGCACAAGATATCGCAAGTAGTGCTCGTGCGTGGTCAAGTATTGTTGAGATGGTTGCGGGATCTCTGCAGATGAAATCGGCATCGCCCGCGTATACCACCATCTGTTCCAATAAGTCGAAGGGTACGTCGAGGTCGCTTGGTACTTCCCGTAATGCTGCTTTTAGGTAAATTATGAACAAGACAGGAGATAGTGAGTCGTCTTGTGGTGTTCCAGTGTTGCTGTCGAATGGCTTGAGGGTTGCTTTTCCGGAGCGAAGAGAGAGCGTAGTCTTGGCCAGTAATAACCATATCAATCGAATCTCATCATCGGGCAGGAAACTCTCAAGTACAGAGAGAAGGTTTTGTTAGTCAGTAGTGTCAAACGCTCTGGACAAGTCGATACCGAGGATGTGGATACGTTCGCGAAATTTCTCTGCTCGCGCGCAGAGCCATCGATGAGTCCAGACTGCATCAGCGATACTGTAGTGTTTTTCGAATCTACCTTGATGAGGAGATAAAAACTTGTTGACCGTGGGAGTGATTCGCTCGAGCACAATGAGCGAGATGGTTTTCGGATGCTGTTGAGGAGAGCAATTGGTCGTAGACTTCAGCATTAGAGTAAGGTAGCATGAATTTACGGTTCCAATTCGCAGCGCCCGTAGCGCTCGCTACGTTTATCCAATTTTACTATCTACCTACGAAACCGATTTACCGTAGCTCTTACACTGCAGGGTTGAACCGGATCTGTGAAAGTCGAGATGCTGGAGAGGCAGATTCTGGAGAAGGGCATGAGTGTGAAGGACATCAATCTGGACATGGCCGGCAGCGATGTCTGCGGCAACACGCTGGCAGATGGCGACGCTCAGTCGATTCCTTCGGACGGGAAGGCGATCTGGCTCGGCAGCGGCGGTGGTGGGTTTACGCACACGGTACGGGGTTTACGACGTTGTCGGAGTTTTGCTGAACATCCTTTCTTATGCGTTGCATTTTCACAGGGGCCTTGCGAGATCTACCTTGACGACAAGATGGTTCTCCCACAGCGACGACTGCGAGGACGAGTTCCAGGGCGGCGGCGTCGGATCGTCGGAGATGTCTTAAGTGCCCGTCGGCTACTCGTCGTGCAGCGGTAAATGCACTCTGCCGTTCTACTGGTTGGCCTTCCAGAACGACCAGTGGCCACGACCGACGAAGAGCTTTCAACTTCATCTTCGTCCATACTAACACCAAGTTACTAACTTTAGTTGATTTAAGTATACATTTTGGAGTGAGTGAAGGTCGTTGGAATATCTACCAATCCCTTTCCAATTTGCAATCCGCCAAGATGGACGCACTCGCCTCCGCTCTATCACCGCTTGCAGCCGCGTCCGACGCCGACCTGCGCGCGGTCCTGTCTAGCGACCAGCTGCAGAATCTCCTGCCATTGCTGGACGAGTTTTTCACCCAGGCGACGGCGCTGCAGACCAGTAAATCCACCTCCACAGATGAAAACCCCAGTCGAGAGGTGTTTTCGCTGTTCTTTCGCGTTACAGATGCCCCCGAGCTGCTGCCGTTGGGAGTTAGTACGGAACTACTCCATGTGACCAGATTAGTGCCTTTTGCCAGTTGTACGCCCCCAAGAATACGCAGAGCGTGCAGGAGCTGCTGGGTGCGGTGGCGGCCAGCGTCCCTTCCTTTAACGCGACGCTGACGACGCTGAGGCAGCTTTTGATCAATGTAGGGGTATCATCCGTTGTTTTCCTTGATTCATGCTGACTGGGCTTTATTATTGTAGCAATGTGGGGAGCTACATACACAGGTGGTGGCGGCCAAGAGAGGACAAGTGGTGCAGTTACTGCATCGCTGCTACGAGCTGAGCTTGGCAGTGTCGGGATTGGCGTCGTCTTTAACTGTAACAGAGTCGTTGCTTCTCGGCGGCAAAGATCTGGAGCAAGAGCTGATGCTGCAGAATGACTCGCTGCTGTATTTGCTGACGCAGAGCTACGAGGCAGACCTACCCGTTTTGCAGCGCCAACTGGCCAAGTTTGATGAGAAGGTGGAGTTGCAGGAGCAGCAAGTGGTGGCGGAGACACGACACGCGTTATTAGTGGCCCTGGGTAGATGTGTGGACGCTGTTATGGAGAAGCAGCAGACGTCTGTGACGTCAGGGGAAGAGCTACTGGCTGGACTACATGCGCTCAGCAATGGCTGCCAGGACGACGACGCAGAGCACGGGTCGTTCCTGAGTGATCTCTGGTTTCTCTGTGAGTATAAAGACAAGGTCTCTGACTTCTTTGACCACTGTAAAATGGACCGAGAGCATTTTTCGTATCTGGATATGGTGGCTGAAGAGCTCCCTCGACGCCGCATCCTTCCGACGATGCTGGTCGATGATCTTGCCACGGAGAGCAAGCCGAAGGTGGCTCTGTCTGCTGACGCACAGGAGTGGAAAGCACCTGAGAGCAATGCTACAACTGCAGGCGTGGAGGCCAAGGCGCCAACCCCGCAGACTGATGAAGCTACAAATGTGGTGGAGTCTATGACACACCAAGTGAAGGACTTGTTCCCTGACTTGGGTGAAGGTTATGTAGAGTTATGTCTGTTGAGCTCTGGGCTAGAGGTGGAGGCCGTGATTAATTTTTGCTGGAACATAACCCTCCTCCTGCTCTGATTGACGTCCCGCAGGACTTGAAGCAAACAGATCCAGAATTTGTGCGATTGAAAGCACAGATTACCGGGAAGCCAACTCCTACTGAATCCAAAAGCTTGACCCGAGTCGGGTATGGGTGGGCAAGAAGACGCAGGAGAAAGAGTACGATCCTCAAATTGCAAAGAGAGATCAACAATTAGCGGAAAAGATGAAGCAGATCGCTGTCATGTACGAAGAAGAAGACGAGTACGGATTGGAGCCGACGAGCGGATCGTTAGGAGGTGTACGTACTGGCGATGGAGACGATGATGACGTCGCTGCACTGGATGAATACGATGACGACTACAACGACGAGTTTGAAGACTACGTGCCCTTTAGTGTTCATGATGGCGGGAACGCTGATGATCAGGACGCAATTCGAGAACAGAACCGCCGCATGCGCGCACAGGAGGAGAAGGACGCCTTCTGGGAGAACATGAGGAACCGGAACCGTGACAATCCTGTCAATGGAGTTGATGACGACGATGAGGAGGAGGAAGAAGAGAAGGAAGAGGCAAAGACTAGAGAACAACAACGTACAAACTCAATGTCTCGTGGTTCTACCCCAGCTGATAGCCAAAACCACAAGACCACTCGACGGAAAGACAAAAGACAAGGCAACGAGGGGAAGTCCGACGAGCCGATGACTCCACAGCAGCAGCAACGTATGCGCGCACGAAAAGACAAGAACAAGGCCAAGGTCGCCAACCACAATCGGAAGGACCGGGCGCTGAAGAAGATGGGCTGATTTAGACGCATACTTATCGAGAAGACTTGCTACCTGGGTAAACTGCAATGCGAGTGGAGCTCGAAGTGATTTTTGGTTTTGATGGTCAAGATCTTGTCAGTACGTAATGCGTCGCAGTCGTTGAACCAGCTTGACATTCTTTCGCAGGCGTCTGCGAGCTGCACGGCTAGCGTCATGAACATGGGTCAAGTCAGGGTTCAAGTAGATGCTTGGGATGGAGAGAAGGACTTGCTGCGAGCCTAAATCTGGCAGTCCGGGCCGTGGAGGTCTCGACTTGGGAGACTTTTTCTGACCGTCATCACCTCGTTCGTTCCGTCTCGCATCAAGTACCTGCTCCAGCTTCGTTTTCGTTGGGCTACCTTGAAAGAGATTCTCCCGACCAGCTCGGCCAGCTGCGCTCGAGTCGAAATCTCCTCCCCAGCTGTCATAGCTGCCGTCGTTATCATTTAGTCCTAAACGACTGACACGGATGTCAGGGAGGCGGCGATCGATCGCTTGTTTGCTTTTATCCGACAAACTGTTTGGCGACCGAGAACTCTGGGAAGACGACAGAGGACGGTTGGAGATTGGTTCCAGTACAATCGGTTGTTTGGACTCGTCATTGTCTTGGTTGGTGTCTTGATCTGGCGATGTTGGGTCGTCAAAAGACTGAATTCGGTCCAGCTCTGCGTACGCAGTGATCCACTGCAGTTTCACGTGGTCGTAGATGGTCATCGTCACGCGGTCGAAGAGTTTCTGAAGAAAGACAGCATACTCTTCGGCACTAATGTCGACAGTCCAAATATCAACCTGGTAAACGTGTAGACTACAAGTGAGAACCCGGTGCTATCGATTGACTGCCAACACTCATCTGCTTACCACTTCAAAGAGCGCGCCGAAGAAGAGCAGTTTCGACATGTTTTCCCCGTCGATGGAGTCGCGAGCCCAGTCCTTCTCGACAATGCATCGCGCTTCGCCGATGGAGAATTCGCTGGGAGCAACCAGCGCCTTGTAGAACTTTGTGAACACGTCGATGTAGTCGTGCATGGTGAGGGTATCGCCGCCTCGTCGAATGCACGGGAATGTCTCCCAGTAGCGTTCAATGGCTTTTTGCACAGCTGGGTCCTCCATTAGAGCCCGACGTTTTTTCAGGTTTTCTTCCGTGTAGAGACTGTGGTTGCCTTGCTTCCGGTACGGCAGTGACGTTGGAGACAGCGGGCCGAAGCTCATTCCTGGCGACTCGTAGTTGAAGAGCAGTTTCTGCTGGCACATGATGCTGGTCTTGACCTTGGAAAGTTGCGGAACGAAGAACGGCACACCTGGCTCATAGGGCTTCGCGACAGACTTGTCACTTCTCAAAGAGCTTGTGTACGCGTTCATGCCTGCCATGATCGTTCCCTTGCTGATGATACTTGGCTGAAAAGCTACGAATGTGGCCGTGTCGGACTATTTTCAGGTAGACCAGAACACTCAACTGTACTGGCATGGAAGCTCGTTACCAACAATTTCGTCACTGTCTTCGCTTCGGAGCCAACAAATTCCTGGACTGATCAAAAGCGTGCTGCTTTCGATGCCCTGCATCTGCCGGCCTGCAGTTCGCGCGGTCTCTACAATGAAAGCATGATGCATTTTCGTCCAAGAATAAAATTATCTCTCGATCGGCTGGCTTTGACGATATCTGCCGACAGTCAGTGGCATGAGGTTTTGGTGCAGCTTACCACTGGCCAATTCACAAATTTCCCAGCAGTGATCACTCCTCTCGACTCCCAGAGCCTCCATGCGTTTACTAGTGACTGATTGGAAGATTTTTTATCGGGTCACCGAGGTGTCTGGTCTCGGATCGGATGACACTCTGGAAACGGCAACAAAGTAAGCAGAAAAGTCAACCGACTGATTTGCTCGCTGCGACTGAAGCTTTCCCTGACGCAGTGAGTGAGGTCAACTACGACGACCACGAAGAACGACTCGCTGCGGCCGTTGCTGCAATCTCGGCGGAGGCGGGTATCCATCCAAAAGTCCACAACAACAACCAGACCGCAGCGATTGATGCAGACTCTGACCCCGAGAAAATTCGAGTGCTTGGAAGAGGTTCAAGACCTGGTAGACGAAGACATTTATCGGTGAGGACGACTGCGTCCCTCGTCGACTTCGACATGCTAACGGAAAGAAAAACTGAGCAGTGTCGCTAGTAATGGCGCATCCACATTCGTTCCTTGCTCGAAGTCATTTTCGTTAATTCTTCGTCGAGGTTTATTGTGGTGGTCGTCAGTTCATTTGCTGTTGACCGGACAAAGCTGGCGATCGTTCCTTCCGATCGTAAAAGTATCAAGCGAGCTGCTTGACGTGTTGAAGACGCTGACGAGTTGCTCCCGTCAGCGGAAATTTGTAAGTCGTAGGTCTCCAGAACGCCAGCAAACGGTGATCGAAATTGTCGTGCTGCATAACACCAGAAGTTAAGTCCAAAAAAGGCCCGACAATCATTTTGTACGTGAAAATGTTCACTTCCTGGGATTTCAACTCGGAGCCACGAAATACCTTTTTCCTAAGCGTGACTAAAGCGATTAAGAATCATAATAAATAAGCTTATTTTAATTGTAGTTTAAAACTATGTGATCAACATGTACCCTCGTGTTGTTGTCGGGGATGAATGCAGCTCTAAACCTCTTCCTGGTTGCTCTCCGATCCGAATCCACGAGCCCAGCTGGTTCCCTCGACAAAGGAAACATGCTATTTCTTCCTGCCAAATCGCCGAACCTGGCAGGAAAATGTGCTCGCGGATGTGTCGTACGCCATCATCACCGCTTCGTGCGCATTACTAGTGCAGTGAATGGGGTTCTATCGCTGGCCGTCTCAGTTGGTAACTTTCTAAACGGCAAGAACTACTCTCGCTGCCATGCGTCTCGGCCAAGTTATTGTCGTCACTGCGATGGCATTGCTCGTCAGCGGAGACACTTTAGTCAACGCATCCAAGAACGACGTCCCCGCGACAACTGCTCCAACCAAGTCCTTCTCGTTTGATGAAGTGGACGAAAGCGCAAACGAAGAGCGACGAGGTGGTGGTGGCGGCGGCGGACATGGTGGCGGAGGTGGCGGACATGCTGCTGGAGGTGGCGGTGGGCATGCTGTCGCTACGGGTGGTGGTGTGAGTGGTGGGCACGTTGCAGCTTGGGGTGGTGGCGGTGGCGGTGGCGGCGGTGGGACATCGTACGGCACTTCTAGCGGATCAGGAACGGTAGGCAATTACGTCGACTACACCAATCCGGGGTCTACCGGTAGATCCGGGTCTGCGTACGGAGAGAACACGGGTGTTTGGAAACGATTCAAGGCCTGGTGGAAGCGGACGTTTGGAGACGATGACGAGACGGAGGAGACTACGACGCGCAGACTTCGCCTGACAAACGGCGAGTGAAATTGCCAGTGGCCGCCACATGAAATACTACGTAGCTTCATGAATTTAGTAATGCTACAACACTTCTACGGACCGCTTTGCTGGAATTGAAGACACGCAAGGGGAGAAAGGAGCCCACTTTAACGTTAGTGCTACCTGTAGTATTTGTCTGCACTCGTTTACATCGCTCAATAAAATTCACAAGTCTGCTGGCTTGCTGCCGCATTCAGAAAAATATAATTCGAGGAAAAAGCTTATCGCGTGCTAGTGACGATTTTTTGCTTCGTGTAGTTATGGGCCAAGTTCTCCAACAAACGCCGTCATCCGATAAAAGATGTGGTACAGATTTCCCCGGCAAAGGGAGAATTGCGGCCAAATATTTATCTCGCTAAGTAAATGAGGCCTTACGAGTGATCCGATCAGCCATGTAGTACTACTGAAATCAAACTTACAAAAGTACTGCAAAAGAATATTAATTCGATCGCTTTAAGTACGTTACTCACACGAGTTTAGCAGGTCAGCGACATGCATCCTATCGACATACAAGCCTGCGTGCCGCCAGTAGTTCTTGATGTGCTAAGACAGCATCTCTTCCCAGGCCTCGCAGACCCATTCGAAAGCTTTGGGGAAAGCGATGTTGTATGCGTCTGGGTCCCCGTCAACCAGGTGGACTGCTGCGATGGTTCCAGTCAGGATGTTTCCTGTGCTGGCAGCATATGCCCAGCTGGTGTCTCTTCGTCAGGCGGAGGCGCTTGGGAACGCTGACACCGCGCCTAGTGTCAAGGCAAGGATTAGCTTCAGTAGTCACAAAACTTTCTGACGAATGGAAGGTTTGAGTGGCAAAGGCTGGCTGTATTGGCGTTATGCTCTGCTCTGGACAATGCAGAACGCGGAATGACCGCTGCTAAACTGGGTGGTGAGCACTTGGGATCTTTTCCTGGTGGCTTTCGCTTTGTCGCACTCCACTGTCTTGTGGGAGAAGTCGCTCGGTCTCCTACCAGCAACTATTGATTCTCTAAGCAAGAGTTGCTGGTGGCGCGAAAGTTGAAGTTGTTGACCCTTCCTATTGACGCTACCGTCTGTGCATGCATCCAGCGTTGCTATGAACGGCTCGCAGTAAACATTATTTATTGCAGTGGTAGTCTGCGTAGGTGTTTGTCAACAACGTCAACACCCTCTACCCGCTCACGAACGTTAGACTGGAGTTTCTACCAAAACCCACAACTAGTATGATGCCATTACATCATTGCCTGCGACTAGCGCCGCTTGAGTCGAATCAAGATGGAAGACAGCATTGACCGGTACGTTGTTGGTTTGCCTCAGGAGAAAATCTCTGTTATCGCCGCGCTTCGATGGGCTGCTAAAGCTTGGAGAGGGATCGCGTCGGAAGCAATTAGGAACTGTTAAATACACTCTGGTATCATCCTTCGATCTACAGCAACTGTGGCAATACGCCGCATTCTCTGCTAGGCTAGTACCTCCTGTGGGTTAACTGCGCAGCGAGAGAACCGGTAGCCAGATTTGAATCACTTTTCCTTTTCCACTCCGAACGTTAAGCACGCTATTTCCTACACAGCGTTCACACGTTAACGTTTTCTCTCGTCCACTACATAGCTCGTGCGTCACGAGCAAAATGAGAAGAATCACTAAAGGGTTTACTCTCTCCTCCAGTTACTACCACACTGAACCATCGTATGGGAGCTTAACCATTCGACGGCAATGTCCTACCGAGCAAGCAGAAATCCGGATCTTGCCAAGTATCAATTCACACCAGTGGACAGTGGGCGTGCCAAGAACGGTAGCGGCAGTAACCAAATTGCTACAGCATTTGCAGGGTTCGTGTGAATCGTTCCCGGATCGGCCCAAACCGCGCTGAGCCACGCCAGAGTCCTAATCTTTAATGCAAGCTAGAGCCTTTAGTTTTCAAATTTCTATTGACTGCTGCGCTAAAACCTGCAGATCATGCGCACGAATATAGTTGTGGCGATTACAATGGCGGTAGTTCTCGCTAGTTGAGGGGTCCTCACAACAGTTACCAATACGGACAAGAGCAACGGAACTACTGTGCTTCCCGCCTCCAGTTGCCAACAGTGGATTGCGTGAACGTTCTGAAGACTTGAGGGATGACGAAGAGCGGCATGCCACAGCAACGGCAGCAGTGGCGGCGATGATGACAAGTTCTAACGACGGTCCAAGTCTTCGGGAACTTTTCAAGACCTGATGGAAACAAACACTTGGGAGTTAATAAGAGGTACTCAAGTGGATGTCTTCGGCAAACGATCGATCAACCCAAACTGAGTGGAAGTCGTGAAAAGCGATATCTCGGACTGAAAAGAGATTGTGAATCGATTCCCAGCGTTAAAGTCAAAGGCAAGGATTGGAAACTCTACTTCGTCTTGTTGGATCAAAAGGGTTAAATACACTTTACTTTGCTCTTTTTGTGCAAAAATATCGTTAAATCAAACTTCAGTGTACTGTTTGAATATTGCCGGTCATTGCTGCCAAGCAAGTTGTTGCTCGCTTATTGTCTACACTGATTGCCGTACTATTGTGCGTTTCAGCAGTTTTGGCAAACCGGACGTCTTACTCTGAAGCAGCTGGAATAGACTATCCTAGCAAACTCCAACTAAACTATAATACTCAGACTACGAGGTGTTATCAACTGGAAAACCCCGAATGCCGCTTTCGACCTGGCTATTCGGCGATTTTCGGTTTATAGTGATGACATTCTCTGATGACTTGCGCTGGCGTGCTGTGGTTCTGCTGTACGCTTATAGTATTCCGATCGGAACCGTCTCATTAGTGCTTGGATAGATGGCTGAACCAATTTCAGACTACAGGCATCGTGGATAAAGCTCTTCCAGTCCAAAAGGCATCTCGGTGGCCACAAGAAGTTAACGCTTTTGTTGGCGAGTACGTCAAGCTGCATCCTTGTTTCACTTCGACGAGATAAGTGCTTCAACGAATGTTTTCCAGATCTACCCAATACTTCGGACGCAACAGTGTGTCGTGCATTGCGATTCGATTATGGATCACTCACGAAAAAGTTAACGCGCTTCTTCCAGCCCACCAGCGAATGACACTGGTGACCGATGTGCGAAAATTATTTTCCCGGAGAAGCAGTTTAGGTTGGCAGTAGCAAGTCAGTACTCGTGTCAAAGTCAGATTAGCAGGTCCTAACAGCGTGGCAAAACGAATGAAAGGGACAATACCTACTACCAACCAACAGATCGCTGATCCCTGCTGAGGCGATACATCTCGTCAGCCCACTAACTCACTTTGCAATTTGCCTTTGCTCTACGTGACCGAAAACTAATTGATAACATGCGCGTGAACGTTCTCGCAGTGGCTTCGGCGGTCTTGGCGATTGTTGGTTTTGGGCGCCACGGGACGGCTAAGAACACGAAGAAAAATGAAATCCGAAATCCCTGCGATGACTGCCCCGAAAACTCGGTTTCGATTACCAACAGCGAATTGGGAGGCCACATCGAAAACTCGACGAACGAAGATCGTCACAATACGGCTGCAGCAGCGGTGGTAGCAGCAACGACGAGTTTTAATGGCAATCCAAGTCTCTCGCAAATACTACAGGCCTGATAGGAGCGAACATTTAAACGCAGAAGCGACCACAAGTAACGTCGAGGTGGCAAGAGATTTTGGCAATGGCAAACACTTTCGGTCTGCACGTCGCCAACGAGCATAGGTGAAATTAAGCGTTTCCACAACGGAATATTCCCTCCGCCATATCCCACTCACAATTTTTGTCGCTACAGTTGCTGCCGGGGCCTAAGCGAGTGCTTGAGCTGAATATTGCACGGACCAGGAGACGCTAAGCGATAAAACTTGGCGCCAACTGTCGAACACGAAGAGATTGACATCGGCGATTGAATGCCCTTAATATTTGACTATCGATTCCGATGTACATCGTTCTCATTATTGGGCGAAGTCAAACGAAAGCGTAGTTTTGCTGACACCACACAGACCAGTTGCGAAAATCATCGATCAAGAAGTATTCATGTAGGCTCGCTGTGTTAGAACGATGGACACTTTTGGTGTCTTAAGAGCCTCGCAACCAATCGAGAGAGAAACGAAATTGCAGCCCCTCTCAAACGCGCGTCAGATGCGTCGAAACGTTCTCAGACGCACGAGGTACGGCATGCAGCAGCAACTTGCTAGTGGATAAATTACTCAAAGCCATTAACTAGATAGTTCGTTTACTTTTTAATATCGCCGATGGCGGTTGTTTGACGAAGTCGACGTGTCTTGATGTCCTTGCCGAATTTCCGCTTCCACCACCGTGTAAACCTCTCCCACAGCGTGGGAACTGAATGACGTCCACCTTGCCCGATTCCGGACCCTTGTCTTGGTTAGTTCCAGCTTCTCCGTAGTACGGCACTGTACCGCCACCTCTTGCAGCAGTCCCCGCAATTCGTTCTTCTGTGTTGCCGACGGTGGATTTGAGATCGGAGTCGAAGGCGTTGCCAGTTGCCAACGTCGCCAGGAGAGCGATGAAAAGCACGACAAATATGCGCCGAGACCGCATTACGCCGAACTTTGCGAGTCTTCGGGTCAAATGTGCAGTGTGCAAAACTTCGGGCGGACGACCTCGAGCAACAGCGAAGTTCGATCGACGTCTTGTTTATACATTTCATCACGTTCGAAAGCACATCGAGGGCTTGATCGGGAGGAACGTGCGATTGAAACGATCAACACTTCCGATATTGCGAAAGACCTTTAATGCCGTTATCGCTTTATTGGTTGGTTGGTGCGCAGGTCAATAAACTTCGGGGAAATGTTTTCCCGGTCGAGTTTTAACATTTCCGACGAATACTGGATCGAAAGACCACCGCCGAAACTTGCGCTAATGAAACGTTTGATCACACGTTTTCGGGCGAGACTCCTGCGCTCGGCGTTTTGGCGAGAACGATCGTGCCACCACATTGTTGTTGGCATCCAATCAAGCGGATACTGCGCCGACGCCAGCGCCATGAAATGTCGCCTGGATGCCTGGGCGGAACGCAGGCCATGGATTTGGCTCCTGGCGCAGGAACCTCCGCGCCACTCGTTCTCCTGCGACCATAATCCATTTTCGCGACCGTGTCCAGCTCGTCGACGCCGCTACCTGTACGTTGTCTCGACGGCGGACCACAACCAGGCGAAGGCACCGGATAGACACTCGAGAATGGGTCGTCACGATCCCCACGAGATGCACGTCTCCGAAACCGTGGCAAAGTGAGTCACGCGGCTGCGAGCTAGCAAAGCGCGGCGCGTTCCAACTACTAACACCGAGTATTCGATGTTGTTCTTGGTTGTCGCTAAGATACTGCTGCTGACAGTAACAGCAGCTTCGGTTTGAGCACACGAAGAAACGAGATTTGATGGCACCCGAGACAAATCTTCCGTTGCTTGTGTCTGTACCATGTACTTCAGATCGCTCTTGATCTCCACGCACGCGGTCTTGCTCCGGACACAGCTGCTGCGTACCCGATATGCCGGCAAGTACCAACGGCGAGCTGCCCACGGCGAATGGTGGACATCCATCTGCGCTGCGTAGCGAACACGCTCTTATTTGATAGTCTCAGCACTTGGATACGCTGCCACTTCTCATTTTGCCTTCCACCCCGCAGACCGACAGTCGACGCCGACCGCAGCCCCCTGCCTCAAGATGCGTCGGAATCAGCTCGTCTTGCTCGTCGTTTTCGCGTTCTGTGCCAGCGCCATTGCTGCCAGCAACGTCGACACCACCACCACCACCAAAGACACTGGCAAGACCCACTCGTTCGCCTTCAAGGGCCTCGAGTCGTCCGCAGACAAGGAAGAACGCATCGCTGCCAACTTTGGCGGCGGCACTCCGTTCCTCGTCAACGCCCCAACTAGCAGCGAGACTCGTACGGCCGAAGACAAACCCAAGTACCCCAACGTCTGGGAGCGCGTCACGGCCTGGTGGGATGCAGCGTTCACAAAGACAACGACCACCAAAGACTCGACCAAAGCCAAGGACTCTGACCGTCGACTACGCCAGTGAAAAGCGTAGATATGAACTAAAATCAAGTAAACTAAGTTGTTATGAGCTATTGCTGGTGATCTTCAGCTGCATCGCCTTGAGTTTTTCGTCCACTGCACTTGCCCCGCCTTCAGGTAGTTGAGGTCGTCTCCTTTCGTATGAATGCCTAGCACACAGGAATTTGTGCCAGAGTTTCACATCTGGCACACGTCGCAGATATCACTCGCAAAACTTTACCAAGATCTGCCGAGTATGAAGAGCTTCCCGACTGCTTCGCTGCTCCCCAAGGAGGAGACTTTGGCCGACGCCTTCCTGCAGCGCTACCCGGACCACGATGGCCGCGACGCCGTGGTCGCCGTCTTCGACACGGGCGTGGACCCCGGCGCCGTCGGCCTGCAGCAGACGCCCGATGGTCGCCCCAAGATCGTCGACTTTGTGGATGCCACGGGAGCCGGGGACGTAGACACCTCGACGGTGCTGGAGACCACGGACGGGGCCCTGACACTGGCGGATGGCCGCGTGCTGAAGCTCAATCCGCAGTGGACGAGCCGAGACGGCAAGTTCCACGTGGGCAGCGTCGCAGGCTTCCACTTGTTCCCGGGGCCTCTGGTCACGAGACTCAAACAGGAAAGGAAGGAGAAGTTCGACGTGGATCAGAGAGAGGCCATTAACCACGTGCAGGAGCTGTTGGCTCAGTGGAATAAAGATAACGCGGCCACGACGGGGACGTCGACAAGCTCCGAGATAAGAAGGACCTGCAGGCCAGACTGACGGCGTTGCAGGAGCTCAGCAAGAGCTACGAGGACCCAGGACCGATCTACGACGCGGTGGTTTTCCATGATGGCAACTGCTGGAGAGCGGCCCTGGACACCAAAGAGAGTGGGGATTTCACGGGCGTCAAAGCTCTGACAAACTTCCGAGACGAACACGAGTACGCGACGTTCTCGGACGAGTCGCAGCTCAACTATGTGCTGAATGTCTACGACGAGGGCAATACGCTCAGTGTGGTCAACGACGTCGGTGCCCATGGGACGCACGTGGCGGGGATCGTGGCGGCGTACTACCCAGAGCAGCCGGAATGCAACGGCGTGGCGCCTGGAGCGCAGATCGTCGCGGTGAAGATTGGTGATGGTCGACTGGGGAGTATGGAGACGTCGTCGGCTCTGAGCCGTGCGATTTTGGCGGTCATGGACTCAAAGGTGGACATTGTCAACATGAGCTACGGGGAGTATGCGTCCCAGCACGACTACGGGCGGATTGTAGAGCTGAGTAACGAGCTCGTGAACGAGCACAATGTCACGTTTGTAGTTAGTGCAGGCAACAACGGCCCTGCGTTGGGAACGGTGGGTGCTCCGGGTGGCACAACTTCCAGCATGCTGTCGGTCGGAGCCTACGTCTCCCCAAAGATGATGGAGGGCGAGTACATTATGCGCGACAACGATTTGTCCGGTATCGCCTACACTTGGTCATCACGTGGACCAACGTTTGATGGCGATCTTGGAGTCAACATCTGCGCTCCTGGAGCTGCCATCGCGCCTGTGCCCAACTGGACGCTCAACAAGAAGCAGTTGATGAATGGCACGTCCATGTCGTCCCCGAACTGTGCGGGGAACATTGCATTACTCGTCAGTGCGCTAAAGGCGAAAGGTATTGAGTACACACCGTACTCGATTCGTCGTGCGTTGGTGACCACTGCTGCCAAAGTGCCTAACGTGGAAGTCTACGCCCAAGGCAAGGGTCTTATCCAGGTACTGCCAGCGTTCGAGTACTTGCAGAAGAATGGCAACACCTTCGACGGAACCAAAAGTTCCTCTACACTACGAGATCAAAACCTCGTCTGGAAATGGAGACGCTCGGGGCGTTTTCCTCCGCGATAGAGCTGATTTCTCCCACGACAGCACGGAGGTAGACGTCACAGTGACGCCAATTTTCCATAAGAAGGCGAATCAGGACGACAAGGTCCACTTCGAGCAGCACGTGCGTCTGGTTCCTTCTGCGCGATGGATCGACGTCGGTCGCAGCTTGGCTCTGATGCAAAGCGGACGTGGATTTAAGGTGCTTGTTGACACCAAGTACTTGAGTGTTGGAGAACACTACGGTGGAATTGTGGCTTTCGACACGCAGAACGAGGCTCGCGGGCCTCTGTTCACCATCCCTGTCAGTGTCATCAAGCCCGAGGACGTGTCATCGACTGTGCTTTACCAGCAAAAATTCCAACCTGGAAGCATTTCACGTCGCTTCGTCACTCCTCCGTTGGGCGCTACGTGGGCGGACGTGGTTTTCTCTCGTGCCAGCTTAAATGGCGAGCGCGAGGTCGAGTCAAACTCGTCAGGCAAGCTCTACATGTTTGACGCGATCCAGTTCCAACCGTTTGTGCGTCAGAGTGAGTCATCATTCCACAAGGCTTTCTTCCTCAAACCTGGCGATGAACTTGCGTTCAGTCTGGACCTCATCGGAGGGTTGACGACCGAGTTCTGCTTGGGTCAGTTCTGGAGTGCGCTCGGAGACTCGATCGTGCAGATTGAGATCCGCTTCCACGGCATTAAGCCTGACCAGGAGGAGATCGTGGTCACGGGTGGAGAGGAATCGCACAAGGTGCTAGTGTCGACTTCTGTCGAGAGTGAAAAGCTGGCTCCGAAGGTGAGTTTTACCAAGTACGTGCAGCGTATTCGCCCAAATTCGGCGGAGATCTCGCCGTTGAGCTCCAGTCGCGACCAGTTCCCAGACAAACGGCAAGTGTATCAGCTAGTCCTGACGTATCCTTTCACCAAGAAGGAAGCTGGGAAGGTGGTGCCGCGTTTGCCGTTGCTGAATGGGCGACTGTACGAGTCTCCGTTTGAAGCGCAGCTCATGATGATCTTCGACGACAAGAAGCAATACCTGGGCTGCTCTGATGCGTACGGCGATGAGACTACACTGAAGAAAGGATCGTACGTCGTTCGTGCGCAAGTTCGTCACGAAGACGTCAGCAAGCTGGAAAAGCTCAAGCAAATGGTGCTCCTTCTGAAGCATGACATCAAGGAGGTCTCTGCCTCTGTCTTCGGTCACCAAGACAACGTCGCGTTGGGTGGCAAGCCGCTAGACAAGAAGAGCTTGCCTACTGGTAAGTACGTGCCCCTCTTCATCGGCGAGCCAGCTCACGACAAGCTCCCCGCTGGGAATGCTGTGGGCGATGTGCTAACCGGAAAGATTCACTTTGGCCAGAAGGACGGCGCCATCAAGGGGTAAGTTGAAGATTGTCTTTGCTTGTTAGAATGGTCTGCTAACCGTTTTGCGCAGGAGCGGCAGACGTCCAGGCGGCTTTGACATCACGTATGTCATTCCCCAGCGCCAACTCCCGTCAAGGATCCGGAGCCGGAAGAGCCCAAGGACGAGCGGGACGAGGAGGAGATCGCGAAGGAAGCTGTCCGTGACTTGCTGCTAGAGCGCACCATGAAGCTCGTTGGCAAAAGTACCTTCTTGCCGGCCTGGCAAAGTCTGGTAGATCAATTCCCCAACCACTTGCCAGCGATGCAAGCGAAGCTCCACCACTTGGACGCTGAAGCCAACCGGTCGTCGCAGCTGACCGACGTCATCGCAGCAGCCGACGCTGTGCTCGCTCTCATCAAGCAGGACGAGTTGGCGCTCTTCTTCGGCACGAGAAGCGTCCCAGGAGATGCACCTGCTGCTGAGAAGAAGCTGCGGAAGGAGAAGGAGAAAGAGAAGGTCATTCTCGCCGATGCTCTCGCCCGTAAAGCTCGTGCAGAAGGCGACTCTGCCCAGTGGGAAAGTTTCCTCAAGACGTACGCTGGGCTGCAGAAGTGGGAAGACGTCGAGAAGCCGACGTATCTGTACGTCGCACTGCTGCACGATCGCCACTACGAAGCGCACGGTCTTGCCTTGCAACGTCTGCGCAAGGTGCAGGATTTGGAGCAGGCCGAGAAGAGCAAAATCATTGCGGACGACAAACTCGCCAAGGAGACCACCACCACCCTCGACGCCTTGCAATGGGGACACTGGGCCCACTACGAGGCCAAATGGGACCGCCGCCGCTCGCCGTCCTCCTACCGCATCTTCTAAGAAGGAAAACGTAGCTAGCAGCAGCAGAACCAAAGCAACCAAAGCATGCACAGCAGCAGACACCCGGATTCAAAAGCAACGAGGTGGTCAGAGAAGCGGGAAAGTACCGCATGCTGATTTCAAACTGTTGTAGCCATCGGTCCTTGGCCCTTCATTTCTTCTTTGGACGCAAGACTCGCAGTCCCCACGGCGGCGAAGATCCAGGCGGGGTGAGGATGTCCAAGATGGAAGTGTGCTCGCTGGTGGCGGAGTTCATCATCCCAGAGATCGGGGAAGCCATCTCGGAAGCGCTGGGCAACGTCGTGGGCTTCATCAAAGAGATGAAGGAGAACGAGGAAATCTGCCGCCGAGTCTACGAACGCATGACGTTCGTGAACGAGGAGCTGTACAAGATCACGGACGAGACGGTGCTGCGGCAGAACCGAGTGCTGTTCATGTACGGCCGCACCATCGCCAACTTCCTCAAGTTCCTCAAGAAGCAGAGCCAGAAGAGTCTGCTCAAACGTCTCGGCAGCAACCGGAAGGTGGTGGCGGCCCTCCAGGACTTCCACTCGGACATGGATGAGCTGTTCAAGCTGCTCAACATTGCCCACATGGTGGAGATGCAGAAGTGGAAGGAGGTGTGGGAGGAGGACAGGAAGCGCATCAACCAGAAGATGGGGAGATCTTGGCCAACGGCCAGACCATCCACAGCGAAATCCAGAGCTCCGGGTCGACCCTGAAGGAAGGACTGGCCATGATCAAGTTCGAATTGGACCACAAAAAGGAAGAGAACGATCCGGAGCAGTTGAGACTCATGCAGAAGGCCTTCAAGAAGGTGGTGAGCACGTCCAAGGCGTCAGTGCCGCCTGTACCGGAATGGTTCATCGCCAGCGACGACGTGGACTTTGATGACGACTTTTTGACTGCGGATCGTATGGGTCAGTGCACCGCGGAACGTGGGGACGAGGGGCCAAAGTGGTGATCAAATGTCTGCTGATGGACGATGAGCCTGCCATGAAGTCGTTCTTCAAGGAGGTGGAAGTCTGGCACAAGCTCAACAGTCCGCACGTGGTGAAACTGTTTGGAGCCTGCCACGTGAGCACGCCGGCCTTCTTCGTCTGTGAGGACGCCATCCACGGCAACTTTGCCGACTACTTTGAGAAGGACAAGAGCGAGATCTGGCGACTGTTCTACGAGGCCGCTCTTGGCTTGGACTACTTGCACTCACAGAAGGTGGTGCATGGCGACCTGAAATGCAATAACTTCCTCGTGGGGACTGACGACAAGGCCAAAATCTGCGACTTTGGCTTCTCGTACATCCGTAGCCAGTCGGTTGGCTTGAGTGCAAAGGCGCAGACGGATACGATCCGCTGGAAGGCACCAGAGTGTTTGATGCCGAGTGAAGAGGAGGCTCCTGATGCAGACCACAACCCGAAATTCGCTTCGGATGTTTTCGCTTTTGGTATGTGCATTATCGAGGCGTTTTCCAACGAACCTCCGTACGGATTCGAGGACGATGAAGTGATCCTGGAAGCGAAGCTGGAGATGACGCCGTACGAGCGTCCGGAAGGGTTCAAGGACGACGAATGGGCGCTGGTCGAGAAGCTGTGTGATCCTGACTGGGAGAGCCGAATGAAGTTGCCAGAAGCGATTAAAGAGCTCAAGGTGTTCGCGGATCGCGAGAAGACCGCGACGCAGCAGGAGTCGCAGGTGTGCACGAGCTGCTCGAATGACATCCCAGTCGGCTTCAAGTTCTGCGGCAAGTGTGGCTTCCGGTTGGGAGACGAACAACCACAGAGTGCAGCAGCTTGAAGGAATTGGTAACGAGTGTTCGTACGCCATAGCAAGCATATCCAACTTTTAAATGAACGCGTGGATTGAATACACTCGAACTGTTGACATCTATCGAGACACTCTTATGCTGGAGGAGCGACTCGGTGTCCGCAGCTCCCACAGAAAGCATACTCGACTGCCACCTTGGCCTTGCACTCCGGGCACTCGCGATCTGCATTGGCCAAAAGATTTCGCTCTGCCTCGCGGTCTGCAAACCGTTTGAGCTCTTCAATGGCAGTCGAGAGTTGAATTCGGCTCTCCCAGTCTGGATCGCAAAGTCTCTCGACCAACGCCCACTCGTCGTCTGCAAAGCCTTCCGGGCGCTCGTACGGCTGCATTTCGTACTTGGCCTCCATGATTTCCTCGTCATCGACGAATCCGTACGGAGGCTCGCCCGTGACGCCTTCGATAATGCACATTCCGAACGAGAAGACATCCGAAGCGAACTTTGGGTTGCGCGTGGCATCTGGAACGTCTTCACCACTCGGCATCAAGCATTCTGGCGCCTTCCAGCGGATCGTGTCGGTCTGGGCCTTGGCACTCAGCCCCACCGACTGACTGCGGATGTACGAGAAGCCAAAGTCCCCAATCTTGGCCTTGTCGTCGCTCCCCACCAGTATATTGTTGCACTTCAGGTCGCCATGCACCACCTTTGCGAGTGCAGGTAGTCCAAGCCCACTGCAGCCTCGTAGTACAACCGCCACACCTCGCTCTTATCCTTGCCGAAGAAGTCGACGAAATTGCCGTGGATGGCATCCTCACACACAAAGAAGGCTGGCGTACTCACATGGCAAGCACCAAACAGTTCGAGCACGTGCGGATTGTTGAGTTTGCGCCACACTTCCACTTCCCTGAAGAAGGACTCCTTGGCCTGGTTGTCGTCCATCAGCAGACACTTGATCACCACTTCGGTGCCTCTTCCCCACGTTCCACGATGCACTGAGCCGTAGGTGCCGCACTCGGTCGTGTTCTTGGCCTCGAAATCCACGTCGTCACTCGAGATGAACCACTCGGGCGTGGCCGGCACCTTGGCCTTGGACTGGCTCACCACCTTTTGAACGTTCGCTTCATGGCCGCCAACGCGTTGCTCGAGTTCTCGTTGGCCTTGTGCTGGATCTCGAACTTGAGCATCGCGAGCCCTTCGACCAGATCTCCGTCGTTGTTCTTGATCGCCGTCTGGACGCGCTGCTGGTCCATGGCCATTTCCAGCAGCTTGTGCTCCTGGTTGCGGATGTCGCTCTCCCACTCCTGTCTCCACTTGGTCATCTCCTGGATGTGTACGAGGTTCAGCAGCTTGTACAGGTCATCGATGTCCTCGTTGAACTCCTGGATGGCCGCCACCACCTTGCGGTTGCTGGCCAGTCTCTTGATGAAGCTCTTGTTGGCCTGCTTCTGCAGGAAGAGCAGGAAGTTGGCGATGGTCTGGCCGTACTGGAACAGGATGCGGTTCTGACGGACCGCCTCCTCGTCCGTCACTTTGGACAGCTCCTCGTTGACGAACTCGAGCCGCTTGCAGACGGACGAGCACATTTCCTCGTTCTCCTCGAGCTCTTGGCAGATTCCGTAGATCTTGGAGATGGAGTCGACGATGAGACTCCCGACGCCAGGGACGACGAATTGCGCCACGAGCGAGCAGACAGCGGCCATGTTGGCTAAAGAGGGTGCGAGGGACTTGAGCGGCGGGAAGTGCGTTCAGGAATGAACACAAGGGATGAGGTGACGCATTTGGTACAAGCAGCTAAATGAACCCAAGCCCAGAAAGACGCAGCAGATCGCCATGAACCGGTAAAAGATACGATTGAGCGAGGAGGTGGAAGACGGTGATATCGCCAGATGAAGAAAGGAGCATGCCGTTGAGATGGATATTCTGCTGGTGCAGATCGTGCTTTGGTGGTGGTCCGCAGGTGTGTGGCCGACTTGGACAGTACATCTCATATCCCACTCGTCTAGCACCCGCTGCCGCCGGCAATGCGCAGACACGAGGTCGAGTCCCAGAGCGAGAGCAAGTGGGTCATGATGGCCCAGCAGACCGAGAAGAGGAAGATGACGATCGCGGCCGTGCCGATCCACTTGCTGCTGCCTCCGCTCTGCTTCATGGCCTGCGCCTCGTGCTTCTGACGAGGCAGTAGGAACGCGAACGCGATGGCCGCGACGTTGAAGAGGTAAGCGATGAGGTAGGCGTACGAGAGGTCCATGTGGACGGCGTGGTCGTCTCTCTTGAGCGCCTTCTGGCCGATCTCAAAGTAGCTGTCCACCGACTTGGTGATCACCGTCCCGAACGGCTTGGCAGCGGCAGTGATGGAGCCCAAGAAGCCCATGGAGGTGGCCTCGCGACCAGGGTCAGCGATTTCGACCATCGTGATGGTGGTGGCGTAGTCGACGAACTCCCCACAAAGTCCTCGAGCAGCGGCACGCCCAGCCAGAACCACTGGCTGCGGAAGACGTTCCAGATGGTGAAGTAGGTCGGAAAGGCGTCCACGAAGACGGCAAAGAGCTGCGAGAAGATGGCGAGGTATTGCCAATTCCACTGCAGCCCCCACTTCTTGATGGAGAAGAGCCCGGCAACGACCAGCAACTGACTCAGACAGGCAGCGATGCCGTCGTTGAGCGGAGTGACTCCAGCGTAGACGGACTGGATGTTGCTCGACGCCGTGACGGACACGGAGGCGAAGATCTTGGTGAAGTAGCGGAACACGAACAAGCGGTAGAACGGCTGCTGCTGGATGACGCCGTAGAGTTCCCTGTAGAAGGTCAGGAGGGGCTTGGTCTGCTCCACCTCCTCCTCGGTCACGCAGAACCAGCAGAACGGGATCGTGACTAGACACGCCGCCGTGCAGATCCACATGATGCCGTTGAAGCCGATGGACCAGGAGAAGGTGCCGCCGTACTCGGTGCTGTTCAGGCACAGACCGGTTAGGAAAGCGGTGAAGATCGCCAGCGCGTTGCGGACCATGAAGACGTTGGTTTGGAGACGACCACGGATGTGCTCGGGCTCCTGCTGGGACAGCTCGATGAAGATGCCGTACGTCGGACCGTAGGCGATCACGGCGCCGAGGTTGGCGATCATGAAGAGGAAGATGAACTTGACACCGCGGTGCGGGGCGTCCGTGTGGACCAGCGCCAGTTGCTCCGGCGTCATGTCGGCCAGGTCGATGTCTTCAAGGGACGAGTCCTCATAGTACGGCTCGCCGAGAGGAACCACCGCCATGATGAAGCACGCAATGAGAGCAACGCCCCAACCGAGGATCATGTACGGACGACGACGGTAGCCAAATATGGGGTAGACATCCGACAAGGATGACAGGAACACACGCAGCACGCGCGGGATGTGGACAAGAGCCTTGGCAGTCGCAACCAGAAGCCCCGACATGTACAGATAGTTGTTCATCACCGCGTACAGGATGCTGATGCTCATGCCGTAGACAATCGTGACGCAGCAGAAACTGACGAGCACGCCGATGTTGCGCATCGACCAGATCGAAGGCGCGCCACCGGTCCGCAGAGTACCGCTCAATGTCGCCATTGTCTTCTGGCGTCTTGAGGTCGAAGTAGTTTCCAGGATACTTGGAAGTCTTGGCGGAGGCTTCGGTCGGTGTCGGGGCTTGGGGGATCATGGCGTGGCGAGTGGAGCGCAAAACCGAGAATGAGCGAATCGACTAAGGAGAGTTTTGCCACCACTGGCCAAGAGTACAAGGTCGCTGCAGTCGTGGAGCCTGACATCCTCAAGTGGTGGTTGTACGACCACACTGTTTGCTGGTGGGGCGTGAGCAGACAACAGATAATCGGTTGGAAGGTGCACAAGTCTTGTTTGCTGCCCACGTGCCGCCGGCCTATAAAGTGACGACGGTGCTGCTTGGACATGGTCTGGCATCGATCAGGCGGGTACGCTCATGCTCACGGAGGAGCACTAACTAGTCCAAATGGTGTTAGCAATTGCCTGGTGTCAGTTCTCATTGGTCCGAGGCTTACGCTTGGATCACAAGTTGACACGATATCCATCACGGCGCGGATCAAAGCTGATCATATGCATGGCAGCTTGCAATTCAATAGCCACACCAAGTCGTCATGACGACGAACAGCCTGTGTTTATGAGCGCATCTCCATTTTTTGCAGCGTGAGAACCAAGCACCGCGCAAAAAGCTTAGTCGTTGAGCGGATAACGCGCGTGAGGCGGGGCGAGGACAATGCACCAATGTTATTGGCGGAAGGCAGCCGCTCACGTCACACAGCGGGTGAATTGATTGAGTTGGCTGATCATCAGCGCTCGTCGGCCCTGTGCAAGTGGGGAATGCATTGCTGGCCGTCACACTACAGTGTCACGTGCCGTTGCTTTTACGAACTTGCCAGCACATAGGGAATTATACGACTCCAGGGGCGATATTTCCTTTCCGAGACTGGCACGACCCTGTGTGCGGGTGCGGGTGAACCTCAATGTCATCACCACGAGTGCTTTTCTTGCCGCTACAACGCACTCAGTCTCGGTTTTTCCACTCGTTAAATCCATCGTGTTCGTTCGCGGGAAGTGAATCAATAGTACATGAGTGCTGTTGCGCTACCCCGAGTTGATTGACAACGGTGTGCCAACTTTACATGAAAACAGAAGCCGAGACAGTCGCAAAAACAAAATGGCAATGGCCCGAACAACTCGAATCACAAGGTCTTATCTCCAGCGCAGCTTCCAGAATTCCGGGGCATTACCTTGGCTTGGCAAGTTCCTTACAAGTACGCGATTCTCATGTAGTGAGCATTGCCCAGCCTCACAAAATCAACACCCCAACCTCGGCGATTGACAGATGTGCCTTGAATACAATGTCATCAAGCAACTGGGAAAGTAACACTCACGCAATGTTTCATTTCTTCCTTACGAGGGATCCGACCTACGCCTCAACTTCTCGACAGCAGCATTTCATCTTCGCTGCCTTTGAAGCGTGCGTGGCTCACGCTCCGTTGGACCCCTCGCTGGCAACACGCATTTCGGTTGTTATAGCGGCACTCGGCACCTCGAACACCGCGTGCACTGCTGCAGACAAACGGAGGAAATTAAACTAACAACTCATCATCGAACGTACTGGGACCAAAAGCTTGGCCTTTTGGGTGATGGCGGTCTCCATCTCGGATACATCCATGGAACCACTACTCACACGAAGTACATTGCGCTCTTCATGGACTGGTGCACGTCGTACAGGCGCGTGTCCGTCTCAGGGGCAGTATCGCTCGAGACGTTCGACGCCGTGTCACTGCCATCCACAAGGAAGAACCGCGCACGGAAGGCCACGAGATGCGAGTAGTAGGCCGACGGGACCATCGACACCGACCGCGTGCAGCGTGCAAACGTGTAGCATAGACGGTAAGTGAGCGTCTGCAGCTCGTCCGCCGTAAAGCCGATCTCGTTCACGAGCACATGGTAGTGCGTTGGGCGACTGGTGCCCTGCAGGCCTGTGTGGCTCATCAAGTAAAAGTCATTCTCGATCGGGTGGCAGATTCCCGAGTCCACAACGGTGCCTGCCTTCACGTTGCCGCTGCGATCGGCATCTTTGGCGTTGTCTGGGAATAGCCGAGTGTTGTGGCGCTTCTGGACGATCACAAACGTGATCGGCGGATTGTAGTCCTTCTCGAGCATCGCGCAGGCCTGACGAATTGCAGTCACCTCGTAGTTGACAACCATGTGGAACTGGCCCTCGCTCACACCGTCACGGTAGAACACGATGCGCTCCGGCTTGCCGCCAGTCATGCGATAGAAACTTTTCATCATCTCGACCACCATGTCTCGCAGCTCCATAATTTGCTCCACGCGGTGGCCTTGGGCTCGAATGGTCGACGCGTGGCGAATGAAGTTCGCGTCCATCGAGGCTGTCACCGCCGCGATGGATGGACGCGTCCTGTCCATTGGACTGGGGTGCGTCACGTCAGCCCCAAAGATGATGGTGCGTGAGGCCGACACACGCGGCAGGCCGCCCTGGATCACAGCGTTCTTGCCGCCAAGCTTCGTGTTCACCTTCATCAAGATGTTGGCGATGTATTGCGGATTGCATTTGGGAATGTGCTTCGCTAGCATGCACTGCGACACGATGCCCATGCCTGCTTCTGTGTCTGACATCAACTTGAGCTCACCGTAAGAGCGAGCATCCGAGACAGGATTAATCATCCAAATGAGCTGCGGCGTTTGTTTGTACGTGCTCGTAGCATCCTTGACTGCGGTCTGAAACAAGCTGCGGACGGAGTCTTGTCGATTTTGCTTCTGCACAATAGGCGGCATCGCTTTCGGGCCTCGCATGCCCAGTTGCCCCATTTGAGCAACAACGGCGCTAAAGAATTTTGAATCTCTTGCGTTGAGCAGCGTCTCGGATCGCACATGCTGACAACCGCCCAGGATTGGAACTGTGCAGGACTCTTGAACCGTTTGCCGCGCATGTTCCAAGCTCCATCACGCGGGCTCTCGCGACCCCCACCACTGTACTCGAGCGTAGGAGGCGGAAGCTGGCGGCCGGTCGTCTCCACCATCCTCGGCTCAACCTCCAGCCCGAACGCCCGCAGCGTCGGGTCCGTGTTGAAGCCCGCGTCGCAGAACTTTTGCTCGATCGAACGCTTGCGAGCGTCAGGCTTGGTGCAAGTGAACTTGATCATGTTCGCTACCTGCTTGTCCGTCACCTTGCGAGGACACTTTTGTCCTGCCATAATGTGGCACACTTCCATGGGTAGATAGTTTTTCTTCTGCGGGGCTCCGACATGTAGACACGGCAATTTGGGGTACCGCAGACGAATTCGGTAGGTCTGCTGGAAGTACTCAACAATCGACATGCGCTGGCCCTGGTCGTTCTCGAAGAACGTGTTCTCGGCACTATCCCTCGACAGTCCGTTGACACGATAGCTACGTCTCACACCAGGACGGTGCGTAATGCTCACTTTGACGCCTCGGATGGCCTTGGCGAAGTCCTTGTGCTGATACTGATTCAGACTTGTCGGCACGGCTCGCAACGACAACGACGTGACCAGGTAGTCAACCACGTCCATCTCCTCCACAAAAGCCGTCGCAGCCAGGTTGAGATTCACCACGAGTCGGTTCTGCGTGGCTCGGATGCTCTGGAAGTAGCCAAACCACAGCTCCGCTCCTTCTCCGAGGCTTGTCGCCCCATTCCCGTGGAACAAGTTCCGCCCCACCACCGTGAACCTCTGCGCCGCTGTGTGGCGCAACGCCACGTCCAGCGCCTGCAGCGCGTCGTACGGCGTGTAGTTCAGCCGGCCCGCAAAGAGCTCCTCCAGCTGCTGCATGCGGATGGCCACCGGGCCCGCCTCCTTCACCACCGCCGAGAAACTCCTCTGTCGCCCACCGTCGTCCGGCAGCTGCAGGTCTGCGAACTCCTGGACCTGAAAGGGCAGTCTGCCGGGGCTGTAGATGTTCTTGCGATTGTCGCTCACCACGAAGGAGCGAGGGAACTGTCGGCGCAGCTCCTGCACCAGCGCAGTCATGATCTTGCCCGCCAGCGTCTTGGGGGCCGTCACTCCCAAAGCTCTGCCCGTTCTCGGCCATGGCCACGTCGTAGTGGTAGGCGTCTCCAGCCAGGTTCAACTTGACCTTGAAATGGTTCGCATGGAGCTTGACGGCTCGCCCGGCGGTGCCGAAGCCTGGACGCGGAGGGAAATGGGTCTGCACCAGCGGCTGCACCAGAGTGGGGGCTGGACCGGCGACCCGGGCCTTACCTTCGAGCTCGGACGCCAGCTGCTCGGCGGAAGGAGCCACGCGCACTGGCGGAGGGGAGGCGCGTGCGTTTGAGGAGGGGAGGAAGGCGGCGGTGCTTGGGCTGGCGCTGGGCCTCGTCCACGGCCGCGACCACGACCACGACCACGACCTCTACCCTGGCCTTGGTTGCCTTGGTTGCCTTGGTTGCCTTGGTTGCCTTGGCCTTGGCCTTGCGATGCTTGTCGGCGTCCTGGCATCTTGAAGAATGCAGGGAACGTGGTTGAAATGAAGTGTTGGGTCAATGATACCCCGTTGAAACCGATATGAATACGTCGAATGTGGCTGTGAGGGGCAAAGGTCACTACCGTGGTTGAAGTGAGAACCGATAACCCGGTGAAATGCCATGTCCTGGAATAGTTGATGCACCTGACGCGTCCGTAGCCGTTGCATCTCCGATCTTGAAGAGAAGTGGGACCGAAATCTGGCGACGTTGGTCGAGAATGCCGCGGACAAAGCTATGAGAAGGCAGGCCTTCGGGGCATGCACGATGGTTGGAATTAGAGTTAAGCTGTAGTGGGGCGCCACACCACCACGAGTCGGGCTAATTAACGGCGCTGCTCTCTGTCTTACAGCTCCAGGAACTGGTAGGCCGCACAGCCGTCGTAGGCGGTCACGCCCGACTCGTACGAGACGCCGTCCGTAGTGGTGAAGCCCGACGTGATCCATGAGCCGATGGTCTGGTCTTGGCCCTGCAGCAGGTACGTGTTGTTCGTGCTGGGCTCCGTCGTGTTAAAGTACTCGCAGGCCTTTTGGTAGAACGCGTTAATGCAGGTGGAGTTGTCCTGCAAGCGGTTGATGACATCGATAATGCCGCCGCGCACAGTGCTGAGCATCTCGCAGTCGCCGTCCGAGTCTCCGGAGCCGTAGATTGGAGCGGAACCATTGTGCATGGGCTTCAAAATGGTCTCGACAATCGTCCCTTGCCAGGACCCCACGTGATGGGGTAGTCGTCTTCGTACTCGATGGTGTAGCGGCCAGTGGCGTCGGTCTTGAATCGGACGGCGTAGAAGTTGTCTTTGGGGATCATGTAACCCAAGCCAAGGATGCTGCCGGCCTCGCGGACGTAGAGCTCCGGGGACGCACTGACAATGTACACCTCGACACCCGCAGCACGCAGAGCACGCATGATGGATTCCTGGCCATTGAACACGCGAAGACCCTTGTAGAACGGCCCTTCGACCACAAAGTCTCCGGTCGAGGCGAAGGTGAGGTCTTCAAAGTCCTGGGCCAGGTTCCAGCGGATGCTCGCACGAGCCATTTCACTGACCTCAGCTTCGGGCATGCGGACTGACAGGAGTGTGAGTTCGCTCATACCGACTCTCATAGCGCACTCGGAGTAGGGATCGCCGCCATCTCGCCACAGAGCGTACAGAAGGAATGCGATCTTGCCGCGGAAGTTGATGTACTCGACGGTCTCCTTGATCTCGTCGAGTGTGGCGGTTGCGGACGTGTTGGTAAGGTTGTACGTCGGGCCGATGTAGGCATCGTAGAGCACCTCGTAATCCTTCTTGGTCTCTTCGATGGCCCTGGCGAACGTCACATCCGTCCCGTTCACGTCCTGACCGATGACTGTATTGGTGCCGTTGATGAAGCACGAATCACCATTCGTTGCGTTGTAGCCCATGGAGAAAATCTCCTCAAACTCCTCTGGTGCGAAGCGCATGATTAAATTGCTCACTTGGTAATAGAGCGTCGTGTACGAGAGATCTCCGAAAGTGCACGTGTTGTCCCAGTCGAAAACGGCGTAGGCCTCGCCAGGAGCGCGAAGGTCGTTCACATTCTCCAACAGGTTGGCGATTGCTTCGTTGTTGTAGTCCGGAGCCTCCGCCGCGAAAAATAGCTGTCGGCAGCGACTGAAGATACCGCGAGAGCCGTCGAAAGTGCAGCGATGCCGACGAAGCGAGCCATGGCAGCCACTTGGGAGTGCCAAGATCAAAGCAAATTGGGAAATGATCTGCGGTCGAGACAATCTCAACGAATGTCTGTCTCCACAGCTTTGATGCTGTATCTTGATCAACGAGGATGTGGAGAGTGGTGGGCGACGTCCTAAGGGCTAAAGTGGATGAGTGCTGGCCTAGCACTCGCTCAAGGAGGACGGCAAGCATATGTTGATGATGCAGTCAGGTTTGAAAGATGAAGTTTCTTTCATTGAGCTGTGGCACAATACCCAACAAAGCCCTGGTAATCATGAAACGATTGCCACGCCGGTGCGACTAGCACTCATCCAACATATTTACTAACGCGATCCCTGTTTGCAGTTCAACGCGGTCGTAAACTACATGTAGTAATAGCACTAGACACGTCATTGCTTTCCACACCAGTGTGAAAGTTGTTGCGATCATGGTAGCGCCATTAGGAAAAGCTGAAAATCAAAGACGGCGGACAGCTTTCGACCACGGTAAATTATAATCAGCGAGCGCGGAGTCAGACGTGACGGAGATTGTCTAGACCATCAGATGCTTGCAGTCTGCGCGGAGTTATCGACGATGAGTGCAAATGGAGCACTCATCCGACGCAGCGTTGGTGGCGACTTCCCCGCTCCGGCGACCCCACATCCCGATCGGGTTATCCCACATGGGCAGCACTCGCTCGCTCTGTGGTGGAGGACGCTCGACCAGATCAGAAACTTTTTAATCGCGAAAGGATACTTTTCATTCCGCAACTTGCCCTGGGCACACCACCCCGCGCCATGGCTCGCTTCCTGGGGTGCGTTGCCTTTACGGCTGTGTTGCTGACGCCCGCTGTCTCGACCTCCAACTACTTTATCGCAGCCGAGGCACCGGACTACAACAACAAGGCTATCGGCAATTTGCTTGACAACGTTGACTCTCTTCGGGCTTCCGGCGAGGCCTACGCCGTCTTCGACTGGAGCAGCACCAGCATGTTCGGTGATCTGTCATACACCATGGCCTACTACCAAGTCGACAGCTTGAGTATCCGCTTTGCCCCCGAGGACTTCGAACAAGTCTTCTCCATGGGCTCCAACTCGACCAGCGGCGATGCCTGCTTCGTCAACGGTACAAACACGATCATCGGCCAGGATGCGAATGGCGCGAACGTGACGTTGGCAGTGGCTACGAGCAATACGGCCAAGGACTACAAAGTTCTTTACGACGCCTATATCGCCCCGACGTTCAACCTCACCGACTCGGTGACCAACATCTCGTTGGATGCGATCAAGAAGACCACCGAGTATCAAAACTTCCGAGCCAAAGTGGGATTCCTGCTCAACAGCATCGAGCTCATGGACGGAGGCGATTGGTATTCGGACTGTGCCCAAACCATCGGGATGAGTGTCCTCCCGCGGTTGTTTGTGGGCATGACGGAGGAGGAGATGAAGTCTGTTGTCCGATCTGGTCTCCGGTGGAACATGGCTCAAGCACTTGAAGACCTCACGTTCAGCTCAAGTGGCGACCTGGTCGTTAAGGGTTGGTTCACAAAGGGTATCCGCTTGTTCAACGGACAGGAGGCCACAATGCGAGCTCTGCGTGCAGCGGACATGGACGTGTTTGTGATAAGCGCGTCGCCTCAAATTGTGACGGAGGAGGCCGCTAACCTGTTTGGGCTTGGGAACATGGTGCCCAACAGCAACGTGTACGCAGTCCGCTTCAAGACTGACGAGGCTGGCCTGTTCACCCCCGTGCTCGAAGACGACTACCCCATCACGTGGGGTCCTGGCAAGGGACGATTGTCGAGACCATTTTGAAGCCCATGCACAATGGTTCCGCTCCAATCTACGGCTCCGGAGACTCGGGCGGCGACTGCGAGATGCTCAGCACTGTGCGCGGCGGCATTATCGATGTCATCAACCGCTTGCAGGACAACTCCACCTGCATTAACGCGTTCTACCAAAAGGCCTGCGAGTACTTTAACACGACGGAGCCCAGCACGAACAACACGTACCTGCTGCAGGGCCAAGACCAGACCATCGGCTCATGGATCACGTCGGGCTTCACCACTACGGACGGCGTCTCGTACGAGTCGGGCGTGACCGCCTACGACGGCTGTGCGGCCTACCAGTTCCTGGAGCTGTAAGACAGAGAGCAGCGCCGTTAATTAGCCCGACTCGTGGTGGTGTGGCGCCCCACTACAGCTTAACTCTAATTCCAACCATCGTGCATGCCCCGAAGGCCTGCCTTCTCATAGCTTTGTCCGCGGCATTCTCGACCAACGTCGCCAGATTTCGGTCCCACTTCTCTTCAAGATCGGAGATGCAACGGCTACGGACGCGTCAGGTGCATCAACTATTCCAGGACATGGCATTTCACCGGGTTATCGGTTCTCACTTCAACCACGGTAGTGACCTTTGCCCCTCACAGCCACATTCGACGTATTCATATCGGTTTCAACGGGGTATCATTGACCCAACACTTCATTTCAACCACGTTCCCTGCATTCTTCAAGATGCCAGGACGCCGACAAGCATCGCAAGGCCAAGGCCAAGGCAACCAAGGCAACCAAGGCAACCAAGGCAACCAAGGCCAGGGTAGAGGTCGTGGTCGTGGTCGTGGTCGCGGCCGTGGACGAGGCCCAGCGCCAGCCCAAGCACCGCCGCCTTCCCCTCCCCTCCTCAAACGCACGCGCCTCCCCTCCGCCAGTGCGCGTGGCTCCTTCCGCCGAGCAGCTGGCGTCCGAGCTCGAAGGTAAGGCCCGGGTCGCCGGTCCAGCCCCCACTCTGGTGCAGCCGCTGGTGCAGACCCATTTCCCTCCGCGTCCAGGCTTCGGCACCGCCGGGCGAGCCGTCAAGCTCCATGCGAACCATTTCAAGGTCAAGTTGAACCTGGCTGGAGACGCCTACCACTACGACGTGGCCATGGCCGAGAACGGGCAGAGCTTTGGGAGTGACGGCCCCCAAGACGCTGGCGGGCAAGATCATGACTGCGCTGGTGCAGGAGCTGCGCCGACAGTTCCCTCGCTCCTTCGTGGTGAGCGACAATCGCAAGAACATCTACAGCCCCGGCAGACTGCCCTTTCAGGTCCAGGAGTTCGCAGACCTGCAGCTGCCGGACGACGGTGGGCGACAGAGGAGTTTCTCGGCGGTGGTGAAGGAGGCGGGCCCGGTGGCCATCCGCATGCAGCAGCTGGAGGAGCTCTTTGCGGGCCGGCTGAACTACACGCCGTACGACGCGCTGCAGGCGCTGGACGTGGCGTTGCGCCACACAGCGGCGCAGAGGTTCACGGTGGTGGGGCGGAACTTGTTCCACGGGAATGGGGCGACAAGCCTCGGAGAAGGAGCGGAGCTGTGGTTTGGCTACTTCCAGAGCATCCGAGCCACGCAGAACCGACTCGTGGTGAATCTCAACCTGGCTGCGACGGCTTTTGTGGAGGAGATGGACGTGGTTGACTACCTGGTCACGTCGTTGTCGTTGCGAGCCGTGCCGACAAGTCTGAATCAGTATCAGCACAAGGACTTCGCCAAGGCCATCCGAGGCGTCAAAGTGAGCATTACGCACCGTCCTGGTGTGAGACGTAGCTATCGTGTCAACGGACTGTCGAGGGATAGTGCCGAGAACACGTTCTTCGAGAACGACCAGGGCCAGCGCATGTCGATTGTTGAGTACTTCCAGCAGACCTACCGAATTCGTCTGCGGTACCCCAAATTGCCGTGTCTACATGTCGGAGCCCCGCAGAAGAAAAACTATCTACCCATGGAAGTGTGCCACATTATGGCAGGACAAAAGTGTCCTCGCAAGGTGACGGACAAGCAGGTAGCGAACATGATCAAGTTCACTTGCACCAAGCCTGACGCTCGCAAGCGTTCGATCGAGCAAAAGTTCTGCGACGCGGGCTTCAACACGGACCCGACGCTGCGGGCGTTCGGGCTGGAGGTTGAGCCGAGGATGGTGGAGACGACCGGCCGCCAGCTTCCGCCTCCTACGCTCGAGTACAGTGGTGGGGGTCGCGAGAGCCCGCGTGATGGAGCTTGGAACATGCGCGGCAAACGGTTCAAGAGTCCTGCACAGTTCCAATCCTGGGCGGTTGTCAGCATGTGCGATCCGAGACGCTGCTCAACGCAAGAGATTCAAAAATTCTTTAGCGCCGTTGTTGCTCAAATGGGGCAACTGGGCATGCGAGGCCCGAAAGCGATGCCGCCTATTGTGCAGAAGCAAAATCGACAAGACTCCGTCCGCAGCTTGTTTCAGACCGCAGTCAAGGATGCTACGAGCACGTACAAACAAACGCCGCAGCTCATTTGGATGATTAATCCTGTCTCGGATGCTCGCTCTTACGGTGAGCTCAAGTTGATGTCAGACACAGAAGCAGGCATGGGCATCGTGTCGCAGTGCATGCTAGCGAAGCACATTCCCAAATGCAATCCGCAATACATCGCCAACATCTTGATGAAGGTGAACACGAAGCTTGGCGGCAAGAACGCTGTGATCCAGGGCGGCCTGCCGCGTGTGTCGGCCTCACGCACCATCATCTTTGGGGCTGACGTGACGCACCCCAGTCCAATGGACAGGACGCGTCCATCCATCGCGGCGGTGACAGCCTCGATGGACGCGAACTTCATTCGCCACGCGTCGACCATTCGAGCCCAAGGCCACCGCGTGGAGCAAATTATGGAGCTGCGAGACATGGTGGTCGAGATGATGAAAAGTTTCTATCGCATGACTGGCGGCAAGCCGGAGCGCATCGTGTTCTACCGTGACGGTGTGAGCGAGGGCCAGTTCCACATGGTTGTCAACTACGAGGTGACTGCAATTCGTCAGGCCTGCGCGATGCTCGAGAAGGACTACAATCCGCCGATCACGTTTGTGATCGTCCAGAAGCGCCACAACACTCGGCTATTCCCAGACAACGCCAAAGATGCCGATCGCAGCGGCAACGTGAAGGCAGGCACCGTTGTGGACTCGGGAATCTGCCACCCGATCGAGAATGACTTTTACTTGATGAGCCACACAGGCCTGCAGGGCACCAGTCGCCCAACGCACTACCATGTGCTCGTGAACGAGATCGGCTTTACGGCGGACGAGCTGCAGACGCTCACTTACCGTCTATGCTACACGTTTGCACGCTGCACGCGGTCGGTGTCGATGGTCCCGTCGGCCTACTACTCGCATCTCGTGGCCTTCCGTGCGCGGTTCTTCCTTGTGGATGGCAGTGACACGGCGTCGAACGTCTCGAGCGATACTGCCCCTGAGACGGACACGCGCATGTACGACGTGCACCAGTCCATGAAGAGCGCAATGTACTTCGTGTGAGTAGTGGTTCCATGGATGTATCCGAGATGGAGACCGCCATCACCCAAAAGGCCAAGCTTTTGGTCCCAGTACGTTCGATGATGAGTTGTTAGTTTAATTTCCTCCGTTTGTCTGCAGCAGTGCACGCGGTGTTCGAGGTGCCGAGTGCCGCTATAACAACCGAAATGCGTGTTGCCAGCGAGGGGTCCAACGGAGCGTGAGCCACGCACGCTTCAAAGGCAGCGAAGATGAAATGTTGCTGTCGAGAAGTTGAGACGTAGGTCGGGTCGCTCGTAAGGAAAAATGAAGTGTGTCTGGCATATTACAACCTCAAATGTTGGGGATGTGAACTTCCTCAATTGCCGTACCGAGCGCTTCGACTTGCGTCTGCAGCTATTGCCTAAGAAGGGCTTGAAAATGACGGAGCTCAGCACAAAGACATCGGAGATTTCAGCACTGAGGATGGTATCACCTACAACGTAGGCGTGACGACGCCAATAACTACAAGACTTGGTCAGGATATCTCCCATCCTTTTACTACGCATCTCAACCGAGTCTGCCAGTTGTTGAATCGCGAGCTCACTCGATGTGGAGTGTGGTCAATTCGTTCATTCATCAAGTTGCCTCCCAACTCCCAGCACCATCGACATACCATGACCATGGCCCACTTCCTTCGTGCCGCAGTTTTGGCGATAGTATTCCTCACCTCTGTCGCCGCCACGGACAACCTCATTGTGGCGGAAGCTCCCGATCATGTCAGCCAGAAAATTGGCGACTTACTCGGAAACGTGAGCTCTTTCCGTGCACCCGGCCAAGCCTACGCCGTCTTCGACTGGGACAACACGTGTGTCTTCGGCGACGTGGCCTACGCAACTGCCTACTACCAAGTTGAACAGCTCAAGTTTCGCATCTCCCCAGATGCCTTCAAGTCGATCTTCTCAATGGGCTACACCTCCAACAGCAGTGACACCTGCCTCGTGAACGGCATCAACACAGCCATCGGACAGGACGTGAACAAGACGAACGTGACTCTGGCGACCGCCATCGAAGAAGCTGCAAAGGACTACGAGGTGCTGTACCACGCCCACATCGCTCGGATGTACCATCACATCGTAAGTGCCCCGTTCACTCCCATTTATCAAGTGAAGACGACCAAGGAGTTCGTCAACTTTCGTGCCAAAATGGCGTTTCTACTGCACGCTCTTTGGAGCCGCGACGGTGGAGACCCCTACTCTGAGTGCGCTCTGAAAATTGGCATGGGAGTTCTCCCGTTGCTGACCGCCAACATGACCGAGGCCGAAGTCAAGTTCGTCGTTCAGTACGCCACCCGCTGGCATCTGGGCTAAGAGCTCAAGACGGAATCGTTCACATCGACAGGCGATTTCCCAGTCACAGGTCCGTTCTACAAGGGCCTGCGCATTTTCAACGGCCAGGAGACAATCATGCGTGCTCTACAAGCTGCTGGCATCGATGTGTATATTGTCAGTGCGTCACCAGCCAACTATGTGCGCGCAGCTAGCAGTCTCGGCGGCTTGGGATACGAAGTCCCAGACGATCACGTGCACGGCGTAAAATTCAAGGCTGATGCAGCCGGTCGAGCCACAACTGAGTACGAAGACAACTACCCCATCAGTTGGTGCCCCGGCAAAGCTACCATCGTCAATTCGGTTCTAAAGCCACTCCACAACGGATCCGCTCCGATTTACGGGTCCGGCGACTCTGACGGCGACTGCGAGATGCTGTCCACCGTTCGTGACGGCGTCGTCCATGTCATCAATCGACTGCAGGGCTCGTCGACCTGTATCCAAAAGTACTACACCAAGGCCTGGGACTTCTTCAACAAGACTGAACCGGCCACCAACAACTTTATGTCATCCAGGGCCAGGACGAAACCATCGGCTCGTGGGTCGTGGCGGGGCTTTCAACCAAGGACGGCATCAACTACGACTCGGGACTAAATCTTGAGAGCGCCAAATACGGCAACTATAACTACAAGTTCCTCAACTGACCGTAGAAAGGCTTAACACAAAATCCGTTTTGGATATCGAGGGAAACATACTGTTGTGATGGAACAGCGATGGAGTTTCTTGGCGCCGTGGTCGATGAAGAGATCTGGGAGGTTATGACATTTCTTACGACTCGAAGAGATGTGGCATGCGAAGTAGTCCTTGGTGTGAACCAGATGAAGAACATTTCCAAACGATTTTTAGTATCGGCACGGGAAGCGTTGGCGCAGTGGAGCATGCGGACCATTCCGCCTGGATGCATCTATTGAAGCACTATTGCTTGGTGAATTTCGGGAAGGAGGGGCGAGAAGAATTCGAAGAAGCTATTGCGCCTCGATTTCTGCTGCTAATCGACATGAAACCCAAATGGAATCAGGAGCAAACGTTCAATCACGAGTTGACCCGCTTATGCCGTTCAATGGACAATTCAAGTCGGGAGTACACCAGGATTGCTATGCTATACATGACGCTGGGAATGGACCAGCCCGGACTCAATCTTAAGATTCTGATTCGCGTGTGCAACCGAAGTGAAAGCTACGATCGTCTAGACAACTTTTAAACGGCGGAGAGGGTCACAGCAGTTTGACGAAATCACTGAGGTCTAGTCCAACTCTATCCGATGCAGTTTGGTGCTGGAGTCCGTTGGGGGCATGTTTTGACCAAATCTACCGCGGATCAAAGAGCATTCGGCGGCTCTGCTGGTGATACTGGAAAATAACTCGACGCTGGAATACCTCAACATGTTGGTCCCATCGGAGCTGCTTCCGTACCTGCAGCAGTTCAGGAAGTTCCATCGCCAGCCGATCCAGCGAGTGCAAGACCCGCTGCCTCTTGACGTCATGGAGGCATTCCTCAGCGCGCTTTCCCGAAGCAACGTAGCCATGGACTCGTGCGACCTCTCGTCGATCTTCGTCTTCGCGTCTTCTCCCGCGCTGCGTCGAGGCTACTTGCACGAACAGGACAAGGAGCAGGCCCGGCAGGAAACCCCATTTACCTCGTCGACCACCGAAAGGCAACTTCCGATAAGATGGGTAAGCGTGGTACTGCGACTTTACCCAAATTTGCGGCGATTGTGGCATTGCGTCACTCGCTGCCTCGACCTCTCCCCTCGATGGCCTCCTCGACGCTCTCCACGCCGCCCAAATGGAACTCCAAGCAGATTAAGCAGATGGCGGCCGGCGGCGGCGCCGGCATCGTGGCCAAGACGGTAGTGGCGCCCTTTGAGCGCGTCAAGATCGTGTGCCAGACGGGCGAGAGCGTGGGGATGTTGCAGACCACCCGCAGCATCTTCGTGAGCGAGGGCATTCTGGGCTTCTGGCGAGGAAACATGGCCGCCTGCGTGCGGGTGGTTCCCCACAAGGCGGTGCTCTTCGCCTTCTCGGACTTTTACAAGGAGCTCTTCCGCAGTATGAACGCTCAGGGGAGATGCCTCGATGGGGGCCATTCGTATCGGGCAGTCTGTCGGGCTTCACGGCGTCCATCGTGACGTACCCACTGGACCTGATCAGGACCAGAGTGTCGGGCCAGATCGGAGAGAACTTGGTCTACAGCGGCATCGCCCACACCTTCATGCGGACACTGAAGGAGGAAGGCCCCGAGCGCTCTTTCGAGGCATCGGACCTACGTTGTTCGGAGCGCTGCCTTACGAAGGAATCAAGTTTGGGTCGTACGACATTCTGACCGGGTTGCTGCCCGAGGACATCGACCCGAAGGCGAGCTTTGTGGGCAAGATCATGTGCGGAGGTGGGGCAGGAGTGCTGGCCACCATCTTCACCTACCCGAACGATACAGTCCGGAGACGACTGCAGATGCAGGGAGCGGGGGAGTTACCAGGCAGTACAAGAATGCCTGGGACTGCTATGTGAAGCTAGCGAGGAACGAAGGGTGGACGGTATACTACCGTGGACTCACGCCGACGCTGGTTCGGGCGATGCCGAACATGGGCGTGCAGTTTGCGACCTATGACTTTTTCAAGGGCTTTATTTGACCGAGAAAACGTTGGCCGGGGGCGTAGTGGACAAGGTACTGCGTATAGCTTGTATTCTCTTCGTGATTAGACGAGATGCCTATTGCACGACTAAATACAATTGTCTTTTTGCTCGTCCGCGGCAGCAATGCCTCTCAATTGGACCGACTGTACGATCAAGTCGGAGGAAGACAAAGGAAATCTCGCTAGAAAATCGTGCTGGCAAGGAGGGCGAAACCCCATGGACTGGCCACATGGATGAAGTGCACAGGAAGTTTTACTGTCGGCGCCGAGGGTTTCTGACCATGAACTTGCACGGCTGTAAGCGGTGTCCGGAGCAAGGAATTTAAATCCACCTTGCCTGGACAGGCTGTCCAACTCCGAGCGTCTCCCTTCCCGCACATGGGCCTTGGCAGTACCACCGTCGACCAGCAAGATCATCTTCATTTCGACCATCAAGGCACGATCGAGACGTCTTTCCCAGGCTGCCAACAAGGCGTTGGCGCTGCTTTCTCATGAACGCCCGACGCAGGATGACACCACAACAAGGCCATTCCAACGGTCTCCGCTGGAAGTGCTTAGGTTAGCAGGATACTGGACTTGTAGTCGATGGCTACGGTCAATGCAGACGAGACCAAGTGGCGCAAGGAGGTCCTCGCAAAGGAGACTCGCAGCCGCTCGCTCATTCTTCGATTCGCCGGGACCAGCAAAAGTCAAACCCAAGAAGTCTCTCATGGAGACCGCGATGCCTGTCGATTCTTTTCCAATCGATCGTCTGCAAGGAGCTCCGCCGTGCCGGAAGACGCTCACGGGCATGCACGGCCGATGCAGTCGCATGCCCGAGTGCGAAAAGCTCTGTCGCCGCCTGCTCGAACGACTCCAATTCTTGCACGACTCCGTGAAGGGTCTGGAAGACAAGGACCGACGCAAGAAGAT
This sequence comes from Phytophthora macrochlamydospora, assembly GCA_011947325.1. Taxonomy (NCBI): domain Eukaryota; phylum Oomycota; class Peronosporomycetes; order Peronosporales; family Peronosporaceae; genus Phytophthora; species Phytophthora macrochlamydospora. The sequence goes on from JAAVTH010000389.1 coordinate 487,771, forward strand.
CTTCATCGACGTGGTGGTGGCCTTCGTCAAGCTCATGCGGCGCACTGCTCTGCTAGTGCGTCTAGCGACGAGCGAAACGATCGTCGTACGGATCCATGGCATGCAGGAGAAGCTGAACGAGATCCAACGAGAGGTTGGACTGGGTGACGCCCCTGAGATGACAGAGTGGAGCAACAAGTGGGATGAAGACCAAGCTCAGCAGCTCGAGAAGCTCCAGGCTTCGGTGCCCAAAGCTTCGGCACGCATGCTGATCAACGAAGTTGGTGGGGAGAGAAGAAGCTCAAGGAGACGCTCATGACCCTACAGAGCGGGATGTCGTGGCCCGGACTTTCACCAGAGATGTTCAAGCTGAAAGAGGAGACGTATAACCGAGTGTTTGTGTACTGGGGCCACAAGGAGCTGAGAACGTTTGACTGGTTCATTCCAAAGGAAAGCGTCGCGTTTAATGACGATGACTATATCGGCGAGGGCACATTTGGCAAGGTCTCTCGGGCCGTTTGGGCACACAACGACAAACAGGAGAGTGTGGTGGTGAAAGAGCTGTTCCCTGAAAACAACGACGACTCCGAGACTGGTTTTTCCAGCAGCTGCAGACATGGTCTAGTATTACCGAGGATACTCACATTCTCAAGCTACATGGCGGTTCCCATGTCAGCTCACCGCAGTTCTACGTCTGCGAGGACGCGCACTTCGGTACTTTGGACGCCTTCTTGGCGAAACACCCGACCATGTTCTGGAGGATGTTCTACCAAGTTGCTCAAGGACTGCGAGCACTGCACACGCAGAGCTCACCGATCGTTCACAATGGACTGAAATGCAGCAATATTCTTGTTGGCGAGGGTTTCACTGCCAAGCTCGCGGACTTCGGATTCAGCTCGGTGCGAACTCTATCGGCAACCGTTAGTGGCCAACGCGCATCTCAAAGAGCAATTCGCTGGAAAGCTAAAGAGTTGCTACAGGAGGCTGGCAACGAGGAACCGCTCTTTGCGTCGGACATTTACGCTGTTGGGATGTGCATGATCGAGGCCATCACAGGCCGACCTCCTTACGGCGTCGAAAGCGAAGATACCGAAATGGAATTCATGACGGACGACGACGAGATAATGGACAAGATCTTGAACGGCGAACTACCGGATCGCCCGGACTGTGTATCGGATGACACGTGGGATGTGATCACCAGACTGTGCGATGAAGAGCCCACCAATCGCCCAACGCTGGACCAAATGCTTGAGGACTTCGGGTCTCGTGCTGCGAACGAAGCCGAAGAAGAGAGAAAGCTCAGCCAGACTCAGTCGGCTGTCCCATTGGAGGGCGCTACTGAGATGCTTGGTGGATTAAACATCGGAGCGAGCAGCACGCCGCTTTCTCCATCAGCGTAAGCAGCCCCGAGTCCACAACGACCCTGCGTCATTATGTCTTGCCCAAGGAGAGACAAGATTCTGCTTTGTAGCTTTGACTGGGAATTTGTCGTCCAGGTGAGAGAGTGTGGCTTTTCTGAATAAACAACCATTTCGGCGAGTTAACTTGAGTGTGCATGCTCGATGTTCAACAGAATCTGCAGTTTGCGCCGACAAGATTTCTTCTAGTGAAGCCTAAACCGAACTTTTGCCTCGCCGTCACCCTAACGCATGGGCAACTCACTGTTACGACCGAAGAGATTGTCCTCGTTTGCCGTGATCCGTGCAGCTCCAAGATGAAACGATTCCAAGACTGGTGCCTGTCAGCATCGTGTGTTGGGCCTCTTGCGTCACCATATTTCATTCCAGATTTTGCGCCGTCGAGCTCAAGTTTAGTTCAGAGACCGTGGCGGCATGGCCGGCTTTCCTGTCGCCGGCCTCCCAGGCTGTCCGTCAAGTGATATTGTACTGAAGCAGCTCGACGCACGATGCGGAGCCATGCCCGACGTAGCGGTGCTCGGGCGTCGAGTCCTCGCCCGACTCGAAATCCTGCATGGCGATATTTGTCGACGGGGGAAGAGGACGAAGCGCGAGTAGCTTTTGCCAATTGTCTCGTCCAACTTGTCAAGATTACCAGACGAAAGCCGTTGCTGGTTCGTCTCGCTAACTACGACGCTTTTGCTCAGCGAATCTTCAACGTGCATCTCGTGGTCGATGGAATCGCGACCAAAGGCAATCCAGACGACTATGAAATTCTGAACAAGTGGAGAGATGACTGGGAGTATACTCAAACGGACCAGTTTGACAGCCTAGAGAGAAGCATTTCCATCGCATCTGATCGTAAGTTGATGAGGGAGATGAGAAGCGAGCGGAATTTGGAGATTGCGCTGATTCAGATCAAGCAACAATCGGAAAATGAGACTCTGACTGAGCAGCAGCAGACCCTCTTCAAAGTGGCTTTAGACCGAGTCAAGAGGTTCGCTCGAATCAAAGAGGTGGAAGTGCTCGAGTGGTTCGTCTCCGTCAACAGCTTGGATGTAAACGACGACATGGCAGCAGTGAGCACTTTTGGGCAGACGCACCAGGCGATGTGGTACCATGACGGTCAGACCGAACGCGTTGTAATCAAGAAGCTAGTTTCGGAGATCGTAATGGCGGCTCGGGATCCTTTTTCGAGAGATCTGCAAGCCTGGCTTGATCTCCCGCCACACCCGAACATTCTCAAGCTTCTTGGGGGCTGTCACATTGGTTCTGAACTAGTGTATGTGTGTGAGGACGCGCCACAAGGGAACCTGATCGAGTTCTTCCGCGATGAGCAAGACATGGAGCTGTTTTGGAAAATCTTCGTTCAAGTCGCTGAAGGGCTGCAGGTGTTGCATCGACATCAATTAGTCCATGGAGCGTTGACGTGTTGCAACATCTTGGTGGTCGAGGATAACATCGCCAAGCTGACTGACTTTGGATTCGCCTCTGTTCGAACGCTGGCCGCTACGCAAAATACGGAGGCTGCAAAAGCAGCCGGTGACTCGATTCGCTGGAAGGCCAAAGAGGTGCTAGATGGAGTCGAAGAGCCGATCGTGGAGTCGGATATCTACTCGCTGGGGATGTGTATGCTTCAGGTACTTTCCCACCGTCCACCGTTCGCAACGAAGGATACCAAAGCTGCTATGGAAATGATTATGGAAGGTAAAATGCCTGACCGTCAGGAGTATTGTGCTGTTTCGGACGATATGTGGAAATTGATCACAAGACTTTGTGACCCTGACTACACGAAGCGGCCATCTCTTTCAGTTGTTATCAAATCGTTCCGAGGAAAACTAGCTCGCTCTACGAGTAATATGACTACGGCCAGTTCGATAGAGGATAATTTCACGCCCGGTAGTTCCGTGATGACGGAGGTGTTCCAGTCCGAGAAGACGGACGGCAGCATCTTGACGAAGACGGTGAAGTCTTCCTCACACCCCACTACGACCGCCAGCGGCATGTTTGTACAGCCGATCGAGGTGGAGACGATGGTTGAGATAGTGGATACAGCCGTGGAGGAGACTGATGTGACGGTGGAGACGGATGTGATGGTGGAGGAGGCTGAGATGACGGAGGGCCATAAACCCCAGCACCCCCGTCGAAGAACCACCGCAAACCGATGCACAATCCGACCAAGAACACGACCAAGGAAATCACAGAGGTGACGGAAGTGGCCGAGGCCACCGAGATGATCAAGGACGTGAGGCCCCCACAATGGAGGAGGCAACCGAGGGGGCGGGAGTCTCGACGGCGGAAAAGAACTCAATTTTACGCTCTAGTTGCAGTAGTGTTTGGTATGACGGAGATCAGTGGTGTCGGAATTGTGGAAAGCTACTGGAAGACGAATCGCGACATAGTTTCTTCGGATTCAATGCAACGCAGAATCGCAAGAGAATTGATATATGGAAGAAACTGTATGAAATTGCCAAAGCTCTACAAGACCTCCACCACGATGGCATCGTCCACGGCGATGTAAAACCTTGCAACTTTCGTATTGGGCGTGACGGTCAAGCACATTTGGCTGGCTTTGACTACAGCTTTCGTGCTGACAGAGATCAAGATAGGGGACGTCAGGCGGATCGTCTTCGTTGGCAAGCACCAGAATGTTTGTCCGGCAGTTTGGCCTCTTTCAAGTCCGACGTGTATTCCTTTGGTATGTGCGCGATTTTTGCTCTTAGTGGTAAGCCTCCGTTCGGTGCTTTGCTCGCCGATTCTGAGGTTATATCGTCTGTTCTTGAGTCAAGTGAAATTCCTCCACGTCCAAACGGCTTTGCTGATCAAGAGTGGGAACTAATTGAGCGAATGTGTTGCCATAATGCGAATTCGCGACTGGGCATGGATGCTGTGGTTAATGAGCTGGCCGAGTTTTTTGCAAGAGGAACGGATCACAGTCCTGAGTGGAGCATTTTACGCAACGACATTACATATTCAGGCATTCCGTTTTCTGTCACGTCGTTAGCTTTGCGCTACCGAGGTCTTTGGAAAGATGCCGTTGTTACTGTGGAGGAAGTTGCATCGTTCGATTATAACACGCAGGGTTTTCAAAATGTGGTAGCATTGTGGTATTCGCTAAGGTATCCGACAGTGCTGCAATTGTTTGGCGCGTACGAAGAGGACTATAGACGTCTTTTTATCAGTGAGCACGCGCAGCACGGCGATCTTGGCGTTTACATTAACGTAAATGGTGCTGACCCTGCTGATGTGGGGATTTGGCAAATACTCCTGGACACAGCACTGGCTATTCAGTATTTGCACGCCAATGATATCGTTCACGGAGATATTGCTTTGTACAATATTCTGGTCGGTGCAGGAAGACGGGGTAGATTGACTGGGTTTTACTCCAGCAACAAGGAAAGCCAACCTCAATCACGGTCGCCGCCGCCTGTTCTCGAGCCGGAAGGTGAACCGGAACCAGGCGATGGTATGTCCTTACCTGCTCATGCATCACACTGTTTGGGGTACTCGGACGATATCTACCGGTTGGGAAGATGCATTCTACAGGCATTTAGTGGGACGCTACTAAAGCTCAACAGTGACTGTCACGAGTGCCAAAGGAGTAACAAGGAGTTTTCTCGACCAGAAGGTTTCAGTGAGGAAGAATGGAATTTGGTATCCGCTATGTGCTGTTCAAGCCCATCAAAGCGGATCCAAGCAGCAGAGGTTGTGTTTCGCCTTGAGCGACTTGTAGCAGCCTCTGAAGCAATCCAGAGCAAGACGATTGAGGGAGAAATATGTTTGTCGGCAAGTGAGCAAAAGGTGGCGCAAGCGATGATACTTGAGCGGATGATCGCCATCGAACAAGAAGAAGAGCAAGAATCGAGTGCCGATGACGACCAAAGTGACGATGAGTTCGAGTTTGATGAGGCTCCGACTCAGCGCCAAAATGCATCGAAAGAAACAACCGTGCTAGAATATGCTATGGAGGCGGCGGAAAAGGTATTTACGTCAGAATTCAAGGCCGAGTTGCGTGGTTTGGATACTTCCTACGGGCCTCATTTCGGCATTCTGAAGACGCACTCGATCTCCTCAGCCGAACCACAGCGTTCTGGATGGCGTCTGTCGGCTAGGGACATTCGACAAAAATCTTTCAGCGACCTTGGTGGCGGTGCTTTTGGGAATGTATTTCGTGGGACTTGGTTAGGTTCATTGGTGGCAATAAAGACTCTAAAAGTCACTGATTCAACCGAAGATAGTAAAATGATGAAGAATTTGATCCTGAATCAAGCCATGCACGAGGAAATCAACATTTGGTTCGGTTTGCGTCACCCCAATATCGCCACTCTCTATGGAGTTTGCTTTGACGGGCGTCAGTTTGTCTGTGAGCTTCTTGATGGAGAAGGCGACAAGTTCTCGAGGAGCCTCGACCAACGCTCTAAAACCGAAAAGGATAAAGTCAAGATTTGGGGATATCTACACGACGCTGCCGTCGGATTGCAAGGACTTCACATGCAAAATGTTGTTCATGCAGACCTGAAATGCGACAACATCCTCATCGACGTCGACGGCCGAGCCAAACTCATTGACTTCGGCCTCAGTTGCCTCCGAACATGTGACGGTGGGAAACCTGTCGGTGCCTTTAGATGGAAAGCGCCTGAATGTCTCAAAGGTGCAGGGCCGACCTTCGAATCGGACGTCTACTCGTTTGGCATGTGCATTGTCGAAGCTGTGAGCGGGACGTATCCGTGGGGAACTAAACTAGACGTAATAATCGAACAACAGGTCAAGAAAGGCAAGCTTCCACCTCGACCAGTTCGCTTTGAAGAAAAAGAGTGGGAAATTGTGACACGAATGTGTTGTGAAACTCCAAGTGACCGACTTGATCTCGACCTTGTCGTCAAAGCACTTGGCTCATTTGCTGAACGATTACCTTACGCCGGTGACTTGGATCTGGAAGAGAAGAAAGGCGACCACTTCTTTGAAAAAAACTGTCAAGTGCGGGGAAGGCCGAGCTTCCCCAGGAGAACGGGTTTTACCAGTCGATGTACCACTTGATCAAGGTAATATTGCAGCACCTACGGCGACATCTACTTGTGTAGACCCCCACTGCTGCGTGATTCTGTAGAGACACTTCCAAGCGTCAGATCGACACTATCCCAGCACTGGCGACTTGGAACATACATGTTCATCTCAAGGCAGAAGCAGAGAGCACAATAGCAGTAGGTGGAGGATGGATACTGTATCATCACGATGAAGGAGATCACTGGGATCTGGTCGAGGCTCGAAGCGCAATTTTCAGCGGCTATGGCAATGGAAGCTCAACGAACCTGATAATGCCTCTTCAACACACGTCTCCGAGAACTGACGCCACCAACAGAGGCCTGACACAATCGATAAGAAACTACAACGACGACTGAATGCGGACACACGAGAGCAGAATAAAGATATTGAATTGCTCTCGCTCCAACATGACTTAGGCCACTTCTTCGCTGTACAGTGGAGCACACCATCCAAGGCTGGTTCACAACCGTCCTTTGGACGGACTCCTCGAAAACCGTCTTGTTTTAGCGCAGTTGGACTTCGAATGGTGAAGGAGCTGGCGCGTGTCACGGTGGAGACGATGTCGGACTTCGATTACCCTAACGAGTCACAAATTCAACGACTTTGATTCCTATTGTTTTACATCACTCGCCGCCTAAAGTCTCACTTCTTTCGTCATCCGCCGCTACCATCTCACGAGCAAGTTCCTGCTCATCGTCTGTCAAGACGCCCTTAAGAACTGACAAGTCGTTCTGGAAAACAGTCTTGACAACCGCTTCCAGAGCTGATCGACGGTGAGTCTCGCGCTTCACTCCTGTCGTAAAGCGCTCCATCAAGCTCGGCCTTGTTGCCGCAGCAGCCAACAATTTCTCTCGATTGCGTGCAATCGCCTCCTTGAACTGCTGCCGCTGCTCTCGAGCCTTTTCCTTCGCCAACTCGTCCAGCGATTTCAAATCCACGAAATTACCAGCATAGTTGTCTCGGCGGATACTCTCAGACTGCTTCACCTGCGCTCGAACACGCCGAACTGCTTCTTCACGACGTCTCTCTCGAGCCTCAGCTTCGCGCTCTTCTCGCTCACGTTCCTTTTGCTTCTTGGCAGATTCCTTCGTCAGCTTTTGCACTCGTAGCGTCTCCGATTTAGTGGGTCTCCTCTGACTTCCGACGTCAGCTCCTGATGCTCGCGCTCGTGCTAACACTTTGTCCTGCGCTCGCTTGGCATGCTGTCGGATCACTTCCTCTTTCGCCAGTTGGCGCTGTTTTCGCGCCTCCTTCCTCGCTTGCAGATCTACCAGTTCTGCTTCACGAGTCTTGAAAAACTCTGTGCTCTTCGTTCTTGACATCGTCTCAGTAGCGTCGTTGGCAGCATCTTCCTCGCCTTGGCTACGACGTGACTGCTCCTTTCTTCTCTTCATTGAAGCTTCCCACTGCGCGTGGAGTTGGTCGAACTTTGGGACAGGCTTCGGTCGTGGCTTCTGTCGCCTTGCTGCTTCCTCGGCTGCTGCCACGAGCTTCTTTTTCATTTTTACAGATATCTGAGGGACCTCGCCACTGGCATCTGCATCACCTACACTTTTATTTGCGCCCTCCATCCGTGGCGGCAATTTGGCAGCCTCGAACATGTCTTGAGCACGCTGACGGATACGTATTTTACGGCTTTGCTCAGCTTCTTCAGCATCATGTGCTGTAAGGTACGTTGATACGGGTACATCTCGAGCCTTCACCTGCATATCGCGTGCATCTCTCACCCCTCGTTCGAGTGCCTGCATCTGCCGAGACCTGCGTTCTGTGGCCACAGCTTCACGTTCCAAAAGTTTCTTGGGAGGAGCCGCACGACAAGCTCGCTCCAGACGATCAGCGGCCTCTTTTTCTCGCTGTTCAGCTTCAGCTTGCGCTCGAGCCTTCTCTTCAAAGAATGCACCTGATCGACGCAGCCCTTGACTGTCTCGAATACTTTGTCGTGATCTTGTTGCTGAAGGACTGCGCGATAGACTTCGCCTGGAAGAACCTGAGGTCGAGCTTCTTGACATGGAAAGAGTTTCAATCTTGCTTCGGGATCGAGACTTTGCTGACTCTCGTGAGTTGCAACCTGCCATAGAATTTAAAACGGTAAGTACTTCTACTACTTGTAGCCTGGCAATACACCCCATGAGGTACCTGGAGGTGCTGATTCATCGGCGGCACACCAAGAAGGCCAACCAGACGATCGCTTGAAGGGAGATGTCTAGTCGTCAAAGTAAAGAAGGAAAGTTAGCTCACACATCCTGTCTATCTCAGTTTTGGTGGTTAGTTAGACGTACCGCTGGAGAAGCAACAAAGCAATACGGCGGCGGCAACATCTCTTGGTCGTCCCAATCGATTACCTTTGGGTCAGTTCCCTCGGTGTCAGAGGAGCCTTCTTTCTCACACATATCCCCAAAATTCTTATTCTCAGCTGAATAAAACTGCTCGTCGTCTTCTGAACCAGCACCCTCGTATGCAATAAAATCTCGTTCTCGCTTGCTGTTTCGGGCAGATAACGCACGCTGGTCTCGTTGGCCTTCCTTTCGAGATCTCTGCTCTTGCTCGCGCAGCTTCATTTCCAAACGACGTGCTTTGCACTCAGCTTCGTCCTTTTCTCTTTTCAATCGTTCCAGGGCCTCAAATTCGAGCAACTGCGTCTCTTTTAGTTTCTGCAGCTCGAGAAGAATTTGCTCCTGGAAAGACTGTGAGACTCCATCAAAAGCACTGGTTACCAACTGGTCCCCGCTATCCGAAAGATCCATACAGGAGCGACGGTCGCTACTTCGACGAGGTTCTCTCTTGTCCTTTGTCCGCAAATTGGTCATTGGTTCTCGTCTCGCTGCTCTTCGTCCTGGAATACCGCGTTCATGACGTTGGGCCTCCATGTCTCCGATGATACGCGCCACTTCTTCCTCCTGCAAGCAGCTCAACGTTAGTTCATCCAGACCACTTTGAGCCATCAAACGTGAAATCTTCGCAAACCTCTCGCTGCTGCTGATCTTCGTCCAATACTCGGTACCGATCAGCACTGAAGCGAACATCAGCGTCTTCCCCCACGCAGATCGCGCGCTCGTCCTTGATTGAGCTGTACTCCATCCTAACGAAACTGCAGGACTCATCGCCTACAGAGCCAGCACTACCACCCCAGCAGCGCAAATTGCAACCTGCTCGTCTCACAGCTCCATGCGAACAATCTCAGCTCTGAAGATTTCCATTTAGTCTCGTACTACCTCCGGATGCCTATCAAAATAGCGTCCCATGGACACTAAAAATATGTTTGGCATGCGGAAAGCGTAGCAAATCTCCATCGGTGATGCACTTTGCTGACGGGACAGTAAATGCATCAGCGGTGGAAGTTTGCTCGGGTCAGCTGCATCATTACTTAGTCTCTACTTGGTCGCTGCTTCGGGTGTAATGAAGACGCTGGCAGCAGCGAAGGCCTTCTCAAAGTCGGTCCAAATCACCTCAATGTCCTCCAATCCGATCGAAATGCGAATGAGATTGCGGTCAACGCCACAAGACTCGACAAAATCCAACTCCTGGTAGTGGGCAAGCAAAGAGTACGGGCAGCAAAGGGAGAAGTTGGTTCCGAGGCTCGGGCCCTTGGCGATGGTCAATGTGTTGTAAAAGGCCTTGGCGGGCTCCAATCCACCGGGCAGTAGAATGGAGAGCAGGGGGCCGTATCGGGGCTTGCCTTGTTGCTCCGATGGGAACAGGAACGGATCATACAGCGCCTCAGCTCCGCTTAGCGTAGGGTAATAGACCTGCTTCACCAGCGGGTGCTTCTGCAGTCGCTCCACAATGGCAGCAGTTGTCTCGTTAGTCTTCGCCTGACGCGCCGCCAGGTCCTTCGAGGTCTCCAACAGCACCGCAACGTCATCCTCGACAAGAAAAGAGTCACCCTCCGAGTCAAACAGCGCCGCGAGCTCCTTCGCCTTAGGCGCGGCAGGGTTCAGCACCACGCTGCCAGCCATGACGTTGCCCGTGCCGCTGAAAATCTTCGACAGGCTGGTCACCACCAGGTCCGCGCAGCCATGGTACATGGTGTTCACATTGTAGGACGCCACCGTGTCGTCCACCACCAGCGCCGTGCCGTTGTTATGCGCCAGTTTGGACAGCCACTTGAGGTCGGCCATGGACAGCAGCGGATTGCTCGGGAACTCAGTGAAGATGCCCAGCACCTTTTCCCTAGAGACAATCTGCTCAATCTCTGCCTTCTCTTTCTCCCCCACTGTCGGGTAGAAGTAGACGCCCTGCTTGCACCACTGCTCCCTCTTGAGGATCTTCAGAGTGTCCACGTAGGGAAGCCCACCAGGATGCTCTTGACCTCCTTCCCTCGGAACTTCTGCAGCAGCCGCACACACGAGAAGATGGCAGCCATACCTGTCGGATAGAGCGCCACCTTGTGCTCAACATCTTCTTGTCCTGGAAGGTAAATTTCCCCAATGCGCTTCTTGAGCTGCGAGTGGCTCTCTGTCTGGCCGAGTTTCGGCGCTTCCCTTGCCCCTTGAGCGCCTGTAGCAGCCTCTGCGCGTGTCTGGACGAGACGATTTCCCCGAGTGCTGCCAGAACTGCGCCGCCGTCTTCGCCAGCGCGTGGGGAAGCGAACGATGTACAGCGTCTCCTGAATGGAGTGGACTGAGACTTGCTCCTCCTTGGCCGTCTGCGGGTTGCTGTCCACCAGGAAGCGCCGCAGTCTCTCGGCCACCGCCTCCGTGGGCACTGGCAGCAGCTCCCACGTCTCTGGGTCGTCTTGGGGAAGCTCTGGCGCTGGACAAAGGCCGTGAGCTCCACCACCAGAGGGTGGCGGAAGAAGCGAGGGTAGCCACAGGCCATGGCGCTCAGCACCTCCGAACGGCCTTCCTCGTAGCCCACAACGTGGCTCCAGTCGGGCATCGACACGGACAGCGCGTGCGGGTCCTGTGGGGGCAGCGAGATGCCCAGCGGCTGCGACGTCAGTGCCATGGCTGTCTGTTGGGCGCAAATGCGAAAGTGGGCCAAGCGATTGGAGGAAAAGCGAGGTGGGCGCGCAATCCGAGGCAACCGCCTTACGCGCGCTGGTTGGACAAGCGGGGACTTGGCGGGGACGCTGTGGACTTCAGTGGCCGAATTTCACACGCTCAAGGTGAACGTTGGCCGCAGCACCCGTAAGGCGGAGCAGTGGAGTTGCTTTCCAGGTGTTCAGACTGCATCACAGGACGTACTGCAGCGTGTGCAATACGTCCTGTGCGTTCAAACATCGGATGACCGCAACTGCCGAATGCTCTCCGTCGGGAATGGGAAGATTGAACAGCAGCCATGCCAGTTCCCCTCATCGTTGACCCCACGGTGCTGACCGTCGATTCACGCCGCCTGCTTGGGCTTCACCGCTTCCTCAAGGCTTTCCCGACCCGAACATGACGATGGACTTGTGGTCGATCGTACTCCAGTTGGTCGCGATCAGCCTGCAGTTGTGCAATGGTTTCTAAAGCTTTCGTCCTGAAGCCCCCAGAACTCTAATAGTCGTTACTCGAGCATCTGAAGCGTCTTTCTTGCTTTGGATCGCCAGCACCAAGCCCATGGATCTGGTGGCGCTCTGGAGATACGAGAGGGAACGCATCGCATCGGAGCTGCACAGCTCCACAGACTGCAGAAAAAGCTTGTCCAGTCACGGCTCGGAGGATGTGGGGAGGTCCAAGCTTAAGTCCAAGTCCAAAAGCTCAACTGCGGCCGGGTCCAAGAAGAAAACATCGACGCCTTGCAGCACGTCCTGCGTCTTGGCCAAAGATCGAGATCGCGTGTTTCAGCTGCTGCTCGAGTCGAGCGTTGCGCCATTTCCCAAGGATGCCGTGCCCAATTTCGGCGGAGTCAATGAGTTCGCCATCGAGTACGCCGATCGAGCAGCTCGACGGTTTTGGGGTCACCGCAGCAGCCGCAGCAGCAAGCGATGAATAATGTTGCAGTGCCAATCGCTTCTCCCAGTGCAGTTTCACCAGCCCCGCGTGGCCAAACTAGTCGATATTCTTCCACTCAAGTGAGTTCGAGTCACGGCCAGATGTCCACTCCAGCGCAAGTCGCACCGTCGTCCGTGCAGCCCACCGCAGGGTTCCCAGCCATGACCAAAACTGCTCAAATTCTCCGGAAGAACGGACGGAAGCGAGCTGGTACCGAGTTCTCATCGCAGACGCTCAAGCCGTACGTCGGCGACATGTTCGGCACTCGAGGAGACTACGTCGACGGGATGTTGTATATGTCTCGCATGAAGAGAAGTTACCAGGTCTTGTACTCGGGAGCTGACCAACGCAGGAAACACGACGCCAGCTTTTCGGGTCCTCCGTGGGGGATCTCGCCAAGCCGGAAGGACGAAGCGTGCTGAAAGACGGTGTCTCGGACGCCTTGGCTGTGGCGAATGGTGGCAGTAATACAAACTCCACTGTCGTCCTCTCGACTGCTGAAGACGACGATCAGCAGGAATCCACATTAACAAATCTACAGAGGAAGCAGCAACAGCGGTGCTCGTTGACATTGAGCAACTGGAGCTTCAATCCAGAAAACGCTCGTCTCATGGTGCAGGAGAATGTGGTGGAAGCTCTAATACGGCTCTGCAAGGACGGAGACACGACCACAACTCTGCACTGCGTGACTGCGCTGATGAACTTATCGCATCTAACGGAGCTACGCCGAGTAATCGTCCAGCAAGGAGCCGTCAAGACGGTGGCTGAAGTCGTGAACGACATGGAGGACAAGACGATCCGAACGGCCTGCGCCATCACGCTCTGCAACTTGTGCTCGCTTCAGGGCGAGGAGGGACTATTAGTCGAAGACGGAGCGGTGAGTGCGCTGTCGACGCTGATCAACGAGCACGAGAAAGTGTCCCGCATCTGTCGTAGTGCGCTCTTCAACCTGACCTGCGTTTCGCAGTCCTACCACAAGATTGAGAGCGTGCTGAAAGCGTTCATGGCCCTGACGACCACAAAAAGCGGAGGTGGCAACAATTCCAGCTACCCAGGCAGAGCAGAGGAAGAGTACAACGACATCACCGCCAAAGCGCTGTGCAATCTGTCCAACCTCAAACGTATCCGCCTCCGCCTCATGGAGGAAGGCATCGTCAGCGCCATCGCCTCACTGGTCCACCCCAACAGCTCAATGATTCAAGAGCTGCTAGCACACATTTTGCTGAATCTCTCGAAACTACCAGCCTGCAGAAGCGAAATGGTGACGAAAGGCTGCATGGCGACGTTGGGCGCTCTAGCCGTAGCATCAGCCGATCTCTCGACGAAATGTCTGATCGCAAGCACGCTCTGGAATCTCAGCAAAGACTCTGCCAATGCAGTGCGGATGGTCTCTGAGGGACTGCTGCTGCTAGTGTCTGCATTACATCAAGATATTCGTGGCGTTGGTGCAAGAGGCGAGGACGATATCGATGACCCTGCCAAACAAGAAAGTCTGCTGCAAGTTTGTGCTCGAGCTCTGTACAATGTGTCATGCTGCGAGGATTCACGAGCGAAGTTCGTGGAGCGCGATGCGGTGAACATTTTGTCGTTGCTGTCTCGCCGATCTGCCGGAGAGGATGCCAAACAAATGTGCACGCTCGCACTATGCAACTTGATGAGCGTGCAAAAGGCAGCAGCGGACATTGTGACTGCCGGGGCGATTACAGCTTTGATTGAGCTCAGTATGGCTCCAGGGCAGGCTTGCGAGACGCGCAATCTCTTTTCTAAAGCTCTGCACGGACTGTGCGATAAGGCAGCGACTCGAGGAGCAGTGGCAGATGCAGGGGTCATTCCAGCGCTGCTTTTTCTCTCCAGTACTGACGGCAGCGGTTCAGAGGAAGACATGAACTCGGAGCCCGATCGATGCCAATCTCCAGGCGTGCTCAGCGAAATTCGGGCTCGATGTACTGCAGCATTCGCCTGCTTAGCTGCGGATCCACATACCGCTCCCCACGTCTGTAACGCTGCGGTAGTGAAATGTGTGACGAGGATTTTAGTGCTGGAGCATGCCAACGTGATGATTGAGCGCTTCTGCTGCTCGTGTTTGAGTCTGCTGTGTCGAGACGAGCAATGCTCGTTGATTATGGTGGAAGTGGGCGCAATCGAGATGGTTTTGGCAACGTGTGTCGATTCCCACGACATGGAGAGTAAAGCTTCTTGCTGCCACGTACTCGCCAGCGTATCGTGCCACCCGAGTTGCTGCAATGCGTTGGTACAGATGGGAGTCATTTCCGTCCTAGCAACACTCGCAAAACTCAAAGAAGACGCGGTGATCCAAAGCTGCTGCGCCATAACGCTGGCCAACTTGTCGGTGGAACCAGTGATCCGAGAGACGTTGGCTTCTGCAGGTACAGTCGGGATCGTGTCTGTCCTCAGCAATTCCTACAGCGAAGACAGTCAGCGCGATTGTGCCAAGGTCTTGTGCAATCTGTCGTGCATCCGAGGAAATGAAGCTGCACTCGTGAAGGAAGGCGCTGTAGGGGTTTTGATGATGATCAGCATGGTTCGAGCCGTTAGTGTCTCCACCAAAGAGACGTGTATCCGAGCGCTGCTCAACCTCCTGAACGCCGAGACTATGAAACAAATGGTGAGCGAAGGGCTAGTGAAGATCTTGCCGGCGATTTCAGGATTGGATTCCATGCCTATAGCAGCCCTAGTGACGCACATTTTCAGCAAACTCCTGAACCACCCTGTCGGTCGAAACGCGTTGTGTGCCGAGCGACCTTCGTTGAGTGCGTTGTTCCATCTGATGGAGTACGATCTACTAACGGAAAGCTCAGAGGAGAGAAAGTTGGCGTCTCTGCATGAAGAGCTCCTGAGTGAGCTCGTCTATTATGAAAATTCTCGCTTGCTCAGCGTTCGCGCTGGCATTCTGGACGCTCTTCATCGGATTTCACGTTATGAGGAAAGCTTCTGGGATGGCGTCGACTACTGCGCGGAGAAAAAGCTCGCTCTGGTTTTCTTCACGCTGGCAAAGAGTGAGGACAGCAGAATGGCTGTGACATCCTCGTCCAGTCTTGAAACACTTCTGAAATTCCTGCGACTGCATTCCCCAAAGGAGAACTGCTCCATCACCGAGTGTGCACTGTATGCCGCAGCAACATTGAGTTGGTTAGGGTGGCACGATAGCACTCGCAGATTCCTTGAGAAGTCCGAGATCCCAATCGCAATCACGCAAATGCTGCAAGTGCAAGCGCAAAAGAACGATGGCGATGAGTTCCAGGCCTACTCACCCCAAACCATCAAGGCCTGTGTGCTGGTACTTTGCTGTCTGACGCACAACTCGGAACTCTTGGATGTGATGCTAAAGGGAAATGTTGTGGCGCATTTGAACGGAATTCTTGCGACTGAGGCCAGAGGAAACAACGAACACGAGTGCCTGCTATCAAGAGATGCGGAGTTCGTCGCGCTTGTTTGTGTGTTGCTCCGTCAGCTCAGCCACGCTGCTTATTTTTCTTCAGCTGTCGCTGACCAGCCAGCCCCAATCTTCGAGCTGTTTTGCATCTTGGTTGATAGCGTTATTGAGACCAACGACGTGGAGTCGTCTTTGGACTGTGCTGATGTGCTGTGCAGCATCGTCTTCACCCACACGCTCGACCAGGAGGCTGCTGATACTCGGCCCGTTCGCAGAGGATCGATCGTTCAAGCGGAAAAGCCCTCACACCATTTGGTGGACACAAAAGTGTTGACTGCGATCGGTTTGCTTATGACTGAGAAGCAACTGCCAGAAACACGCTGGAGGAGCGTCGCTAGTCTATGGGCTCTTGCGTCTGTGCCGGAGTATCGTCGAGAGTTGGTTGCGTGGGGGTCACGCCAATGCTGGTGAGGGAGTCGTATCGAGCAGCTCAAACTTCATCGCTCAACACTCTTCAATGCTGTGCTGGAGCTCTCTGCAGCCTCACAATGGTGTCGGAAGAGACCAACGCAGCCAAAATGGTGGACGAAGGAGCGATGCCAGCGCTGATCCAACTTGCCAAGCTCGAGAACGAAACCATTCGGGAATACTGCACTCTCGCACTGTCAAACTTGTCAGGGCCGTCGCCTACCGTTGAGTCGGGAGCAGTCTCTGCTTTGTTGAATCTGTCGCTGGACTTTGCGGCAGCTCCAGGCACGAGGTCAGGCAACTCGAGTCCTTCTCGACGTGAGAGTCAACAGCATGCCGTGCTGACTCGTCCCCCGCTGGTGACTGGGGAGAGGCACAAACTGTTTGCAGTGCTGCCGGAGTTCGCCATCGAGATCAGCTGCGATCGCTCGTTGGACGAGCAAAAGTGTGAGGCCGAGCTGGCTGCGAGTGCGCCACCCCATCCACAGCTGCCGGCGATTGCTTCTGATCTGCTTGTGACTACTGCTTCAAACAGCGAACGCTCAGAAGGTAAACCATCAAAAGACATCTCAGCAGCCGAGGCTACGGTCGAACCAGTTTCCACACAAGACCAAGAGTTCTTAGAGGCGAGATTCTTTGGCAAGGTAGATCCTGAGGAAAGTCTGGCGCTGATGACCGACACAGAGGGGAGCGAGAGCGACGAAGACCCCAGCCGGGGTGAACCGGAGCAAGTTGTGAGCCAAGAGCAAGACTCCGCAACAGCGAAGTCGGTGCCTGAACCGAGATCTTGGTCTTCCAAAAGTGGCCCTGGCGGGGACTCGCGGGCGGATGGCAACTCGCTGCCGAAAGTGGTGTCAAGTGGGAATAACGGCAGCAGTACTGGACCAAACTACGTGCTCTCTCCTTTGTCCCGGGTGGTGTCACGAAAGAAACACACTGTCCAAGCAGTGCAGAAATTCAAAGATGCTTCGGCTCGGAAGCTACAAAAGAAAGCAGCGGGAAAATGGGCATGGCTGGGTCTCAATCGTCTCCAAGTTTGACGAAGAATCCGAGCGGGACTATTGCAGAGCGATCTGATAGCGTCGGTGGCCAACCCCCAGTGAATTTACACCAGTTCAAACCACCAGGTCTGCCTCGATCGGTATCTACATCGATTCTGCCACCAGCGACTGCAAGTGAAAACGAGAGTGCCATTGACGCTCGTGCCGCTCTCCTCGCCGCAGTCTCAGCTTCAGGTCTGTATGGCGCTGCACCACCGAAACACGACGACCACCATGCGGCACGGACTGCTAAGCTTAGCAAGAAATCTCAACTCAAAGCCAAGAAAAAGGAGATCGATCGTTCATCCGACCAAACGACAGGGATACCGATTGCCGAGCCAAAATCAACAACGACTTTGACCGAGGCGACATCAATCGAGGAGATTCAGATGCAGGCGAAACGACTGGGTCTCTGGAGCTGAGTGGCAAGTAACTTTGTACAATTGATCGCTACGAGCTAGGAATTGTTGTTCTTGTGCAGGGCACTTGGCGTAAGCGGTGGTAAGTCGCCGCCTTTGAAGTGGAGTCGAGGTGACGGAGAGAGCAACCCAAGACTGCTCAAAAGCGAGGGTACTGCCAATCTCAAACCCCAATGAGAGCTCGGCACCGAGCGGCGACGGGGACGGCAACATGGACCCGAACGTCAAGCCGGTCGTCGCGAGCAGGTGCAGATTGGGCTCGGCGCTTTCAGCTTCGCTGGTGGTAGCGCTAGGGGCGCAACCAGTCGTGCTGAACGAAACACCTGCTGACACATTCATCCCCCGCGGGGTTAGTCGAAGCTGCGTCGCCAGCGTCTCCAGTACGGCTTGAGGGTTCGTCTGTCGGGCTGCTAATAAACCGTTGAGTACTTCGAGCGCTTGTTCCTTTGTGAAGAGAGGGTGGGTGCGTTGAGGAGGCACTCTGCCGTTCGAACTCGTGAAGGCCGCTACAGCCGATGCAATCCCTGCCAGCAGATCAGCAGGGGCTTCCGGTGGCACAAACACCTCAGCCATGGCACTCACGAGAATCTGCTCCTCGGCGGGGTCAGAGTGACGACGCAGTCGAGCACATGAGGAGTCGACATTTGGGACGCCAATCTGCCAGACTCTCCGATCGCTGCTGCTTTGGTCGACAGGGGAGTCCTGGGTGGCGATGGAACTGTCCAAGTTGCATGGTGACGTGTTGGCCGCTCTCGATGCGACCGACATCGTAGCAGAGCTTTGGTAACGCTCCTTGAGGTCGACGGGGCTTTTGCCCGGGAGTCGAGCGGCCATCGTCTCCCACGGATAACACACGGACGACGAGCTGAAGGTTGCCAGCATGCTCTCAAACGCGGCGTCTTCTTCGGCCGTCCACCGCTGGTCGACACTCTGCATGAAGTGGCGCTCCTGTCGCTTCTGGACGTTGAGCTGCTGCAGCTGCACAAAGTAGACGCGGGCGTGCTGCACCACCTGCATCATGTCTCTAGTGCCGACTGCAGTGGCGATGGATTGCCATGCTTCACCGATCGTCGAGCTTTGGCCACCGCCGAACTGCTCGAGCGCGTTGAGGAATCGCTGGTGCTCTTCGGCAGTCCACGGGGGCCCGGTGGGGTCGTGACAGCCGAGATGTTGGAATTGAGCGACGACCTCGAAGTCTTCCCCATCGAAATGGCGCGCAGTGCAGGAGTTGACGATGGAATGCTCGAGGCAACAAGTGATGGCGACCCACCAAGTGAGAAACTGCTCGACCGGAGGCAAAACGGACGAGGCGAAAGGCGCAAAACCAACTGAATATCATTTGACAAACAACACAACTTGATCGACAAGATAGATTAACGCTACAATGTCGTACTTCTTCGCACCAACTAGACCTCGAGGAAGCCAAGCTTTCGAGGTTAGTGCCGCATTCGCAGCAAAACTTTGCTCCATCGGGCAGACTCGTGTCGCATTGCGGGCAACCAGGAGTTTGCTGCTTCGCTGCCTCTTGGCCAGCAAAACCTTTTAGCGTCTCGATGGCGTCAGTCAGCTTAATGCGCTTGTGGCAATTCCGTTTTAGGAGCTGCCCTACAAACTTCCACTCGTCGTCGGTCATCCCGTCCGGTCGAGGATACGGCTCGCCGTCGAATACCTTTTCCATTACTTCCATGTCGTCGTCCAGTCCGTACGGAGGTTCATTGGAGAACGCCTCGATGATGCACATGCCTAGGGAGTAGATCTCCGGCTGACAGTTGTGACTAGCAGGGCGTCACGAGCTTGCCAGCGGATCGCTTTGGTTTTCTCCTTGGCGCTCATGTTGGATCGATCGCGGACGTAGGAGAAGCCAAAGGCGCAGATCTTGGCGTCATTTTCCCCGGCCACCAAAATGTTGTTGCACTTGAGATCACCATGCACCACGTTCTTCTGGTGGAGGAATTGCAGCCCGAGCGCAGCCTTGTGAAAGAGCCGCCACAGGTGGCTCTTGTCCTTTCGAAATGGTTGGCGAAGTTGTCGCCGTTGACGTACTCGCACACGAAGAAGACTGGCATCCCTTCGTTGCAGGCCCCGTACCTCTTGACGATAATGGATGATCATCCAGCCCGAACCAGGCCGTCGACTCGCGCCGAAACTCCTTTTGGGCCCTGACATCGTCAGCCACCAGACACTTGACAGCGACTTCGCTGTTCTTCGCGTCTTGCAGCCAGGTGCCTTTATGCATTGTGGCATACGAGCCTCGGTCAAAGAAGTTGCCATCCGTAAACTCCACTGCATCCCTGGGAATGAACCACTCCGGGATTGAGGGCATGGTTTGTATAGACCCAGCCCGGTGGAAGGTCTTCTTGGCCAGCTTCACCTGTGCAGCAGGAATATCGATGCTCACCGTACTGGAGTCCGGGCGCTCCGCGAGCACTCCAAGAGCCACAGCTCCTTCCTGCCAGCCGTCCTGGCTCATTTCTTCTCTGAGGAGCGCCTCGTTGGCCGCATTCTCCTCGAGTCTCTTAAGAGCCTCCAAGGCTAACGTTTTGAACTCCTCCATGGACTGAATGTGGTCGATACCCATGAGTCGGAACAGATCGTCCATCTCGACGTAAAGAGCGTTCAACTTCCCCACCACTCGATGGTTTCCCCAGATACGGATGAACAGGCGTCTCTTTTGGTGCTTCTTGACAACTTCCAGGATCTTGGCCACCGCCACTCGGTACTGGAACAGCAGACTCTGCTTGGACCTCTTCTCGACCTGTGGCATCTTGTCGATGTGCTCCCAGAGCAGAACGGCGCGGCCATGCAGAGTTCGACAGATCTCCTCGTTCTCCCGCATCTCCGCACACAGCCTCCCCACCTCGGACAGCATATCCGGGACGAGATCCATCGTGACTTGCTTGCCTGTGCTTGACGGCGCGGATTGGAGACTGTCCAAGATATCTTGCGATCATTTTGCACCGATTGAAGCCATCGCCTTATTCCGACACTTCCGAAAGTATTCCCCCTCCCCCGATATTCCTCCGCCCGTCATGGACCTGTTCCTGCCTTCCCTGCGTTGCCGTCTCTCCACGGCCCTCTCCAATGCCACTGCAGCCTGCCCCCAACTGCGTGAGAGCCAACCCATGTGGCAGCACCTGATCCAGCGCCTGCAGTCCCTTTCGGAAAAGTGTCACCGTTTGGGCCCTGGCGCTCCGCAAAGAAAGCGTGGCCGTGAGCAGCTCGCGAGCTTGGTCACGAACGTCGTCACGTACCAGTTGAGGCGCCATGAGGCGAGTTTCGTCAAACGACTGGCCGGCAACCGCAAAGTGGAGGAGCGACTGCGAGAGTTCCACGAAGAAATGGACAAACTAGAGAAACTGGTGTCCACAGATGAAGAAGAAGAAGAGGCCGAGGACTGGAGACTGCAGTGGGGACAGGATCGACACAGGAAGCTGCAAGACATGCGTGCGCTCACAGACAACAAGCAGGTATTGGTGGCCGAAAAGAGCAACCCCAGCTTCGTGGAGGGGCTCTTCATGCTCAAGTTCGAGATCGACCACAGGGCACACGAGTACGCCACGGACGCGGTAGCGGAACAGCAGCTGTACCTGATCAAGCGAGCACTCAGCAAACTCATCGGACTGTCCAGTGTTCGACTGCCACCCATTCCAGACTGGTTCATCCCCAGCGACGACGTGGACTTCGACCCCAACGTGTACTTTAACTGCGGCTCCTACGGGTCGGTACATCGAGGCACATGGCACAAGGGGACTCCTGGAGGGAAGGGGCTGAGGTGGTGGTCAAGTGTCTGCTGGTAGACGACGATGGGGCCAAGCAGTCCTTCTACAAGGAAGTGGACGTTTGGCAGCGACTCGATCACCCGCACGTCCTCAAGTTCTACGGCGCCTGCCACGTGAGCAAGCCCGCCTTCTTCGTCTGCGACGACGCGACTCACGGCAACTTTGCAGAGTACTTTGAGAAGAATAAGAGCGAGCTGTGGCGACTCTTCTACGAGGTTGCACTCGGACTGGGCTTCCTGCACGCTCAAAAGGTGGTGCATGGTGACCTGAAATGCACAAACTTGCTAGTGGGCAGCGACTACAAGGCCAAGGTATGTGACTTTGGCTTCTCGTACATTCGCGGCCAGTCGGTGGGGCTGAGTGCCAAGACGCAGACCGATGCGATCCGCTGGAAGGCGCCAGAGTGCCTGGCACCAGAAGATGAAGACCCCGACCCGCAGTTCAACCCGCGGTTCGCCTCTGATGTCTTCAGCTTTGGTATGTGTATTATCGAGGCCGTCCTAGGCGAGGCTCCGTACGGGATCAAGGACGACGAAGAAATCATGGACTTGCTCTTCGAGAAGCAACCGTACCCTCGTCCTAACGGGCTGAAAGATGACGAGTGGGCTCTTGTTGAGAGGCTAACTGATCCGGAGTGTGCAAGTCGAATCACTTTGCCTGCAGCAATCGACATTCTCAAGATATTTGCCGACCGAGAAGGAGAGGAGAGACCGTCGACAGCAAACACAAGGAAATGTTCAAGCTGCAGAGCGAGTATGCCGGCCAGGTTTTCTTTCTGTGGTGAGTGCGGCGCTTCCATGACGAGATCATCAAGGCGGGAAGATGTGGCAACAGCTTCATCAGAGAAGCATGCGTGTCCTTCTTGCGACGAGTGTGCACACGTCAGACCGCTATTGCCGTCAGTGCGGCTGCTTGTTGAGTTTAAACCCTGCATTTGCTTAAGCAGGTACCTGGCGACAAGCACTCGTGCGTGAATACGCTTCATCGCGCTTGAAAGACATTCCGTCCATCCCTATCCTATGCGGTTGTTGTGGCAGCAGCCCGAGCTCCAGCGGAATCGAGGGCAGCAACATAGGGAGCGGATTGAGCTTCTTCTCTTCAGCTGCATGGGCGCTCAATTCCTTCAGCACGTCTTTGAGAGGCGGACGCTCCTTCGGGTCGGACTTGCACAGCCTGGTGATGAGATCCCACATCTCGTCCGTGGCCTCTGCTGGGCGGTCCGGCAGCTCTCCCCGACGATCTTCTCCATGATGTCTTCGTCCGCGTCCATAGCGAAAGGCGCTTCTTGCTCTAGAGCTTCGATCATGCACATGCCCATGGAGTAGAGATCCGACTCAAACAGAGGCTCCTCGTTGCCCGTCTCCTCCAGAACCTCCTTCGGCTTCCAGCGGATTGCTTTCCTGGCTGCGATCCCAGCTCCATCACTGAGTCCCGCGGAGAGAGTGCGCACCGAGCTAAAGCCAAAGTCCGTCAACTTGGCCGTGTAGTCCGCACCCACGAGGATGTTGTTGCATTTCAGAGCTCCGTGGACTGTGTCTCGCGCGTGCAGCACTTGCAGCCCTTCGGCGACGCTCAGGAACATCTGCCAGAAGTACTGACTGTTCTCCTCCAAGAAGTGCACCAAGTTGCCGTGGATCGCGTTCTCGCAGACGTAAAACTGCGGCGAGCTTACATGGGACCCGCCAAAGAGCTGCAAGATGTGTCTGTCCTTTGGGATGCTGGTCCACAGCTGCAGCTGCTTGAGGAAGGCTAACTCCGAGTCGTTGCCCTCCGAGAAGAGCCTTTTGACCACCACGTCGTCCCTCCTGCCGTCGTGGATCCACGTGCCGCGACTGACGTCCCCAAACGTGCCTTGCTCCCCCATCGCAGTGTCCTCGTAGTCGACATTGTCGCTGGGAATGTACCAGTCGAAGATCTCGAGCCCGTTGTTGTGCGAGTAGGTCGACACGCGATCGTACGTCTGCTGCTTGAGGGCGACGATCTCCTGGCTCTGGCCCTTCCAGCTGGCCCCGCTCTTGAGTGTCATGAGCACCTCCTGCAGCACTTTGTCGCCTCGGATCTCGTTCACCAGCATCCGGTCCGTGACCTTAGGCACTCTCTCCAGCAGCTTCCTGGCCTGCTCCTGCTTGTCCTGCTCCCAGTTATCGCCCCACTGGGTCATCTGGGGGCGTCCGCCAGCCCCACCGCTGTCTGCACGTCGTCCAACTTCTCCTGCAGCCCTCGGATGTTCTGCAGGGTGGCCTCGTTGCTGGCCAGTCGCGAGAGCAGCGGGGGCCGCTTCATGAGCTTGAGCAGCGCCACGACGACGTCCACGAACTTGCGCTTGGCAGGGTCTTGGTCGTCCAGGGGCACCACTTGTGGGTGCAGGAACTCGAGGCGATCGATCACGCGCTTGAGCAGGTGGTCGCTCTCGGGCATCCGCTTGCACCGCATCGGCATGCCGTCCAGCGTCTTGCGACTGGACGGAGAGCCTCGTAGCGTTGTGATGAGGAAGCTGTCGGCCATGGGGCGCGGAGCTGGGCGGTGAGCTGCTTGAGCTGGAGGAAGTTCTGGAGTGGGCGGCCAGAGGTATCTTTTGCATAAATTGGCTCGGTGGGTACATTGGCAGGAACGATGTCCTCGAGGACAGCGCTCTGCGGAGGCTCAGACGGACGCTTCCCTGGCAGCCTCCGCGAGGACGTCAGCGCAGTCTTCGTCGCATCAGGAGAAGCGGGTCAAGCTGGACAAGTCACTGCCACTGACGATCAGGCCGCAGCTCTGCAGATCGCCAAGAGTCAACCAGTCCGAGTCATGTCGTGGAGCATGCCAGCCAGCGCCCCGCAGCAATGCGCTGCCACTTTCTGATTGGCGAAGGTAAGAGCAACACACGCGATGTGTTGACACGACCAGGTCACACTGCTGCTTGCTGTTATCGACCACGTTTCGATCAACGCCACCTCCCAAAGCGATCGCAACGAGAGACGATGGAGACGCGGTGGCTGAGTGAGGAGCACAGCAGTCTGTCGGGCGCGTCGCTGGGCAAGATCATCTCCACGGGGCTGCTATTGGGACTCGTGCACGTGCTGACTGGTGCGTGTGCAGAGCGATTAAAAAATGATGTTGATTTTAATCAGCTGTTGTTCCTACTCAGGGCCGGACCACTTGAGTGCGTTGGCCGCCATGACCACGGGCTCTTCCTGGCGAGCGTTTACCCTCGGAATTCGATGGGGCTGCGGCCACTCCATTGGCCTCATCCTGATGGCGTTGATTTTCTTCGCAGCGGGGCAGACGGTGGACTTGGACTCGGTGGGAGGCTACCTCAACTACGTCGTGGGCTTCTTCATGATCGCGTTGGGCGTCTGGACGGCAGTGCATGTGCGTGACAAGTACCAGGCACAGCTGAAACTGGCAGCCAGCAGTCGGGATGGCCGAGAGATGGCAAGTGCAGCCCACAGTCGAGGGGATCGCAGCTCCTGTCGAAGTAGCACAGGAACGACACCGACGAATTTGATCGAGCTAGTGCCATTGTCAAGGAAGTTGTCAGGATCGATGTCTCCTGTGGCTGGTAGTAGCGCCACTTCACCGCCTCCCCGTTCGTCGCCGTCGTCGTCGTTCCATCTTGTAGTCAAGGCCGAGGATGAATTCAGTGGAAATGCGGCAAATGTCAACTCTTTTCGAGTTGAGGCGGGAAGATCTTCAAAGAGGAACATTGCCAAATGGAACTGCTGTCGAAACGCGAGCTTCGAGAATCCGGCAACCCAAAAGGTCAATCTGCTCTTGCTGCTGCCTGAAATTGCGTTCCTGACCGTTCCTTCTGTCGTTGATGTGTGTACAGATCATGGCCTTACTGGTGGGTATCATCCACGGCGTTGCTGGGCCCGGCGGCATTTTGGGGTATTGCCCGCTGTGGTGCTCAACGACTGGGTCAAGTCCGTCGCCTACCTCGGCTGTTTCTGTGTGGCGTCCATCTTCATCATGGGCGTGTTTGCAGCGCTCTATGGCGAAGTCACCGGTCGTTTGGGAGGGAATTCGTTAGTGATGGAGTTCCGGATCGGCATCTTCTCGTCCTTCTTCTCGTTCATTGTCGGAGTCGCCTGGATTGGTCTCCAGGCTACTGGACAAATGTCTGCTGTCTTCGGCGAGTAAATGAACGGTGTTGGAAAAGAGGAGCAGCGTCAGCTAGCATAAGCTGGCGGAAATGACAATCGATGTGAAAGGTCATAACTCGCGAATATCTTTCAGTTGCCACTATGGTTCTCAATGCGTCGAGTCTTGTGCACGGCTCGGTCTGGCATGTAGCGATCACTGCCATGTCGCTCGGAGTTGTTCACGTTCTCTCTGGCCCTGATCACCTTGGGGCACTGGTGGCGCTCTCTAGTGGGAAAACTAGGCAGGAAGCCTTACGACTTGGTGCTCAATGGGGTGTCGGTCATTCCGTGGGGATCGTTGCTGTCGCGCTGACCTGCGTTCTCGTGCTGGGCCACGCGTTGGCTCCCGACGGAATTTTCAGTGTGGTGTGCAAATACCTCACAGGTGTTTGTTTGATTTTGCTTGGAGCATGGACGTTGCATGGCGCAGTGAAAGAGTACGATGAAGAACCGTTGCCTCGCTGTCCGAAGATCTCCGCATCGTCAGCCGAATCTAAGTGGAGTCAAGTGCAGTGCCAAGACGCGTCCTATGTGCTCCTGGAGCCAGAAAAGACTGCGCTGAGGTCGAAATGTGCCGCTACGAATTCACTCGCAAGCTTTGGTGTGGGGTCCTTCATGGTGCTGCTGGGCCAGGAGTCTACTCGCTGTGCTGCCTACGGTGGCAATGCGGCACGACATGTTATGGGCACTGCTTTATCTTGCCTTTTTCTGTGGGAGTTCCATCATTGCAATGGGGACATTCGCTGCACTCTACGGGGAGCTGACGCAGCGTGGGGGACGAACGCGTTCTCGCAACGCAGGTTTATTTGTTGGTGTGGCATCCGCCGCTGTGTCGATAGATTTGGGGGTAACGTGGATAGTTCTTCAGGCTACTGGCTGGCTCGACCGCGTCTTCGGATGAAGCTGGAGCTACTACACAACATTTCAAACGAGTAGAGTGTCTTTCTTGCAACCTGTACGACAAACTTGGTAGGAAAAGTACACTATTGAATGCGACAACCAAGAAACACTTTAGCAACGATTGCACTTGTGAATCTAAGTGCAATTCATCAGAGTTCGCTCCAACCTCCATACCTCCCTTCCGCTTCATCAGGTTATCCGAAGACCTCGTCCAGCGTGCCCGTGGACACCAGAATCACCCACATGATCCCGACCGTGAGCGATACACAGGACGAGAAAATGCCAACCCGCACGAGTGACGAGTCTGAGAACCGGCTCATGCGCCCCGTGACCTCCCCGTATAGCGCCGCGAAGCCGCCCATGGTGAGGATGGACGACACGCAAAAGGCGCCGAGATAGGCTGAGGACTTGGCCCAGTCGTTGAGAATCACCGCCGGCAGCACCCCAAGATGCCTCCAGTGCCCGCCAGTCCGTGCGCCGTCCCGTAGGCGAAGGCCGTGAGCTTCTGCGTGCGCGGGTTCTTAATGTCCGCCGTCAGCAGTCCGCAGCAGCACTTCTTGACGGTCGTCGGTCCTTGGTGGTCCAGGTCGTGGGCGTGCAATATCTTTTGCACTTCCATGTCGCTTTCGTAAGCGTCCGCCTGCGCCTCCAACTGCAAGGGGTCGTCTCCCCACCGCCTGGTCCTTGCTCTGGGTCTGGATCTTGTGGCGCAGCAGCAAATAGTAGCGCAGACTCCAGAGTCCCAGCCCCATCATGAGGAAGCCCACCATAAAGTCGCAGTAGCTGCCGAAAGTGTCCACGTCCAGATGCTGGTTGAGCGCCAGGAAGCAGGCGGTGACCACGATGAGCCCCGTCGAGTGGCCGCAGCCCCAGCGCATCCCCAACTGGCACGAGCGCCACGAGCTACCGGCGCTCAGCACGATGAGCGCGCTCAGGTGGTCGGGCCCCGTGAGCACATGCACCAGGCCCAGCAGCAGCCCCGTGGCCACGATGCCAGGCATAGAAGCAGACTCCAGCGCAGTCGCCGCGTCCGCCATGACGATCCAAGTCGAGCAATGGCACAAAGGGGGCGGAGGACATACAAAAGCCAAGTGTAATGGTTTAACACAATTTGATTGGCCAATTCAAGCGCGTCACAAAAGGCAACTTCAACTTCGTTGGGATTCACGTCCATGCTCGGATTCGCTAGCAGCAGTCTGCAATTACCCCGCTTGCTGCCGATGCATCGCTGCCGATACCGAGGTCGCTCGAGGGCCGCAGTCCGGCAACCGTGGCGTCGTGTTTCGAGTCCTCGTCGCAGTCGCAGCCCCACCACGTCGACTCTGGCGCAGTCACAGTCGCGACCGAGTGGGGAGTTCTGCATTGGTCTCCTTCCGCCAACAACGACAACAGGCAAGCGTCTTCCGCGCTCGCTGCGGCAACAAGTCCAAGGGTGTCGTCTGCGTCTTTGTAGGGTGCCTCACGCAGATGACAGCGACAAGCTTCAAGATGCGCTTCGTGGCCAAACATCTGCAGCCGCTCGAGCAATTCAGCGCCGACTGTAGAGCCAGGTTCGAACGCGCCTTAGACGACCCGCGGCTGCTGTCTGACCAGGACGTCCCGGCCCCAGTGTTGCTCGCGACGAGTCTCGCCAGTTTCGAGATGCGATTGACCGCCATGGAGAAGACTGCGACCACGGCATTCAGCGGGATGAAACAACTGGCCGACAAGAGCGACGACCCGCCTGTAGCAGGAGCTTGTCTCTCTAAAGCAGCAACTACAGCTAGTTGAGAACGCGGTGGTGCAACACGAAGCCTGGAACGAGTCGCTAGACGCAGTGAGGATGTCGTTCTACGCATCGAAGACCACCTCGAGTCTCACGACCGAGTTGCCGACCAGCTCGATCGCGTGGAGAAAGTGTCTCGGCGCATCGAGGACGCGGTACTGCGCCAGGCAGAACAAGGCATTGGTGGGGGGCATCGAAGGGCGACCTGATCGCGTGGAGAGAGTGGCGCGTCGAACGGAAGAGCGTTTGCAGCGAGCGATGTCGACGCAAGCGACATCTCCAGCACCACCTAATGATCAGGAGATGGCAGCGGAAGCAGCGCCGACGATGAATTTGACAGGCGACAGCGAAGGACAGTGACGTCGTAGTGTGATGCAAGAGATGGAGAGTTCTTGTGCGTACTGTTGAGTTTACTGGGAACAGCATATTTGTCGGGATTAGTGACAAATACATCCGAAGCGCCACAACACCATCAAAATGCTCACAATGCGGCCACCGACGTCGTCCAATTCTTGGTTGGCACTATGAGGCTGTCTAATGAAGCCTGCGCTTCATGAGAATTTCCCCACACGGACACGACCGGCCAAGCTGGCGTCTAGGCAACAGCAACATATATTTTGCGCGAGGCATCATATCTACACTAGCTCGTTGTTTGCACATTGGCAGGCTCTTCTTGATGTCACCGCCCGGTTATTCCTTCTTGGCCTTCTCCTTTTTCACGTACGGGTAGCTCGAGTAGATGGCCATGCTCGTTGCAACGAGCCCCGCAGCAACGAACACCTCCTGGGGTAGCACAGCGCCGTACACGTAGCTCTCCACAAAGGCCGTAAACGCGATACCGCAAATCAACGCGAAGGACTTGAGCACGCCGCCAACGTATTTCGTGACGGTGCCCACGAGCAGTCCTCCCAGGGCGTTGCTCACCACAGGGATCAGCGTGTAGTAGTCGCAGCCTTCGAAGACCTTGTCCAAGCTGCTGAGGGCGTTCATCGCGGGAGACTCGTTCACGGGTGTCTTGACGATAGTCGACCAGATCGCCGGCAGCATGAGGAACAGACTGCCGTAGACCGACAGCTCCATGGTCACCAGCGCAGCGTCCCGCTTGTGCTGCTGCATGGAGCGCTGCGTGAGTGCAGATCCCAGGCCAGAGAGCAGCGACGCCAGCAGCACGGGCACCAGTCCGAGCTCCACCGAGATGGCCGGCGCAGCAGCGCCGTCGGCGCCGCCGCCGTTCTTGGCCAGCGACAGCAGCACAGCAGCCGAGAGCAGCAGCAGCATGGCGAAGCACTGCTGCAGGGAGAAGCGCGTTCCCATGAGGAAGTAGAGGAAGAGCGCGGCCGAGAGCAGTTTGGTCTGGTTGATGAGGTTGAAGACGATGGACGGTAGGTGCTGGTAGGCCACTTGGATCAGCACGTTCTGCACGGCGTAAGTGCAGGCGGGCAGGCCCGAGGCCAGCAGACTGTCGTGAAGGCTCCACGTCTTGAGCACGCGGCCCAGCGCGCCCGAGGAGACGAGCGTCAGCAGCGACAGTAGCAGCTTGCAGACCTCGCAGGCGATGACCAGTACGGACGAGTGCCTGACGTTGCCGGCGAACTCCTTGTAGAGGATGGGCTGCAGACCGAATTGCACGGCCAGCAGCACCATGGCCACGTAGCCGATCCAGGCGGAGGACGAGGCGGGCGCGGCAGTCTGGGCCATGTCGAGCGGCGGGTGGGGTCTGGCGAGTGTGGCGAGTTGGGAAGTGAGCTGCTTGGGAGCGAGCTCGACGTACGTGGCGGAGGCCGCGATTGGTGGAAATCGGGCGCCGTTTATGCAGCTTTGAAGCAAGCTCGACGTGGTGATTGAAGCTCGCAAGCTGGGCCCCTTTGTTCGTCTGCAGACTGCAGTTGACTCGGAGCTTCTTGGTGATCAACGGGAAGGCGAGCTGCTATCGAGTAAACGTTGACATTGGTATTTTGTTTTTAGTTGTTGGAACGGGAGGGAGCTGCCTCCACGATGCAGCTGTACTTCCTCGCTTGGGGAAGTCGAAGCAATTCAACACATACACACACACACACCTGCGCCCATCGCTGACGTGTCTACCTGCAGGCCAGTGCGAATCGCAGGGTGCAATCCTTTCAGACAACAAACGCCTCTGGCAGCGAGTGCGCCTCGAAGCGGAGGCTGTCGTTTCCGAAGCAGATGGACGCGTCCACCAGCGTGCTGGCAGTGGACACAGTACACGGCGACAGGTCCTCGTCCATGAGCTTAAGCAGCAGCTTGTCCGAGTTGTCGGAGCTCAGTATCGCGCCCAAGTCCAGCGGCTCCTCTTTCGCCTCGTGTTCGTCGGCAACCGCTCGGGTGTCGATGGTTTCGCCATTCAGCAGTTGGACGCACTGCTGCGCCAGGATGCGCGGGCAGTGGCCCGGACTGATGCTGCGCTGAGCGTCTCGGTGCAGCTGGGCCAGCTTCGCTTGGACGCACAGCTCCGAGGCGATTGCCGTGCCCGAACGGGCAACCGTAGCGGGCGCCTTGGCAGTCAGCAGGCATTGCGTGAGCTCGATGAAGCGGTCGCTCGAGAGTGTGAAGAACTGCTGCACGGCGTCGGCGTCGAGAGTGCGTTCTCGCCGCACCACGCGATCCAAGCAGCTGGCGATCAGCGACTCGCTGGACGAACGGAACAGCCCGGGCTGGGCCTGCGCCAGCGTCTCTGCTGCGCTCACGACCTGCAGCAAGCTGCCCACCCCTTGGCTGCCCTGGCCGGTCAGTCGGTCGAGAAATCGCTTGGCGCTCTGGCGGACGTCGTGGCCCATCTCCAGGAACTCGATCGCGCAGTGCATGACTGCGAAATTCGACAGCGAGAAGGCGATTTCCCCGTGTAGCAGTAGATGGTCAGCGTCTCGAACATGTCGGCACCGCCAGGGAACTCGTGCAGCTGCAGCACTGGAATCGCGCCGCCGCAAGCGCCGACCTTGTCAGCATCCAACAGGCTCTCGCGCGCCATCCTGTTGAGCCGTCGACTCTCGAGCAGCACCGGGTGTTTGTGCAGGTTGAACTGCATGCCGCAGACCGTCACCACCAAGTTGCACAGCTGCTTTCTGTCGGCCCACTGCGAGAACTCGCTGAGCGACAGGTCTCTGCCCAAGTTGGCGTCCCGCAGGAACGCGCTGAGCTCGGCGTCCATGGCGTCCTCTCCGGCCAGACGGACTTTGCTCGTCGACTGCGGCTGCGACGGCGACTGCTGCTGCTGCTGCTGTGTGTAGCCCGCAGCTGCCACTGCAACCGCCGACTGCTGCTGACTGTGGTGCGCTTGCGCTGCTGCGAGCGCCACCCGCGGTCGCTTGGCTCGCCCCGACGAGGACACGAGGTTGCGGCAGTGGCAGCACGTGGCGCGGTTGCTGTGCAGGCAGCGGTCGTCTCGGGAGCAGCCTTCTTTCTTGCAGCCGCGACCAGAGCCTTCGCGCCGGCCGCCGCACTGTCCTGCCGGGTGGTGCCCGCAGCGGCCGTCACACGTGCAGTGCATACAAGTGCCTGGGGGTCGAGTGCACGTGGGAAGCGAGCAGGACTTGCGCAGCTTGCGAGCGGTGCTGGCGATCCCGTTGCCAGGCTGCTTGCGCTTGATGGAGGCGGAGGCGTGCATGCTGCAGGCGGCTTGGGGGCGCTGACGCAAATCTGGAACTGGGCGACGCCATGATGTAATCGCCGACAGGCTTTTTTATCGCAATTTCGCTAAAATTGCGTACTCGGAATATGACATACATTTATAGAGGCCGTTCACAACAGAGCTTGTATGTAGCATGGCAGCGAGAAACCCTCCAATATTCTATACGCGGTCGACGTCAGGCTCTGCAAGCGGCAAGGCGGCCTGCGTGGAGGAATGAGAGGCGTGCTGGATCAAGCAAACCGGCGTGAGCGCCAACACTCTGGTGTGGATTTTGACGCCGTGTTTGACGACGGTGTTCTCGCCATGTGAAAGCCCAGCTCCCACGCCAAATAGGTTCACATCGCCGCCGGCATGGGGCTTGCAAGTCTCTGCTGACTGCGTCCCGCGCAGCGGAGCGAGGTCGGATTCTGAGACGCTCCGACGCCTCTAGACTGTAGTGATGACCAGCGGGGGCCGTGGCAGCAAGGCGAGGCGAGGCGAGGCAAGACGACACGAGCTCGAGCTCGACCAAATGGCTCTTTTAGCCCAGGGAGATGGACGCCGTCTCGGTGGCAACACGAAAAAGGGCTGGTTGCGATGTCCGCTTCCCCGCGTGATCAAATCGTCTCGTCTCTGGCTGGTTTACGCCGGGATGTCAGTGTGGACCACACACACCAACGAGCGGTTTTTACATGTGTGTGGTGCAGACATTTGTTCTGCACGGTCCTGTTGCTTACAAGTCGATTCATCCACACACGCGAGGATGACCCAAGTGGCCATCGTGAAGCACGACAATCTACTACGCAGTGAATACACGAAATCGATTTTCGAATTGTCTTCTAAAACTAGTCTGACCAAAGGAGCTCTTGTAGATACGGGTCCTTCACACTTTTCTCCTATCAAATCTACAGAAAGCAATATGTATTGGAGTTTGTCCTCCTGTACAGCGTTTGCTCTCGGGACTATGGGGGAGGGAGATTACAGGCGAACGCGCCACTGATTGTATCATCGGGAGCGGCATTTTTATCCCTAGTGAGGGGTATTCTTAGCGAGGAGTATACCATACCACTGGCACGAAATTTGGTTCAATCAATAGAGGTATTTAGCAAAACTGTATCGGTTTGGATGTGACGGACATCTGCTAGTAGAATCGACAACTTGCATCATCTAACTTTAGTAGCATGGTTCGCTTTCGTCGCGATCTGATGCCAGTTGGCCTCAAATTAGCAAGCCCCGAGGCACGATTTGCCTCACTTCTCAACCAGCAGTCAACAGTCACTTGGAGAGATGGTTTTCCACTTCACGGAGGACAACGACAAGGAGTTCATGAGGGAAGCGGTTGCGCAAAAGCCGTTTGCAGCGAAGTACGGCGAGTCAGCTCGCGTGTGGGCACACGTTGCAGAGCGAGTGTCGTCTGCAATTCAACAAGTCGTGGCGGAAAAACAAGTCCGCGATCGTGTTCGTCTGCTCAAGAAGAATTGGCGCGCTGGTGAACCTCGCTCTTCGCTAGGGAGCGGAATCAAGGAGTTGTTAGAAACGGTCAATGAACAGAGCCACTACGAGCTGTTAGCAGGTCTCATTCGACAGTATGCCCTTCTTGAAGAAGCATTTAATGACGAGAAGAAGCACCGCATCAGCAAAAGAAGGCAGAAGAAGCTGACGCGACACGCTGCGCATCTGAAATCGTAGCAGAAGCCTTGGCTCGCCGAGCTTGCCATGTTGATCTGGACGAATCCTTCGGCAGCTCTTCCGGAAGTGAAGACACAGCATCCAATACGTTTACGCCAGTAAAACCTGAAGCAGAACGACAAGGCAAGTGTTTGCGTGAAGAGATGGAGCTTCGGCGACATCAATTTAATCTACAATTGGAATCCCAGGCACGACAGCATGCAGATAGAATGGCGCTAGAGCGTGACATACAACTGTGTGGAATCGAGTTAGAGCAGTCGCGCATTGTCGCTCAAGATCAAGCTGAAACCCGAGCCCAACGAGCTCGACATGAGTCTGAGGAGTGTAATCGAATGCTCATACTGGAGTGCGTCGAAGCTTTGGGTGATGCAGCATCAGCATATCGACAAGGTTCTGAGCGGTGTAGGCATGGTTGAAATAGATAGTCGATCAAATTTGGTGTCCACGGCATGGAGATTTAGTTGGTCGCAGTAGGTCGAAGAACAACAACAACATTTTCCTTCCGAAGCGGTGGGTTCGAAACTATTTAGTTGATCCCATTTTCCAGTTCAGGGGAATGGCTAGGCAAAAACTCCAGCTGCTTTCCAATCGAGCTGTTTTGCTAAAGACCTCTACTTTAGATTACAGACACGGACAGAATCCAACGGCCGGACACAAGGACAGCCACCGACAGCCATCCATCTTATAGCAACCAATAATTTTGCCCACATGCCATATTTGTTAGCCAATAGTTATGAATTCAGTGACAATTAATTCGCAGCCTCTCATTTCTTAAAACAGCATCCGAAGGACGACGGTCCCGAAAGTTGTGCATCTGCAGCCGCTGCTCCAAGCTCGCTGCCGAGCCATAGCACTCCTATCGTCCGTCGTTACTCTATCAAGGTGAAGCATGAGGCTCTTACTGTTGCATCTGAATCAAGTTGCAGGGCTGCTGGGCGAGCGCTGGGTGTTCCTTAGAGAACACTGACGGATTCGTTAAACACGAAGGGGGACACTGTCGCGTTCAGGGGATCTGAGAAGACGCTGGTGCGCACTCCTGGACGCCGAGAGATTATCTCGTTTCTTGGTGAGCTGATTGTTTTCATGAAAGACCTCCGGCACGAGGATTTCGTCCCTACGACCACCAAAATGGTGGAGTACATTAAACAAAAGTATAATCCCTGGTGGGGTGTAGCGGATTTATCGAAATCCGCTTCCACTGCGCCCAGACACCGACTAACGGAGGAGGTACTCCGATATCCGTGGGATGCTGAATGCAGCTCACCTCGTGTACTTGTCGGTGGGACAGGTCGCTCTCCTTAGATGACTCGAGGAGATATGCGCCTTGGTCAAGTCGAACCTTCTTGACGAGATGATGGGGTCTTGGTCACTGCGCGGAAATCCTCACGCAGCGCCGGATGGGAGTTGTCAACTATCATCAAGTCTCTCGAGATCACGGGTCGACGGGATAGACGTCTTTTAGACCCTGGGGTTGCCTTCGCGCGATGTGATGGCCTTGTTCCTTCCCAGTTGCTTGCCGCTTCCTTTAGCGGGGGGCTTGAGCTGAGAGTCGATGGGAGCTTGCCAACTATCCAATACCCACCGCACTTCCGTAGGAGGGTCGAATCTTCTTGCCTTGGGTGGGCCAATGTAGTTTCCCGTGCCCAGACTTGATTCCGAAGGCGACTTGGGTCGTAGAAGGTAAAACGAACTCTGTTTGTGTTATCCAATCTGGAGTGGTGATCGTAGTGTGATCCTTCTGCGAGCTGCGATTGACGGTCTCTGGAGGGTGACCAGCAGCCTCGGATCGGCGATCAATCGTCCTAGGCTGTTGATCAACGACGTCCAACGCTCATCGACAGCCTCCAAGTGTGTGTCTGCGGCTGTTGAACTTGCATCGTCAGTCGGCGACTGCGGTTGAACGGTCTGTGAGCACTGATCGGCCTCCAGCGATCGTACATCGGCTGCCTGCGACGGATGATCTGCGACCGGAGAAGGGTGACCAGCGGCTGATAAGTATTGCTGATCGACCTGAAAATGTCGATCGAGAGCCCTCAAGCGCTGACTAGTCTCCTTCAAACGCGAATCGACCGCGTTTTCGATCTCCACCGAGCTCGTGATGTATGAATGAGAACGTCGACGTCTAGGACCCCACCTACGGCCGCGAACGAAGTCTGCAGATGTTCAGCTAGGACATCGCGGACCGTCTCGGCTACACGCCGGGGACTCTTGCATTTGCCATCATCTGACTCCTCTCAGTGTCACGTTCCGTGACGAATTGTACCTGTCTCTGGAGTTCCTGACGGATCGCTGCATAAGCGAAGAGATCTTCTTGCATGGTCTGGCGGGCAACCTGCAATTGGTCCTCGAGATC
Organism: Phytophthora macrochlamydospora; assembly: GCA_011947325.1. NCBI lineage: Eukaryota > Oomycota > Peronosporomycetes > Peronosporales > Peronosporaceae > Phytophthora > Phytophthora macrochlamydospora. Next base: position 523,661 of record JAAVTH010000389.1, read on the forward strand.
AGCAATGCGCTTGTAGGCCGCAAGTTTTGCCTTCTTAATCTGCCCCAGATCAGACTGGGATAGGGTCCGCTCTTTCACAGCCTTTTCCGCACGAGCGCCTGCCTCAGCAACAAGACCGTCGGCTTGTGAGGCAAGTTTTTCGGCTTGCGATACTCGATCGCGTAACGCACGGGTGTCAGCGGTAAGCCTCTCACGTTTGGCTTCCGCTTGGCGACGTTTTTGGCGTTCTTCTTTAGCGAGTTCTTCAGCTCGATGTGCCCGAAGCAGCGCTGATCTACGCGACTTAGACACCCGTCTGAGCTCTCCACGGAGAGAATTAACAGTCTCACCTCGGTCTTGAGGGCTACTCGAGGTGTCGATGATACCTGCACCAACAATACCGACTGCGATATCCTATGACGACTGGGGTTCACCTTCGGCAGCGCTTGCTACTGCTCTGTCGAGCTCCTGATGCAGAACGAGCGCGTGCTGTGCCAAAACACGGTTCGCTGACCTCAGCAAGCAGCAGTGATCGCGAGATAGCGTATAGCTCTCAGGCATTAGCGGTGGGTGGGGGACAACTGCAGCGATGGCATCGGCAAGGGGACCGTTCGCAGCTCGGGATTTGGCGGGGCAAGCCCAGAAATGCGCGCGGAGCAGGTGTCAGGTGTGACGCAGTTGGCGTCGGCGGTTTAGTCAGCCATTCTGCGTCGAGAACAAATTCACGGTTAGCAGGCGTCAACGCCAACACGTGCAAGGTCTCTCAGAGCCTCAACGCACCTGGGGAGTACGTAGCGGCGATGACGGGGCGGCTGTGGTGAAGCGAGTTTGAGAGTGACGGAAGTTCTCGATGGGATATCCATTTATGTACGATCGCCGCTTTAAGTGCGATTGCCATATTACTTAAGTACCATCGCCAGATCGCGAGGATCGTCGACCACCGGAACCCTGATCGCTGATCACGGCTGTCGATCACCGGAATCTCGATCGTCACTCGTGACGAGATCGATCACCGGCATCCCGATCGCCGATCGCAAGATGATCGCGAGTAGAAAGGTGGGAAAGAGGGTGCCCGAGCAGCTGCTAGACGAACCGCGTGGTAGACGTGAAGCATGAAGGGATAGAGTAGTCAGTTCGCAATTTTCATCGAAGTAGATAAGCCAAATAACACGTCTTCGTTTCCCAAGAAGTCAAGTTCGCTACTCCATGCTCAAGGACTACCCCTGTAGAAGAATTGACCCCGATTGCCAAGGATAGCGGTGATACGGTGGCGCTACAGCGAGGTACGACGTGCTCAACCCGACCTAGAGTGTCACGAGAACGGCACTATAAATCGAGAACCGTCGACGCGAGGCAAGGCAAAGGGCCCGACAATCTACGGCGGAAGAGACTACGATCTACCTGATCAAGCGATAGGGATCATGTAGTCGAGTGGGAGAAGATTGCTGGTGCGCAGAGGTAAGCGATAGGACCCAGTGTGATCAAGGACAAGGCAAAAGAAGAAGGAAACAACAACCGACCGCGTGAGAAGCTAATCCCCGCGCGATCACCGACCAAGACCTCGAGACTTACGATTCAAGTCAACCCTTTCCAACAGCGCTACCTCGCCTCGGAATTACGTCAGTACAAGTTCCGGGAAACGCGACGTCTCACGAAGAAGAAGGCAGCGTCGCTTTGTGCTCTGGAAACCCGCTGAAGCTCGGCAATCGGACCGCGACCGCGAAGTACTGGCGTGCCCTCTACCGCATGGGTGTTACTGTATCAACTACACAATTGTATGGAAAATGAAATGTGGCATCCGGAGCAACGTCTGCTTTAGACTGTCTGAGTTACTCAGCAATTTATATAGTGGATCACTCGGCTAATTAGACTACTAAGGTATGAAGTGTGACATAGTCACTTGTGGGAACTCCAACCGGGGCGTTTCCACTTGAACTAACGTATGTTTCGGCTCCGTTGTACTCGGCCACCGCTGAGAGTCAACACTGACAGTCAACCCTGGCGATGGCATCAAATGGCGTGTATCCTCATCGGGATCCACCGCGTGTAAAATATACAGAAACATAGTTATACAAATTTTACCCACGCAAAATGCTCCCACCGGACATCTTACTGGGTACATTCCACCCGGAAAGTTTTGTAATGAACTCTTGTGGTCCTCCCGTTCCTGGAGTAGCCGCTAGCTCGTGTGCTGACCCTGCGTTGGATCCGATGGGCCGTCCGTCACTAACTTCAACGCCTTTAACAACTACTGGCCGATAGAGAACCAACTGGGCTCCCTGTGCCGGTGCGTGCCCTGGCCGGCACTGCCACCTATTTGTTATCCTTTCTCGACAACAACTGTCCTGCCTGCTCTCAACCTGGCAGCCCTTGGCACCTCGTGAAACGAACTCCTGCACGCCTGTCCTCACCACTTGGAACACACTGGCCCCTTACGTCGCAGTGCGGAAACTCGAAGACACACTGGTCTCCTCCCGTTCGTTCAGTCCACGCTAGCACCCGTTCTGCTCAGTCACCGTTGTCCTTGATGCTGATCGCTCTCGCTCAGCAAAGTCGAAGTGAGCCGTCGACTGCGGCTGATTCTCTCGCCTCCGTTCGCAACCCACTCGGTAGAACCCTTCTCTCTACCGGCAACGTGCTCTCCTGGCCGTCCATATCTTTGCCGGCCGTCACGCCGTCCTTCTTCACCGCTCTCTGCGGCTTTTCGTCGGCGAAATCTTCGTCCGTTATCGCACGAATCACCTTCACTGTCCGTTGCGACTCTTTACCTGCCAAATCCCCGCCAGCCGCCGTTTGTCCATACGAGTCCACAACCACGTACGCCGACGTCGTCGGATCCAAACTCTAGTCAATTGAATTAGTGCGATCTTCGTCTGCACCGCGCAGTATATTACAGTTTCATCACAATCGCTTTGCATACACACGCCTAGTTGGCCATCCAAACGCATGCACACGAACACACAATGACATGATCAATGTCATACAATTTCGATCCCGTTGTCCTCTTCAGTATCAACGGGATCCACACAAACGACACATCCCCAACACGTTTGTCGATACGCGCAAACGCCTTCCTCCCAGCCAGCCTTTCGTCTTCTGTTCGGAAGAAGCACCTCAGCCTTTCGCCTCGATGCCACGCCGCAGGTGTCCAGAGGTGCCATTGAATAGGCACTTGGCGGTTGTCGCGTACATAATCAGCCCGCATTGGCGGGTCCTAACCTGCGCCAACTCATCGACCTTAGCCATAATTGATGAGAAAGTAGGCCCCACATGCACGACTTTATTGATAGGGGTAAAAATACAAAACCACCACGGGCACCATCTTGCCCCTGACAACTGTTAACGATAACTGCATGAATAGCCGCACCAACCAAAACCCTCCAATTCCTACTGTCCACCCTCGTGCATGCAAGCTTAGAGACCCCCGACCGAACAATACATGTCCGACCGGAAATGCTCAAACCACTCACACAAAGTCCACGAATGGATCACACGATTCAGTTATATGTAGTTGATACACCCATACACACACCAACGGAGCCCATACAACATTCGCGTGCAGTACCGCCAGAACCTATGCCGACACTCCATACCTGAAGACCTCACGGTTCTTGCGCCCAAGCAGACACACGCACGTGTTGCTTTCCTGAGAAAATGTAGACTGTATTGAATAAAGCTTAGACACGAACATGAAAACTCCTACTGTGACGTTTCCAACCGGTTGCGACGTCCTCTTGACTCGTTTCCACATTGAGAGTTACATATAAAACTGCATAGATTCTTGGGTCTTAGGATTGTCGTTTGATAACCATGTTGTCACAAGAGGCCTCCTCAATCTAATTTGGTTGGCCTCAATAGCCGCTGCATAACTTCTTCGTGTGTCCCTTGGGCAAAGATCCCAACCAACGCGTCGCTTCAGCTAAAGATCTCAAAAGATCTCAAATGACCCTCCGTTCAGAGCCAAAGATCTCGTTTCCAGCCGGATACATTCCGGCGGAAAGCGTCCAGCTAATATCGGAAACTCCGGGTGGAAATTAATGTGCGCCACACAACTTGTAGTCATCATGTCGTAACCTGATTTTTGTGACACTATGTCACAGAAGGAACTTCTTGACGAATGGGTATGGCACACTTGACGAATCAAGGTGGAGTCATGGTTTTAAGACGCAGCGAGCCAACAGAATACCCAGCAAAACTCGTCATCTGTCAGCAAATAAACCTTCTCCCATTAATTACGCTACGAGTGCTGGTAATACGAAAATGTAGGAAATATGAAGCACAGCCCATGCTACGAAACTTCAATATTGCTACGCAGCATCGTGCTCATCCTTTCCGTCGAAGATCTGCAGCCCTGATCGATTCAACGGACATGGAGCATTTGGCGAGACGACCGCAGGCGGATCCTCGTGCTCTCATCGATATATGGCTCGACCTCATTCTCAACACTACGCTCGGCGAAATCGCCAGGAACGAAGAGCGAGAAATCGGGGTTGCAACGGCGGAAGTGTGTGTTGTAAGGGTGGTGACTGGGGTCAGTCACCTCACCCACCAACAACGCCAAGCGGCTGATGGGGTCAGCCCATTGTTTCTTCGTTCCCCGACGTCTTGGCGGCTTCTCTCGACAAGCTTCGTGTCCGAGCAGCTCAAGCCTTTGGAAGGGAGTCTCGTGAAGTCCCTGGAGCTCAAGACTATCGGAACGTGCCGTTCTTCCATCGTGGGTCTGTTCGCTGCCGGGCAGTCATTTTAGCTGCTTCGACTTCTCCTCCTATGCAACGAATTGGCAACAAGGAATGTTTGTCTGCCATTCCGAGTAATGCCGAGGGTCTTAGGCGATTTCAGGCCGTCTACAGCCTTGGGCACCCTTGCCAGCAGATTCTCACTAAGTCCAACGTTGCCCCTGTGTTTGTGTCGCAAGAACGGATGGACACCGCTGGATATCGTCTGCTCCAGAAGAAGTCGGATGCTGTTACAGACCCTGTGGACATTGTATGCGACGCATGGATCCATTTTTTGGCGACGGTCGACTTGATGAAAAGGATCCTCCCTTTACTCCGTCCAAGATATTCGTGGCTCTATGGGAGCGCGTGCATTGGGTCGCCGGCACAAGCGTAATCGTAGGTCTCCATCGGGACCTGAATCCTGGGAGATCTCGAGCTGAGTTGACAGAGGCCTAGGAAATTTGGCAGGCTTATAGTGCTCAGCGCAAGCGCCGGAGTGACCTGTTACGCCTCGCCCAGAAATCGCTGAGTCAAGTTCTTCTGCCAGCCGCTTCGTCAACTCCCACTGATTGCCTTTCGCCATCTCTCGACTCAGAGATTTTATTTGAGCCTTCCGTACCATTGTATTCGCTGATGAGTCACCCATGGTTCCCCGCTGGCGTCGATTGGGTTGCCGAGGCCACCTTAGTCGACACCGACGAGCCTTGGCGTTGTTGGTGGGTGAGGTGACTGACCCCAGTCACCACCCTTACAACACACACTTCCGCCGTTGCAACCCCGATTTCTCGCTCTTCGTTCCTGGCGATTTCGCCGAGCGTAGTGTTGAGAATGAGGTCGAGCCATATATCGGTGAGCACGAGGATCCGCCGGCGGTCGTCTCGCCAAGTGCTCCACGTCCGTTGAATCGAGCAGGGCTGCAGATCTTCGACGGAGAGGACGAGCGCGATGCTGCGTAGCAGCACTGAAGTTCCGTAGCGAGGACTAGCTCGCTGAGTCGGTCGTGCTTCATATTTCTTCCTTTTCGTGCTGCCAGCACTCGTAGTGTAAGTAAATGGAGAAAGATCGTTTTGCTGGCAGATGAAGACTTTTCGCTGGGTATTCTGTTGGCTCGTTGAGTCTTGGAACTACGACTCCACTTCGGTCCGTCGAGTGTTTCACCATATAATTCGCTGAGTAGCTCAGAGAGTCTAGAGCAGTCGTTGCTCCGGATGCCACATTTCATTTTCCATACAATTATGCAGTTGACACAGTAGCGTTTACTCACTCATTCAGCCTGCTGTCTTCACTGAATGGTGGTTCATCATTTGCGCTGTGATTAGTCTTCGTCTGCAACTTGCACCATTTGCAGACGGTTCTCACGTTTCTTCTGTCGAAGGTAATCGAACAGCAGACCTCCACACGACAGGTTTGACAGAGGTTCCCATGTAGGTTCCTCGTAGCCCACCCATTTGACTTTGAACAATCGCTGAGTTCTCTCCGTGCTATTAGTGAGCGGTAGTTTGTCGTCTAGAATCTTCTCCACCTCGTAGCGATTGGTTTCTGCATTTGGTACCCAACTATCTTCCAGCAACAGTTCTTCATTAAAGTCAAAACGATCGTTTTCGGACATATCGCCAACTAAACGAGTCGTAGGTCGTTCGCCAATTCCCGTCACTTTCTTCAAGCGGGAGACGTGAACCACAGGATAGAATCTGTAGCCGCTTTTGTCCGGCAATTCGAGCTCGTATGCAAATTCCTCTACCTTGCGCTTAACGCGAAACGGGCCATGCCATCTGTGAGCCAACTTTTTGTCAATCCAGATTTCACTCGCTCCATGAATAACCACACCTGGTCATCCTCTTTGAATAGAGATTGGTGTGACTCGCCAAGTTCACTTCCAGTGTCATCAGACTCTTCTTGTTCGGCAACACCGTTGTCGGAGGACTCGCCGAGTTGGTTTCTCCCTGAATTGGCCCTTGGGATGACTCTCTGTTAAGCGCGACTTAGCGAGTTATTATGCTTCTCCGCTCGTCGAGTCTTCTCAGCAATTTGGTAATCTCTCGCCAATGTTAACGCCACTTCTCGTTGTCTGTTGGCTTCTCTACGCCACCCTGATGCATCTGGTGGACTCGCTGAGTTGGTTCTTCTCCTCACCGATGTAGTCATTGCCTTGAGTGTTGACTGGGCATCCCATCCGTGTACCAAGTAGAATGGAGTCTCTCGCCGAGTCGAATCTCGTGAGTTGTTGATGGCATAGACCAGTTTCTCCGTGACATTATCCCAGTCAGCTTGAAGAGGGTGTTCGACATAGACTCGGACTGTTTGAATGACTGTCTTCACGCTGCGTTCTTGTTGCCCATTCGCTTGCGGGCGGTAGCTTAGCGTGGCACGCGACCTCGACTGTATCGTTTCAGCAAAGGCTTGAAACACTTCGCCCATAAAGCGCGGATCTCTATCGTGTCTAATTAACGACGGCGCTCCGAATCGCCTGAACACACACTCTTCGAATACTTTGGCAACTTCAAGCGCCTCTGTGTTGCTCATTGCTTTCGCAATAATGTAGCCGGTAAAGTGATCTTGGAATAATAGCAATGCTGTGTTCCCTCGCTGTGTCTTCGGCAACGGTATAACAAAGTCCATGGACACCACGTGAAAAGGTCGGTCTGATACAACATTTCCCAGTGAATATCCCCTCAATGCTGGTTTACTCTTGCTAGTATTGCAGTCTTCACAGGCCTGCACGTGCTTGAGGACGTCTGCGTACAAGCTTATTCAGTAGTAGTCAGTCTTAACTCTGTGGTACGTTCATACAATCCCTGGTGTCCTCCTTCAATGGAGTCGTGGCAATTTTGTAGGATTTCGTCGATCAGTGTAGTCGGCACCACTAACCTAAGTTTCGTGGTGTTCTCGCCGGGTTCGTCCTGACTTTCTACGTAATATAGGAGGTTGTCTTCGCTGAGTACGAAGGAGTCCGCAATTTTCCCCGCGTTCTTGGCTCTTCGGCGAGCTAACTTGCCAAAATCGCCAAGTAGGTAATTCTTCAAATCGGCCCACTTATACTCTTCGTCTTGAGCTCTGGAGATACGTCCTCTACGTTCTGCCTGGACAACCACTGGGTCAATGTCAAGTGCGTTAGGTTCTTCGCTTCGCTGAGTTGCGGATTCAGTAATGTCTACCACTCGCTGAGTTGGTGGTGGCTCGTAGCGTGTTTCAATAATGTTCGTTGGGTCCGTCGGATAGTCTTCGCCTTGGTGGCTCGACTTCTGGTGCTTGTTCAGATGATTCCTGGTGTTGGCCGTCTGTGAAGTGGACTCGGCGAGTTTGGCTCCTTGTGACAGCTGCCACCTTGGCTTGCTCTTCCTCCACCATTGGCTTGTCAGCGTAAATTACTTCGGGAATCTTGTTGAGCGTTTTCAACTCTACCTTGCGGTCGACATTCAGCACTACTCGTCCAGCTTGGGCTTCTAGTACTTCTGTAGCCAACGAGTCTGCCGAGGTATTATAGCATCGTATTACATGCAGATATCGGACGGAATTCAGTCTTTTTACCAGTTGTTGGTGGCGTGACAGTTCCACCTGCAAGGTTTGTTTCCTGCAGGCGATCACCCCATGGATTGCTGGATTGCGAGCCGTGAATCGCCGACAATAATCAAATCAGTCACCCCTCGTTCCAGGGCGGCAGTCACCCCATTGTTCATGCCTGTATACTCGGCGATATTGACTGTTGTAGACGGTAGGTGAGCACTTGCAGCGATCTCAATGTCCCAATGCGGTAAACGCCACAATATCCACGAGCAACTACCATAACCACCATTTTTTCTGTCTTAGCTGATCCATCAAAAGAGAGGACGTGCCCCTCGAAGTCACGAGGCAGCCGGACATACAGCAGTTCTGGAGCTAGACGAATTTTCGCTGAGTTGGCCGATGGTGGGGCCAAATGCGCTAATGACTCGTCAAACCCAACGAACGGGGTTATGGTCGCATGTAACACCTGTGCAAACGTGACATCCTTCTCTCGGACTCGCTTGATCACCAGATGGTATGGAGACAGAAGGACCGCAAAACTCACTGCTCGACCGTAGAGCGTTTTCGACGTGAAGATCCATTCCAGTGTTGAGAACCGTGTGTAGACTTAGATAGTCTTCCCCATCAGTAGCGTATGATTAATTTTCAAGAGCTGAAGTAGGGCGAGTACTTCTCGTTCAGCGGGGTGATAATTAACCTCGCCCTCCTTAAGGACACGGCCACAGAAACGAACCGGATGAAGCCGGTCGTCATGCATTTGCATCAGCGTACTGCTAAGAGCCCAATTGTTCGCAAAAACCATCACATGAACGTCTTTCGCTGAGTCGAAATGCCGAAGGATGGGTGCTCCTCGATTTTCCTTTTCAACTCAGCGAACGATGACTTGGCAGTAGTCAAGTCACCCCTGGAGCAAAACGGCATCCTTGAGCTGATACAACACCGCGCAGTAGACTGCTAGATGTTTGGTGAAGCGGCCATAATAGTTCAATGCCCCCAGGAATGCCTGCATCCCCTTCTTCGTAGACGGGAATGGTAGAGCTGCAATATCTGCCAGTTTTTGGGGTTCGCCTGGATGCCGCCAGCAATAACCTTGTGTGACAAGAATTCAACTTGCTGTTGCACAAAAATGCTTTTCGTGAAGCTGATACTGATCCTGCACTCGGTAAATCGGGTGAGCAAGCGATCCAGCGTAGCCAGACAATGATCAAAACTAGACCCTCCAAAGCAAATATCGTCCACGAACGACCGTCTGCCAAAAACAGGTGCGAGCACTGAAGCGTCAGGTTCGCCGCTGGAGAACATGTCGCCTTCTGGGCCATCGATAAGGCCCTGGACCGGGTCTAACTCGGCGGAGGCATGATGGTCGGCATTGAACTTCGTCAACTCCATTAGGGATTCGTCCGGGTGAGTTTCACAGCGCTCTCACTGAGTCTACTTGGTGACGACTGCAAATTTCCACCGCAGCGAACTCGGCAAGGCGCATGCGTTCCGCATAAGTGGCCCAACCACCGACAGGTTGCACGAATCCCCACAACGCGTTGTCTATCAGACCCTGGTAGATCATCGGCGCGTCCTTTAATCCGAAAGGCATTCGTAACCATTCAAAGTGGCCTAGGGCGCAAACGAAGGCGGAAATATGCCTGGCTCGCTGAGTTATCAACACTGCCCAGAATCCACTCGCAGCATCCAGGGAACAAAACCACAAGTAGCTCTCTAGCTCGGTCAACAGGTCATCCACGAGAGGCATTGCATATTCCATGGCCACAGTGACTTCATTGACCATCTTGTAGTCGATACACAGCCGAATGTCAACTCCATTTTTCTTTAGGACGATCACAATCGGTGAGGCCCAAGGACTGTTGGAAAACGCAATGAGACCTGCCTTCAAAAGCCCTTTCAACAACTCATAGAGCTTCTTCAGATGCTTAAGCGGTACCCGGCGAGCTCGTTGTTTGATGGGTTTATGTCCTTGCACGTCGATGTCGCACACAGCCGCATAAGCTGGCGGGGGCAATGCATTTCCACTCGCTATCATTATTGATCCATGCTGTTTGAGGACTTCGATGAGTCGAGCGCGTTGTTCCGGAGAATGTGATGGCGAAGTCACGTTCAGGCCTGAATAGTCCAACTCCGTAGGGGCCAACTCAGCGAGATCCGGGAGAAATGCCAACTCGTGAGCATAGTCAACCAAGTTGTTTTCGCTAGTAAGGTGTTCATAGCACCCTTCGGCTTCGCCAGTGCCTATGACATCTTTCTTCGCTGCGTTCTCGAGCCACCGTAACGAACTTGAGCCTCACGTCCTCCACCGGGTCCGAGTCATATGGCTCCTCGTTAACTTCCGCTGACAAATCCTTGGCTGGTTGACCTCTCGGCGAATCGTCTTGGCCGGGATCCCAAGTGTCACCCCTGTTTGACGAAGCCATTCTCGGAGTGTCTGCCACCGGGGAATCTGATTGATCACCCCTAGTGGTGCCTTTTCAACTATCACACTGCTCTGAGGTATGTCGCTGTAGGTTGTTGTGAGTGTCATGGTCGAAACTCCGCTTGACCTCTCGGAGTGCTTCGCCGTCTGAGGAACACTGACTTTCGCTGTCTTGGGTAGACTCGGCGAATTCGTTAAGTTCCTTCCCATCTCGTTGGAGTCGGTCCCACTTCTCCGAGCATGTCAATTCGAGCTCCGCTCCGTCGCTCCTCGGCGGTCTCGGTAAGATACCGTGTGGTTCCTCATATTCCGTGCGTTCAACCGCCGGCGGCTGTCGGCTGAGCCACTCAGCATAAAGTCGTTGCTCTTCTTTGAGCAGAGACTTGCCGAGGGCTCCTTCATAAGCCAGCACCTTCCAATCTCTGTATTTCGCAGAGTTCACTCGCACGTAGCCATCGGTTCTCGCTAATTCGCCGTGCGGTACCCACACTACCACAGGGAAATGTGCTGGGCACCATTGCAGCTTATCGGACACATTCGTCAATAGCACCCGGCTTGGACGGCCATGTATGCTGAATTTCAACATAGGGATCACACCCTTGAGACGTCGAATCCAAACCTCGTGAGTCGCCTCTCTGGATTGGTTTCGTTGAAGCCTGAACTCGGCGACGAGTCGACCCTGGATATCAAGGCTCTGTGTCGGCCCTCCCGTCACCTCCATGCCATACGTGGGGTCATCGTTGGCTTCAGCCGCCGACTTGATCAGTGGTACGACTACTTCGTCTGGTAGTTTTGCAGCCGAATTGTATAAGTCCAACCTAACGCCCGCCGGGATCATGAAGTCCGTGCCGAGAATAAGATCGACTCCAGCATAATGTGGTAAGATCCACACTTCAAATTCATACACAACCTCCCATCCCCATCCAAGAGTAATTTTCACCATCGCTCTGGTTCGGGCTTCCACTGCCAATTCCTTGCACATTAATATGCTTGTCGTGACTGGTAAATTGTTTCAATCTCAACTTCTTGGCGAACGATTCAGTGATTGCCGACACGTTAGCTCCAGTATCTAGTAATATGTCCGTACGCACATCGTTCACCGCGCCCTTCACTAGCGCTCGCATTCTGACTCGACGGTCGAATTTTTCGCTGACCACCATCCCAGTCGTTCACCTGGGAGTAACTTCCATCTCTTGGCTTGGTCGATGCGAACCACCTTCGATCGCTGTGTTATCCCCATGCTCGTTATTACTTTCGCCAAGTCGTCATTCAACTTGGCGAAAGCACTCTCCACAATATCCTCATCCGTTTTCTCCGCTCACTCCCTTCTCTACCACTCACGTCGGGCCGTGTTGCTTCACCAACAAAAGCAAACACAAACCGTGCTTCTACTGCTGGTTCAGCTGACTGTGGCAGCCCGCTTGTATCCATCCCAGTCAAAGATGGCGAGCCCACTAGTTTAAATGGCTCGACGTGTAGATGTCTTGGAGGTCTTCCGGGACTACGGACTTATCCACGGAATTCCTAACGAACTTGGTAAGTTTTTCTAAGCGTTGATAGAGCTCACAGCGTCCTGCATCATGGACCCGCTTACAGAATTTACACCGCAAGCGACAGAAGTGTGCATCATGCCCCTGTCCACCACAGGCACCACATGGACCATACCTTCGTCGTTCACGGAATCCCTCTCGTCGAGTAGTTTGGTCCTGGGTAGGTGATCGTGGCTGAGGGGCTTGGCGACTCGCTGAGTCGGTTCGGCTCTGTGCGGGTCGGTTCGAGGAGGAAGTTGGCCGATCGTTTATCTGCCTGCTACGGTCGTTGCTGTGTCCGGCGTCGATGTAATCTTCGGCAGAATCATTGTCGGACTCATCGCCATGGCTGTCGTCGCTCTCACTACCCGACCAGTCATACAGATTGGCATTTTGCGTTGCCCTGCGTTCATCAAGGGCTGCCAGCAGCTCATCTTCGGAGGCTTCCATCAGTAATACTCGGCAATCACGGACATCATCCCGTCGGTTACGACGATCGTCTCGGCGATCGCGTGGATCATCACGCCGTTCGTCTCGGCGGCTATCGCGTCGGAGCTCACTCCTGCGAGACGGCTCCCGTCTTGAGTCGCTTTTGCGACTCTCTCTATCACGGCCCGTAGAGAGACGGTCACGTTGTTTCTTGAACTTCTCGCCGAGTAGTCTCTGGTTGATTATCTTCTCAACACGGTGGATATCGTCGAGTCTTTGAGGATAGACAAGGTCCATTACGGCATCGTCGCCACAGCTGAGTAGGAAGTGCTCAACGTGGTCGACTGCATCAGCGCCTCCTCTCTCATACTGGATCTGCGCTGTTCGGGCGTATCCGTTGAGCCGCAGTAAGAAGTCGCATACATGCTCATTTTCTCGGCGCTTCGCTGAGTAGGCTCCATTTTCGCTGACTCTTCTTCGGGAGTTGGCGATACCATCCCTTGGCTGCTTTACCGAGACTTAGCGAGAATGGCTCGCACCAAGAATCTTGTGGCATGCGAGTTCCCTTCATTTCGTATATGAAACATTTGATCCATTGCAGGGCATCATCTGAGCGGTATCGCTTGCCTTCGAAGGTGGCGATCTTGTCAAGCGGCGCATGCGTCCGCATTTCGATAACCTGACCCCGGTCGCTGTCGGACTCAGCGAAACTGAGTCAGCGAATGACATCATTTGGGGATTCTTCGAACTCCCTGGGGTCTCCGCTCTCGCCGTCATCACCTACTTCCGCAGCATCTTCGGCGTCAGACAACTTAGCAAATCTGTCGTGACGTAGGATTCCGCGATTCGGGGTGACCATATGTGAGTCGACGAAATACAGAGTTTCCTCCGTCTTGCGGAATACTCCTCTTTTCGTCTTCGGGGTCTCTGGAAGAGGGACCATCGCCGGATTTTCGCTGATTCTAGACGGCTCACCGGCTTGACGCGTTTGCGGTAAAGCTCCTTTCGCGCCGCCTTCCAGCCCGAAGGCAACCTTGAGTTTACGCTTCCACTTCATGAGCTCAGCTCCTGCTGAGTGCGTGTCCCAACGATGCAGTATCAGGCTATTGGGCCTGCTAGTGCAGCGAAACCCATCGCCCGCAGCAGGAGAACCGTGTCTTCGACGAGTTGGTTGATGCTTGTACTATTGATGGGCTGATTGAGCTCTGCACTGAGCACTCGCCATTTCGCTTGAGTCGTCGCAATAGGAGCAAACATCATCATCCATTCACTTTTCATTCTCATTTCTTCGCCGAGGCGCGCGAGTACCTTGTTGGCGCTCGGCGTGTCGGCGTTCCGTGTTGCCTTGGGTACAAGGGGCGGACGTTCCCCTTGAGCAACACCATATTCATCATCATCATCATCGTCGTCGCCGTCCGCACCTTCGCTGAGTTCAACGGCAAGATTGCGTTCCACGGGACGTGGGGTGCCCATCTTGCCAACTTGAAGTGTCAGCTCTTCGACCTCGCTGAGTTCATTGGTCGTCTTCACAACGCCGTACTCGGTTTTCTCTTCCTCTTCATCTTCATCCTGGTCTCGGACATCGAAGTCACCATCTTTAATCGTACGCATCTCCTCTGCCGTCGCATTGGCCACGCTGACATTGCCCAAATCAGACTCGGCAATCGGCGATAATTTGGTCACCGAATTCGCCGAGTTCGACCTAGGGCTTCCATCCGTCGATGGCGTCACGATGTTCGGCGGTGTCGATCCCTTGACCATCTTCTCTCACGTAGTTGCTCGAAACCTTGGTTAGCTGGTACCTACAAAACAAAACACACCCTGTTCCCGGGTCGCGGCACCAGTTGTGGTGTTGGAGAACACACAAAATCGTCAAGTTTGGCTTCCTCGCAAAACACACAACAAATTCGCCGAGTCTAAGGTCGGGGACTCTGTGTGGCCTGCGCTAGGGTTGTCCTTTCGCGATTCGGCCCTCCCGGGACAGCGGTGGAATTGCTCCGCAGTCGCCAGCTACCAATCTCTCCAGAGGCCTGCCTGAGCTTGGCATTTCTCAACCTTGTGACCTCGCACCGAAGGTTGGACGGCGGCGCGCGAGCGCTTTACAGATCACCGGGCGCAGCGTACGCCCAACTAGAAGATTAACGACGTTATGGGTTAGAGACCCGTCGACTCGCTAAGTTGGCGAGATTTGCCTTTGCTGGTGGCGAGAAATACCCTTCCCCGGGCCAACCTTAACTCTTGGCGCTACCAGTCGCTTCCCCTACAAGCTATGCCTCTCGGGGAACGACGGCAGACATCCAGCCCGTGCGGGGACTTACCGGAAGAGTGTGCACTTGTTTAGGACTTGGAAAATTCTGCTCTGTTAGTTATATCGTAGTCTTCTGTGGAAACTCTAAGGGGATTCCGTTTTCTATCCTTTTTATACAAATTTGCAATGAAATGGTCCGTTACTACTCCTACTTTGCTAGCGGCGACCTCTGCCACAACGGCTCTCCGCACCCTGCGACCCTTCGTGGCCAAAGATCAAGTCTCTCGCCAAGTCGAGATCAAGTCTCTCGCCAAGTCGGGATCAAGTCTCTCGCCAAGTCGAAGTCGGTCCCCTCGCCAAGTCCGGCCATACTCGACTGGACTTCGCTGAGTCTTCTTAAGTCGCACTCGCCAACTGTGTACCACACACAGTTCGCTGACTTAGTGGCTGATAGCCTGAGCTATGGCATATGCCAGAACGGAGGATTTACTACACCACACCAGCAACCTTCCCCCGACAGTAGACCGAAGCATATCCGTGCTGCTGTCACCCCAGGGCCTCGCGTCCTCCAAGGACAGTTCCGTCTTCACCACGCCTCCTCGAGTCAACGGAAGAGCGTTACCCGCCCGCCGATGGGTACACAAGGTGAGAGCGCGTTCAGCACACACGGCAGATCGAAGTACCCCTCCGTAGTCGGCAGTCTGGGCACCGTGCGCTGGGTGTTGAGGTTGAGGGACGAATGAAGCATTTGCGCCGAGTGGGCCAATATACTTCCCGTACCCAGGTTCGTGTCGAAGATAAATAGGCGCTGGAGGACGGGCCAATGTACTTCCCGTTCCTCGCGGTCTTGGTCACTTGTGCACGTCGAAGCAAATTCAGCTCTCTGTTTGTTTGTTAGGCTAAGTGCCTGCCACTACTTTATCGCACTATCCTTTGCAGACCTTGTGCGCCACTTGATTCTTGCCCTTTCTCTCCCCGCCCTTGAAAGACTGTGTCGGAGTCCCGCACTGGCTAGACTGCGACATTTCACATCAACCTTGGCTTGGATTACGCGCCTCAGCCGATTGCCCACTGGCATCATGGCCAAGTTGAGAAATGGGTACATGGCCCAGTCGGAACTGGGTATGGCCAAGTCAGAACTGGGCATGGCCAAGGCGAACCTGGGTATGACCACGTCGGAACTGGGTACATCCATGAATGATGGTACTACTGAAGACCCGTGAGTGATGGTCTCGCTGAAGCCATATCCCAAAGATTACGCCATAAGTCCAGCGCCCGCTGACCAGTCGCGACTCTTCAATCAAAATCTTTCTGGGCCGCTTCTCCACACGATTGTTAAAACTGTTCTTCTCGCGTCCCCAAGCACCCCAACACACAATTGAACCGGCCATCTACAACGACGCGAACTGGGCAGGAACAAAAGATGCAAAATCGACGTCAGGTGGTCTGCTAACAGTCAACGAGATGTCTATATCGTGGTATAGCAAGAAACAAAGCGCCGTAGCCCTTCCAACCGCCGAAGTTGAGTACGTCGCAGGTGCGACCGCTGTCCAAGACTGCTTATGGGTAAAACAACTTATCAAAGAACTGGGACTCAAATCAAAGGGCACCACCATCACGTTACGCATCGACAATCAGGGTCCAATTAAAACTATGGGAAACTACGTCACTACAGCTCGGCTGAAGCATATCAACATAAAACTCCACTTCATCCGCGACACTATTAGAGGCAGACAAGTTGCAGTCGCCTACTGCTCAGCCACAGTGATGAAAGCCGACATATCCATGAAGCCGTTGGCACAGTCCCAAGAGAAAACACCAAAACCACTACAGCTAGGTAAACCAGACCAACTAACTAATAGATTCTTCCCTTTACCAAGTGCGAGGCACAGCTCCAAGACTCCAGCTGCCAAGAGGTGCGGTGCCTCGCACCTTTGGCGTCCTTCTTTACCAAAAACATCAGCCGCAGTATCTCTTTCAATTGTTCTCGGAGCGCAACGTTCTCCCTTTGGTCTCTTCCATTCAGGTCAATCCACAGTGTCGCAATGCCCCATCGTGTTAATTCATCGTGAACCAAACGCTCGACAGAGCAACAGTCCGTCAGGAGCACCGGAAACATGAATTCGCCGTCAATGTGATCCGAGTAGTCCGCAACGCCAGTGTTGGATGCATGGCTCTTCAGGTCCTTCATCTTATCATCGTAGTGTTGCACCAGCCATATTGGTAGACCTCCATGAGTGCAAATTTTCGAGTGTATGCTGCGGGCTGAACTACGATCACGTCATGCGCCTGAAATATCAACAATTAGTTACAGTATATTTAAAAAGGCGGTAGACAACGTATCTGGCCCAGCTTGCCGAGACCGGCGCAGTAGACACAAGAGCACCATTCTTGTTCTAGAGTCATTCTACCATCGTATAGCAGCTGGTCTGGGAGCTCAATACCCTCGCGGGCGATGTGTTGGTCAATTGCAGCTCGAAAACTAGGATTTCCCACAGAGGGACGAAAGGCTCGCCTCGCATCCGATAGACGCCGAACGCGTCGATAGCATACCGAATTGGCTCTGCGTCTTGGGTGTCCACGTAGTCGAATCAATGCACCCGCGAGCTCAGCTACTCGTCCGGGTCGTGCTCTGCGCATAAGGCGTCAAGTGTAGAAAACCTCACGTAGGGCAAGCGCCCATACAAAAGGCGATCCTGGACCGGGAACGCCGATATCATGCGCAACAGTAAACTGCATGTAGGCAACAAGCGAGATATGCGATGCATCGCCTCCTTCACACCGACACGAAAGACTTCCCGCAGTTCGCCATATCGAACCGGTTTCTGTAGTTTTGCTAGGACGGCTTCGATCTCGGCGTCCGTCGAACGGAGCGTTAATGTATCTGGCGGCGTCGGCCAGGAAGACCGTCTGCGATTGAACGTCGCTCGTCGAGCAAGAGAAGGGATGAGCGTACAGACACGGACGCGCCTTAGCCGCCTTGAGAGGCGTCTGCTGGTCCAGCTCCTGCAAAGAGACGTCCGACGTGGTTCACGCCAATCGGCCAAATAGGTACACATTTTGGAGCGACTGTTTTTATTTCCAGCGCAATGATCTCGCTTGCAGGCGTGGCAATACTAGTAATGCCTCGGGAGATTGCTGCTGCAGCGTCCAGCGCAGACACCAAGCGAGCAGAAACCAGCGAGTCTCGCTAGTGCTCGATTCAGGGGATGGACGCTTTTCGGTGCGCGCCAGAGATATGCGCAGTTGCGATCAGGGGTAATGTTTGTCGTCAATTCGCGGATTTTGTGATCGTTTACATGGGAAATCATATTTCGAGTACGCAACTTTAGTGAAATTGTGATAAACAGCCTATTATCATAAAAAAGTCTATCGTCGATTACATCATCAAGCCGCTTGCAGTTGCTGCTTCACAAGTCATGCACGCCTCCGCCTCCATCAAGCGCAAGCTGCGCAAGTCCTGCTCGCTTCCCACATGCACTCGACCCCCAGGAGCTTGTATGCATTGCACGTGCGACAGCCACTGCAAAGGCTCTGGCCGCGGCTACAAGAAAGAATGTAGTTCGTGTCGGGGAAAGTGATTAGGGTCTTTGAGAGATTGCTTTAGAGTGAGCTACTGCTCCGCATGCTCAAACGAATCCTACCAATCATACCGCCGATGTTCCAATCGGTGAGGGGACAGTGTGATGCTTGTGTTTCATACGAAAACGCCACAACATCATCCTCACGAGCAGCGCACAAGGTAACTCGCTGCTTGAAGGTCACACAGCTCACATTTGCGTGAGTGTCCAGGTCGCACCAGAGCTTTCGTCGTGAGATCAACCGGTATGCCCTGCGAGCGCACATGTTGCACGTCTATCATGCTCTCTTGGAGGAGACCCTTGGCATTCTTGTGCTTGAAATCCACTATCTTCTGTGTTACACAAGTCCTTGCCACTTTAGACGAGCGATGGCTGGCTGGCTGTCCATGACGAGCAGAGTGACATTTCGGTCTTCAACACTTGGTTTTCTAGTAGTCGAACCATCTCGCATCCTTCGACGGCGAAATATTCCACAGCGGTGCTGGACTTAGCAACCACCGACTGAAGCTTGCTGAGTATGCCACAGGGCAGCCGGACAGGTAGACGACGTGTCCCGACACTAATTGCTGTCATTTACCCAGTCAGCGCCAGACGTGACAACAATCTGACCGTCGCTTGGCTCCAACTTCAGTCTCGGCTTTCTCGATCCGCTCACGTATGTGGTGTAGGAATTACTCCACTTGGAAACGTAGCCTTAACACAGTAATCCCTGCCCACAACAACAAGTCTCTCCCTCTTACGAAGGTTCGACGAGAGTTGAGGCTTCGTCTGAAGGACGCCCAACTCGACTCGCCCAGAGCCAGTCAGACGCGCTCTTCTGTGATGCTTTTTGCTAACCAAACAGCGCCACTAGCCCGAGCTTTGGCTAGGACGCTTAACACACACAAACTCAGTCAAACTCTGAGGTTCCTCTAAAGAGAGTAAGCCACACCTGGGGAAAGCGCGTCCGGAGCCGCCACAGCAAAGCCACGATTAATAGGGTTGGGGTGGAGGTGAATAGGCTCTCCTTGGTAACATAGCGGCTTAGAAGGCGCCGCGAATCACCCCCTTGAGGGCAACACACACTACTTGCCCTCGCCAACGAACGTTCGCATATTTTGCTCACCGCGTTCCCTGAACTGGCATAATCGACACAAGGTGTCCACAGCGCCGGTGGCGCCGCCCGCCTCGAGCGGCGCTCTCCGGCCGGGCTGTGAACAGCTCTACACTCTCGCCGACGGAGTGACGGGTGCAGTCGAGGAGGTATTCACCTCGATGACCAGCCGGGTATTGGCGAGCTCTTGGAGCTGGACGAGATGGCTGTTGCCGAGTTTGGGGCGGCACTAAAGGACGGCGAGCTCGCCGAAGTGGTCATCACAACAATTCCGTAGACAGCTAGATGAAACAATAGCTGACAATCACCTGCGTGAAGAAACCCGCGGTGACACCGACTCAGAAGGTAGTCCATATGACAGTGCTAGGGCCATTTGGCAAATGCTCGGCTTTCACAGCGGTGTCGTATTGCTTCTCGAACTCATCAACAAAGTTTTCAAGATGACCCTCCGCTTCATTTTTCTTCCGTAGCAAAATACACCCGATTGTAGTTCGTTGCACGATCCACTATAGTCAATAGATGCTTGTGACCCAAGCGGTCAGGAGTCATGTCGGTCTTTAGGTCACTACACAGTGTTGCGCCTGGTTCATCGGTTGGTGCAAAGGTGGACGTGTCGATAGCAGTTTTTGTTCGACGGGTTTGCTTCGCCTCTGCGCAGCCCATGCAGAAGACAATTTTCCTGTTCGACACCACGATGCCATCTGCCAGCTTCTTGTCCAGGATACGCACGAGGTCTTGGAAGTTGACGTGGTCCAAGCACTCACGCCATTTTTGTAGCGTAGATTCCTTTATAGACGCGAAATTTGCAGCTCTTTCCGAAATGCCGACGGGCCACAGCTTTTCCTTCGGCGATTTTCCGACTTCAGCAATGATCCTACCAGTTTTGTCCTTTATGATGCTGTGATATTAGAGAACACACAAAATCGTCAAGTTTGGCTTCCTCGCAATACACACAACAAATTCACCGATTCTAAGGTCGCGTGACTCTGTGTGACCTGCGCTAGGGCTGTCCCTTCGTGATTTGGCCCTTCCGGGATAACAGTGGAATTGCTCCGCAGTCACCAGCTACCAATATCTCCAGAGGCCTGCCTGAGCTTGGCATTTCTCAACCTTGTGACCTCGCACCGATATTGAGTGCTCTCTTTTGAAGACGTTAAGCAAGGACAAAGTAAGGATTGTCTAGGGTACCTGTAGTGGATAGAGAAAAGGCTAAAGAACAAACAGAGTTGATTTTCCCCTGGAACGTGCCAGAGGCATCGGGCACGGGAAGGTATATTGGGCTACCCACGCCGCCAAGTCGCAGAGGGCCCGGAAGCTTTTGGTCGGTGATCACTCTTACCCCCAAGACCCCGCTATCGGAAGCGGTCACGCTCGCAAGAGCCCAAGTAAAGGAAAGGACAAGGAGGGCCCAAGACAGCGTCTGGCCCGTCGACCATGAGCTCGAAGGCTCGCTCGGAGGAGGACACCCCAACTCGGACAGCAGGCGAAGCATATCCACGCTGCTGCCCAAGGTCCCGCGACTGACCAGGTCGGTTCAAGTGACCACCAACCAACTCATCTCCAAGCCACCTGAAGGGCGTTACCCGCCCGCTGACAGGTACACAAGGTGTGTAACGGGCTTTCTGGCCCGTTACCGACGTACACTGTGAAAGAAGCGGTAGAATTAACTCTGAGTTTACTGATTGACGAGACAGCCTCGATACGCGAGGCCGTCCCAGCCAGTGATACACAATCGGGGTCTGATTGGCCATCGCGCAACGCGATGGCAACCGTGCGACGGAAGCCCGTCACAGGGTGAGGAAGAGTTCAATACACTCACGGCACATTGGAGTACCCCCTCCGCAGTCGGCAGTTTGGACACCGTGCGCAAGAGCGGTTTGGGTAAATCGCGCTCCGCCACGCTTCTCTTGTTCGCGGATCTAGTACTTCAAACTCCTCAGCACCAATGGGCCTGCAGACATCTCGATCTTGATTTACCTAAAGGCGGACTCTTCATATTCGTGTATCGCCCACAGGGCAAAGGGTAATAGTAGTAAGATGATGGCAGGCATTCCAGCGACGACAGCAACGACAGTGCGCCCGTGAGCAAGTATGATGCTCAGTTGCAAGAAATCAGAGATGCTGTTGGGGTGAAGCACTTTCCCAGAATTCTGGATCAGCGAGTGGGAGGCCGGAATGGAGGAATCCATACTAGATCCTAGAGATACATAGTGGATCCAAATGACCCGTTCTGGATCCATATAAAGTTGGAATGGTCCAGGATCTCGGAGCCTAGATCTCTACGTGGGACGCCCTAGCAGTGGATCTGGCACGATACATGTAATGGGCCCTCCCTTTACATAATTAGTTTTAAACAGCAAGTAGGTAGATTTGCGTGCAGTCAGCACGCACATAGGTGTCCTCTCCTAATAGGTCGAAAGTGGGGAGCCAGACCCATTTCTAGCCAGTCAGGTGTGGACTTTCATTTGTGTGGCTCTAAGGGCTCGGGTCATGGACCCGAGCCCCGATACAAACTCAGAGTTGATTTTCCCCTAAGACTGTCGTTTTGGACCGCTTCTTTTGGACCCCATTGAGAGCTTCCTCAACGCTACGTGCAAGATAATAACGCGCACACACCAGGCCCGTTACAATACGAGCCCAAGAAGTAGGAAAATCTAGTGCGACGACATAGATCCGGCAGTATGATAGGCTCTAAAATGGGATCCAACCATACTTTGCTTAATACAGAGTAAAAGTTGGCTTGTACACTACAAGTGCCCTGGCAAGTGTCCTTCCAAGTGTCCGAGACCATGGGATTTACGTTGGCCCAGTGAAGACACGCCCGGAATAGCACGGATCAAACAGCGTTCGGAAGATCTGGATAGTATATTGGCCAATTCCACCCGCAGCCCAGATCCACGAGTACCAAATGCAGATCCGAGGTCTACTGGAGTTACTACTTGGCCAAGACGACTGATCGACCGTCAACCCCTCAAAATCGCGCTATTGGAGGCGCTCAAGTCCCGCAGCAAACCCCTCAAGGCGATCCCGTCTGGATCCAGAATCCAATCCAGACGCCAGATCCAGACCTGGCAAACCATCCACGACACAGAGTGAAGATTCCCGCGCTGTATCGCCGACCAAATCATGACATGGATCACCCCAAGTCACGACTGATACAGACTGTTTTTGTAGACAAATGTGATAGATACAAAATGTACATACTGCGGTTAGGGGTATGCTAACGATTTCGAGTTCTACAGGATAAGATGTTATCACATTTGTTTCGGCGATACTCTCATGAACGGGGATAACACGTTTTCACATTTCAAGAAAGCGTGTCAAATAACGCAGTTTAAAATCTGGGAGAGATGGGGGAGAGGGGTGCCACATATGGTGATACTGATTTGGATTTTTCTATGGACAGCAATCCCCCGCGCTGTGATTGGTTGTATTTTAACTTCGTGGATGAGTGGTTGTTGAGACGTGCGACATGTTGGGACAAGGCTGTGGCGGGAGTCCTACCAAGGATGGTCCCTAGGTTTCGGAAGCCTGCGTCGGGAGTATATGGACCCCGAAACGCACTGGAGGCTCCGTCCGCAGCCGCACCTCGTCCGTCAGCAAGTGCTCAAGAATGGGCAGAGATCACATTGAGGGTGTCCCCTCTGTGACTTGTGTAGCCTTGGTCCCAAAGCGCACGATGAGTGTGACGATATAAGCTCTCAAGGCCCAGTCTGTTTCAAAAAGCACCTGTTGCACAACACACTATATTTCCTAGAAGCTGCTATGCTTGATGAAGATGGATTTCCCGATACGCTAGGACTCTGGAGCCGGGTTCGGTATCTGGACGCAGATCGGCGTTCCAGGATGACCAATCCCTGATCCGTGACTCTGAATGTATTGAACCGCGGGAGTCCCTATTCAAACATCAAGTCAAGAACCTGTGGTGTAGCGATTCTTCGCTTTGGTTCAAGTCAAGCCAGCGCCTGGTCTAAGCTAGACGAGGATTGGAGGCCTACTCTAGGAACTACCTAGCCTAGGTTGAAACCAGGCGGTACTAGGCTAGGTGACCTATTTTAGGCGCCTGCGAAGTTTCGCAACTCCCGCAGATGGGGACGGTTCGAATCTTCGCAGAGGGTCGCCGAGATCCGAAACGAACCTTCGTTCACTGTATATTTGCATAGGGCATACTGAAAGACATAGGAAACGATAAGGCCGAAGGGCCACAGTAAACAGAACAGTATTTTCCACCGACTACTCAAGCCGTACAAGCTCCTGGACTTCCAGAGGTAAGACTTGTGTGTGTGTCTGGATTACGCTAGTTCGGCGAACGCGGTGAGCAGTGTGTGCGAGCGTTCGTTGGTAAGGGCAGGAAGTGTGTGTTGCTCGAAGGGGATTGATTTGCGGCGCGTGCTAAGCCGCTATATTGTCAAGGAGAGCCTATTCGCCTGCGCCCAACCCCTATTAGTCGTGGCTCTGGTACCAAACGCCCCCGGATACACATGAAACTCGGTCTCATCCATAAGCGCCACAATTAGTGAAGCTTGTACAGTATTACACTCTTGCAGTGCTCTCGCTGTTTAAAAAAGGGTAGTCTCTGTGCATAGTTTGGTTCACACCGCCTCTGAAGGACATCAACGCACGCCAGCCATTTTCATCTACCGCCCACTCATCGCGAGTTGCAACCACTTTCTCCGCAACTTGTCCATGGATGGCGGGCATAGCAGACCCCATCGTAGACACATCAGCTTGATATCTGTTCTTTTCCGTTGCAATCGGGTTCACGGGCAAAAAAGATTTGGTGGTATCGAAGAGATCGAATTTCAGACAAAGGCTCTATACAATTGTCGTTTGTCAAGCCAATGTTCCCAACAATGTAGCCCACGCTCCAAAAGCGCGCGAACTCGCGTGGGCTGAACATAGTGTACACGCAACAGTCCAGCAGTAGGCGCTCGTTGAGCGCCAGCAGCACACAATGGGTGTCTCGGGGCGCAGCAGAACTCGAGGTGTGGCTAGCTTGTTTCCATGCAGTGCACTGTGCACCGAAAACCACCCCTTTTGTGATGCCGCGTGCGCTGCTTTGATTGGTCTGTACATGATTGTAGGTACAGATTTGTTTTGTGCTTTTATGCTTTTGACATCTGTGCTGCTGCCTTGTTCGTCTGTACCATTCACCTTCCGTCTCAGTGCACCAAATATCAAAGAGTTTACCCGCGGGTCCGATATTGGGCTATATTGATCGCGTGAGTTAATCTCTGTGCGTCTCGTTGATGCACATTTTGTACATACATTTTTGTGATCTACGCAGTGTCTGAACCTTGCTTCCGGGTGTCGGTAGGTCATGGTTGCGCGCTGGTGCTGGCCAAGGATCTTCTTGAACTGCGAAAGAAATCGGAGATAAAACTTGGCTACCGATTATGCCGGATCATTTCGCTAGCGCCGAATTGACGGGATACACCTTTTTACGACTCTGCGATCGTCTACGCTGTTCGAGATGCGCCAGCCTTGGCGATCACGTGATCTGTTAATAGACCCACCCAAATTAACAAGGTGTTTTCATTCTATGATCCCGGATCCGCTAGTAGGTCGATTCCTTTATGGCCGCCTTCCAAGCTCGAATGGTAATAGAGCTCAAAACAAAGTACTCGGCCTGTTGTCCAGTGCAGTGAATTCTGTGTGCTGCATCGTTGATTATGAATGTGCACTTAAGCTGGTAGAAGGGACTCAAAACTAGACTGTGGGGCGCATTTTACGAATCTGAAAGACCAAACAGGGAAACACAGCGTTTAGTAATAAAATGCAATGTATTCGGAGCAGTATGCAGAAGCGGTGGTAGACAAGACTGATCTGGCAAAACTTATGGACTAAAAAGCTCTCGGAAGTCGCTGTCAGTGCTGGTTATCCGCCGGCCGCGCCTGCGGAACCACCTGTCCCGACACTTTTCCAAACCCCTCGCGTGCTGTCCCGGTTGTGGTTAAGGCTACGAGCGTATGTACAATCCATAAGTAGGCAGACAGTACCGTCGAATGACAAAATACTTGCATGACGGGGACAAATCTAATGCATACTCGAGACAAAACTCATCCACTTTGAAATCCCTTCGGATGGATGAATTTGTCATCTATTAGCACGATATGGTATTCAGAATTGGTACTCCCTTCACTGGCGGTGTTGCTCGTGACAACACCAGCATTGGGGGTGTCTGTACTAGCTCCGCTACTGTCATTTCTAGCTACGATTTCATCGATCGTAGTCATTGTCAGTCGTTTGACGCCGTATGACTTCTCTACGCTTCGCTGTTTCTCTGGTGTAAACTCGGTGTAGCACTCAGGAAGATAGCTGTCAAGCAGAAGCTCGATTGTTTCGGGAAGCATCGGACACAGACCCACTTCATCCCCACGGTGGCTCGCTTCGTATAGCTGCTGCGTGAACCCTGGTTTGCGATCTTCAGCAAATTTTAGGAAGTGCCTAACGTGAAAATAATACATGAGGTGTCTGAACGAGATCTCCACAAACGCGTCTTGAGCAGCCCGAAAATTTCTTCAAGTGGATTTAAGAATGGTGAGTACATCAGGAGGAACTCAAGTCCGATCTTCTCCGCAACGACGCTTCCTGTAATGTAGTCTTTTACCGGACCGCGATGGTGGATTGATGAATTATCCATGATGAACGCACGCTTTCGGCTAGCTAAACCTCTTGCCATGTACTTAGCCATCATTTCCTTCATGAACTCTAGGCAGGTTTCTCCCGTGACGCTCCCCTTAACAATCTCGTAGTAAAGAGTTCCAAAAGCAGGGGATGCAGCATAAAGTAGTGTGATGTGCTCGGGGTTGGTACTATACGGCTCATCGGCAATGGTTGGAATCCACCCGCAAATTGACCATGCCTCGTGCTTCGTACAGCGCGATAGCCTCATTTCATCAAAATAGATTGCTTCGTACAGCGTATTTTGCCCATACTTTTGTGGCATATCAGTAGCATAGTGGTAGCGCTCATCAATGGCGCGCTCGGAGTTTCGATCACGGGGAAACGGCGAAAGCCCCTAGTCTGAACCCAGCCGTGCGCTTCAGATGCCGAGAAATTGTTCGTGTGTGCACCTTAACCTTGTAGGTTAACTCAACAAATGCGCATGTGCGTTGAAGCGATGTCGTGTTGAAGAGAAATTGAAAGCGTGCAGCAGCAAATAGCATCTCGCTTGTGAGTTTGGCGCGACGCCCCAGTTTATCGCGTGCCTGGGTTGATGATTGCTTCAGATGTCGAGACACTGTGCTCTGAGATTCCCCGACGCGCTTTCCGATCTCGCTCTGCGACTCAATACCCACAAACTCCATAATGACTGCGTGGTTCCCCTGAGTAAGACGTGGTTTCTTCTGACCGTAACCGGCATGGATTTT
Source organism: Phytophthora macrochlamydospora (assembly GCA_011947325.1). Classification (NCBI taxonomy): domain Eukaryota; phylum Oomycota; class Peronosporomycetes; order Peronosporales; family Peronosporaceae; genus Phytophthora; species Phytophthora macrochlamydospora. Next base: position 550,537 of record JAAVTH010000389.1, read on the forward strand.
AAGCTGTCGCTCTTCTGATGCAGTCATCACGTGCTCCCTCCTTCCACGGCTAAACGCAGCTGATCAAGCCGGCGCTGTTGCTCCTCCTTCTTTGCGTTAGACGTTCCATTTTCTTTCTAGTCTTCTCGGCGGCAAGCTGGGCTCTCTGATACGCCATTGTGAGCTCCTTGACTTGACGTTTAGCCCTCTGTCCGGCGTGCTGCTCCGCGACTCGTTCTTACTGCTGAAGTCGACGGCGAGCTGACTCCTCTTGTGCAATTGCATGATGAGACTGGATGTTCACGTGCTGCAACGCAGGATCTACAACTACATCAGGCGACAGCCGTGGCAGCGACGTCGGCGGGGTGGGTGGACTCCCTCGTGGCATCTTGGCTTGGATAATTGCGAACTGCCAGCGGCTTGCTCTGGCTGTACCAGTTGTGTTGCGTTTCTACTGCACTGCATCGTGTCACTAACACCTATGCATTAGTTTTGTCTCCGTCATGCAAGTATTTTGTCATTCGACGGTAAATCAAAGCAGTTTTGAATTTGCTACGACAAGCAAAGACCGTATCGACGGATCAGCTGGTTCTGCGGCGAGTTTTGGCACGAGTAGTAGTAGTCTGCGAGTTCGACGGGAGACAAGCATATCTATTAGCACGGTACTTCTTCTGCTTCTCTTTCGTCTTCTTCTCAATGTCATCGCTGATATTCATCAAGTGCAGATTGGTGAGAGCAAGGCAGCAGCGGAGGGAGCGGTGATAAGACCTCTCACTTCAGGCCCATTTGTCAGACCCCCCGTCCGACAAAGTTTTGAAGCAGCCGAAGTAGTTCTCGACGAGAACTTTGTGACATGAAACGCGATCGTTAGTACTGTAGCAAGTTGATCTAAAGTAAGGCTTCTTCCTCTTAGCTTCCGTGGCTCGAAAATCTGGTGTATAGCCGTGATGCCCTTGTCGACCAAAATGGCCCCTCGTCTCGCAAGATGACTTCATTATCACGGAACACGGTGACGCCGGCTTTGCTGCTATCTGGAACGTGATCGGTACAATTTATGACCAGCCCGTTAGGAAGTACAGAAACTTCGACTTTGTAGCCATACAAATGGTGCTTGCCGGAAGGGTGGCTGGCTTGGTGAAAGATGACGTCAGTTGCCTACTGCACCCAGGGGTAGTTGCTGAACGTGTTGCCACTTAGCAGCAGCCTATTCGTGGTCCATCGAGCTTCCATTTCTCACACAAGAGCTCTGTAGAGATGAGGTTCTAGCACCTCAATTAAGCTCTTGATCATCTTCCGAAACGTGAATAAATATAGATTGAATAAAGGTGCCACGGTGACCCATTTACAACAATGCTTCAACGCTGCTATCATCATGAACAAAATGTACTAGGGAGAGCTCTTGAGCTTGGGTCCGCGTTTAACAATACGGCCAGAAACGGCTCTGCCGCCATCCAAATCTGCTTGAACTCGGTGGGTGTGAAGTTTGTCCAGAGCAGAACTGTTGAATATATAAAACAGCAACTTATCTCAACACGAAACTGTTGTTGGTATAGCAGCTTCAAGTGCATGAGTGCGTTGCACTTCTAACAAGAGCACCAAAATTGCCCTGTGTGCGTTTGCAACGAGAGTATATTGATGACGGGGTCCAGCCTTCATTCATCATCGGAATCGCGCTGGGGTCGCGGTCTTGTGTTGACAAACTTGGTTCGACGCTTCACTTTCAGCCCAAAAACCTCAGCACATGCTCTTTGAAACGCCTCATTGAGCTCGTCCTCTTCCTGATTGTCAGGCTGCGCCATCTAACTTCGCAAACACGGTGCAAATTCTAAATTAATGCTGTGAAGAAAATTTAGACTATTGTCAGGATAGTGCAGCTTCCAGAAAATGTGAAGTTCAAAGAACAGACGACACCAGCACGGCTCCAATGTGGCGTGTACCAAGCATCTCGCTGTATCCAAACCAGTAGAATAAGTAACGTTACTACATGGCACTCAACGATATAACCTATTTGCATTACGCGCATTACTCAGGGTCGACGGTGGAGCTCTAGTGAATCAATACATCTTTCTACAGTGTCTCTGTATCACTAGTCGCTATATCCCACCTCGATCCGCGTCAGAATTTTTCTTGGAAAGACAATAGAACAACAGATCCTGGTCGTTCATCTCACGATCAGTGAGACTGCATAAGGCTCGGGCTACGTCAGTACGCAGCAGAAAAAATAATAACTGGAAGGAAATAATTGTCCAATAATATGAGGACTGCGGGTATTATTTATCAAAGAAATTTCACTCCCTCAAAACTGCTATAACTAACATAAAATTTATAAAAAAATATGCGTGTCGTGATGGATGGACATCTCTCATTGGACCACCTGTCGGAGTACTGACTAATAGTAGCCTGCTACAGTAGTACCTTTCACAATAGAGTACAAATTTTTGTCGACAAGTTACACGTGTGCACCGCTCTGATGGTCATTTGCTAAGCATACATAAATAGGATCAACATTTCTACAGTTACCATTGTTGTGTTTTTAATCAGTAAACTCGGCTACTGAATCGATTTTAGTAACTTCTTTAAAAGATTCGAACTTTAGACAGCGCTGGTGCGTATTATTAAGAAATATGCTAGTCGGTACCTTCCTCCCTCTCTCCGTCCTGGCATATTATTCCATTTCTAGTGATTTTGTTAAATGGCATCATAGGAGGAATCAATGTGAATTTAGGTATTTAAAATTATAAGTCTAGTTACCGCACCAAACAGTTTAAAACCACATACTTAGCCGCTGAGTATATTTATATTTGCGGAGATACTAGTAAAATAAAGGATTTAAAGCTGTTTAGCTTTCATACATACATAAAGCTATATTATTTTTTTATAAATAATGCATCCTAGCACACCACCAATTGTCGAAGAAGATAAGGCGTGATTTAAGATATGCTGATGGACAAAATCTGTAATTGCTTTGATCTAATGTTTTATGACTTCTAGGTATGTAAAAATGTCTGGACATTTAGACCGTCTGTCAAGTTATTTTGCACTCAGCAACAATTTTTCTACCGTAGCACGCAGCAGTCTTAGATAACGCTCCTCCGACGCCCTCCCCAGGTTTGTGACGACACATCTCCTTTTCCTCTCTATAGGCTCACGCAACTAATCGCAAGCGCACTTGTTGCTACAGACACCTTGAAACAATGCTAGCTAGAACCGCCGCAAGGCTCGCTTAAGACCAGAGGGACGAGGGCTGCAAAACCTAGGCTCTGGAAGAGTAGAGACGCTAATGCGATCACAAATACCTATGCTCTTCGACTGCAAGCTTATATTCTGTGTTAAAGTCACAAAGTGATGGTCAACAGCAAAATGGCCATTCGCCGACTAGTCATTTCGCCAGCGCTCGAGTGATACTATTATTTGTGCCATTGCTAAATCTTGACTTCCCGTATTAACATCGGTCATCCCAGTAATAGTACAGAAATAAGGACTCAAAGTTAGCGCCTAATTCCGATGCTAATACAAATGATCATAGAAACATTGGCGTATACTGGAATGTCCTTCGATTTTTAAAGAGCCAGAGCATCACTGTAAATTGTCCGTGCACAAGTATAAAGTGATTAAGTTAGTGTCCTTAATGGCATATCACATCTTAGTTTTATTCTATCCTATTAGACAAAATTCCAAATCCATTTTATATTTGTAGAGCACGAGATGACAACCTTATAATATAGTATACTGACCATTTTAATGGAAAAGGCAGTTTCAGCAAATTTGTCCTAGAAAAATAAGCAGGAATAATTGTGGACCGCACACAACCATACATTCCTATTTTTTCTAGGAAAATTTTCACTACAGTTAAGACCTTCCTAGTATGGGTTCTTTGAAATATAGGAAGTAAAGAAAATATGAAAAATATGAGAAGAGATCTCGTTTAATACAGCTCTAGTTACAGAGTTATTAAATGTTTTCAAATATATGTTCCGTTTATCTAGAACAAAATTTTACTGGTGGTCATCAGTACCGTCTACTTACTGGCGCTTTTGTATTTCAAGCTGGCCAGCGTTGATATTCTGCAGGTTTTCTTAGCTTAGTTTTGAGTAGGAAAGTACTATCAAAAGCGGCAGGAGATTGCGGTATCGGATGGGATTAGTTGTGATATGAACCAGCAGCAACTTTAACTAATCGACTTGCTAAGAAAATCATCGTATAAGAATATACGACAAATTTTTTTATGCCTACCCTACAAGTAACGGCTGCTAAAGATGCAAAACTACGTCGCAAAATTGGTGTTCCGACGAGGAAAACGACTGATAATTTTGGGAGTAGTGGATGTCAACCTTAACCGTAAGTTGGGATTTACACGAAACAGTGCACATTCTCACGAAGACGCTTTCAGAAGGCTTTCTGAAATAGAAATTGTCACACTTAGACCAGTATCCGATTGATTTTTACTATAACGCCAAAATTTACGTGTAGCCAGAGTAAGAGGCGATGTTATCTGTGTTTGGCGCTGGATTGCACCATCCATACTGACTTAGCTCAGTCCATCCAAATCGATCTTTGGGCTATTTAACTAGTGCTTTTATAACCATGCTAACCTATTTTTCCTTTTGCGCGGTAAGCAAAATATGCGAACGTTCGTTGGCGAGGGCAAGTAGTGTGTGTTGCCCTCAAGGGGGTGATTCGCGGCGCCTTCTAAGCCGCTATGTTACCAAGGAGAGCCTATTCACCTCCACCCCAACCCTATTAATCGTGACTTTGCTGCGGCGGCTCCGGACGCGCTTTCCCCAGGTGTGGCTTACTCTCTTTAGAGGAACCTCAGAGTTTGACTGAGTTTGTGTGTGTTAAGCGTCCTAGCCAAAGCTCGGGCTAGTGGCGCTGTTTGGTTAGCAAAAAGCATCACAGAAGAGCGCGTCTGACTGGCTCTGGGCGAGTCGAGTTGGGTGTCCTTCAGGCGAAGCCTCAACTCTCGTCGAACCTTCGTAAGAGGAGAGACTTGTTGTTGTGGGCAGGGATTACTGTATTAAGGCTACGTTTCCAAGTGGAGTAATTCCTACACCACATACGTGAGCGGATCGAGAAAGCCGAGACTGAAGTTGAAGCCAAGCGACGGTCAGATTGTTGTCACGTCTGGCGCTGACTGGGTAAATGACAGCAATTAGTGTCGGGACACGTCGTCTACCTGTCCGGCTGCCCTGTGGCATACTCAGCAAGCTTCAGTCGGTGGTTGCTAAGTCCAGCACCGCTGTGGAATATTTCGCCGTCGAAGGATGCGAGATGGTTCGACTACTAGAAAACCAAGTGTTGAAGACCGAAATGTCACTCTGCTCGTCATGGACAGCCAGCCAGCCATCGCTCGTCTAAAGTGGCAAGGACTTGTGTAACACAGAAGATAGTGGATTTCAAGCACAAGAATGCCAAGGGTCTCCTCCAAGAGAGCATGATAGACGTGCAACATGTGCGCTCGCAGGGCATACCGGTTGATCTCACGACGAAAGCTCTGGTGCGACCTGGACACTCACGCAAATGTGAGCTGTGTGACCTTCAAGCAGCGAGTTACCTTGTGCGCTGCTCGTGAGGATGATGTTGTGGCGTTTTCGTATGAAACACAAGCATCACACTGTCCCCTCACCGATTGGAACATCGGCGGTATGATTGGTAGGATTCGTTTGAGCATGCGGAGCAGTAGCTCACTCTAAAGCAATCTCTCAAAGACCCTAATCACTTTCCCCGACACGAACTACATTCTTTCTTGTAGCCGCGGCCAGAGCCTTTGCAGTGGCTGTCGCACGTGCAATGCATACAAGCTCCTGGGGGTCGAGTGCATGTGGGAAGCGAGCAGGACTTGCGCAGCTTGCGCTTGATGGAGGCGGAGGCGTGCATGACTTGTGAAGCAGCAACTGCAAGCGGCTTGATGATGTAATCGACGATAGACTTTTTATGATAATAGGCTGTTTATCACAATTTCACTAAAGTTGCGTACTCGAAATATGATTTCCCATGTAAACGATCACAAAATCCGCGAATTGACGACAAACATTACCCCTGATCGCAACTGCGAATATCTCTGGCGCGCACCGAAAAGCGTCCATCCCTGAATCGAGCACTAGCGAGACTCGCTGGTTTCTGCTCGCTTGGTGTCTGCGCTGGACGCTGCAGCAGCAATCTCCCGAGGCATTACTAGTATTGCCACGCCTGCAAGCGAGATCATTGCGCTGGAAATAAAAAACAGTCGCTCCAAAATGTGTACCTATTTGGCCGATTGGCGTGAACCACGTCGGACGTCTCTTTGCAGGAGCTGGACCAGCAGACGCCTCTCAAGGCGGCTAAGGCGCGTCCGTGTCTGTACGCTCATCCCTTCTCTTGCTCGACGAGCGACGTTCAATCGCAGACGGTCTTCCTGGCCGACGCCGCCAGATACATTAACGCTCCGTTCGACGGACGCCGAGATCGAAGCCGTCCTAGCAAAACTACAGAAACCGGTTCGATATGGCGAACTGCGGGAAGTCTTTCGTGTCGGTGTGAAGGAGGCGATGCATCGCATATCTCGCTTGTTGCCTACATGCAGTTTACTGTTGCGCATGATATCGGCGTTCCCGGTCCAGGATCGCCTTTTGTATGGGCGCTTGCCCTACGTGAGGTTTTCTACACTTGACGCCTTATGCGCAGAGCACGACCCGGACGAGTAGCTGAGCTCGCGGGTGCATTGATTCGACTACGTGGACACCCAAGACGCAGAGCCAATTCGGTATGCTATCGACGCGTTCGGCGTCTATCGGATGCGAGGCGAGCCTTTCGTCCCTCTGTGGGAAATCCTAGTTTTCGAGCTGCAATTGACCAACACATCGCCCGCGAGGGTATTGAGCTCCCAGACCAGCTGCTATACGATGGTAGAATGACTCTAGAACAAGAATGGTGCTCTTGTGTCTACTGCGCCGGTCTCGGCAAGCTGGGCCAGATACGTTGTCTACCGCCTTTTAAATATACTGTAACTAATTGTTGATATTTCAGGCGCATGACGTGATCGTAGTTCAGCCCGCAGCATACACTCGGAAATTTGCACTCATGGAGGTCTACCAATATGGCTGGTGCAACACTACGATGATAAGATGAAGGACCTGAAGAGCCATGCATCCAACACTGGCGTTGCGGACTACTCGGATCACATTGACGGCGAATTCATGTTTCCGGTGCTCCTGACGGACTGTTGCTCTGTCGAGCGTTTGGTTCACGATGAATTAACACGATGGGGCATTGCGACACTGTGGATTGACCTGAATGGAAGAGACCAAAGGGAGAACGTTGCGCTCCGAGAACAATTGAAAGAGATACTGCGGCTGATGTTTTTGGTAAAGAAGGACGCCAAAGGTGCGAGGCACCGCACCTTTTGGCAGCTGGAGTCTTGGAGCTGTGCCTCGCACTTGGTAAAGGGAAGAATCTATTAGTTAGTTGGTCTGGTTTACCTAGCTGTAGTGGTTTTGGTGTTTTCTCTTGGGACTGTGCCAACGGCTTCATGGATATGTCGGCTTTCATCACTGTGGCTGAGCAGTAGGCGACTGCAACTTGTCTGCCTCTAATAGTGTCGCGGATGAAGTGGAGTTTTATGTTGATATGCTTCAGCCGAGCTGTAGTGACGTAGTTTCCATAGTTTTAATTGGACCCTGATTGTCGATGCGTAACGTGATGGTGGTGCCCTTTGATTTGAGTCCCAGTTCTTTGATAAGTTGTTTTACCCATAAGCAGTCTTGGACAGCGGTCGCACCTGCGACGTACTCAACTTCGGCGGTTGGAAGGGCTACGGCGCTTTGTTTCTTGCTATACCACGATATAGACATCTCGTTGACTGTTAGCAGACCACCTGACGTCGATTTTGCATCTTTTGTTCCTGCCCAGTTCGCGTCGCTGTAGATGGCCGGTTCAATTGTGTGTTGGGGTGCTTGGGTACGCGAGAAGAACAGTTTTAACAATCGTGTGGAGAAGCGGCCCAGAAAGATTTTGATTGAAGAGTCGCGACTGGTCAGCGGGCGCTGGACTTATGGCGTAATCTTTGGGATATGGCTTCAGCGAGACCATCACTCACGGGTCTTCAGTAGTACCATCATTCATGGATGTACCCAGTTCCGACGTGGTCATACCCAGGTTCGCCTTGGCCATACCCAGTTCTGACTTGGCCATACCCAGTTCCGACTGGGCCATGTACCCATTTCTCAACTTGGCCATGATGCCAGTGGGTAATCGGCTGAGGCGCGTAATCCAAACCAAGGTGGATGTGAAACGTCGCAGGCTAGCCAGTGCGGGACTCCGACACAGTCTTTCAAGGGCGGGGAGAGAAAGGGCAAGAATCAAGTGGCGCACAAGGTCTGCAAAGGATAGTGCGATAAAGTAGTGGCAGGCACTTAGCCTAACAAACAAACAGAGAGCTGAATTTGCTTCGACGTGCACAAGTGACCAAGACCGCGAGGAACGGGAAGTACATTGGCCCGTCCTCCAGCGCCTATTTATCTTCGACACGAACCTGGGTACGGGAAGTATATTGGCCCACTCGGCGCAAATGCTTCATTCGTCCCTCAACCTCAACACCCAGCGCACGGTGCCCAGACTGCCGACTACGGAGGGGTACTTCGATCTGCCGTGTGTGCTGAACGCGCTCTCACCTTGTGTACCCGTCGGCGGGCGGGCAACGCTCTTCCGTTGGCTCGAGGAGGTGTGGTGAAGACGGAACTGTCCTTGGAGGACGCGAGGCCCTGGGGTGACAGCAGTACAGATATGCTTCGGTCTACTGTCGGGGGAAGGTTGCTGGTCACGGCTGAGTGTGTCGAGGTCGGGGTCAGCGCGCCGGGTAGTGTCGTCCGGTCCCTTGGATGCCTTGCGGCGCTTGTCCTTTGTGGGGTCCTTTATTCCTTGTTCTCGCGAGCAGCCGCTTTCTTTAGTGGGACCTTGAAGTTGAGGGACCTCCAAACGTAAGACTTGTGTGTGTGTGGTTAGGACTATGCCAGTTCAGGGAACGCGGTGAGCAAAATATGCGAACGTTCGTTGGCGAGGGCAAGTAGTGTGTGTTGCCCTCAAGGGGTGATTCGCGGCGCCTTCTAAGCCGCTATGTTACCAAGGAGAGCCTATTCACCTCCACCCCAACCCTATTAATCGTGACTTTGCTGCGGCGGCTCCGGACGCGCTTTCCCCAGGTGTGGCTTACTCTCTTTAGAGGAACCTCAGAGTTTGACTGAGTTTGTGTGTGTTAAGCGTCCTAGCCAAAGCTCGGGCTAGTGGCGCTGTTTGGTTAGCAAAAGCATCACAGAAGAGCGCGTCTGACTGGCTCTGGGCGAGTCGAGTTGGGTGTCCTTCAGGCGAAGCCTCAACTCTCGTCGAACCTTCGTAAGAGGGAGAGACTTGTTGTTGTGGGCAGGGATTACTGTATTAAGGCTACGTTTCCAAGTGGAGTAATTCCTACACCACATACGTGAGCGGATCGAGAAAGCCGAGACTGAAGTTGAAGCCAAGCGACGGTCAGATTGTTGTCACGTCTGGCGCTGACTGGGTAAATGACAGCAATTAGTGTCGGGACACGTCGTCTACCTGTCCGGCTGCCCTGTGGCATACTCAGCAAGCTTCAGTCGGTGGTTGCTAAGTCCAGCACCGCTGTGGAATATTTCGCCGTCGAAGGATGCGAGATGGTTCGACTACTAGAAAACCAAGTGTTGAAGACCGAAATGTCACTCTGCTCGTCATGGACAGCCAGCCAGCCATCGCTCGTCTAAAGTGGCAAGGACTTGTGTAACACAGAAGATAGTGGATTTCAAGCACAAGAATGCCAAGGGTCTCCTCCAAGAGAGCATGATAGACGTGCAACATGTGCGCTCGCAGGGCATACCGGTTGATCTCACGACGAAAGCTCTGGTGCGACCTGGACACTCACGCAAATGTGAGCTGTGTGACCTTCAAGCAGCGAGTTACCTTGTGCGCTGCTCGTGAGGATGATGTTGTGGCGTTTTCGTATGAAACACAAGCATCACACTGTCCCCTCACCGATTGGAACATCGGCGGTATGATTGGTAGGTTCGTTTGAGCATGCGGAGCAGTAGCTCACTCTAAAGCAATCTCTCAAAGACCCTAATCACTTTCCCCGACACGAACTACATTCTTTCTTGTAGTCGCGGCCAGAGCCTTTGCAGTGGCTGTCGCACGTGCAATGCATACAAGCTCCTGGGGGTCGAGTGCATGTGGGAAGCGAGCAGGACTTGCGCAGCTTGCGCTTGATGGAGGCGGAGGCGTGCATGACTTGTGAAGCAGCAACTGCAAGCGGCTTGATGATGTAATCGACGATAGACTTTTTTATGATAATAGGCTGTTTATCACAATTTCACTAAAGTTGCGTACTCGAAATATGATTTCCCATGTAAACGATCACAAAATCCGCGAATTGACGACAAACATTACCCCTGATCGCAACTGCGCATATCTCTGGCGCGCACCGAAAAGCGTCCATCCCCTGAATCGAGCACTAGCGAGACTCGCTGGTTTCTGCTCGCTTGGTGTCTGCGCTGGACGCTGCAGCAGCAATCTCCCGAGGCATTACTAGTATTGCCACGCCTGCAAGCGAGATCATTGCGCTGGAAATAAAAAACAGTCGCTCCAAAATGTGTACCTATTTGGCCGATTGGCGTGAACCACGTCGGACGTCTCTTTGCAGGAGCTGGACCAGCAGACGCCTCTCAAGGCGGCTAAGGCGCGTCCGTGTCTGTACGTTCATCCCTTCTCTTGCTCGACGAGCGACGTTCAATCGCAGACGGTCTTCCTGGCCGACGCCGCCAGATACATTAACGCTCCGTTCGACGGACGCCGAGATCGAAGCCGTCCTAGCAAAACTACAGAAACCGGTTCGATATGGCGAACTGCGGGAAGTCTTTCGTGTCGGTGTGAAGGAGGCGATGCATCGCATATCTCGCTTGTTGCCTACATGCAGTTTACTGTTGCGCATGATATCGGCGTTCCCGGTCCAGGATCGCCTTTTGTATGGGCGCTTGCCCTACGTGAGGTTTTCTACACTTGACGCCTTATGCGCAGAGCACGACCCGGACGAGTAGCTGAGCTCGCGGGTGCATTGATTCGACTACGTGGACACCCAAGACGCAGAGCCAATTCGGTATGCTATCGACGCGTTCGGCGTCTATCGGATGCGAGGCGAGCCTTTCGTCCCTCTGTGGGAAATCCTAGTTTTCGAGCTGCAATTGACCAACACATCGCCCGCGAGGGTATTGAGCTCCCAGACCAGCTGCTATACGATGGTAGAATGACTCTAGAACAAGAATGGTGCTCTTGTGTCTACTGCGCCGGTCTCGGCAAGCTGGGCCAGATACGTTGTCTACCGCCTTTTAAATATACTGTAACTCATTGTTGATATTTCAGGCGCATGACGTGATCGTAGTTCAGCCCGCAGCATACACTCGGAAATTTGCACTCATGGAGGTCTACCAATATGGCTGGTGCAACACTACGATGATAAGATGAAGGACCTGAAGAGCCATGCATCCAACACTGGCGTTGCGGACTACTCGGATCACATTGACGGCGAATTCATGTTTCCGGTGCTCCTGACGGACTGTTGCTCTGTCGAGCGTTTGGTTCACGATGAATTAACACGATGGGGCATTGCGACACTGTGGATTGACCTGAATGGAAGAGACCAAAGGGAGAACGTTGCGCTCCGAGAACAATTGAAAGAGATACTGCGGCTGATGTTTTTGGTAAAGAAGGACGCCAAAGGTGCGAGGCACCGCACCTTTTGGCAGCTGGAGTCTTGGAGCTGTGCCTCGCACTTGGTAAAGGGAAGAATCTATTAGTTAGTTGGTCTGGTTTACCTAGCTGTAGTGGTTTTGGTGTTTTCTCTTGGGACTGTGCCAACGGCTTCATGGATATGTCGGCTTTCATCACTGTGGCTGAGCAGTAGGCGACTGCAACTTGTCTGCCTCTAATAGTGTCGCGGATGAAGTGGAGTTTTATGTTGATATGCTTCAGCCGAGCTGTAGTGACGTAGTTTCCCATAGTTTTAATTGGACCCTGATTGTCGATGCGTAACGTGATGGTGGTGCCCTTTGATTTGAGTCCCAGTTCTTTGATAAGTTGTTTTACCCATAAGCAGTCTTGGACAGCGGTCGCACCTGCGACGTACTCAACTTCGGCGGTTGGAAGGGCTACGGCGCTTTGTTTCTTGCTATACCACGATATAGACATCTCGTTGACTGTTAGCAGACCACCTGACGTCGATTTTGCATCTTTTGTTCCTGCCCAGTTCGCGTCGCTGTAGATGGCCGGTTCAATTGTGTGTTGGGGTGCTTGGGTACGCGAGAAGAACAGTTTTAACAATCGTGTGGAGAAGCGGCCCAGAAAGATTTTGATTGAAGAGTCGCGACTGGTCAGCGGGCGCTGGACTTATGGCGTAATCTTTGGGATATGGCTTCAGCGAGACCATCACTCACGGGTCTTCAGTAGTACCATCATTCATGGATGTACCCAGTTCCGACGTGGTCATACCCAGGTTCGCCTTGGCCATACCCAGTTCTGACTTGGCCATACCCAGTTCCGACTGGGCCATGTACCCATTTCTCAACTTGGCCATGATGCCAGTGGGTAATCGGCTGAGGCGCGTAATCCAAACCAAGGTGGATGTGAAACGTCGCAGGCTAGCCAGTGCGGGACTCCGACACAGTCTTTCAAGGGCGGGGAGAGAAAGGGCAAGAATCAAGTGGCGCACAAGGTCTGCAAAGGATAGTGCGATAAAGTAGTGGCAGGCACTTAGCCTAACAAACAAACAGAGAGCTGAATTTGCTTCGACGTGCACAAGTGACCAAGACCGCGAGGAACGGGAAGTACATTGGCCCGTCCTCCAGCGCCTATTTATCTTCGACACGAACCTGGGTACGGGAAGTATATTGGCCCACTCGGCGCAAATGCTTCATTCGTCCCTCAACCTCAACACCCAGCGCACGGTGCCCAGACTGCCGACTACGGAGGGGTACTTCGATCTGCCGTGTGTGCTGAACGCGCTCTCACCTTGTGTACCCGTCGGCGGGCGGGCAACGCTCTTCCGTTGGCTCGAGGAGGTGTGGTGAAGACGGAACTGTCCTTGGAGGACGCGAGGCCCTGGGGTGACAGCAGTACAGATATGCTTCGGTCTACTGTCGGGGGAAGGTTGCTGGTCACGGCTGAGTGTGTCGAGGTCGGGGTCAGCGCGCCGGGTAGTGTCGTCCGGTCCCTTGGATGCCTTGCGGCGCTTGTCCTTTGTGGGGTCCTTTATTCCTTGTTCTCGCGAGCAGCCGCTTTCTTTAGTGGGACCTTGAAGTTGAGGGACCTCCAAACGTAAGACTTGTGTGTGTGTGGTTAGGACTATGCCAGTTCAGGGAACGCGGTGAGCAAAATATGCGAACGTTCGTTGGCGAGGGCAAGTAGTGTGTGTTGCCCTCAAGGGGGTGATTCGCGGCGCCTTCTAAGCCGCTATGTTACCAAGGAGAGCCTATTCACCTCCACCCCAACCCTATTAATCGTGACTTTGCTGCGGCGGCTCCGGACGCGCTTTCCCCAGGTGTGGCTTACTCTCTTTAGAGGAACCTCAGAGTTTGACTGAGTTTGTGTGTGTTAAGCGTCCTAGCCAAAGCTCGGGCTAGTGGCGCTGTTTGGTTAGCAAAAGCATCACAGAAGAGCGCGTCTGACTGGCTCTGGGCGAGTCGAGTTGGGTGTCCTTCAGGCGAAGCCTCAACTCTCGTCGAACCTTCGTAAGAGGGAGAGACTTGTTGTTGTGGGCAGGGATTACTGTATTAAGGCTACGTTTCCAAGTGGAGTAATTCCTACACCACATACGTGAGCGGATCGAGAAAGCCGAGACTGAAGTTGAAGCCAAGCGACGGTCAGATTGTTGTCACGTCTGGCGCTGACTGGGTAAATGACAGCAATTAGTGTCGGGACACGTCGTCTACCTGTCCGGCTGCCCTGTGGCATACTCAGCAAGCTTCAGTCGGTGGTTGCTAAGTCCAGCACCGCTGTGGAATATTTCGCCGTCGAAGGATGCGAGATGGTTCGACTACTAGAAAACCAAGTGTTGAAGACCGAAATGTCACTCTGCTCGTCATGGACAGCCAGCCAGCCATCGCTCGTCTAAAGTGGCAAGGACTTGTGTAACACAGAAGATAGTGGATTTCAAGCACAAGAATGCCAAGGGTCTCCTCCAAGAGAGCATGATAGACGTGCAACATGTGCGCTCGCAGGGCATACCGGTTGATCTCACGACGAAAGCTCTGGTGCGACCTGGACACTCACGCAAATGTGAGCTGTGTGACCTTCAAGCAGCGAGTTACCTTGTGCGCTGCTCGTGAGGATGATGTTGTGGCGTTTTCGTATGAAACACAAGCATCACACTGTCCCCTCACCGATTGGAACATCGGCGGTATGATTGGTAGGATTCGTTTGAGCATGCGGAGCAGTAGCTCACTCTAAAGCAATCTCTCAAAGACCCTAATCACTTTCCCCGACACGAACTACATTCTTTCTTGTAGTCGCGGCCAGAGCCTTTGCAGTGGCTGTCGCACGTGCAATGCATACAAGCTCCTGGGGGTCGAGTGCATGTGGGAAGCGAGCAGGACTTGCGCAGCTTGCGCTTGATGGAGGCGGAGGCGTGCATGACTTGTGAAGCAGCAACTGCAAGCGGCTTGATGATGTAATCGACGATAGACTTTTTATGATAATAGGCTGTTTATCACAATTTCACTAAAGTTGCGTACTCGAAATATGATTTCCCATGTAAACGATCACAAAATCCGCGAATTGACGACAAACATTACCCCTGATCGCAACTGCGCATATCTCTGGCGCGCACCGAAAAGCGTCCATCCCCTGAATCGAGCACTAGCGAGACTCGCTGGTTTCTGCTCGCTTGGTGTCTGCGCTGGACGCTGCAGCAGCAATCTCCCGAGGCATTACTAGTATTGCCACGCCTGCAAGCGAGATCATTGCGCTGGAAATAAAAAACAGTCGCTCCAAAATGTGTACCTATTTGGCCGATTGGCGTGAACCACGTCGGACGTCTCTTTGCAGGAGCTGGACCAGCAGACGCCTCTCAAGGCGGCTAAGGCGCGTCCGTGTCTGTACGTTCATCCCTTCTCTTGCTCGACGAGCGACGTTCAATCGCAGACGGTCTTCCTGGCCGACGCCGCCAGATACATTAACGCTCCGTTCGACGGACGCCGAGATCGAAGCCGTCCTAGCAAAACTACAGAAACCGGTTCGATATGGCGAACTGCGGGAAGTCTTTCGTGTCGGTGTGAAGGAGGCGATGCATCGCATATCTCGCTTGTTGCCTACATGCAGTTTACTGTTGCGCATGATATCGGCGTTCCCGGTCCAGGATCGCCTTTTGTATGGGCGCTTGCCCTACGTGAGGTTTTCTACACTTGACGCCTTATGCGCAGAGCACGACCCGGACGAGTAGCTGAGCTCGCGGGTGCATTGATTCGACTACGTGGACACCCAAGACGCAGAGCCAATTCGGTATGCTATCGACGCGTTCGGCGTCTATCGGATGCGAGGCGAGCCTTTCGTCCCTCTGTGGGAAATCCTAGTTTTCGAGCTGCAATTGACCAACACATCGCCCGCGAGGGTATTGAGCTCCCAGACCAGCTGCTATACGATGGTAGAATGACTCTAGAACAAGAATGGTGCTCTTGTGTCTACTGCGCCGGTCTCGGCAAGCTGGGCCAGATACGTTGTCTACCGCCTTTTAAATATACTGTAACTCATTGTTGATATTTCAGGCGCATGACGTGATCGTAGTTCAGCCCGCAGCATACACTCGGAAATTTGCACTCATGGAGGTCTACCAATATGGCTGGTGCAACACTACGATGATAAGATGAAGGACCTGAAGAGCCATGCATCCAACACTGGCGTTGCGGACTACTCGGATCACATTGACGGCGAATTCATGTTTCCGGTGCTCCTGACGGACTGTTGCTCTGTCGAGCGTTTGGTTCACGATGAATTAACACGATGGGGCATTGCGACACTGTGGATTGACCTGAATGGAAGAGACCAAGGGAGAACGTTGCGCTCCGAGAACAATTGAAAGAGATACTGCGGCTGATGTTTTTGGTAAAGAAGGACGCCAAAGGTGCGAGGCACCGCACCTTTTGGCAGCTGGAGTCTTGGAGCTGTGCCTCGCACTTGGTAAAGGGAAGAATCTATTAGTTAGTTGGTCTGGTTTACCTAGCTGTAGTGGTTTTGGTGTTTTCTCTTGGGACTGTGCCAACGGCTTCATGGATATGTCGGCTTTCATCACTGTGGCTGAGCAGTAGGCGACTGCAACTTGTCTGCCTCTAATAGTGTCGCGGATGAAGTGGAGTTTTATGTTGATATGCTTCAGCCGAGCTGTAGTGACGTAGTTTCCCATAGTTTTAATTGGACCCTGATTGTCGATGCGTAACGTGATGGTGGTGCCCTTTGATTTGAGTCCCAGTTCTTTGATAAGTTGTTTTACCCATAAGCAGTCTTGGACAGCGGTCGCACCTGCGACGTACTCAACTTCGGCGGTTGGAAGGGCTACGGCGCTTTGTTTCTTGCTATACCACGATATAGACATCTCGTTGACTGTTAGCAGACCACCTGACGTCGATTTTGCATCTTTTGTTCCTGCCCAGTTCGCGTCGCTGTAGATGGCCGGTTCAATTGTGTGTTGGGGTGCTTGGGTACGCGAGAAGAACAGTTTTAACAATCGTGTGGAGAAGCGGCCCAGAAAGATTTTGATTGAAGAGTCGCGACTGGTCAGCGGGCGCTGGACTTATGGCGTAATCTTTGGGATATGGCTTCAGCGAGACCATCACTCACGGGTCTTCAGTAGTACCATCATTCATGGATGTACCCAGTTCCGACGTGGTCATACCCAGGTTCGCCTTGGCCATACCCAGTTCTGACTTGGCCATACCCAGTTCCGACTGGGCCATGTACCCATTTCTCAACTTGGCCATGATGCCAGTGGGTAATCGGCTGAGGCGCGTAATCCAAACCAAGGTGGATGTGAAACGTCGCAGGCTAGCCAGTGCGGGACTCCGACACAGTCTTTCAGGGCGGGGAGAGAAAGGGCAGAATCAAGTGGCGCACAAGGTCTGCAAAGGATAGTGCGATAAAGTAGTGGCAGGCACTTAGCCTAACAAACAAACAGAGAGCTGAATTTGCTTCGACGTGCACAAGTGACCAAGACCGCGAGGAACAGGAAGTACATTGGCCCGTCCTCCAGCGCCTATTTATCTTCGACACGAACCTGGGTACGGGAAGTATATTGGCCCACTCGGCGCAAATGCTTCATTCGTCCCTCAACCTCAACACCCAGCGCACGGTGCCCAGACTGCCGACTACGGAGGGTACTTCGATCTGCCGTGTGTGCTGAACGCGCTCTCACCTTGTGTACCCGTCGGCGGGCGGGCAACGCTCTTCCGTTGGCTCGAGGAGGTGTGGTGAAGACGGAACTGTCCTTGGAGGACGCGAGGCCCTGGGGTGACAGCAGTACAGATATGCTTCGGTCTACTGTCGGGGAAGGTTGCTGGTCACGGCTGAGTGTGTCGAGGTCGGGTCAGCGCGCCGGGTAGTGTCGTCCGGTCCCTTGGATGCCTTGCGGCGCTTGTCCTTTGTGGGGTCCTTTATTCCTTGTTCTCGCGAGCAGCCGCTTTCTTTAGTGGGACCTTGAAGTTGAGGGACCTCCAAACGTAAGACTTGTGTGTGTGTGGTTAGGACTATGCCAGTTCAGGGAACGCGGTGAGCAAAATATGCGAACGTTCGTTGGCGAGGGCAAGTAGTGTGTGTTGCCCTCAAGGGGGTGATTCGCGGCGCCTTCTAAGCCGCTATGTTACCAAGGAGAGCCTATTCACCTCCACCCCAACCCTATTAATCGTGACTTTGCTGCGGCGGCTCCGGACGCGCTTTCCCCAGGTGTGGCTTACTCTCTTTAGAGGAACCTCAGAGTTTGACTGAGTTTGTGTGTGTTAAGCGTCTAGGCAAAGCTCGGGCTAGTGGCGCTGTTTGGTTAGCAAGCATCACAGAAGAGCGCGTCTGACTGGCTCTGGGCGAGTCGAGTTGGGTGTCCTTCAGGCGAAGCCTCAACTCTCGTCGAACCTTCGTAAGAGGGAGAGACTTGTTGTTGTGGGCAGGGATTACTGTATTAAGGCTACGTTTCCAAGTGGAGTAATTCCTACACCACATACGTGAGCGGATCGAGAAAGCCGAGACTGAAGTTGAAGCCAAGCGACGGTCAGATTGTTGTCACGTCTGGCGCTGACTGGGTAAATGACAGCAATTAGTGTCGGGACACGTCGTCTACCTGTCCGGCTGCCCTGTGGCATACTCAGCAAGCTTCAGTCGGTGGTTGCTAAGTCCAGCACCGCTGTGGAATATTTCGCCGTCGAAGGATGCGAGATGGTTCGACTACTAGAAAACCAAGTGTTGAAGACCGAAATGTCACTCTGCTCGTCATGGACAGCCAGCCAGCCATCGCTCGTCTAAAGTGGCAAGGACTTGTGTAACACAGAAGATAGTGGATTTCAAGCACAAGAATGCCAAGGGTCTCCTCCAAGAGAGCATGATAGACGTGCAACATGTGCGCTCGCAGGGCATACCGGTTGATCTCACGACGAAAGCTCTGGTGCGACCTGGACACTCACGCAAATGTGAGCTGTGTGACCTTCAAGCAGCGAGTTACCTTGTGCGCTGCTCGTGAGGATGATGTTGTGGCGTTTTCGTATGAAACACAAGCATCACACTGTCCCCTCACCGATTGGAACATCGGCGGTATGATTGGTAGGATTCGTTTGAGCATGCGGAGCAGTAGCTCACTCTAAAGCAATCTCTCAAAGACCCTAATCACTTTCCCCGACACGAACTACATTCTTTCTTGTAGTCGCGGCCAGAGCCTTTGCAGTGGCTGTCGCACGTGCAATGCATACAAGCTCCTGGGGGTCGAGTGCATGTGGGAAGCGAGCAGGACTTGCGCAGCTTGCGCTTGATGGAGGCGGAGGCGTGCATGACTTGTGAAGCAGCAACTGCAAGCGGCTTGATGATGTAATCGACGATAGACTTTTTATGATAATAGGCTGTTTATCACAATTTCACTAAAGTTGCGTACTCGAAATATGATTTCCCATGTAAACGATCACAAAATCCGCGAATTGACGACAAACATTACCCCTGATCGCAACTGCGCATATCTCTGGCGCGCACCGAAAAGCGTCCATCCCCTGAATCGAGCACTAGCGAGACTCGCTGGTTTCTGCTCGCTTGGTGTCTGCGCTGGACGCTGCAGCAGCAATCTCCCGAGGCATTACTAGTATTGCCACGCCTGCAAGCGAGATCATTGCGCTGGAAATAAAAACAGTCGCTCCAAAATGTGTACCTATTTGGCCGATTGGCGTGAACCACGTCGGACGTCTCTTTGCAGGAGCTGGACCAGCAGACGCCTCTCAAGGCGGCTAAGGCGCGTCCGTGTCTGTACGTTCATCCCTTCTCTTGCTCGACGAGCGACGTTCAATCGCAGACGGTCTTCCTGGCCGACGCCGCCAGATACATTAACGCTCCGTTCGACGGACGCCGAGATCGAAGCCGTCCTAGCAAAACTACAGAAACCGGTTCGATATGGCGAACTGCGGGAAGTCTTTCGTGTCGGTGTGAAGGAGGCGATGCATCGCATATCTCGCTTGTTGCCTACATGCAGTTTACTGTTGCGCATGATATCGGCGTTCCCGGTCCAGGATCGCCTTTGTATGGGCGCTTGCCCTACGTGAGGTTTTCTACACTTGACGCCTTATGCGCAGAGCACGACCCGGACGAGTAGCTGAGCTCGCGGGTGCATTGATTCGACTACGTGGACACCCAAGACGCAGAGCCAATTCGGTATGCTATCGACGCGTTCGGCGTCTATCGGATGCGAGGCGAGCCTTTCGTCCCTCTGTGGGAAATCCTAGTTTTCGAGCTGCAATTGACCAACACATCGCCCGCGAGGGTATTGAGCTCCCAGACCAGCTGCTATACGATGGTAGAATGACTCTAGAACAAGAATGGTGCTCTTGTGTCTACTGCGCCGGTCTCGGCAAGCTGGGCCAGATACGTTGTCTACCGCCTTTTTAAATATACTGTAACTCATTGTTGATATTTCAGGCGCATGACGTGATCGTAGTTCAGCCCGCAGCATACACTCGGAAATTTGCACTCATGGAGGTCTACCAATATGGCTGGTGCAACACTACGATGATAAGATGAAGGACCTGAAGAGCCATGCATCCAACACTGGCGTTGCGGACTACTCGGATCACATTGACGGCGAATTCATGTTTCCGGTGCTCCTGACGGACTGTTGCTCTGTCGAGCGTTTGGTTCACGATGAATTAACACGATGGGGCATTGCGACACTGTGGATTGACCTGAATGGAAGAGACCAAAGGGAGAACGTTGCGCTCCGAGAACAATTGAAAGAGATACTGCGGCTGATGTTTTTGGTAAAGAAGGACGCCAAAGGTGCGAGGCACCGCACCTTTTGGCAGCTGGAGTCTTGGAGCTGTGCCTCGCACTTGGTAAAGGGAAGAATCTATTAGTTAGTTGGTCTGGTTTACCTAGCTGTAGTGGTTTTGGTGTTTTCTCTTGGGACTGTGCCAACGGCTTCATGGATATGTCGGCTTTCATCACTGTGGCTGAGCAGTAGGCGACTGCAACTTGTCTGCCTCTAATAGTGTCGCGGATGAAGTGGAGTTTTATGTTGATATGCTTCAGCCGAGCTGTAGTGACGTAGTTTCCCATAGTTTTAATTGGACCCTGATTGTCGATGCGTAACGTGATGGTGGTGCCCTTTGATTTGAGTCCCAGTTCTTTGATAAGTTGTTTTACCCATAAGCAGTCTTGGACAGCGGTCGCACCTGCGACGTACTCAACTTCGGCGGTTGGAAGGGCTACGGCGCTTTGTTTCTTGCTATACCACGATATAGACATCTCGTTGACTGTTAGCAGACCACCTGACGTCGATTTTGCATCTTTTGTTCCTGCCCAGTTCGCGTCGCTGTAGATGGCCGGTTCAATTGTGTGTTGGGGTGCTTGGGTACGCGAGAAGAACAGTTTTAACAATCGTGTGGAGAAGCGGCCCAGAAAGATTTTGATTGAAGAGTCGCGACTGGTCAGCGGGCGCTGGACTTATGGCGTAATCTTTGGGATATGGCTTCAGCGAGACCATCACTCACGGGTCTTCAGTAGTACCATCATTCATGGATGTACCCAGTTCCGACGTGGTCATACCCAGGTTCGCCTTGGCCATGCCCAGTTCTGACTTGGCCATACCCAGTTCCGACTGGGCCATGTACCCATTTCTCAACTTGGCCATGATGCCAGTGGGTAATCGGCTGAGGCGCGTAATCCAAACCAAGGTGGATGTGAAACGTCGCAGGCTAGCCAGTGCGGGACTCCGACACAGTCTTTCAAGGGCGGGGAGAGAAAGGGCAAGAATCAAGTGGCGCACAAGGTCTGCAAAGGATAGTGCGATAAAGTAGTGGCAGGCACTTAGCCTAACAAACAAACAGAGAGCTGAATTTGCTTCGACGTGCACAAGTGACCAAGACCGCGAGGAACGGGAAGTACATTGGCCCGTCCTCCAGCGCCTATTTATCTTCGACACGAACCTGGGTACGGGAAGTATATTGGCCCACTCGGCGCAAATGCTTCATTCGTCCCTCAACCTCAACACCCAGCGCACGGTGCCCAGACTGCCGACTACGGAGGGGTACTTCGATCTGCCGTGTGTGCTGAACGCGCTCTCACCTTGTGTACCCGTCGGCGGGCGGGCAACGCTCTTCCGTTGGCTCGAGGAGGTGTGGTGAAGACGGAACTGTCCTTGGAGGACGCGAGGCCCTGGGGTGACAGCAGTACAGATATGCTTCGGTCTACTGTCGGGGAAGGTTGTTGGTCACGGCTGAGTGTGTCGAGGTCGGGGTCAGCGCGCCGGGTAGTGTCGTCCGGTCCCTTGGATGCCTTGCGGCGCTTGTCCTTTGTGGGGTCCTTTATTCCTTGTTCTCGCGAGCAGCCGCTTTCTTTAGTGGGACCTTGAAGTTGAGGGACCTCCAAACGTAAGACTTGTGTGTGTGGTTAGGACTATGCCAGTTCAGGGAACGCGGTGAGCAAAATATGCGAACGTTCGTTGGCGAGGGCAAGTAGTGTGTGTTGCCCTCAAGGGGTGATTCGCGGCGCCTTCTAAGCCGCTATGTTACCAAGGAGAGCCTCTAAGATGCGTGAAAAGGTTGTTCGCGGCCGGCTCGCCATTTCCCTGCGTCGCTGGTGGAGAAGTATGCCGCCATGTGTGTGTAAGCTGGGATGTCGGGTCGTCTTAGGATGAGACCAAATAGGTCCCAACGTGAGGCTGTGATCCGGTGTCGAAGCGGACGTGCGCGGCAGATCTCGTACAGAGTTCGATTGGGGACGTGACGGGGTAGCGCATGTTGAGCACCTGTCGGAGCTGGCGGCGGTGGAAACTTTCCAGGTCATGTAGTTCCGACGCCGTCAAGGCCTAGGTACCGCTGTTGTACAGCAGGACTGGCAGGGCAAAGCAGTTGGAGAGGCGGAGTCTGATCTCGTTGGTCGCGAAGTGCGGTCGAAGCCAAACCGTCCATAAGCGAGAGAGAGCAGCGAGAGTCTCGCACCGGCTATGATCTTCTGCGTCTCCGAGCAGCGAGCCGAGTTTCTTGGTCAGTCGCCACGTCACTTCGGCTGCTCGCGTGTGAAGGGTCGGTCCGACGGGCTGAGCGTGGCGTTCAATGGCCGTGATCTCGGTCTAGGAGGCATTCATCTTGAGTGACCATCGAGCGAGGATGGCTGGCGCACGATCGAGGATGAGGTCAATCATTTTAAGGTCCAGGTAGATAAAGTCCGTGTCATCCTCGTAGACCACCATTTGCTCCAGAAGCTGGTAAGGCACATAGAGTTCTCTAGCTTCATCTCGGAGGGCTGCTTCTAAATACACTACAAACAAAACAGGTGAAAGTGAGTCGCCCTGAGGGGCGCCGGTGTTGCTTTCGAACGGGTCAAGAGTCGTGTTGCCGGCCTTGAGCGCAAGCGCCGTGTTGGATAGGGGAACTCGGATGTCGTCTTCGGTCTGGATCGTGGCGAGGACCTTGATAGGTTTCTCACGGTCGATAGTGTCAAAGGATCGTGAGAGGTTGACTCCCAGTACGTGAATAGATTCTCGAAAACGTTGTGCGCGGGCGGATAGCCGCCGGTGCGTCCAAACAGCTTCGGCGGTGCTTCTGTTTTTCCTGAAGTCGCTCTGATGTGGCGACAGGAAGCGGTCGACGGCCGGTGATATTCGTCGGAGGGCAATCAGCGAAACCTCTTTCCTGATGTTGTTGAGCAGAACGATGGGGCGGAGACTGGGGCAGTCTCCAGGAGGTTTGTTCGGCTTTGGGAGGCAGAGCAATATCCCTTCGCCGAGGTCAAGGGGCTCACCGCGTTCGAGGCTTTGGTTGATAAGTGACGCCAATTGTGGTGCGAGCTCCGCAGCCCCGTACTTGAGAAGTTTTGCTGGAATATCGTCGGGTCCTGACGCACGGCGGTTGTTTAGTTGGCGGAGAGCGTGTTGGAATTCGTCTGCGGTGATGGGCTGGTCGAGCGCTCGAGCTTCGCGGTCTGGGGTTACCGGGGAGGGGGTCCGCGAACTGCTTTTGAAGTGGGATTGCATACGATTGTTAGTCCTAGCCTGTTGTAGAATAAACTTACCTTAGTCGTCGCAGAGTAGTGGTCGCCCAGTCCGCTTGGGCATAATTGGCGCGGACCGTGTCGATCTGGTTGTAGACGTAGTGATCCCATCGGCGCCAGCTCTACGTTGTGTTTTGTTTGTGCACGTTTCTGAAAGCCTGTGTTAGTAGCAAATAGTCGAAATGAGTCACAAAGTTAGCTAGCGCGTGTGCGTTTCGGTTGCGAACTCCCTTAGCGCGGTGCCCGGAAAAGTTTCTCCGCAGCATCTGGAGCCGAGTTTTGCGTTGAAGTTGCCTGTGATGATAGTGGTGTCTTTCTTTGGCAGTGATTCCAGTAAGTTGTGGAGGACCAGGAAGAACCTATCGACATCTTGGAGTGGTTTTCCGCTGTGGGGGCTGTACGCTGTGATTATGTTAGGCCGGTCAGTGCTGGGTAGGTTTAGCTGAAGAACTCCGATGCGATCGCGGTGGACCCAGTGCTGCCAGAGGTAAGGACGGAGGCGTGCCGAGATGGCAAAACCGATGCCGTGTTTTTCCTGTGTGGCAGCAAGAGTTAGCAGAGTGAAGTCCCCGATGGAGCTCCTGCCCAGCACTGGCATTTTTGTCTCTTGCAGGCCGAGGATGTCGATCCTGTATCGTTGGAGGTCTCGTGGGAGCGTGTCGTGTTGTGGCGCTGAGAATGTAACGGTTGGGCGTTAAAGGGAGGCCATACAAAGTTGGTTAGACTGGTTAGGACGAAGGGGAGGGGATGTTGACGGTGGCGGTGCGCTGTGGGAGCAACGAGAGACCCGCAAAGGACTTGCAGATGCCCGAGAGCACCTGCCGGAAGCCCGCAGCAAACATCATACTGGCCGCAAATTCCGGCGGAGGACGTCACCCCAACCCCACCAGAAGGAAGGTACCCAATCATTATTAAACGTTAAAAATAGTGAACAAAAATAAACACCTTAAAAGTTTGGCCAACATTATAGACACGAGTGCCTTCATTTTTATCATGGTAACGACTAACTCACGAAACTTAGATCGAATCGTCAGATAAGCCTTTTGTAATGGCAAGTATGACTCTCGATATCTAAGAGCATCTCCAACGCGGGACCTCAAATTGACCTCAAATCGAAATCTAAACGGAAATCTTACGTTTTGTGTGTGAGGTTTGGGAGCGACCATCCCCAACCAACTGGCCTCATCCAGAACGCATATCGAAGGGACGGATGGATTCCTCGTCGGAAGAGGATCTCTGGGAGAGCGAGGATGAGAGCAGCAGCGAGGAGGTAAGAATGGTAGCGTCTGAAACGGATCTAACTCTTGGTGTTGAAGCAACAATTTGCCGCGCTGTTGTTGCCGCTAGTAGGTAAATTGTGCAAAAGAAAGCACGGTGGGTCGCGTCCTGGACGTTCTCCAACGTGGCTCGAGAGGCTCTGGAGGGCCATGAGCGTTTGTGGAGGGATTACTAATGTGAGAGACCGATCTATTCTGACGACCGTTCGTGCGTCGATTCCGTATGCGTCGCTCACTTTTCATGAACGTGATGGTGACCGTCGTGGCATGCGACCGCCAGTTTGAACTCCGGTTTGATGCACTAGGCAAGCCCGGTCTATCGACGTTACAGAAATATTCTGCTGCTATCCGAATGCTTAGCTACGACTACCCTGCCGACTCACTCGATGATAAGATTCGTGGAAGTGAGAGTACAATCTTGTACTACGAAAAAGGTTATGCGAAGCTGTCATTTTTTCGTTCGAGAAGGAGTACTTGCGGGAGCCGATGCGTGATGATATTCAACTGCAGTTACAGGAGTCCGAGACAAGAGGTTTTCCGGGCTGTATCGGCTTTCTGGATTGTATACATTGGCAATGGGAACTGTGTCCGGCTTCGCTCAAGGGCCAGTTGCAAGGCAAGGAGAAGAAACCTACAGTTGTGCTTGACATTATAGCTGACAAAAGGCTGTGGATTTTACACTTCTACTTCGATAGTGCAGGTTCAAATAATGGTGCGTACTCTAGTTTCACTGGACACTACTGTAGTATGCTCATACCTTGAGTGTTTTGTGCTTTTCAGACATTAATATTATTGAACGTTCACCGCTGCTCAGTCGCCAAGTACTACAGGCTGACGACATTCGCTCGCTGGATTTCGTAGTCGTCGGCAAGACGTTTCTGCAGCCGTATTATCTTGTCGACGAAATATACCCCATACTTATGCTTCATCTCCATTATATCGAAGCCAGTGAATGCCAAGCAAAAAGCCTTTGCCGAGCAACAAGAGGCCGTGCGGAACGACGTCGAGAGAGCTTTTGGGGTCTTACACGCGAAATTTAGAATCCTGAAGTACCCTAGTAGGAACTGGCATACCAACGCCTTGCTGATCATCACGAAAGCGTGCGTTATCCTTCACAACATGGTCGTGGAGGATAACCACGCTAACTGTGTCGACGCGACGGCAATTCTTCAACCGCACCACAGAGCCGACGACGCACCCAGGTCTGACTCGGATTCGCCGTCCGAAGACGAGGAGGCCAGCATCACCCAACTTCGACAGGAAGATAACAATTACGAGACTCGCTTGACACTGAACGAATTTATTCAAAGACGCATTGCTATCCAACTCGAAGCCAAACATCGAGAGTTAAAGTCGGCCTTGGTTGATCACGTCTGGAGCATGCAGGGTCGTATGACGTTTGCGCGCTAATGCAAATTGCGAAGTGAGTTGTTTAGATGTTAGCCTAGCAGTACTCCCTCGGGCTGGCCCTGTGGCAGCGCCCGAGGTCTTCACTCCGCCACCCGTTGGCGAAGATTATGAAGACGGCGCGATGACGCGGCGCTGATTATGTAGACCCCGTGTTGACGGTCGTAGATGATGTAGCTGCTGTTGTTGACGCGGTGCTGATGCTGGTGTCGGCACTGGTGTCGGGCAGGCGGCGACAGCGTCGTCGTCGTCGGTTCGTCGTCTGGGATACATACTCCACAGGTCGGTCCCGGAGAACGTAAAAGTAGCTCACACAATTGACTGCGCAACGATGTCGAGTTAGACGTTGGTGTTAGGATATTGCACAGCGTTTTCACTGGCTTCAGCATCACCGCTGCCGTTTTGCGCCGAGCTCATACCAGCTGCCTCCTGTTATTTCACATCTTGCAGAAGTAAACAATTGACAAAAAAATCAAGTCATTGCCAAACACACCTCTTCCAGACGATGCAGAATTGCCTGTCTTTTTAGCTCCAGAATCCGTTTGGATATGGAGTCCAAGCCAGACGTCGGCTGGAACAAAAGTCGGTTTTCTTCTCGCTCACGACAAAGCTTGAGACGCTCTACAGCGATCGCCACCTTGTCTGAGCTGGATTTCGACAATCCCTCAGCAGTGTCGGCAATGCATTGAATACTAGCTTCCACAGAACGCTCGGTTTTTGCCTTTTTGCCCCAGTCGGTCGCACATTCTCGAGCAAGTCCTCTGTATCTCTGTTGCCACCCCCGTGTTCACTGCCGGTGCGTTTCGATCCTGGCCTCTTAAAGTTAGAGCTGTTGCGCAGGTCCTTCCACTTTGGTTCGTCACGAACCTCGCGCCAAGCATCCAAAAACTCGAACGATTGACTGTACGTGGTCTCGTACATTGTGACGGCGTCCTCGATGTGGTCTTCAGCACTCTTGCCGCTCTCGTTGAGCTGAAGAATTGCCGCGAAGCAGCCGCAAAATCTACCAACGCACAAACGCAGCAACTTCCATCGCTTCGCCACGGAAGCAGCAAGTCGGATATATTTCTCGTGGCGTCGAGGACGGATGCTGTTGTAGTGTGAAGCCGCCTTATCCCAAAACACGCTGGCAGATTGGTCCGTGCCGACTGTAGGATCCGTCGACACCGCCACCCACGCCTTCGCGATCATCTTGTCTTCTTGTGGTTCCCAGTTGGGCCCTCGTGTGCCTACTATTGCCGCGGCGGATCTCTATTTGCACGCCAAACGTTAAATGAGCCTGTCGTCCGGCCCCCACTGGCACATGGTGACTGCGTAAAAGGTAGAAAGGGGCAGATGTAGCAGGACACAGACCGTTTGAGACCAGCCCAAAGGTCAACCCCAAATTCGCCGGATTTGAGGTCGCCGCAGCCGTGGTCGCAAATAGATTTCCGTTTGGGGTCGAGCGCGTTGACCTCAAATCTTTCTACTACTACTAGAGACTTGCAGTCTGTCCGTTTGTCCGTCGGTCGGTCTGTCGCCGAGTTTCGATGGACAAGATCCGGCGCTGCCATTGGCTGCCAAGCGCCAGCGACGGCGGCGCCCATTCGCCGAAAAGAGTTTCAGCCAATCGCTGCCGAGCGGAGCGAAGGCGGCCCGAGACGTGGACCACACCAATAGTAGGGTGGCCCACACCAAACGTACTTAATGAAGAGGTCGATAGTAGTCCCACACAACCAAAGCCAAACGCGATGGAGCGTGGGAACGTTACCTGCGCTCGCTGCTCTGCCGACGTGACGTGTGCGCCGCTCGACCTCGACGGCCTGGGCCATCAGTGCCTCCGCTGCGTTTGCTGCGAGGAGCTTATCGAGTGGTATGCCTACGAGAGGCCACGCGCCAGGAGCGCTTCGCGGCGGTGTCGGGCATGCGACGGCCAGCGCAGCTTCTGGCACAGCACTGCCGCCGAGCAGCCGCTGCCACGGTTGGACCGGCGGCAGGAGACCATGGCCCTGGTGGCGTTAAATTTGTATTTAAATTTGTGTTATTGTGTATTGATCCAAAAACAGTGGTAAGACGGGCAACAGCGTAACGTTCGGATAGGACCGTGATTACTGTCGTGGTCGTTCCAGGTGATAGTCGTCCGTTGGCCCGCCCGCGCGAGAAGCCAAACGACGAGGATACCCTCTCTTTCTCTGATTTTGTGCTTGCCGTTGGAGAGGTTCGGCACGAAAAACGTGCGGATCTTGGCAATGACTACATCAAGATTCCTGCTGATATGCTGATCCCGAATCCTCCTGTAGAAGACAACGAGGACGAGGAAATAGCTCCAGGGCAATACCAAGGGATATGACCCGCATCATTGACGCAATGTATGCCGACGTTGCCAATCCGGAGGTTGCGAGTGATGAATATTTTGCCAGTCGGACCATTTTGACGACTACGAACGAGACGGTACGGAGAATCAACGAGGCAGTCGCAGCTCGACTTCCGGAGACAACGCGGGAGTATTTGTCGGTGGACTCGGTGGAGGATGATGACGGAACGTTGTTCGAGCAGGAGTTCCTCCACTCGGTGAACATGAACGGGATTCCACCTCACAGACTACTGCTCACGAAGGGCATCCCCATCATGATGATGAGAAATCTGAACCCGGATCTTGGACTGTGCAACGAGACGCGTATACGAAGCGTCGACTTGAAGGACAACATCATTAGAGCAACAATTATGACTGGAGAACGAACAGGCCAAGAAGTACTCATCCCGAGAATTATGTTCGTGAGCGACGACGACAGCTCCGATTTCCCCTTCCGGCTACGACGAAAGCAGTTCCCCGTGGAACCGGCATTCGCCATGACGATTAACAAGGCCCAAGGTCAGACAGTGTTAAACTTGAGGCTGTACTTGGCTTCCCGTGCTTTTCCCATGGCCAGTTGTATGTGGCGTTGTCTTGCGTGACCTCTCGAAGCAAGTTCAAGGCGTTGATTGAGTATCCAGAGTTGGTAGACCCGGACGGAGGAGTGTGCACGAGAAACATCGTGTACACGCAGGTTTTCGATTAGGAGTCGAGGTGCATTTCTAGGCTAGATGTAGCAGTTTGCCACTACGAACTAGAACCTAGCTTTATGTTGGACAAATGGCACTTGGCAATTTTCATGTGTTTCATGAAACATTTTATACGCCTGTATGTTTTAGATTAAACTACTTAGTAGTTCGTGTAAAAGTTACATCATCCTGCCGGAGCGTAGCAGAGTCGGGCTGTCCACACAGCTGCATCAAACCATAAATCACCGTCGCGTACCGGCGGCGCTCGGCTAGTTGAGCTCAATTTGAGATTTGGGGCCTCCGCGTTGGAGGTGCTCTAAGCGAATTGGGCCTTAAGCGCTCAAAAAGACTTTGTGGCACACATAATTTTTATGGAATTTTTCAGCCATTTCCGTTACTTCGTAAATCCGAGCCTAAAGGACGCCGCAGAAAGCTGGGACGGGAAGAATGGCTCGCCGCATCTCGCAGAAGCGCAACGCCAAGACGTATGAGCGACCGGGTCTGAGCGAAGAAGAGATCGAGGAGATCCGCGAGGCCTTTAACCTGTTCGACACGGATGGCAGCGGCACGATCGACCCCAAGGAGCTCAAGGCGGCCATGCAGTCGCTGGGGTTCGAGGCCAAGAACCAGACCATCTACCAGATGATCGGGGACATCGACAAGGACGGCAGCGGCAGCATCGACTTTGAGGAGTTTCTGGACATGATGACGGCCAAGATGAGCGACAAGGACTCGCGCGAGGACATCCAGAAGGTCTTCAACCTCTTCGACGATGACCAGACGGGCAAGATCTCGCTGCGCAACCTCAAACGCGTGGCTAAAGAGCTGGGCGAGACCATGACGGACGCTGAGCTGCTGGAAATGATTGAGCGGGCGGACACGGACCAGGACGGAGAGATCAACGCCGAGGAGTTTTACGCCATCATGACCAAGAAGACCTTCACGTAAACGGAGGCGAGGACGATGAGCACAGGGAAAAACCAAAATTCATCAATTGTATCATCTTTACTTTCATGAAAGCAAGGAATGTCGTAGCTAGCTTCCACCACTCGGACGCCCACGCGGAGCACTTTCCCGTTCCCGAGGCGCATGGTCGACTGCGAGCAACGGTCTCGCACTGCAGCACACAGACGTCTTTGTCTGCCAACACCAGGACATCCCTCACCAGCGCGTCGCGGCGTGGGTTCGCTGCCGAATTAGCTCCATTGCTTGCATCAATCTCCACAATACTCAGGTCGTTCTACAAAAACCATCAGCGCGTTAGCAAAAACTTGAGGAAAAGTAAAACATGAAATGTTGGTACCAGATCGTGTGATGATGGTGGTGATTGACATGTACTCTTGATCTGTGAGCGCATGGTATCGCTGCCGTAGCGACTGCGCATCGCAACGTCGCTCAGCGCCGACTTGTTGGCGCGACAAGCGAAGGGGCCGTCCACGTCGTAGGAGAAGCGCAAGAAGCTGCCGAGCATCACTTGACCGACGAAGGAGTTCCTCTGGATGCGACTAGTCTGCGGCGGCTGGCTGCAGGTCTTGCGGACGAGCGACCAGCTCTCGGCTGAAGGAAAGGAGGAGTGATGATCAGGTTAGTTGCAGTCCAGCGCAGTTCGAAAAGGGCTATAGAAGGAGCCTGCCAGGGTTCCCATTGGCCTCTAACGCTCGGACCTCGGCTGCAGATAGCAGGAGCGATAGTTCGGAGATGGCGGGGCCGCAGGAAGCGAGACAGCAGCAGCGTCTGCGACGGCCCAAAATGAATCTGTGATGTACTTGGTATTTGTATGTACTTCAACACGTACCATTTATTTTGGATGTAGCTTTTCCCGCCATAATTGCATCGAGGCATCGGACCACCAGATCGAGATGGCCGGCATCAAGCGCGAGGCCGCCGTCCCCGCAAATGGGGACTCCAAGCGTCCGCGCACGGGTCTGCATGGTGCTAAGGCCGAGCCCACCACGTTCGCCGACGATCTCGAGCATATGCAGCCCGTGGCCACAAAGGCCAGCGCATGGCCGCGCAAGTCGCTGAGCAAGCCCATCGACCCGTCGCGCGAGTCTGTGGCCTTCCAGTGGATCGACATCGACATGTACGACGCCCCTCCTTTGAAGAGGAATCCCAGGCAGGGCGCAGCTGTGCCCGGACTGAGCGCAGAGCATCAAAACGCCGCCGTCATCCGCCTCTACGGCGTCACCATGGAGGGCCACAGTGTCCTCATGCACGTTCACGGCGTGTTGCCCTACTTTTACTGCGCATGTCCCGACAACTTTGATGAGAAGCGATGTGGAGAAGTGCGGCAGGCGCTGGACGCTGCGGTGGCCCAGCGAGACAAGAGCAGCAACTCCTCTTCTTGTAGTCGCGTCGTGGGGGTGCAGGTGGTGAGGGACAAGATGAGCATCTACGGCTACCAGTTCGACAAAACCACGACACTCTGGAAAGTCTTTCTCAGCATGCCCAGCTACGTGCCCAAGCTCCGGAGCACTCTGGAGGCAGGATTGACGCTGCCAGGCTGCGAGTTTCGGTCCTACCAAACATATGAGAGCAACGTGCCGTTCATTCTGCGGTTTATGATTGATGAAGAGATCAAGGGATGCAACTGGGTGGAAGCTCCCAAGGGAACCTACTCAGTACGCAGCCAGACGGAGAAAAAGTCTCGCTGTCAACTGGAGGTTGATATCACCTACGACAATGTGGTAAGTCACGCACCTGAAGGAGAGTGGGGCAAGGTGGCACCCTTCCGCATCTTGAGCTTTGATATCGAGTGTATGGGGAGGAAGGGTCACTTCCCCGAGGCTGAGCAGGATCCGGTTATCCAGATCGCCAATGTTGTTCAGGAACAGGAACCCATACGCCTATCATTCGCAATGTGTTCGTGCTGGACACGTGCAAACCGATTGTGGGTGCTCACGTCATGGAGTTTGAAGAGGAAGGAGACATGCTGGAGAAGTGGGCAGAGTTTGTGCAGGAAGTGGACCCGGACATCATCACGGGCTACAACATTGCTAATTTCGATGTACCGTATCTGCTCAACCGCGGCAAGACGCTCAAGCTGCAAAACTACAACCTCCTGGGTCGCCTGGCGCACTCGTATGTTTAATGTTTTATTCAGATCTAGGGGTGCTAAACTGACTGGTTTTGTTCTCTGTAACAGGGCGGCTTATATGGAGAAGAAGACGTTTAGCTCCGCCCAGTACGGCAAAAGTGAAAATGTGAAGACGACGATTCACGGGCGATGCATGTTTGATCTGCTGCCAATTATGAGGCGAAGTCACCAGCTGAGTTCGTACTCGCTGAATGCCGTGAGTGCCAAGTTTTGGGCCAGCAAAAGAAGACGTGCCCCATGGAATTATCAGTGACTTGCAGCGAGGCACGGACGATGACCGACACCGTCTTGCGGTATATTGTTTGAAGGATGCATACCTTCCGTTGCGCCTATTGGACAAGCTCTCCTACCTTGTGAACCATATCGAGATGGCCCGTGTGTCCGGCGTTCCTATCGATTTCCTGATCGAGCGTGGGCAGCAGATTAAGGTGTATTCGATGCTTTTGCGCAAGTGTAAAGATGCATCGCTTGTCGTGCCGACACTACCGCGCTCACAAAACAGTGAAGATGTGGGCTATGAAGGCGCTACGGTGATTGAACCAAAGAAGGCCTACTACTCGGTGCCTATTGCGACGTTGGATTTTGCGTCGCTGTATCCGTCAATCATGCAGGCATTCAACTTATGCTACTCAACACTGGTCGCTCCGGGAGATATCGACAAGCTGGCCCCGGAGACTACCAGAAATCTCCATCAGGCGACATCTTCGTCACAAGCAAGAAAAAGAAAGGCATTTTGCCGTTGATTCTGGAGGAAGTGTTGGCAGCCCGAAAGAGAGCAAAGCGTGATATGAATGCTGCCACTGACCCCATGGAGAAGGCCGTGCAGAACGGGCGGCAACTTGCACTGAAGGTGAGCGCTAACTCCGTGTACGGCTTCACGGGAGCCATCGTCGGCCAGCTTCCTTGCATCCCCATTGCATCTAGCACCACGGCATATGGGCGGCAGCTATTGTTCCGTACGCGAGAGGAAGTTGAGCGCGTCTACACAGTCGCCAACGGATACAAGGCGGACGCGCAGGTCGTGTACGGTGATACTGACTCCGTAATGGTCAAGTTTGGCGTTGATACGGTTGAGGAAGCCATGCCGCTGGCTGAAGAGGCTGCCAAACGCGTATCCGATATTTTCCCCAACCCAATTGAGCTCGAGTTCGAAAAGGTATACTTTCCGTACCTGTTGATGAACAAGAAGCGATACGCCGGACTGCTCTGGACGAAGCCTGACAAGTACGATAAGCTGGACTCCAAGGGTCTAGAGACTGTGCGTCGTGATAATTGCTTGCTCGTACGACGCATGGTGGAGTCGGTGCTGCGCAAGATCCTCATCGATCGAGATGTGCCGGGTGCCATCTCGTACACAAAAATGTAATTGCGGACTTGCTGCAGAACCGTATCGATATTTCGCTCCTGGTGATCACGAAGGGCTTGAGGAAGACTGTGGATCAAAACGACTATAAGGTTAAGCAGGCGCACACAGAGCTAGCTGAGCGTATGCGTAAGCGTGATGCTGGATCAGCCCCGGCGCTGGGTGAGCGCATTGCCTACGTGATCATCGACAAGGGTAAGGCTACGCCGCTGTATGAGAAGGCCGAGGACCCAGTGTATGCACTGGAGAACAATGTGCCTATCGATTGCGACTACTACATGAAGCAGCAGTTGCAGAACCCTCTAGAGCGTATCTTCGAGCCGATTATTGGCTTGAGCAAAGTCAAGTCGGATTTACTGAATGGCGCGCACACACTGAAGCGCTCCAAGCCCGTATTGAAGCAAAACAGTGGCGGTATGATGAACTTTGCAGTGAAGAAGCTCAAGTGCCTGGGGTGTAAGGCGCCGCTGAACGGCAAAGGAGCGTTATGCCGCAACTGCGTGGAGCGCGAGGCAGAAGTGTTTTCTCGCCAGCTGGAGTCGGTCAATGAGCTGGAGCACTTGTTTGCGAGGCTCTGGACGCAATGCCAGAACTGCCAGGGCAGTCTGCATCAAGATGTGTTGTGTTCCAGTCGGGACTGCCCCATTTTCTACAAACGCATCAAGGTGCAGAAAGACCTCGGGGAGGCCCAGGCCTCGCTCGAGCGCTTCCAGTCGGTGGACTGGTAAGGGCGAGCAGCTCTTTACAGCGGGGCTTTTAGTACATTCCAATACAGAAGGTTGTATTTTCTGCTGGTGTCGTTGGTATGCTTTCGGGTTGTGTTCGGCAGCATGGCCCCTGTTGCCAGGCGCTGGGGTTCGGAGGCAAGCGTTTCGGAGTGCACTTTCACGACCAAACGGAAATGACGGCCGAGCAAATTATCTTCAGCAGCGTCCAACTTAGTTTTGCATTCGCCCCTTGCGCGATCACCACTGCCGCTGGCTCTGCGGCAACGATGACAGCTCTCGGCCGCGCCCACAGAGAACCAGGATAGATGTCCACCGTTCTTGCTTCTTGGAAGCATGAAGCACGCGCAGGACAGGCAAGTGCTATTTTTGTTGATCGTAAAGCGTTTCGTCATTTGATCCAAACAGTGGAAGAATGGCTGCTCTTCCATCCTCACTTCCGCTTCGTCAGCCCCCGCGCCAAGATAGATGGCGGGCGTCCGCGACCAGCTAACGCCGATGCTGTCGACCGCCCCCGTCGTCGTGCCCCCGCGCAGTGGCGGCCGGTGTCCGCCCGCAGCGACCGAGCCCGCGCAGCTTCCACTCGACGACGCCGTTGCTGCCTCGGATCTCGTCGCTGCTGGCCCCGGTCAGCGACTTCCCTCCGCTCCGAGGGATCCCGCAGCCGAGGAGCGAAAGCTGCAGTGGGAAGAGACCCCGATCCATCGACGACGATCTGTCGCCGCCCCCGCTACAGCAGACGCCGAACTGGGCTCGCCCCAGAGGTTGCATCACTCAAGAGACAGGAGTGGCCCCCATGCGGCGTGTAGTGTACCCCGAGTTCGTGTTCGAGAGAGGCACCATCCCTGTGCCCAATGGCCCCACGTCACCCGTAAAAATCCACCGACATCTTGCGACGGAGAGAATCTTGACGAGCGACGCGGTGGTGCAGCGTCGACGCCTATTCTACAGCAGTCCGGACCGGGAGATCCGCATCCCCACCGAGATCCCAGTGATCCCGCGATACCAGAGCGGTGATAGCAGACACAAACAATTGGGGCACGTGCAAATGGAGCCCATCTACGGGCGCAGCAGGATGGAGGAAAGGCCACAGCTTGCCCAGAAACGGAGGAGGACGGATCGTCCACCGTCTCCGCCACCGCTGCGGTCAAGGTCGTTTTACCCGCCAGAGTGCGAGCTGACGGCGCTGGAGAGGTCGCGTCTATCGATGTCTTCTGCCAGTACGCCGTCGGCAACAGACGATGAAGAG
Source organism: Phytophthora macrochlamydospora (assembly GCA_011947325.1). NCBI lineage: Eukaryota > Oomycota > Peronosporomycetes > Peronosporales > Peronosporaceae > Phytophthora > Phytophthora macrochlamydospora. The sequence continues at coordinate 586,400 of JAAVTH010000389.1, forward strand.
TCCCGACGACACTACGGCTACAGTACTCCTCAGAACAGAGAAACGATTGAGTCGCCCCGGTGCTCAGAGCCTTGCATTAGCTACAACGATCGAGGAGGTTTACTGACAGCTCCTACAAGTGCCTTGCCTGCCACCATCAGGACGCCTAGTCCTCGAATGCAAGCTTTCGGTCGTGTGGGAAAGCCCGACTCGTCGATGGCGGCAATGGTACTCAAGTCCAAGGAGTTCCTCCAGTCCAAAAGCCTTGTGCGCAATCGCCACGACGAGATCGACTGGGTGGCGACCTTCCTTAATGTTGGCTTCGATTCGACCAGCATCTACGCACTCATGTGTCCGCTGCGAAAGGGTCGTTGGAAGGCAGAGGAAGAGAAGTACACGCTTGGGCTACTGCGACTCATCGAGAACGGGACGATCCTCCTGCGCCACGGTCAGAGTATTCGGGGCTACATCGGGGAGAAGCTGCACAGCGACGACATGCGCGTGCTCAAAAGTTGAGCAATTGCAAAATGTTCCACTTTGCTAAGCTCATCAACCCGCGACTGGCGGAGGAAGAGAAACTCGACATGGCTGTAGAAAGCGCCAAGGAAGAGCTGGACAAACTGGAGAAGCTCAAGGGCGAGTTCCTGCGCTCCGTACAGCTGGAAGCACTCGTGGCTGTGCGCAAATACCTCAGCGACAGCAGCTTGCGCGACCTGCTCAACGTGCGCGACTGAATAATTGCAGGACTTGTTGTCTTGTGTAGATACCCACAGTGTGCTTGTAAATTTGGAGGAAACGTGTTTCGGATGCGAGTGCGAAGGTGGTGGTCGAACGTTGCTAAATGGAGCCTATCGTTATTCGTCGTTGCATTCGCTTTTCCTGCTGCTTTCCCCATGGCCGCAAAGCGTCAAGAAGTTGTTGCCGCCAGAAGCGACGATAACAGCGCGTCGGACGCCCGCAAATGCACCTTTACACTGCAGATCGAGGCTGCAGTCGAGACCGGTGCATTCGAAACACCAGGGTTTCGCTTCCGCTTTCTTGACGGCTCTAGGAAGCAAACGAGCGCGATCGGTTCGGGCTCTGGGTGGACACCGGTGCACGACAGCGAGTCGCCCGAGTCGTCGGCCGCTCCACCAGCACGTTTTCGCTTCGAGCAGAGCTTCCCCGACGTTGCCATCACGGATTCCTTCGCAACTGCTCTCGACGACGACCCCATCCTCTCTTTGTTCCTGTTTGACCACCCTGGCCTTGCTGGAGTAGGATCCACACCACGAGCGCAGGGAAAAGATGCCAAACCGTCTACTGTCAAGACTACCGCAGTCGCACCGCAAATGGCCACTCCAGCAGTTGAATTCGTGTCAAAAGCCTTTGCCGGGCTTTATGAGATAGATGTCAGCAGCCTGCTAGCGGGTTACTTGTCTGTGAAGCAGGTGTGGTCACAGGGCCCTATTGCGGAATCCCAACCTAATCAAGATGTCAGCGTGTTCGGAACAAAGCCAACTAAAACCGAATCGTGCTCGGTCACCAGGAATATTTGTCAGCTGCCGTCGGCATCCGGGCTCAAGTACCTTTCGGTTCAAGTCACCACAGATCAGCCACTGCTTGCCGGCGAAATACTTCACCAACTCAACCCACTCACAATTACCATCGGAACAGCTCGGCGGATGCCAGGCGTGACTAATCAAGGAAGTGGAACAGCTTCAGCTCATTCTCCACTCCATCACTACTGTAAACCTGCTTTCGCGCTGATACATTTTTTCCCCGATCACTTGGAACCCCAACCGAGCGCACCATCAAGATCGACGCCCTCTTATACACTTACTCGCGTGTTGCTGACACCAGGACAGCACCAGGTAAGCAACCTCGTAACTTGACATTTGAGCATTCATTCCCTGAAACTAACCAAGTGGTCTCGCTTGCTTTCACGTTGTAGAGTGAGACGATTCAATGGAATGCCAGCGTGACACTGCTCTGCGGTCGTTTTAAGAAAGCAGAGCTAGCTGATGCTATTCGGTTTGCGGCGTTGTCCATCGAGATTCGCGATCGAGACTTGAGGCAAGAGGAAGTGATGGCGAGGTTGCAATCGAAGTGGGAGGGCCTGTACACAACTGGAGTGGACCCATGTCAGCAGACGCAGGATGAATCGCACATCTACGGCAATATCGCGTCTGTGGCAATCTCTCGTTCTGGCGAGAGCCTTGCTGCGACAACACCCAAACCACTGGAACTTCCAATTGTGGATGACATTGCGCGGAGTGATTGGAGAATGACTCTTGCACAGTCCGGTAAACTGTTTCCGTACGGAGTAGCCCGATTCCGACTTGCCGAGCTTCTCAATACCGCGAAACAGTGGATGGGTGGCACAAAACCAAGGGATGACAACCCATACATGACCCTTAAACTCACAACGGACGTAATAGGTGTAAAGCGTCGAGCAAGCCCCCTTGGCACAACAGACCCCACAGCGGAAGAAAGCGAATTTTCATCGATTGTCGACTTGACGCCACTTGAAAAAGTTATTCGAGAGCCTGGTGCATACGTGACTTCAGGTGCCTCGCTCAGCATTCAAGTTAAGCTGGAATTTCCGATCGAAATCGCCAGTAAAAGCTTCAAGGACGCTGTAACACCACCGACCAGAAGTGAGAACCAAAATGGCGATACCCTTGGGGAAATCAAACTGGACTTAATGTTTTCCAGAATTGTTGTGATCATTCCTTACAAAGACAATGCCACGCTTCGAGAAGTGGCAAAAGCATGGCCACAGTCAACCTGAAGTCGCTTCCTGGGGTCCCAATTCGCTCATACCAAATGACAGAATCTGAGAAATTGGATTGTGAAAGTGGTGCGCTTGATGTGATCACCGGGGTGCAAATCATCGACAACCAGTTCCGAATGATTATTCTCGAAGGTCTTGCCGACAAAGGCATGAAATACATACACGAACAGCTGCAGAGGAAGAGGACGAATGACCCTCAAGGATACAGAATGTTTGCCAACGACACACTTGGTTTCACGCGCCGACTATACACAACTTTTGAGATCGACTTGAAACGGATCAAACTCCGGCATTCGCTTCCGCATTTGATGACAATGCCCGACATTTACATGAGTACCAAAGTCTCCGAAAACTGTCACCAAGCTTTGTCTCGATTAACGGACATGCGAAAAGTCCAGGGATTGATTGAAGTCAAGCATCTCGATCTCTTTCCAACATCGCAAATGCTGCTTGAGATCGAAAGTAAATATGGCGAAAGTATTACGCTAGAAGATATCCATGGTACGAGTGCCAGTACTCTCGTCGCATCCAATTCATCCTCCAACCCCAATCTGCAAAACGAAAGTAATCAGGGTCGAATACCAACGATGGCAAGCACAGCGAACGCTCAGCTATATACCACAAAAATCACTCAAAGCACCGACAGATTCGACAAACGACAGCTACGACCAAGCTCGCCGAAATCGCATTGAGAAAAACTTCATCCTCGAACGCAAAAACGCGCAGACGAGCTTCATACGGAGTATTTGGAAAAGAAACAGTCCATAGCGATCTTGGAAGGGGCCTCCTCCAGTCCAATCTATATGTACAGCGGTCAGAAGCTTCGGGTACGTGCCTTGAAAAACTTTAGCCATGGATAGGAGAGCTAACGTTTTTGTCATGGTTATCCTCAACCAGACGCAAGATATCCTACAAGATGAAATGCGCACGCGGTTGTCGAAAGACCACCTAGCAACGTACACGTACAGTCGAGATTTCCAGTCCCTTGCGCTTAGCATGGTCAACCCAGAGGCGCTCAAGCAAGCTGAGGAGCAGGAGTCACGCAAGAAGTGGACGACACAGCGCGGATTCATTTATCCGGCGCCACGGAAGCCCGAGGAATATATTAAGCGCACAGATGCTCCCAGTGAGGCTCGCTGTGAAGACCTCCGTCAACCTTTTGTTGATAATGTCAATCACCCCAAGCCTGTTTCTCGAGGCTCTAGCCAAAGCGGTAGGAAGGGCCCCGAGTTTTCTACCCTGCCATCGAAGGACATGATATTTGGTGGCACGAATGGTGACGGCACAGTCAATCCCGATTACTTTCGAAGTGTTCATTTGTGTGGAGAAGGCCTTCGTCTCGAAATGGAGGAAGCACTCAAGAAAGAGCAGGATGAGTGGGAGCGCCGTCTAGTTGTCGACAAAAAGCAGATGAAGTTCATTGCTCATGGGAATATCTGCAGTCAGCCTCGAGAGAAACCATCGCAGCTTGACAAAATCTCTGATATCTTGAGAGGGTCTGCACGTTCTAAGCCCATCCGGATTGTTAGGAACGCCACTCTGCCAAGCGGAAAACGGGTACCACTCGATAAGGCCCCGTCACAATTCACAACCAGGAAGAATTCGTTGGATGTGTTGCTGCCACTTTTGCAAACACCCTACGCCCCTGGACAGCAAGCAGTTTGCAGCTACAGATGCTGCGTCAGGCAAACCCAAAGACTTCTTCTTCCCATCTTCGACCACTATTCTAACTCCACCCGTGAAGAAGTTTATCACTCGAAAAGAAATTGTGCCTATGCAGGAGACCGAGAAAACCGGGCTCTTTTGGAGGAACGAGTAAGCTTTCACGAGTCAAGCCGAAGTAATGCCTCTTCGAGTGATGCAATTCGATGCATTAGCATCTGAGCGATCTCATCATCCTCTTCACCGGGTACCGGCTCTTCGATCTCTTCCTCGCCGTCATCATGTCCTGCATCTTCGTAAAAAAACGTTTACCGATTTTGTTTAGCCTCCATGAATTTGCTGGTGATTTCGCTGCGAGATCACTTTCACTCATCTGTATTGTATACGCAGGTTGCCCTTCAACACCAACGCCATTTTCACCATCATCACAATCAAAGAAGTCACATTTACTCGTCCTTTGGATCTCAGCCAGCTCCTCAGCATCATCTTTCTGGTACAAAGGAGCAGCCGATTCTTCATTAACAACTTTACGGCTTCCAGGAGGAAGGCACCGCAGGTCAGCGGTAGAGCTTGCAATATGTGAATGGATGCCGTTTGGCATGACGGTATCAGCGTCGTTTCTTCGATTGTTGTGATCTGGCGTAGGTTCGTTTACTTTTGCTTAGCTATGAACTCAGCAGACTCCAAACTCCACGAATGTACAACAAAACTTACGAGGCTGTCAAGTGTCTCCTTCGTAGTCTCACCTTGTTCTTTGCTTTGAGCAGATGTATCCATACTTTCGCAGTCAGCGGCAGTTAAATCCAATCCAGGTCGAGTGGGGCTTTTGTGCGTAGCAATGGCATGCCGCCTTCTTGCTCAATCATTGGGTTTTCCAGTTTATTATGGTTGAGATTTGAGTATTCTTTCTCCATTTCGCGGGATGGCAATTCTTCGGAATGAATCGACGGCACCTGTCGTGCACCTACGATAGCACCAGGATCTTTTACTTTAGGTAATTTGAGCGCCTCGGGGTTTTGGTTAAACGAAGAGCTTTGTTTGATCTGGTAAATCACAGTACGTGTAGACCCACCTTCCAGCGGAGATAAATCACTATGCTGGCTTGGAACTTTGCTTTCTTCCACTGCACTCGTCTGTTCGTAAAGACCAGCTTTCAGTTCATCCTCTCCGCGCTTATCCCACCCCTTTGCTCCATAATCATCTTTCGCGACAGAATCTCTAGTGGTCAGCACTCCATCGGCTTGCTTATAACTCTCTCCTCTTTCCTGCTCACTCCATGCCCATGCATGCGAATGTTTTGCCGCAGTTCTGTTCACCGACCTGTCATCCAGCTGAGGTGATAGTGGGGGCCTCATCAGTTGTTTCTCTTCGTTACCAATTGACAGCCGCAGTTCTATGGGCCTCAACCGAGGGGTTGACAACGAGCTAGAAGACGTCGACCAGCCCAGACGCTTGCGCACGCGTTCAATGACTTCTTCGGGGTTTTCCTCGTCGGCGTCTTCATCATCCAGTGCATCTGTGTCTTCCTCCTCTAGCCCCACAGAGCTCCAATCCGCAGGCCCCCAGGACTGCACCACAGCTGCTTTCTCTCTCGGATTTTCCTTCACCTCCAGCTTGCTGCCATTAGCAGTCGCCAATCCCAACCGATGGCGGAGTTTGCTCTCGACGCTGGTGACACTCTCCTCCTCCTCTTCTTCGTCTTCTGCCTTCTCCTCTGTTGACATATAAAGTTCTCTATGTCCCCCTTGTTCTCTTCGTCGTTCTCTGGGAACTCGAAGGCGCCCCCGATTCCCACGTGGACGGTGGTGACGGGCTGCGAGCGTATCGAGGCGACCTCGTCCACCAAAAGTCCCCGCGCTGGGCCGTCGCGCGCACTTCTCTCGGCTGCGGTTTCTCGAAGCGGAATCTGGCGATGTACTTGCCGATGGTCGTCTCCAGAGGCGGTGGGGAGACGACGGAGGCGCAGGCGGCGGCGACGGCGATTCCAGTTCCATTGCGACTACTCCATTGCAAATATTCTATTTCGGGCCCAATCAGATGACGATAAAACTCAAAGCAACTTTGTGAAAAGGATCTGCGCTTCATTCTGACTCTTGCCGGACGCGCGTGCTTTCATCATGGCCGACGGTGGCGCGAGCGAGCTGCTGCCTGGCGACGGCATTCGCGGCCGAAACAAGAAGACGGAGGCTCTGGACATGGAGAGCGGTGGCGGTAGCAGCAGCGTGGCCAGCACGATGGACTCTTCCGCCGACAGCGAGGACGCGTACGACGTAAGCAGCCTCAAGGACAACAAGGACCGCAAGTTGTCGAGCCTGCAGAGCGTCATCCACTGGTGCAAGTCCATGCGGCTGCAGTTCGGAGACGGCCTGCTGCTGCAGATCTTCTTTGTCTACTTCACGCAGGGCATCCGCAGCACGCTCTGTTCGTTGGGCACGAGCTACTACCTGAACGAGACGCTAGCGCTGCTCCCAGCGCAGTCCGAGGCGCTGCGAGCCACTGTACGGCATGCTGTCCGACAGCGTCCCCATCTGGGGCACAAGACACAAGTCCTACCTACTCATCTTTAGCACCATTTCGGCTGCTGCCTACTTTGCGCTCTCCATGCCTGGCTTCATCACCACCTACGAGAGCGCTCTGGTGGCGCTTGTGGTGGCGAGTCTGGGCATCGCCTTCTGCGACGTTGTGATTGACGGCAAAGTTGTGGAGGCGGCACGCAGCGAACGAGAAGACATGGCAGGCAATCTGCAGACGCTGTCATGGCTCTCGCTCTCGATCGGCTCAGTGCTGGGGTCGATGGTGTCCGGATACGCACTCAATACGTTTGGGCCGCTGGGCGTGTTCTTCATCTCGGCGGTGGGTCCGCTCTGTGTGGTGCTGATCTCCATCAAGATCCCAGAGGAGACGTACGTCCCGCCGGCAGACCACAGCTTCCTCCAAACCGTGCAGGACCAGTGCCGCGCGCTGGGATCCGTCATTGTGGACCCGATCTGCTGGCGCCCCGTGCTGTGGATCTTCCTATCGAATGCGCTGCCTCCCAGTGTGGGCGAGGCGATGTTCAGCTTCAAGACGGTGGAGCTGGGCTTCTCCAAGTCCTTCCTGGGCTTCATCTCGACCGTCGGCAGCTTCACGCTGCTGGGCACCACCGCGCTCTACAACGCCTACTTCCGCGACATGCCCTTCCGCCGCATGTTCTTCCGCATCCAGCTGGCGTCGGCCTGCGTCTCGTTCGCCGAGTTTGTGCTCGTCTCGCGGCTGAACGTCGCCTTCGGCATCGGCGACCGGTTCTTCATCTTTGGCGACGAGATCCTTTCGGACGTGGTCGCCCGCCTCAAGCACATGCCGTCTCTCGTGCTGTGCGCCAAGATCTGTCCACCGGGCATCGAAGGCACCATGTTTGCGCTGCTCATGTCCATCTACAACTTTTCCTGGTCGGTAGCCTCGTACGGCGGCTCGTGGCTGTGCAGCTACCTGCAGATCTCCAAGACCAACTTTGCCGGGCTGGCCGCGGCCGTCACCATCCGCAGCGTGGCCAAGCTGGTGCCGCTCGTCTTGCTGTTCATGGTGCCGGCCACCACGAGCATCAGCAGCTCGTCGCTGGCGTCGCAGAGCAAGACCAAAGCAAGCAAGTCGTCTCGGAAAAGAGCGAGGACGGCACCGACAGCGACGGCGCCATCGACCTCAAGGTGGAGGACTAGCTCCCGCGCAGACGGTGTCCTTATTCAATGCGTTCGACCACGTCACAGACTTACCCACGTTTTCGAAATGTATTGACTTGACGAACTTGACGGACTTGTGGAGACAGCTGGGAGTTAGGACTTCCTCACCGATAAGCTCACTCGCTGCTGAGCCTGCGCTTGCTTGTTTTCGCCTTTGTCTTCTTGACCTTCTTCTCCTGCATCTTGACGAGATGCTTGGTAACGTCTGTGAATGTCGCCGTCTTAATTGCACTGTCGTCAAGCAGTCCCTGGGAAATGTCGGCTGCTTGGAGCGCTTGTGCCCCGTTCAGTTGAACGAGGCACTCGCGATTAGCGCCGTAGGCCTTCATGGACAGGTTTGGACTGCCGAATGCGCAGAACAGCGCGTCCACGATAATCAACTTGAGGTGCATCATATAACTTCCTAGGTGGTAGCACAGAATCCCTGCTTGGAGGAGCTGTTGCAGGCATCTTAGTGCGTCGATGCTGCTGCTAGCCCACACTTTATCGTACACGAGGCACACTTGGAGCTTCCACTTGTGCAGCTGCACAAGCGCTTCGGCGAATGTGGGTAGCGTGAAGGCATACATTGCTACCCACACTCGCGACGAAGCGCCTGTTACCTTACTCAACAGCATTGTGGCGTCGGCGGCCGTGGCTTGGGAGAAGACTACGGTGGAGAGCTTCGCCAGGATTATCTCTGCCCTCCACCGTAGTCTTGAGTAAGTGGATGGATTGATCCCCATCCACTTAGCAGCCTCAACCGTTTTAAACCGGTACTGGCATGGCAGGTTCTGCATTCGACGTGCCAGCTCCTCGATTCGGTGCTGAGGCAACACCCCACGCCCCCGTCTAGGACGTGGAGCGCCGAGCATGACCCTACGGTGACCAGCACCGTAGGCGATGCTGCGCAGGGTCGTGGCAATGCGCTGCGTTCTTTCCTGCACTGTGTCGTAGTCGGGCTTCCCTTTGTCGTTTTGGTAGCACTCGAGCAACGCAAGCAGCCACATCTCCTCCCAGAGAGGGATGGTGGCGTTGGCTGGAGCGTTGGCGGCACCAGATTCGTCCTCGTCCATCGCTGTGTCTGCGTCGGTGTCCTCAGCAGCGTCGTCGCTCGTCGCTAAGGTGTCCTCTTCGCCCTCGTCGTCGTCCCAGCCGTCCAGCAGCCCGAATTGCATTGTCGACTCTGTTGGATTTAGTATGCGAACGATGCTCATGGCGCGGGTCACACCCTCCTTGCCAGTGGTGGTTGCTGCGTGGAGAAGGCGGCTTATGTTCATGGCGCGCGTCGCCGGTGAAATCGAAAGTGAGAGAAGCTCGTCAACCCGAGGATCCGCCGCCCAACAGCCCAATCAAAAGCGTCCGTTGTTAAAATGGGGATCAACTTCAACATCGTTCTAAACGAAATCATGACCAGCTAAATTTAGATTTGTTTCAAAAGAACGTGCGTCGACCGTTCCAGAGAAGGGTCGAAGAATGGCGGAAGAACTACGATGGAACGCCAGCGGAATGACCTCAATTATTGAATTGAAATCAATATGAGATCAATTTTGAAGTTGAAGAGGATGAGCAAGTTGAAGGTGATGAGCGGGTTACACAGGTTACGGATTACGAATCAAATGACAGGAATTTTAACATTAGAAAGGTATCGAGCTCAATACAAACCGCAAGATAAATTGGATTTCAAAATTCCTGACATTTTTGACGTCATCATCTCATGTTTACGTGATCACATTTAACCCAGCTCGTCGCATTTAACCCAGCTCAAGGTCTCAAACTTCTCGCGACTCCCTCCTCGCAGGAAGCCCTCCTTCTCCTTCCAGCCAGCCATGCTGAACTTGTACCCGCCCGCCAACCACGCCGTGTTCAACGGGGCCACGCTCAACTTCTCGCCCGACATCGACCACACGTGCAAGGCCATCCACGACGCCTGCAAGGGCCTGGGCACGGACGAGAAGGGACTCATCGCGTCGCTCGGCACCAAGTCGGCGGACCAGCGCTACCTCATCTCGGTGCGCTACCCGCAGCTCTTCAACAAGGACCTCAAGAAGCTGCTCAAGAGCGAGACGTCGGGCGACTTTGGCCGGCTGCTGCAGCTCATCGCGCGGCCGCTGCCCGAGGCCGAGGCCTCCATCCTGCGCAAGGCCACCAAAGGGCTGGGCACCAAGGAGAAGCTCATCTACCCCATCGTCATGGGCAGGACCAACGCGGAGCTGTCCATCCTCAAGAAGACCTACTTCGACAAGTACCACCACGACCTCAACGTCGTGCTGGACAGCGAGCTCAGCGGAGACCTCAAGAAAGTTGTCATGGCCTCCATGCAGGCGCCGCTCGAGCCCTTCGACCCGGCAGTGCACACGCCGCAAAAGGCTGAGCTGGATGCCGAAGCTCTGTACAAGGCCGGCCAGGGCCGCATGGGCACGGATGAGCGCACCTTCATCAACGTCCTCGTGACCAGCCCCCGCAGCACCTACGCGCAGTCAACGCCGTCTACGAGAAAAAGCACAAGAACGACATCATCAAGGCGGTCAAGAAGGAGTTCGGAGGCGACGCCGAGGACGCGCTGCTCTTCCTGGTGCGCATGGTGCTGGAGCCGCTCGTGCTGCTGTCGGAGCTGTTCGAGAGCACCATGAAGGGCTTCGGCACGGACGAGGACGGGCTGAGCGCGGCGCTCGTGTGCCCAACTACTTGAGCTGTCTTGGTAAGTTCAGAACTGGGATTGAGAAGAAGATAAGGCTGGCTTACACTACGCTCCCTAGCTGGCCTCGTGTGATGCAGCATGACACAGCTACTAGCTTCTGGGTCGCACCCGCAGCTTTGGGTTCGCACCTCTGAGTTGTAGGTGGGTCCATCTACTGCATCACACAAGGCCAGCTAGGGAGCTTAGTGTAAGCCAGCCTTATCTTCTTTTCAATCTCAGTTCTAAACTTACCAAGTCGAGCTCAAGTAGTTTGGCATATTGAAAATTTTCAATTAAACTAAAGACCAGGTCCACCCGTCAAGCCTCTCTACACCCACAACCTCCATGAGTCGCTCCAAGGATGCCGACGACAAGGAGAAATACCTTACGTACTCCATCGTCATCCGAGCTGGAGACACGGTGAACGAGGTCACCGAGGAGTCGGTAACGAAGAAGATGGCAAAATTTCACGATGGCGGCCCCAAGGACTTCTTGGAGTGGGCCCACCACTTTGCTCAACTCGCCAAGTTGAAGGGATGGAACGCCGACGACAAAATCCTCAACGCCAAGGTCCTCCTTGAAGGAGACATTCTGGAGGCCTTCGAGCAAGAATGCACAAGTGCTGACGATGGTGATGATGGTGACGTAACCATGCCCGGTGATGATTTTTCTAGACACCTCTACCAAGCATCTACTGTGGTCATGCCACTTGACTACGGAGAAAAACTACAAGAAGAATTGTGGGAGATCCGAAAGACCAGAGCGGAGACACTCACTGAGTTCAACAAACGATTCCGGACACTCATGCGGCTGCAACGCACTCACGCTGAACTTAGCCAGCAGTCCAAGATGGCAGAAGACGCGTTGTGTCGACTCTACAAGCGTGCGCTGCCATACGATTGGCAAAATAGGTATGACACCAGCGGACAAGTCTTCTCGACGATTGCCACTTTAGTTCCTTATTTTGAGCGAATCGAGCAAGGCGAACATCGTTTGCAGAACCACGGCCACGGCAGTGAAAACAAGCGTGGCTCGCGCCAAGATAACAGCAACAGAGGTCGTGGAAACCGTGGAGGAAATAACGGCAATAGCGTCCACAAGAGCAACAATCGTGGCAACAACCAGCGCAATCAGCAGCGGCGCAGCAACAACCGCGGTGATAACGGCGGCACGAACGCCAACACTGGAAACAACGGCGGTAACAAGTACTGCACCTTTCATCGTACGACATCGCACTCGACCCAGGAGTGCCGCACTTTGAACAACCGAAACCAATCAGAAGAGCACCAACAAGTTGATCAGCAGCAGTCGCGCAGCATACGTCAACGGGGCAACGGACGCAATACCAATCGACAAACTCGCGTGGAACAACGCAACACTCACGGCGATAGCAGCAGTGATGAAGAATACATGTTTGTGGGGATCAACGGACAGCCACCTGCTGCAGCACCTCCCATGAGAATCATGGTCAAGTTGGAGCACAGCAAAGAGCGCTACCACGCATTGCTCGACAGCGGTTGCTCCGTAGCATTGTCCGTGCAAGCTTTGCACAACGTGTCAAGGAGCAGGGCGCCTCAATCCAAACCTCAGGTGTCTCCTTTGATTTGATCAAAGGCAGCACTGCAAGCGCCGGCACCGTGTCAGTTCGTTTCCGGATCCCACAACTCAAAAGAGACTCTATCATCGTTCACGATTTTGAGGTTCTATCAACTCTTCGAGATGAAATGGTGATCGGCCGCGATATCATGTCTGCACTTGGACTGGTGATCGACTTCCGCGCTGGAACCGTTCATTGGGATGGCAACGAGTTGTCCATCGGCACAGGAGTAGCTGCAGAGGTCGCTTCAACAGCGCGCGGACTTGTCGAAATTTCTGAAGACGAAGAGATTTTGCTTGGTGAAGATAGCAAGGTCACAGCTGCTGATCTTTTGCCGAAACATCTCGAGGAAGCCATACAACACTGCTACGTGAAGCTGCTCGAAGAATATTACGACCTCTACAATGGACGACTTGGACGCATTCGGCTGGATGATTATGTGCTCCCTCTCTCCGCAGATTACAAGCCTTCGCATGTCAAGCCATACGCTGTGCCACGCAGCCAAGAAGAGGCAGCAAAAAGAAATTCAGCGCCTCATCGAACTCGACGTGATCGAGCAAATTTACGACGGAGAAGCAGCAGCCCCGGCATTTTTCTTGCAAAAGCCTAGTGGAGACCTACGACTGCTTGTCGACTTTCGACAGCTGAATAAGTTTCTTCGCCGTTCACCATACTACGTGCCAAAAATTCGCGAAATTCTGCTGCGACTTGGAAAAGCCAAGTGCATGAGCACCCTCGACGCCAACATGGGCTACTTCGCAAGGCAGATTGCCCTGCAAAGTCGATCCGCCACTGCATTCTGTTTGCCGTTCGGAAAATATCAATTTCTTCGACTTCCCATGGGCATTTCAACCGCCCCAGATGAGTACCAAGCAAGCATGGAGAGAATTTTGGGCGACTTGCATTTTGTGATCGTTTACCTGGATGACGTGCTGATTTTCTCCGACAACGAAGACGACCATCTGGAGCACCTGCGCATCGTGTTTGAGCGCCTCCGCAAGTTTGATGTGACACTCAACGCCAAAAGTGCCACATCCTGCGTGAGCAAGTGGATTACCTTGGGTTTACACTGACCCCGAATGGTATCCAACCGCAGACGAAGAAGGTGACTGCCATCCAGCAAATTGCAGAGCCCAAATCAAAAAAGAACTTCGTCGATTCCTGGGCATGATTTCATACTATCGTGAGATGGTCCCTAACAAGTCGGCACTC